>QUSF01000022.1:3279855-3863167 GCA_003676055.1 Chloebia gouldiae
AAAAGAAAAGAAAAGAAAAGAAAAGAAAAGAAAAGAAAAGAAAAGAAGAAAAGAAAAGAAAAGAAAAGAAAAGAAAACTTTGGTTTATTTTTCTATGGAACCCATAATCTCACATGATGGAAACAGCAAAAAATCGAGCTCATAAGGTTTTTTGATGATGGGATAACCATAGGTTCTTTCTTCTGAATATAAATTGCTGCATTAAAATGTGCTCATAAGAACTTCAGCTTCAGTGTGAGTAGCCAAGAATAAGAAACTCGGTTTCATAAAATGACACCTAATGTGAAAGCTGTCCAAAAGACATTACTCCACATATACTCCAAAAAAGGCCCATTTGCTTTTGAAGCAAAGAACAGGTAAAAAAATGCAGAGTGCACCAGACACTTGTTGTTCAGGAGTGGGCTTGTATATAGGTTTGGAAGTTGGTGCTTTATTAAAAACCTTTATAAACCCAGTCAAGCCAATTCCAAGAAAATTAGCTTTTGCTGGTTTCATTTTCTTTTGTGAAATGATGTGGGTCATGAAAAGAGCCCTCTGGGCTGGTGGAATCATTATTTCTTGCTACAGAGAAAAGTCAAAGTGGAAATTTTGCCCTCTGCATTCAGGCAAAGCGTTGACACCAGGCTTTTACCCACTTTCCCTAGATCTGGATGCATGTGCAGATTTGCTTTTAGTCACATGAGCAGGTGGGGAGTGCTTCTACCAGCTGTAGGGAGAACACTCAGCATCTACCCCTCATGCTGGAGTGAAGCCAAGATTTTGATAAACAAAATCTAAATGATATAGATTAAATTTCCATTAACTGATTCTCACTTAACTTATGCTGACTTGATGTCAGTGTAGTTCCAGGGATATACAAACAGAATTTGAAATGATGAAAGCCCTTTGGGAGATCAGAACTGAAAGCAGTGTAATTTTTTTTTCCCAATGTAAGTAAAGCTGGCTTGAAACTAATTGTATTAGGCTTTATACACTTTCTGCTAGAGCAGCTGAGGATATGAATGTTTTAAATTAGTGAAGGCAGTTTCTTAGTGGAAATGAGCCTTGGTGGCTGCTTAGACAGACAGGTAGGGAGAATAAGCTCAACACATTTCATGAGTGCAGGCATCTGGGCAAAGAAGAGAAATCCTATTAGTGCCCAGTTAAGAGAATGGCTGTATCATGAATTCAGTGCTTATTAGAGGATCCAGAGGGACTCCCAGCGTACAGATGCAAATCCACAGGAAATTAGGTCCCTGAATTCTAGTGCTCAACAAAATCACTGTTTTTGTGGAGGTGCTCTCAAATATGAATGGTGGGAAATTGGTCTCATTTATATTTCTGTAAATCAAGAATAACTGCAGAGCAAGGAGATGGAGCCATCATTCTTAGATATTTCAACAGCTCCCATGGCCTCAGATTCTGAGTGTTTCTATATCTACGTGGATCAATTACTGCCTGTGAGCTGGGGAGATGCTAATATCCTCACTGCACAGACTGCATCTGACACAGGGACTGGAGACTAGTTCCCTAACAGGATTTAAATATATAATTTCTATTGGTTTCACTGCTAATCAAGGGACATCAGATGCTCTGCAGCAGGCAGTTTTGGTTTTTTTTTTTTTTTTTTTCCAGAAAATATATGTTGAAGGATGGAATTGGGCTGACATGTTTTACATTCATGGTTACCTCTTTAATCACAGAACCTTCTTCCCTGGCTGGAGAAGGCTGTGGCTCTTCCTCACTGTGCAACAGCCTGCAGGAGGTAAATGGGAAGGGAAAGGAGGGGGAGAAGGGTTGGTTTTGTTTTCCCTTTATCATTTTTGGAGGTGATCAGATGCTGCAGTATTCTGCAAGGACGGGGTAAATAATGGAATCCATCGTCTGATGGCAGCTGCTCATTTGCAGTGTCTCACTTCAGGGCGTTGTTTCTTGCTTGTGTTTCCAGAGAAATTTCCTCCCGGGGTAATGATGAAAAACTAGTCACAAATCAACACAATTCAGAATATATGAGAATCATAAAATATTGCAAAATAAAGCAAACAACACAAAAGCTCAGTGCTTTCATCATGCAGGGAAAGGCCTCCAGAACAACAAGGAATTTTGGAACTGTTTCAGAGACTCAGAAATCATGAAACTTGGATATTCTTCATCTCAAGGCTTTTCCTTCTCTCTTTCCTCTCTCGTCCCCAATGAATCACTCAGTAAAAGAATACATTACCTGGAAACACAGCAGGGGTTTTGGCCTCAGTATAAGAGAGTAGATTATAATGAGTATCACACTAAAGAAGAGGGAATAAAGAGCACCAGCAGCCAAAAAAATAGGCAATTTGAGGGATGTGATGTAACTCAGACAAGATGTCAGTGATGGGCTGGAAATAAAACAATGTCAGTCACTGTGAATTAATTATTCTTCTATAAAAACAATTCAGTGGAGCAGCATAGCACACGGTTGGACTGAGTCATGAGGTTTGGCTGTCAGAAAGGGAAGTGGTCACTTCACACTGCCCCAGGGCATGTGTGAGAGGCTGGTGGATACTCAGAGTCCCATCGAAGGGTAGGCAGGTTCTCAGAGTAGTGGAAAAATTGCAATTTCCATTATAATCCCTGTGTATAGAGGAGCTTATAAAGCCAGCCAGAAAATTTTGCTTTAGGCTGTAACTGAGCTGACAAGGTCTCAGCACAAGAGTGAGAGTATCCAGTGGGGAGGGCTCTCCATTGGGGAGAACGAGGTTTGATTTAACGAATGAGAGAAGGTAAGGCCATCATTATTCTCTTGGAGGGAAGGAGAACAAGCAAAACATTCAAACATACACAACACCAATCCACAGGTCTATTGGAAAGTGCAAGTATGTGTTACATCAGTCACAGATGTCTCTGCAAGGCCACAGAACTGCTGCTCTGCTACATGGCAGAGTTTGGTTTTGTGCACTGCTTGGCACTTTGAAATACCTGACAAAAAGTGCTCAGTGTGCCCACGCCTAAACTTTGTCTCCTCCTTCAAAGCAGGACATGTTCCATCTTTCTGTTGCACTCTTGGCTGCATGAAATCCACAGCAGAAATATTTTCCATCTCCATCTCAGGTGGGGAAAGGTGGAGGCAGAGTCCCACCCTGAGTGTCCACAGAGCAGAATTTGCCATCACATCTTGCTGTGTCGCCATCATCCTTTGGGTAACTGCAGCAAAACAACTGTAAATGGAGTTGGAGATTGAATTGTCCAAAGCCCCTGGGGGTTTGTAATGATGCTCCAGTGTTTTTACAGATAATTTGGAAAAAGTCTGTGCTCTTAATCATGCCCTTTATTCCATGCTGACAGTGCTTCCCATCCTAACAGTCAGCATTCATTAAAAAGCAACTGGAGAAGAGTTGAAACAGGGACAGGGGCACATATTCAGTTGGGTGGGCAGGATGGGTGTGAAGTTGCTATCTGCATCTTTTTTTTTCACATATTTCCCCTCTAAGCCAAGATTTAACTGAAGAGGTGGGTTCAGAGTCACACTGTCAATTCCCTTGCTGAGCATTTGGCTTGTGCTGTTAGTGAACACTTGGGGCTTCTGAGGTCTTCCAAAGTGAACTGCTGCAGGCACAGATGTCCTATTTTACAACAAAAAAAAAAAATCCCCCCAAAAAACCCTTTTTTTTGCATTTCCATCTTCTGGGCTGACATTGTACACACATGGAGTAGTTGATAGCCAAAGGAGATGACTTTTTTTTGGCTGGGATTTTCAGAGAGGCTCGCAGGAGCACCATTACCAGTTATCAGTGATGACAGATTCTGTTGGAGCTGTAACTTTCTCACAGAAGAAGGAGGAGTTTAACAAGTCACTGCAGGGGGAACAAAGCGTTGAAGTTGCAGCTCTTTGAGTACCCCTAAGAGCTGCTCCTTCCCAGCTAGCCAGTAAATGAGCAAAGCCTCAGTTAAGTGAGGATTCTTGCATGCAGGAAATGCTGTAGCAGCTAGAAACAGGCAATTACTGTCAAATAATGGAGTGCCCAGAGGTTCATGCTGAGGGTAATTCCTCAGAAACCCCTGCCCAAACCCTTTGAAGATCCCAGGCTCTGACAGCTGACACAGGGGCTCAGCAGTACACCGAGCTCCCAGAGCCTGTAGTCAGCACAACAACTTATTCTTTCACTAAAATCTTCCTCTGAAATTTAAAGCAGGGGCAGATGGTGACATCAGTGTGTATATCACCACTTTGTAGCACTCAGGGGTTTTATTACATTCAGGAGTGGGAGACCAAGTTACTCACTCATGCCTTCCTTGGATGAGTGGACAAGCACAGGTTCAAATTCTGGGGGTGGAACCCAGTTTCTCCAGAGCCCTGTTGTGCTTGGACTTGAAAGAAGAGGTTTCTGTAATTCACCAACTTGCAGGTGTAAGGGAATCCTCTTCTGCTTGTCCATAGTTGGAGCAGATCATGCATTTACCTGCTGTGTGTATTTTTACATTTTGGAGTCCTGTGTGAAATGTGCTTCAATATTTGCCACTGAGTAATTGAAAACCATCTTTAAACTTTTCAAAGGATCACTAGCAAAAAAGCTTGTTTTATCTATGTACATATGCTACTGTCTGATTTGGAAATTCCTGCTTTATGGATTTGATCCATCTAGATATCCTTAAGCAGCTTTTCTCTCAAGGGGTCCCTGAAGCCTGCCAGCAGCTCTGTCACACTGGCATTTATCCCTCAGGAGCGTTATAGCCCAGAGAGGGACAGTGTGATGCTAATGGCACTCAGAAGTGCCCCTGCACTGAGAATTCACAAAGTGCATGGGCCAAAGGGGCAGTGGGACAGTGGGGCTGCCCATTTGAATGCATTCACATCCCCAAGGTGACATATGGGGCAAGCCACACATTAGGCTAATGCTAAAACCTTGGGAAATCAAGGTCAGACACCTTCAGTGGTGTCCCAGTGAAAATACTGGTTTTAAATGGAGCATCAGTTGCTCTGTCTTAGGTGAGGACAGAGGGTGAATTTGTTTGTGAATGATGAGTGGTCTGAAGTGCTATCAAAGGTTCTTTTCAGGCAGATGTGCAAACCTCTCTATTCTCTGCCCCCCTGCCCCTGCTTCTAACACAGATATTTCAAGGTTATAAATTGGGAGAAAATCTCTGGAGAGGAAGATATTGCAAATAAAATCTAATCTATAAATGTCTCTCTTTAAAGGCACAGCCCAAGCTCTCCATTTTATCTTCTTGACAAAGCAAAACAACTCAATTTTGAACTTGCTCACATTGATTTTACATCAGGGAATTCCACCAATTTCTGGGAGTTATTGATTTAAGCAAGATCCAAATCCATGCTTTTTCTTTCTTTTCCTTCAAAATTCTTTTTCATCTATTGATTATGGTTGTATGCTGTGGCTTATTGGCTCTGAGCTAATAATGACCAAGTGCTTTGGGACAAACCAAATTGCTTAATGGGCCACAACACCAGAATTGATCCCTTTAGTGACCCAGAAATTAATTAAAGTTATCATTCTCATGTCATCACATACCAGGGAGTCTCTAGGACTGTCACCTGGCTACAGTATTTAAGCCCATGCAATTCCAGCTGTTGAAAATTTGAAGGGATCATCCACATCTCACATCTCTAAGTGAGGTCAGCAGGCTGTGACCCTCACCAACACCCTGATGGGCCAGGCTTCTGTAGCACAGTCAGGATCAAGCCAACTCTAAGCAATAGCAGGTTTTTGCTCTTGTTTCTTCTTTTTTTTCTTTCTTTTTTTGGGGGGGTCAGATGGTTCTAATTTATGAAAGGACAAATTTCTTCTTGATCACTGAGGGACAGTAATAATTTCTTGCAGCGTTTACATGCCTTGGTGTTTTAAAAATATATTTACAGAACTTGGCTTCCTTAGTGAGCAGATGCAGATGGAGGAGAAAAGCTGCAGCCCAGGGAGGGTGTGTGCTGAGCTGAGCTGTAGCTTGTTCTTCCCAGTCCAAAGGAAGAAGGCTATGGATTCATTTTGCAGGATGGCATTAGCCCCTGTCAAGTGGCATGCAGGAGCTTGCAGGGCAAACCAGAGCCCAGGCCCAGATCTGGAATGTGCTAATGGCAGGAGCAGCTCTGGCTCTGTGCTGGGGCAGGGAAGGTGTCCCGAGGTCCATGAAGTGAATGTGTGGCAGCTGGTGGCACTGATGGGGCACTAGACTCCCTCCTTAATGCCTGTGGATAAATACACAAACACATGCTGGTTTTGGAGGCTAAAATGTCTGATTTCTTCTCGGCTCTGACTGTCCATTGAACTTTGCCAGTTTACCAAGTTGCCCCTGATTCCCTGAAGCTGCAGTGAGCTGCAGGCTGGGCCCCATGGTTTTGTAAGAATGTTGTTTCTACAGTATCCTTTTTCTGCAATTCCACATGGGCCTCTTTGTCCTGTCAGTAAAACCACTGTAAACCAGAGAATTCCTCCCATGTCCAGGGGTGTGGTGCCGAATGAGACATGGCTCTTAAAGGAGGTTCAGGCCAGAGGTTAGAAGTGAACATGTCTGTGGGAAATATTGAGGCTGAGGGACCAAAAGGCTTTCACAGAAGATGGAGAATACATATTCATGGGGAAATTTCCTTTCTCAAATCCTCCAGCCTGCAAGTCAGTCTGGACAAAGAGCATGGTCCATTCCACATCCATACCTCTCCCCTCTTCCTCTGCCTCCAGGGTTTTGTGATTACTGGCAATACTCTTGCTGTCAGGGTGATATTTTCCTCTGGCATGTGGATTAACACTCCTAAAGTTACCCAAGCAATCCAATTCACAGGCCTGTGCTCCTCTCTGTGGGCTGAACCAAATCTGGGCACCTTTGAGACATTGTCCTTAAAGTCTCTCTGTAACTTGAAGGATCACACTAATGCAGAATCACCAGCTGCTGTCTCTGTGCTGTGTGGTGCAGATCCACTGAGCTCAGAGTCATTCAGGGACCTCTGGAGACTGTCTTATTGCCAGGTGATGAAATCCCAGAAAAGAAGAAATTAGAAATCAAAACGGCCAATCAGAATGTGGTGTGGTCACTGTGCAGGGGAGGAGCAAAGTCTGGCAACTGTTTCTGTTTGGAAAATGTGCTTGTTTCAGCTATAAAGTCGATATTATTATCTGCACAAGATTTCATCAAGAGCCATTAGTCTCATTCCCCTCCTGTGTGTTCTGCAGCCTTCATTTGGGGCTGGCAGGGAAGGGGTTCAGTGCTGCTCTTCAGCAGAAGGGGCCTCAGCTGTGTGCCCTGAGTCCATGGGGTGCCAGGGCAGGGACAGCTGTCCTGGATGAAGGGATTCCCTCACATATTTAATTAATTTGCTCTAGCAAACTTGCTTGCCTGAGCCTGATCTGCGAGGATGTTGGAGTTTGTGCAGGTTTAGGGTAGGGTGAAAATTGCACTTCCTTCCTCTCCCATTTGTTTTTTTTCATATGAGAGTTGTTGGGTTAAATAGCAGTTTTTAAGAAGTTGGCTTTTCTGCAGTGCTCTAAACCTAGGATTTTTTTGGGGGGGTACTAATTGGATGCTGGTTCTGTGAAGCTGTTTCCTTACCCTCTCTGTGCCTTTTCTATGAAAGAAAAATATCAAATGGGGAGAAGACATCTCAGGAAGAAGGGTCTAGGAGGGGAATGGAAGGAAAGAAACTAATACTGATGAAACAGCACAATAGATCTCAGATAAGTTAAGATACATTAATAGAAAGATTTATACAAAAATGTGCCCAGATTTCTGTATTTGAGTAAGTGTTCCTTGTTGGTATCTAAACGTTTAAGCACAGAGCTGCTTTCCCAAGAGCAGACTCTGTCCTGGTAGTGGGGATTCACTGCAAGGCTCCTGTGCTTTATCTGTCCTGCAGGGAAGGAGGCTGATGGCACCTGGCTGTTTGTTCCTGCAAGCAGAGAGCACATTTTCAGCAGTGACCTGGAATCACAGCGCTTCATAAGGTATGGATAAATCCCCAGAGATTTGCTAGGAGAAGGGCTTTGTTTTAACTCCTCTGGCCAGATATGGTTTCTGCCTTGAAAACACTGCACAGTGTGAACAATGAATGATCTTGAGTTTTCTGTCTCTTGGAAGAAGCAACTGACTGTATAGAGCTCATTAATTATTGATGCACACATGTAAGAAGGAAATAGGGGGATTCCTTGCCCTGTGCAAAACAGCTCTGCAGAGAGGAACAGATGCTGGATGTGTCTGCTTAATCACACCCTGGGGCAGATGCCCAAGGAATGAGCTGAGCCTCGTGTCTGTCTGTCTGGTGTGCTGTAGGCACAGGCCAGCTGTGGATTAGCCCTGCCAAAGAAATAGGAGGATAATTGGGCTTTGGATGGCCTTTTAATCCCAAGACCACCCCTGCCTTGCGTTTCATCCAGTGCTAAAATGGAAAGATACTTTAGTGGCTGCAGAGTTTTAAAATCAGCAGCCTATCATCAAGCAAGCCCTGGGGTGCTGCTGGGGATCCTGGTGCTGTCAGGGCAGCAGTGGAACCACCCTGCTCTGTCCTGTTGGGCTCAGACAGAGGATAACACACTCGGCCAGCCTCGGCTCAGGGAGGTTGCTGAGGGCTGCTCATTAGGCAGCAAAGATGAAAGTGCTGTTACATCCCTTAATTCAAGGGCACCAGATGAGACTGGAATGGATTGTTCAGTAGTGCTGAAGATAATAAAGTTGAGATTTCATAGTGTCTGCCCAGGACATACAGACCAGTGCAGAGCTTTAACTGAGCTCACAGGGAAGAAAACTCTGTAAATTCTCTGGGAGCTTCAGGGAGTGCAGCTGGTCCCCGAGTGCTGCTCTGTTCCTGGGTGTCCATCTGCCTGCAGACACCTCTCGTGTCCAAGGGGGTGTAAATCACTTTAGAGGGGATTTTTTCTCAGAAAGGTTAGGCAGGGAAGGCACTTGGGATGGGTAACCCTGAAGGAATTAAAAGCAAAGGTTTGGCATGTTTCCCTCTTCAAATATATCTGAACTTTCCTACCATGAACAAAGACCTGTTTTAATTTTTCTTGCTTATAAACATGACTCATTTTTATAAACAACAGGGGAAATCTTAATTCTACTTCTAAGTTTTAAACTGCAATTAGCAAAGGCAATCCAAGGACTTGCCCAGTACTCAGTTAGGGAGAACAAGCATTGACCAATTAAATCCCTTTTGCTTTGAAAATTTGATTCCTTAAACACAAAGAAAAACGATTACTGCTGTCCTTTCACCCTATTTAAAACTTAGAAATATTAATTTTAATTTGGCAATAATGCATTTTAAGCCATTTTTATTTAAGCCATTTTCATCTTCACAGTCTCCTTTTTGATCCGTCACATCTGTTGTACTGGCACACTCCACAACCAATTTGTGTCCCGTCTTTCTGTGCCCAGCAAAGGCCAGTGTGGTACTATCCGTGCACTGTAGGCATAAATTAATGTATGAAAAAACTTGTTTTATTGAAGCTGCTGTTTACTGATGTTACTTTTCTCCAGGGTGTGTGCGTGTTAGTATGTAAAATCACAGCAGCATTATATCCTGAGAGATGGGTTTGGGTGTAACGAGAAAATGACCCAAGATTTCAGCCAAAGCCAAGATAGCAGAGCTTGTGACTTGTGGAAACCTGGCTTTGATTAAAATGCTGTTTGTGCAGCCTTAGCACACGTGGCTCCTCTGCCAAGGCACTTCTTGCTGCCAGCTTTGCAGTGCTGCTCACTGTGCTGGTGTCACTGAGCTGTGCTTAATTCGCTGAACTCCCACGCACGTGCAGAGCTCTGGCTGCACGGCCACGTCACACGCGGCAGCTCGAGCCCCCTCCTCAGTTCACACCCCTTCTAGATGGTGGCAGCTAGATGCAGATTGCTTCTCTGGGAAATGCAAACACTGCTTGTCCAAGCTCTCGGGTGTCTGAGAGGTGAACGTGAACCAGTTTGTAACAGGAGTGGCTCTGCGGTCAGTGGGACAACACCCATGACTGAAATAATTTTTCAGAAAACGCTCAAGCTTGTTAACAGGTCCTAGGAGAAGGAATCCCTTGTTTGCCTTGATATAATGAGCAGGAGAGTTATTTCTCCTGCTAAAATGGTGAAAAGTCTGTCCCTTCACAATGGCTATGCTGTCCTAGGTGGCCTTAACTGTGTCAGGGAGAGGAGTTTACAGGATGATGTGTCACATGCAACTCTGTTTTTTACTGGGATTAGCTGAGATGATGACACTGGGAGAAGATTTGGAGGGTCTTCTGGGTCATAAGCTCCAGTCCAGTGCAATTTCACTTGACTTTCTGCAATACTCTCCTTTAAAGCCAAGTTGAGCCCAAAGGAAGATTTTGGAGGGGAGGGGCCGAGAAGGGTAGAGCAGGTTGGGCTAAAGAGATCACTGTAGGATACAGTTTGTGTCTCCATACCAAAACACCAATTTCCCCCTGAAAGTTACATTCCCTGTTGCCAGTTCTAGAGCAGAGTCAGTGGCCAGGGGCTGCTCCAGGACTGCAGAAGGGCTTGGGAGCCACCAGAGGACTGAGCTGCCTGGCTGCTGCTACTGCACATTGCCCTCTGAGATCCACCACAAAATAGACAGCGAGGAGTTAAACACAATGCAAAAAATAATGCTTCCCTTATTTTCTCCTTCCTTCCCCTCCTCCTCCCATGTGCTTTTATTTTTGTCTTGAGCTAAGTAGAAATGTTGTGTTGGTTTTGGTTTTTTTTTATTTTTATTTTTACTTTGGCTTAGCTTATATTGTTGTTTGATTTTTACCCAATCCTCAGGTACCTAATGAAATTGCCACATGCTCAAGGGAAAACAAGTTTCATAACAGAATGACAGTAAAACATTGCTAAAATCCTTTAGGATAGAGAAAGGATTAGAAGAAGAAACTGCAGAATAATGTAGACATTAGTTTAATCACAACAAAGGGTTCCTAGTCCACTGGCATACTAGAATCCAACAGAAGTATTCATAATTGCTAATAACAAAAGGCTGCTCTATTATGACTATTCCATTCAAACTAAAACACTTGTAAAGCTTGTGTGCTGGTGAGTGTATTTTGATGATAGGTCTGGTTTAAACCTAATCTGCTGAAATACAGACAGGATAGGAACAATACTTTCTCTAGGGATCAACAACTTTGTCCCTGAACAGACTGCCTTATGTAAACACCCATAATTCTGTTAACATTCATGCAGACAGCTTGGATTAAAAAGAAACAAATATCAAGCAAATAAACAAAAGTCATGAGCAACAGGGGCTGGTAAAGTCATTGTGGGGAAAAGCTCTCTTTGAAGCATATGCAAGTGTGTGCTAACTCAAGAAAATTAATATTAAATGCTACAGGTCACAATATTGAACATATGTTCCACCTTCTGAGAAAGTGGCTAGAAATCCTCCTTCAAACACTGGACATCTTGTTTAGTGTGATTTTTTAGTCTTAAAAGAACCCAGCCCTGAACTGATAACTTAGGTGTTCACCACTTCTTTGGCCTTCCCTTTTCACAACACTGTACAGAATAATGGTTCTGGCTTGGAGCTTGCAGCTGGCACTAATTTATTCTACTGGGCATAAAGGTGGCTCACCCAGAAGATTTAGATAGCTGTGGTTACATGGGTTATATTTTAATGCAGTAAGGATAGAAATTAAATTTCTCAAGCAATTGTTCCCTTCCACTGTCTTTTAGTTCATCAAAAGGGATTAAAATATGTCTTGGTGTTGACACAATGACATGGGGAAATCTCAGACTCTGCTTTAACTGATGACATGGGGAAAATTCCTTCTTTATTGGGTTTTACTTAGCTTGGTTTGGGAGGGGTTGTTTGTTTGGGGGTTCTTGTGGTTGGGGTGAGTTTTTTGTTTGTTTTCCTCTTTTACTTGTAGTCTCACATTTAAATTATGTTCCATGTGTTCCCAGTGAATATGGGACTTTTGGATTTTCTTTAAAATTTCTGCTCTTTCTGCTTCTGCCACTTGCCAGGTTTTTAACCCTGTAAAAGGTTGTGTGAGAGACATCCCTGAGACTCAACAGGACTGGCTTCAGCCTTCTATTTTTAGGGTAGGCTTTGAGACTTTCAAGAAATATTCCCCATCTTTAGGTGAAGGGACAGGGAGGAAATCTGAAGGGAGCTTTCCAAGCTGGTGGAAGAACATGAAAAAAAATAGCTGTGGCTTTGGAATCCAGCATGTGGCCAGGGAGCCTGGGCTGAGGAACGTGCTGAGGGCAGGCTCTGGGGTTCCTGAGCCAAGAAGTTGTTTGTTTTTCTAGCTGTGCTCAAAGAAACCAGACTCTGTATGCTTGCAAATAAATGGGGTTGTACCACAGGTGCACCTGGCAGGTTTCAGTAAGAGAGAAGAAAAATAAAATCTTACAAGGTCTGGCTAATTACAGTGGCTCAGAAAATACACTTCAAAAGAGGAAAGTTTAATAACTGTTTAAGCAACTTCCTATTCAAGGTGCTTTCTCTTTCAAAACTTCTGTTCAATGGATTTTCATGGATTTTCCTACTTGGAACCACTGAAATTTGACTGAAAGCCTTTCAGTGGCAGTGCCATCTTTTCTTAATTCATGACCTTCTCTCCAGCTCCTATTAGTGACCTTAGGACAAGACTCTACTGTGACCATGATTTCCATCTTGTATGGGAGCTCTCTGGAATAAGACCGAGAAGGAAAACTGGCAAATCTTGCATTCAAAAAGCATTCTCTGAGGGCTTGGTATTTAGCTCAGTTTTCAATTTCAGCACTGCTTACTTGTGTTGGAAAAGTTATTTTTGGTTGCTTTCTGCGCTTCATTATAATTCTGAAAATGACTAATTTGATGTGACATTTACTAATGTAGTATGATCAGACATAATTTGATC
Organism: Chloebia gouldiae; assembly: GCA_003676055.1. Classification (NCBI taxonomy): domain Eukaryota; kingdom Metazoa; phylum Chordata; class Aves; order Passeriformes; family Passeridae; genus Chloebia; species Chloebia gouldiae. The sequence continues at coordinate 3,292,635 of QUSF01000022.1, forward strand.
TTATTAACTTAGATTGTACCATATTAGCAAACATCGGATTCTATTTGAGAAATTTACACATGCTGCAAATGTGGAGACACCTTGAAATCATACTGTATTAGTATAATTTGTCACCTTAATGTTGTATTTGGTAAAGAATGTCAGAATATATTGCAGTTTATAGCTACCTACTTACAGATCTGCAAAGATTCAGATTGGCTCTGGTGCTGTATATTGTTCCATCACTAAAAAACCCCATTTCTCAATGACACAAGACCACTGCAGTTCAAATGCTTGATGTCTTCCCTTGCTTTGGAAATGGTTTCTTTGCCTTGCATTTTTGGTGTCTAAAATCAAAATTGGCTGAGTGGAATAAAGAGCTCATCTTGTGGAATAAAGATTTTACCTTCCTATCCATGTGTGATGGTGGCCAGTGTGGCCTGTGACGTTTGCATGAACTGGACAGCAACAGATCCTGCAGTGGCCCAGCTGTATCAGACGAAATATTTGTTGATATAATTTAGGAAGGAATAGTAAGGCCGGTTGCCTTTTACAACCTTGTGTAGCTGAGACAGTTATTCTTGTGTGCTCTTCTCCCATTCTGCTCCAGAACAGCTCAGGCTGTAATTAGAGGTTTATCTCCTGTGTTCTGATGTGAGACTCTGTATCCTTTTCTTGGTGGTTTTTTTGTTGGTTTTTTGGTATTTTTTGAGGGGAAAAGGAGGGTTTTTTTTCCTGATCTTGAGGAGTACTGAGGGCATTGTGCATTCCCATCTGAGCTAGCTGGCTGTGACTGGTAAAGAGACTTTGGGATTTAGACAATTGCTTGGGATTTAGACAATAGTGCAGTGGGCTGAACATCCCTTCAAAGGGAAGTGCTTCCACTTGAAAAGTGAAAGAATGCAGGAGCTATGTCTAAACAGTCCTAGAGCACCTACCTTCCCAATGTATTCCCAAAGTGTTTTTCTTCAATCTGGATTCATTGTGGTGTCACTGCAGCAGGAAAGAGGGTTTCTATTGGGGAAAAGAAGGCTGAACACCTGAATTTCACACAACTGCCCCAGTGAGTCTGGGATCAGGTGTGTGGCTGGACAGGAGAGCTTGGGGTATGGGATGAGCACCAAAGCAGCTGGTAGTCCAGGATGTCTGATGAAAACAGCAAATTGCTTCCAATTTGCACTGCAAATTTTTAAAAATAGTAAAAAATAGAATTAAAAGGAACAGTTTAAAACTTGCTGTGAAGACTCCAGCTCTGGCTGCCATGATCCACTGGGATGTGCAGTGCTGGGATGAGCCAGAAGGGTCTGTGCACACACCAAACCCCAAAGCTCCAGGCTGAGCAGGGCTGAACTCAAAGGGAGCAGCTCTGACACACCTGGCTGAGTGAGCAAGGCATGGTGAAGGCTGAAGCTTAAGCCTTTAACTCCAGTCTGCAGGGCATGAGTGATATGTGATATTTGACTTCTTTTTGTCTGTCAGAACAGTAGCTGTCAAAAAAGATTTTCTTTTTCCATACTCCAAAATCTTTTTGATTTAGATGTCAGGTTACCCCTTTGATGTAACTTTTGCAAAACCCCTCAATGAGGTTGTTAGAAAATCCTCACCGAACCAGTACAATTGTACTGAACAAAAAACTGAGCAGAGTACCTATAACAAAAAGAGTGTTCGAGTTCTTTTCATTGACCATAAGTTTGAAATAATATATTTAGCTTTAGCCATACATTGACTTTGATCCAAAACTGACATTGTTGCATCTTTCCCAATGAATTTTTCTCTTTTGTGTTTTTTTTTTCATGTTGTATTTGGAAAATAACAGTCAATGGCAATCCCAGGCTCTTAATTCCCTTTGTTTCCACCACAGTGTTCTGAACACTGAGCAAATCCAGCTAGCTGTCAGCCTGAGTTCCTGTTACTATGATGTTTTACATTTCTGAAGACAGCATTGCCTCCTGCTCTGCTCTTCAGATATTTATAAGTGCGATGCTGGAACTTTATTTCAACAGGTGTAAATACGTGGGGCTTTTGTCATGTGGTTTCTGTGTTTCCAGGTATACCCAAAAATAAGAAAGATGCCTTGAATAAACTGCCTTAACTTTATCTTTCAGTTAAGGAGCTGCTGGTCCTGAATATCTTCCTCATCCCATCACACAATCACACACAGAACATCTCGGGCATTTTTGCCAGTAATGAATTTCAGAGATGGACAGAAACTGGCAAGAACTTTCCTCAAATTTACACCAGTTCACTCAATTTCAATTTTAGAAGAACCTCGGCTTAATTCTTTCTGACTTTGCCTTGTATTTATCTTTACAGGTATTGTGCTTGCAGGACACTTCAATCTTCTTGTGTATTTTAGCTGGATTGGCTATTTCAATTTACTTTGAAATTCACTGTTTTGATTAGGTGCTTTGTTGAGTCTAAGTTTTATCCACTTTTTGAATTGTTTTTTAAGGTAACAGTGCTGGTACCTGTGTAAGTGTGGACAAACATTCAGTGTGTCAGCTGCAGTGTAAGCAACAGCAACTAACAGCCACAGAAGTTGGGGAAATGCCCTCAGGTTTTTGTTTTAGATATTCTTCCTCTGGCATGGAGGATTAGAATTTCATTTGTATTTATACAGACAAAAATAATAATAGTTTCTAAATACAACGCATCATTTTCTTTCTGAATTTACAATTTAATTGGGGGAGTGATAATTTCCAATCACTTGGATTCAGCATTTCTCAGAGTATCAGAACAGTGAGGGTTGCAAGATGTGTCAAACCTCAAGGTTAGGCTGATCCTTTGGGCTCCAGTACCTGCCAGGAGAGAAAACTCTACAGAGTCACTGCCTCCCACACCAGCAGCACTCACTGGGGAGGGTCAGGCAAGGCTAAACCATCCTCCTGTCCTTGAGTGATGAAAGTAACCAGAAACAAAATTAGTTTTGCCCATTCTTTAACTTGCTCCGGGGTTAGCTCTCCAAGTTTATACAGCAATTTCTATGAGATCTATAAAACTCCAATTAAAACTTTTTTCAGGAAAATTCACTATTAAGGGAATAAATGGTCCAGATATTAAAAAGGTTGTTTGGGGGCTGAGTAGTGTCAGTTCAAGTCAAGACACATAATAATTCTGCACTGTTAATGAAATGTAAAAGAAATTATGAACAAAAAGAAAAGGCTATTTGGAATTTTTTTTTGTGTAAAATCATAGAAGTGCCCCATTAATTTCATCATGGGATTAATAGTTCATCTGCTAGTAGTTCAACATAGGGAGAATATTCACACAGTATTTTGTTTTATGCTGGTATTTCATCAACCTTTGTGGCTGTGACCTGCTGTTAAATATAAAACAGGTGTTGGGATGGAATTAGGTCTTCAGATTACACAGACATGTAGATTATTAATCAAATTTTGCATAACCAAGGTTTGTATTTAAATGCTGTTAGTGCCCATTTAAAAAAACATTTCAAATTAAATCCAGCCCATACAAGGAACAAGACAATGAGCAAGCAGGGCTGGGATTTGATAATGAATTAGATGTATTGAGTAGGCAGCCATGTGGAACAGTTCTAAATTATGAAATCCCTATTTGGGGCTGTGATCCCTTGTCTTGTGCTGCACTCAGAAGTTTCTTCCACTAAAATTCACTCTCAAAAATAAATATAAGAGGATGGGCTAGAATATTTCTTTAAAAACCAGTGTCTACCTTTGAGCAATGGTGTGATGTTAGGTGCCTAACACAGTGAAATCTTACTTATCATCTCTGTGGACAGGTGTGAGCAGTGTACTAAAAAAATCTGGCACAGTCTTGGTGGGTCATTTGGATGGACCTTCAGTCTTCAGGAACTGAGATTCCTTTTGACTTTATGGTGGAGCAGAGCCCTCCTCTCCCCCAAATCCAAGTGCTGTATCATCACCTCAGAGAGCCCTGGCTCCTGCTGACAGCAGCAATGATGCAAAGGTTGGAAGGATTTGTGTAGGGTTACACCCAGCTGACTATTCCTGCCTGGCTTCTTAAAACATCTCTGCTGGCAAGGAAAGAGGGGTAAAAACTCCAATTCCTTTTGATGCAATTAATTAATTCCAGATCTATAGAAAAATCAACAGGACTTTAAGGGCTATTTCTTCTTTTGAAGCTGCATTTGCTCAGATAAATTCTGTATTCCTCCTGCCAGGCAAGGCACTGGAAGGCCCCATTCCTTTGTAGTGCTGCAATCTTTGAACAGTTCTTCATTGCTCTTAGTATTTTGAAAATGAACTGCTGTAGCTCGCTATTTTCTGGGCAAAAGAAATCAGAATATTCGTTTGAAAACTGCAGTTTTAGTTACAACACAGGTACTGCTTTGCCCCAGTAGACCTCTAGCTGCATAGAGCTTTTGTTAAGGAGAAAGGAATGAGTAAGAGTGGAGCTACTACAAATGATTGAGCAAGTTCAAGTTAGGCAGGAGAAAAGCATCCTTGCAGGGAGGGTTTGCCAGGGGAAGTCCTGAGTGAAGTTGTGGAGCCTCTCTCCTTGGAAATATTTAACTTTAGATCACAGATGACACCTGTGATTGATGCTGTATCTATGTGACCCCTGTGACCTCTCCTCGTTCCTTATGGTCCCATCATTCTGTGTTCTAGCAGTGAAGCAGAAACGTGGATGAAATCCCAGCTGTGGAGCAGCTCAGATATTGACTTTTACCTCCAAGGTCAGGGGCAATGAAATACAGAGCACTGGGCCAAAAATGATCCCTACATCAGTGAGTCAAGTCCCCTGCCACTGAAAAGCTGGGTTATTTAAACCCTTTTGTGATCTCTATGGAGTTGATCTCAAAATATAGTTTGTGTCTGTGATGGATATATTTAAGACAGATGGTTATTGAGGTAGCAGAGATGTGTATAATGCCTGTTCAGAGGTCACTGGGCTGACAATCACAGAATTACTGGCATATGAGCATTCCTCTGTAGAACTTTTCACATGCAAATGTCTAATTCCTGGCTATATCACAGCAGCTTTAAAATACAGTGAACCAGTCAGTGTATTCTCCTTTCAGAAAGGTACATGATGATAAATGCTATCACTGGAAATTATTTTTTTAAAAACCACTACAGTTGGAAAGAAGGAAATTTGATTCCACCTAATCACAGGTGCTTAATGTTATGCAACTGAACCTTTTCATTGGTGCAGGCTTTTCATTTTTTATGGTGTACTTTTATTAAAATTTGCCTAATATAGACATTGGAAACATATTTTTCAGATGTATATTTTCTTACAGGAAGGTATGAAAAGATAAGGCAGTTTTGGATTTACTGGAGCAAAGTCAAAAGTGTCATTACCTGTGTCACACCATGCTGCTGGATGGAACCATATTTAGGATTTTTGGATGCTTGGATTTCAGTGAATTCTTTTCAGCTAGAGCATCTTGTTTGTTAGAATTTGAATGAAGGAAGGAGGATTGTGGGAAGGCTGTTCCACCAAGGACAAGGCACAGATCATTGTGGCACTCTCCATGGATTAATCCATTAGTCTCTATTCTTTGTACTTCCAGAACATGAATGCTGTGATCCATTTTAATGAGGATTGTGTTTCAAGTACCATCTATCTGACACGAAATTTTGGCATGATAAGAGTCCACATGTCTCTTGTGTTCAGCAAGATCTCTTCCATTTTAGCAATAACTACATTCAGAATCTGTGGCCTATCTTAATTTGAATTCAAAGCCGAGGGGTAGGTCCTGATCAAAATTAAATTGCTTTTCTGAATGAATGACAATTGTAACCATATTATTTAGTCCTGAAATTGGCTGGTTCATTCAGAGAAATTAAGGCTTAAAAGAGGCATCTGTAGAATCACTCCAGAAAACTGAACATCCTCCCTCTGGGGGAAAAAAATAGTTAAAGCATTGAGGGCAAGATAATTAAATAAATATAAAACCATTTCTGATTTGAAATTAGATTTGCTTGTTTTGATCTAGAAAGCTGGTTTGTCTTACAACCTTTTCTACATGAACACTGTCTTGAGCTATTTTTCTGCTCACATAGACAAGCACAATTATATCCAGACAATTAAAATGTTCATTTATTCTCAGTGATATATTTTGGAAATTAGCTTCTTTCTCATATGTGGCAAACTGAGTCATAGAGAAATAGAATGTCCTGGTCACAGCTGTATTAGATTTGTAGAAGGGCTGGAAATTGAGTGCAGATCTCCTGAAGTCTAGTGTGTGACTCTTGATGTGTGAAAAATAAAACATAATTCAAAACCAAGGGGCTGCTAAAAAAGAGAATTGGATTGTAACCTCTGTCCTGAATCTTTCCATTTACTGCTCCTAATCCTAATTTCCACTCTCTCTACTAATCCAGGAGGCAGCATGAACAGAAGGGCCATCATTTTTGTTGAGGTGTTTTGAGCACCATAAATAATTCAGAACTTTATTTCTATGTTGCTCATGCACAGTCATCACTTGGGAACCACTAAAAATAATAGTGAGGGTGATGATTAGCTTCTGGCGTGACTGCATGAATTGTGATGAGGCTTGACTGGGTTCTAGATGCCAGCAAATGTTTACAAATGCAGCCCTGGAACTGTGTTTTGTCCATGTGGTTATTTTCCAGTATATCCTGAACTCCTGCCCACATAATGGCTGCATTGTCTTTGAAGGATGGAATTCTGCCCTGCTGTGCTGTGGCTGCAGTGAGACAAGTACAGGGCTGCTCTGCACCCTGCTACTTCTGTCTGATCCTTGTTGCAGTGGTTCAGAAAAATTAGGGTTTTTTACCAGACAGTCCTATGGGATGTGTCTGTGCTTGCATTAAACGCCCATGTGAAGGACTGGGAAGTGATGCACTCTTGGGGTCTGAGTGCCAGGATGACCCCAAGAGTGTAAAATCCTCATTTCCCAGCCCGTGCAGCCAAAGAAGGAGTCTGAAATGCGTAGGGTCGGCTTCTCAAGGTTGTTTATTTCTCCTTATCTAGAACATTCTTTCTCTGACCTGCTGAGCTCTGTCCAGCAAGTCGGCCATGGCATTCTGTCTGCCCTCTAGGGCAGTGTTTACATTTTATACTAAAAATTACATGTACTATGTTTATAATAATGAGCCAATATCTATCATTTATGTTGGACAGTGTGTCTCTACCTTAAACCAATAGAAAATTGTCACCATCACACCATGACATGAAGGGCAAGGAGAAGGAGAAGGCCAGGACACGCCCAGATCCCTCCATCTTGATCCCCTGAACTACATTCTAAAAACCCCAAATTTCTACTTTTTCACCCTGTGTTAATTCAACTACCACACTACTTAAACCCTTGTGGCTTGTAATTCCTCATACAATGTTGGTAGTTTTTTCCACAGGCTAAAATCGAAGCCACAGATGTTTTTGACTTCATGCCAAGGTCTCTGAGCCCCCTGCCAGGGTCTGGAAACAGCCAGGGCAGCCAGAGGGATGTCCTGGACTCTGACAATGCACAATTCATGTCTGTGCACTTTGAAAGGTGCTCTTTGTCAGGGTAAACTGAACACAGGTTGGGGTGTCCTGCCCTGGATGAGAGCAGGGCCACTGCTGTTTAATAATGAATGCTGATTCCCTTGGCACAGGGAGCTGGTGCGGCTTGGGAGGGTAGCACAGCCTCTGGGCATTAGCCAGGAGCTCTCATTTTCCTCATGGAAGTGGTGCTTTTGTATCTCAGACCATGTTTGGTTTTAGTTGGTTAGCCATGGAAAACCATGGTTTGGTTTTAGTTGGTTAGCCATGGACGACCACAGCTCTCAGGAGAGCTTTCATGCAAGAGAAAAGCCTTTGGGGTGGCAAGGTAACAATGTGAGGACTGTAAAACTTGCATGTGTTTGGTAACTAACCTCAGCACTCAGTCTGGGGAGGCCTGTGGAAGGAAATTGAGAAACCCCTTGCAGATGGCAAACTTCAGCCAAGCGAGTTCCTGAAACCAGGCTCAATGAAGCTCTCAAGTTCGTGTCAAAGACATGTGAAACTGCATGGGAATAAACCCAAACTGCAGTCTGAAAGGTTGTGCAGAAAGCTCCAGTTGTGTAAGAAGCCCAAGATGATGCGATACTTTCCATGAAGAAGAAAATCTTTGTTAGTGAGAGCAAAGCTTTCAAAAGAATCTGTTCCTCTCTGCCTTTCCTCTCCTTTCTGCTCTCATTGCCATAACCATTAGATCATCTGTAACCCACTGGTTTCAAACTACTGCAGGGATCCCTGTGAGGAAGGGCAGACTTCCCCACAGCAACTCCAGAGGGCTTAGCAGAGCTTGCTCACTCTGATGTTTTTCTTCAAGCTTTTCTCTCTTTCCCTGTGGCAGTCCTTTGCCTGGTGCTCTTGCAGAGACAGCCTGCTCTTACTACATTTACTGATTTCCAGCTTTTCCACTGGCAGCACATATTCAATCAGAATTTCCTATTATTACTGGAATATGATAATAGCCCTTTGCACAGGCTTGCAAAACTTGCTGTAGCAGCTTTCATGCTGTTGCCTAAAATCTCTAAACTTTTATGTACAGTCTAACCAAGAAGGATGATAAATGCCTCCACCCTCAGAGCTTTTAAAAGCTGGGATGGAGAAACATCTGCTAGGAATAGATTTGGGGAGTTGAGAACGGGTATTAGGGGACTTCTCAAGAGGGGAACAAAGGAGGGAGCATGGTGTGGGTGGTGTCCATGGGTTTCTCTCACCTCCTTGCATCACTGTGGCTGCTCCCAATCACTGTGCCAAGGAGAGGAGCCATTCCCTCTATTCCTTTTGCACACCAACTCCCAGCTTTTCTCCCCTGCCCTGACTGAAGGTGCACATAAATCCAAGCAATCTCCTGATTACCAAAGCAGCCTTTCACCAGGGGACAGCAGTGTCTTGCTGCCTGCACATTGTTGCTCCTTTGTGTCTGCTGGCACATCCCCAGTAGCCCTGATGTGTCTGGGAGAACTGGTTGTGTTTGTCCAGCACTGCTCCTGTCCTTAGCAGATTCACTCCCTGCCAAGGAGGAGGTTGGGCTGTTGTCTTCCTTCACTGCCCAGCTCTTCAGGCAGAGAGCAGCTGTGGGCTGGGATGATGATGCTCAGGCATGCAGCAAATGTAGAACTGGCTTGAGGAGCCTCCAGACAGGTGGGACAGGCCTGGGACTGGTGGGGCAGTCAGAGCCCTCTGTGATGTCTGCCAGAGCTCTGCTGCCAGCAAGGAGCAGGGGCTTGGAAGGGGGAGTGAGTGGGAACAGAGGAATTTGGAATATCCTTTCATGGATTTAATTTCATGAGGAAATTAAAGGCAGCAGTGTCTTAGCCAAAATAAACAGAGGACAGGACAAGAGAAGGCTGTGCAGGATGCTCAGGGACACAGGAACCAAATGTAGCTTCCATCCTGCTGAAACCAGCACGTACAGCCCCTTCTGGATGTGTGCTGGGATGGGCTGGTGGCATTTCAGAGAACAGGGCATGGCTTTGTGAGGCTGCTGGGAACATGGGCCCTGCTGGTTTTTGTGCTCTGATAACTGTCCATGCTAAGCAAAAGACTGAGATGGGAAAGGGAATCCTGTAAGTATTGGCAAAAAATCTCTTCTGTTCTTGCCCTGGTGCCCTGAGCCATCTTGATGTTAATGTTGCTGCATTCAGCTGTGGCTCTCTTGGAGTTTAGGGCTACGTGAATGCAGCATAGTTTATCTCAGGAGGAAAAAATGCATTATTGTTAGCCTATTATTGATTTTGTTAATTATAGTAACTGATCTAGTATTAACTTTGCACTGGAGCTGTAAGTTGTGAGTTTGCAGTTAGGGCAAATGCTGCAAAGTTACAACCATGTGAAACACTAATAACTGGATGGAGTTTCTATTTCTTAAGAGATCACCAGTGATTTGAATGGTGGTGACAAGTAACTGGTTCATCTGGCTGTGTTTGTGGAATAGCTGAAACTAAAGCTGTTCTGGAAAGTAAAGGGATTTTCCCTTAATGAATATTTTAGCCATTCATGTGTAATTATTTGAACTTTCTAAATTGTAAATTATGCTACTACAAATTCATCATTTCTAGTTATGCAGGAACTCCGTCGTGTTTTTAGAGTGCATTAACTCCCTTGAAAATCCCTCACTCATTCCTGTGCAATTTATTCTCCTGTTCTCTGTAATGAGTTAATCTATTTTGAATGAAGTTGAGTTGCTTGCTCTATGACTGCACAAAAAGCTGCTTCCAGTTCCCATATCAGCTGGCTGGCACAGCCCCACATCCATTTCCAGAGTGTTATTGCTGCTTCGTGCTCTGTCTGCACAGGAACTTGTGTGTGGGTTTTACCTCTCTGGGATTGCTGAGAACAAAGACAAACCTGACAGTTTATCTTCAAAGCTGTGCCAGCTTGGGGTGTACAAATGCCTTTAAAATCCTTGCTGGATTTGGCATTTACCATTTACCTCTGCCCAGCCACAGAGCAGCTCCCACCAGAGACCCAGAAGGGAGAGCTGCTGTATAGATTCTACATGACCCAAGTCTAAGAAAATCTTTCCTATTGACATCTTGTGAGCAGAGGGGACTAATTCAGAGGTCACTGTCTAAAGCAAATCCTGACTCCTGGGCAGGTGATGTATGTGCTGCATCCTTGATGTTCTTGTTATTGGAAAATGATGAGAAAGTGAGGTAAATGACACAGACCTGGTGTCCTACCTGCAAGGCATGTAGGGTGCTCAGAATATCTAAGGGTTTCTGCTAATGATAAGGCTTCACTCTAAATGCTGCAAACAGCTGCAGGTGCTTTATTATTCAAGGCAAATCATTGCCTTCATTTGTTTCCATCAGAAGCTGACTTAGAGAGCACATCTCTGAGGAAGGGAAATGAAATAAGTGACTCTCTTGACAAGAATTACATATTACTGCAGCTTGGGCATTATCAAGATCTGGTTTATCAGTGTAACAAGATCATGTGTTAATATAAGACTGAGATATATTTAGTTTGGAGGGAGTATTTTTGAGAAACATGAAGAGGGAGAAGACAGTGATACAGGAGAAAAACTGGAAAACTTTACAGCAGAAAATTTTATGTATGAGGACGGTTCCTTGCTTTTGAAACTAGAAAATAAAATAATGGGCACATGGTTTGCTGTCAGATACTTAAACTAGTGTTTGGTCTGACACATCTTCCAGAGTTTATAAATTCCAGGTCACAATAGCAGGTCAACAATTTGCAGAATTTGTGTTCAGCTCAGCCCTCATTCGTGTGCTGAAGTGTTTTGCTCAGTCCTGGCCTGCAGTTTGATTTTTAGCTCTCATCTTTACCAGGTACCAAGTGCCTCGAATACCCTGGTGAATAGCAATTAATGACACTCAGCTACTTCAAATGCTGGGATAAATTGCAGCAGCTCCCAAAAGTGGCTATTAGAGCTAATCAGAAAATGCTGTACTTCCTGCAGAAAATGTCAACTTCTTGTTTTTGTAAACCAAAAGCAATCAGGAGAAGTTCTCCCTCCAAGAAAAGCTCCTTTAAAAGAAAACTGCACACGTCTCATAAATATTCACTCTGGTCAAAACCCCAGATTTCTGTCAGAATGGTTTTGGCTGGGTTTAGTGGTTGTTGCTGATACTGCCAAATACTCTGATCCAGTTACAAGGAATTTTAATAGAGGCTCATTTTAAGAACTGCATCCCCTCAAACTGACTCTGTGGTTAGGAATATTATGGCTTGTGAGATTTTGGGGCAAAGTATTGTAAAACAGAATATCGGTGTTTAAAAAAGACGACACCATAAAAACCTCCTGAGGCTTAAAATTCATAACCATCTCTACACCATAAGAGAGTTGAGTCAAAGACAATATTTCAGTACAAACAAATCAAATGTGATTGTTTCTCTGAACTTGAACCAGATTTAGATTCTTCTTTTTCAGATCTGGCGTGAGTTTAGCCCTTGTTTTGTTAAAATTATGAAGTTAAGTGAGTTTAAAGATTTCCTGCCTGTGAATTTGGCATACAGAAGTGAAGTGCATTGGCAGGTGCTGCTGTTGGAACCCTGTTTCTGAAAAACACTGCAGCTTTTATTTTATATTAAAGGAGTTAAAGTAAGTGTTATTTTTGTGTTAACAAATCTCTTCAGCTATTTCTGAAAAGCAGTAATTTGCCATATTCGATTTCTATGGCATGTTGTTATTGCTGCAGACAGGATATCCAGAAAGTATAATTGTAATCTTTTTTTGTTATCAATAATATTGTTAATTACTTCTGGGGCAATATGTAATTGCTAATGAGTTTTGCCTCAGTAAAATTTCTAGAGTGAGTTGGGTTAAATTTGAAAAAGGTGTAGTTTATAAAAATTCAGCATCTTGAGAATGCTATTTTACAGCATTAAACAATATTACACTGCATGCTATTGCAGAAATAAAATAATGCACTTGAAAAATTAATCTGCATAAGCCAGGTATTTATGCTGCTTTCTGGAGTTATGTAAGAATGGAGTTTTAAAGGAGTCTGACTATTTTCTAGGGACAAAACCAACATCTAAATGTTCATTTCAGCCAGTAGACAAATCCAGAAGTCTCAGATTTCACCTGTGGCCTAAGCTACAAGAGCAGTAGTGCTAGTGTAAATAGGAATAAAGTTCCACCTGTATTCTGTTGAGCTATTTGATATGTGATGTTTGAATTATTTGCTGTGCAATAAAAGCCTGAAAGGTTGATTTTTTCAAAACAAATACCTCCACCAGTGACACTATCCTGACACACAGATCTGCTTGGCAAAAGGGCAGTAGCTTTAGTCCAAGTTTTTAATGACTGTGCTCAAAACTCACAAAAGCCAGAAGCTCTGAAAAGCAGTTGCCAGTGGAGAATGACCCCATAAAATGAGTGAGGAAAGGAGAGGGCGCATGGAGAGGGCTCCAGCTTCGGGCAGCCTCACACCCACAGCCCCTCTGCAGCTTGGAGAGCATTTCTGTGCAACTCAAATGCCTTTGTAGGAGGCAATTATCAGTCATTTTGGATATGGCAGGGCAAGGCAGTGTGATTCTTTCTGCCAGCACTGGGCACTGGTTGCTTGCAGCCCTCTGGATGCTGTTTTATCCAACATGACTGTTTATCTGGGGTTTGTGTTCCTCCTATGCTTCCAGGTGTCAAAGTGGGAGTTCTGCTGTGTTTGCTTTTCAACAATGTTCTGGGGGGAAAAATGGAATTTTTGTGAGAAGGTAGGAAAGGGAGGGTGGAACAGCTTTTTACAGAACTGCTCAAATTCCCCTGTCCAAAACCTACCTGTTTTCTACAGTGCCTTAAAACAAGTCTAATCAAATGAACTTCTGTCCAGCTAGTTCCTGGCTAAACTATGCAATGAAAATTTATGCACTCCCAATTTTGTCTTAGTTTTCTGTCCCTCTGATGTGTGTGTTGACCCTGATTGCAGCAAAGAGATTATATATTCCTTGGTGTTGACTGCATAGATCTTGAAAATAAAGCTTGTAAAATGATTGCTTTGACTATTTGCTCCTTGTGAGATGTGGATGTGTTTTTGTGTTTAATCAGAGCATGCTCAGAAGCAGGAGTATGTTTCATAAATAATGGCTTTATCTAAATATAAAGAATACAAATCTTCTGAATTCAGTGAATTTTGGATTAGGTCTGAATAAAAGGGCACACAGAAAACATTACAAAGGATTGATTTCAGTGTGTGCATTTCTCATTTCTTATTTACCTCAAGATATTTTGGCATTTTGCACCTTCTCAGAACCAGGCACATCTGTAACTGTGCTGCTGGCTTTAAAATATTACTGAGAAGTCAAATGACTTGAAAATTTAGAGTAGAGAATTTAATGTGGAAAGGTTGCTTCTTAGCAGCAGCGCATGGTTTGACATGGGGAACGCTGGTCAGCCTCAAGGAGTATTGTGCACCCTGTTTTCATTTGCTTGAGATTTTGGCAGATTTTTCCAGCTGGAAAAAGTTAATTAGTTGTCAGCCTGGACTGAAGTTTCCTGTGGAAGTTACCCAGGAACCATAGTGAGAAACAATTTTTTTCTTAGAGCCCGGACTGAAGGCTCCTATGAAGGTCTGGTGGAGCCCTTTTGTTGGACCAATGTTGTGCCCTCATTGCAGTGATGCTGTAGCATCATGGAGAATGAGTGTGTGATTCTACTATAAATATTTTCAGGCTTAGGAGGCTAGGGCAGGGATTTCTGGTTATTTTTTTGAGTGTATTGGTGAAGCACATGAACTTCAGCAATAAAATCCAGCCAAAGTAATTCCAACTAGATTTCAACCTGATGGAATATGTTTTAGCATATTACTTTCAGAAGTGTTAGCAGCACATGCAGCATCCCTCTTAGTAGTTTTTAATTTTAAAATAGTCAGTTTAGCTCTACAGGAATTAATCTTCCTTAAAACACTGCTGCCTGGTGTTCAGGATATGAAACACTGTTCTGTACAATATATTTTATTTCATTCCTGTTGGTCACTAAGGAAACAGCTCAGAAATTACTGCCTCTTCCCAGGCAGTGGTGTCCTGTTTAGAGGAGGCATGTTTGGAAGTGAGTAGGATCTTGCTGCCCATCAGGTCTGTTTGAAATGGCAGCTCAGGGTCCTGAGTTCATCCATGGTATGTGATGAGTGCAGAGGTGATAAATCCATCAGCTCCCACCATGGGGTATGAGCAGCTTGCTCCCTGTTCTGGTGGTCCAGTTCTCCCCTGTGTTGTGCTGGCTGAATTTTATCATTTCTATTTCTCGCACTCAAGTCTTAACAATTTCTCTAAACAAGTGGATTTATTCCCAGTGTGTACATTACATGAAACTACTGTTTTGCTTTCTCAACAAAGAGTAGGCTGATGTTCTGAATTCAGCAAATAAAGCAGCTTTTTAATGTGAAGAGTGTAGAGCTGCCCAAAGATTCCATGTGTGAATGGAAAGGAAGCCTTGATCTCCCTTCCAAGGGCAACATCTACTCCTTTTCTTTTAGGAAATTACCACAGCTGCACTAAACCTGATCCAACTAAAATCAATGGAAGTTTTGCTATTGGATTTGCTAGCAACTCCTTCCTTTTCTTTATTTTACATCTAGAATACAGTAGACAAAAATCTTTGGGGTATGAAATCCAGAATTTTTTCCCTTTTGCTAGGGAGAGTCTGCATTTATTTATGCCTCAGATTAAAAATGTCATGGCGAAGCACTGTCTCAATCAACACTTTTAATGATATGTGATTATTCATAGCTTTTTGAAAATGTCATAAGTAGTTCCACTTCACATGCTAACATATGCTTTCTAAACAAACACTGATGAGTTATCTTGGTATCCAGTTTCTTACAGTAGAGTTACAGGTTCCTGAGTAAAGAAGGAAACAATATTTAAGATATGAAGAAAAGTGTAAGTGTAAAGTAATTAATCAGTAAATAAATGCAGATGTCTAGTGTTCAAAACTGTTGTCCCAGGATTTTATCTATACTACTTAAACTGCTCTGATCTGAAAAATGTCTATTTGCCTTTCAGTAAGAAATGCAGTATGGATTTTTAAGCGTAACAAATCTCCCTCCTAAAATGTTCAACAGACTGATGAACACTGGCAAAAATAGTGTATTAAAAGAAATGATACCCCAAATAAATGTAGGGTCTAAAGGGAAGATGTGGTTATCTCTGGCAGTGGTATGAGTTACCTCAAGCTATGTGCCAGTGATGTCAAGCAATACTGCTTACATCATTCTCAGATTTTTATAACACAAACTGTCATCTCTGAGCTAAAGATTACTCCTGTCATCTGCTATATTTAATAAAGGAGGGTGACAGCAGTCAGACTGCTACAGAATGATGAGCTGGGAGGGAGAGATACTGCTGGAAATCATCTGTGTGGCAGTGACACTTTAACCCTTTTTGTCTGGAGGACGCCCCGCTGGAGAGGGAGGCAAGCAGGTGGGAGGGACGCGGGGCTGCGCGGTCACTTCTGAAGAGCTCCGTAATTCCATCTCCTGGGAGCTGAGGATGATGAATTAAATGTCACCAATTGCATGAATAGGCAGTCAGGAGTGCCAAAAAGAGCTGCAGAATGATCTAAGAACTCCCGAGGTGCCACGGGAGCCTGAGCATCGCACTGCACCCTGGGCTGGCCCATGGCGAGATCACTTATTGCTAAATGTGTAGGAGGGAAAATTGAATCTCTTACTTGGTCAAATATTTTGCTGCATGCTTCAGGGAGCATCAGAATTTCTAAACAGCCTAGTTTGGACCAGAATTTTTTTCTGGTTGCTATACATACATCATCTTCACGTGCTTGACTTGCACAGTATCTTCTTCCTTGTGGGTTTGGAACTTGCTGTGTTTAGTGATGATGAAGCTGAAATGCTTTTTTTTGTGTGGCACAAATAATAAACACAGAAGCAGCCTCAACAGCCTTTAGGGCAGTTGTACTGTATCACAGCTATATTGTTTATATTAAAATCTGAGTGCTTGCTGCAGGGATAACATCCCAGAACAGCCCTGTGGAAAATACCTCTCCTCATCTCTCATCACGGTAAATTGTAGTAAGAGAAAGTGTCTCCATTTGATGAAAAAATATCTTGCAAGCCCAAGGAAGAAGTAAAAATACACTACTAGCAATTATATAGACTCCAATTAGATTTCCTGGGGAAAAAGTATAGGTGAGAGTGCACTGGCATTTGGAGAGCAGGATTTTTGCATATGCCAACTCAGTGCTGTTATAAAGCATGGACAGTTTTTGCTGGAAAGCTACAGGGAGAAAAATGTCACTGATGTTCAAGATGTTTATAAACAGTGTGACCACCTGCAGTCCATGCACCCAGCTCCTGAGAATTAATCTGTGTGCTTTAGCCTAATTAAATACAATGGTGTCATTTTTATATTTTCAGTGCAGG
Organism: Chloebia gouldiae; assembly: GCA_003676055.1. Classification (NCBI taxonomy): domain Eukaryota; kingdom Metazoa; phylum Chordata; class Aves; order Passeriformes; family Passeridae; genus Chloebia; species Chloebia gouldiae. The sequence continues at coordinate 3,309,404 of QUSF01000022.1, forward strand.
TTTTGCTAAGGAGTCTTCGACAACTATCGTGGTGCAAGGGTTAGGTGTTTAGATGGGGGGAAAATACAGATGCAAGCTTTAGTTACATAAGCCTTTAGAAAGGTTATGTTTCAGTGCTTTTCACATTTCATTTCATCTAATTCTTACTGGGGAAACACTGTTCTATAGAAAAATCATTATGCAGATCAAGAAACATGAGCATGTTGCTACCATAGGAGGAAAAAATATAAATAATTAAATCTTGTGCCACCTCTTTCACAGCCCTAATCTCATTAATATAAGGCAATTTTAGAGATGGAGAAGAGCTGATAACAGTATTGGACTCATGAGATATTTCTGTTTTCCATCCATCAGGCAGGTAATTGTGGGAGTTATGACTTTGTTAGGCAGAAATGTACAGCTCTAAAGAACCGATAACTGAGCATCTCTGCTCAGCAGACAATGGAGCAGCATCCAGTAATTGAATACATCAATAAGCTTTCACATCTCGTATAACTTCAGTGCCCTGGACAGGATAGCATTAGACATAATCATATTTTGATCAGGAGAAAATAGAAGTTGGATGAAATAATATCAATTTTATTTACAGGGCAGAGAAGAAGCCATCCAGTCTGTGACAGAAAAATGATTTTTTTTTTTTTTTATCTGGCTTTGATCTGGCTCTGGGCTTTGATTTGGTGGCAAATGGGTCTATAACTCATTTAGACCAGCTGCCAGGCTTTTTTCAAAGCACAGAACATTAAGCAGAATCCTGCTTCAAGGAATAAATACACAATCAACATAATAAATGGTGACAAAACAGCCTCAGCTCATTCTTTACAGTTGCTACAGCCTACATGAAACAGTGTAGATACTCAGTTCAAATAGTGCTTATTGATTTGTGGCATTCTTGGGCCAAAGAGCATTTCTTGTGTAAAATGTTAGAATGACAGTTCAAGGGGGCTTGATGGGGCTGGGGAGTGCCTTTGTGTGAATTTTATTTGCAATAACACTTGCAGAGTGTGGCAGAAGAGGAAGGATCATTGTGGGGAGGCGAGGGGAGGGTGGGAGGGGGGTCAGAGTGAGGCCTGTGAGCCTGGCCAGGGCTGTCAGAGGAGATGGGCAGTGCAGGGTGGCACAGGGGGCAGCCCATGACTCCTCTGTTCGGTGGGATTGGGGTGAGCAGAGCAGGGGGATGCTCTCTGCTGGCAGAAAGTCCCCAGTGTTCTGTCCCTTGTGGGAGGAAGGGCAGCACAGGCTGGATCCTCCTTGCCAGAGCCTGGCACTTTGGGGGAGCTGGGCTTGCTCCCTGCTGGCCTGAGGTGCAATGATTGCAGAAGGCTTTGACCCCCTCATTCCATGCAGAGCTGTGGGTCTTCCAGCTGCATTTCGTGTGGAAAACTGTATTTTTGAGCCCAGCCTCACTTCAAGCCTCACTGTTCTCCCCCACCCCTGCTCTGAGAGGTGTTGGCTCTCCTCAAGACTCTTGTAGTCTCCTTCTTACACAAAGCTGCTCTTCGCTGAGGGCTGCCTTGTGCACTCCTGTGTGGATAAAACAAGTGTTGTCACGGCGCTGCTTTACAGGGGCTGACAGCCCTGCCTGCTCTGCTGGGGTGGAAAAGGCTGGGGCTTGGCTGTGGAGAGCATCAAAGGCTCCAGAAGTGCTTCTCAGGCTGGAAGAGAGATACTGAGCAAAGCTGTTTGTGACATGGTCAGGGGATGTGCATTTTATACACAAAGGTTCATAAATTACAGATTTATTTCTATTTTTCTTCTACTTCTCTTTTATTCTCTGCCAAAACTAAGCAGTGAGGTTTGCAGGAGGCAGCAGCTGGAAGATGGAATCAGGCAAATGCTAAGAAGGAAAGTACACTTTTAATCTGAGCTGGAATATCCCTGATAACAAGCTTTCAAGTGAAACAATAGGATTCTGTGGTTTCCAGTCAAAACAGAGCCAAAAAGGTTTTATCCTAGCACAGGTTGTGCCCTTAAGTCAGAGCACTTCATTAGGATCATAAGCAAAAATTCAAAGTGAAGTTTGATGGCTTATGTTACATAGGTCTGACCAGAGGATCCTCTTAAAACATGATTTTCTATATTAAAGCATATTTAATGATGTAAATATAATATCATGGTTATTTGTTCCTCTTCTTTAGAGCTACAATAATTGGACCATATCAATTTTCTCTTTTCTGCTCTCATCTCAGTTTCATTCTAGTCTGAGATGTGGATCATTATCCCATAGTACAGACTATTTGCCTTGGCAGATTCTAGGGAGAAAATAGTTCAATTACTTGAGCTGTTTTGGATAGGCAGGATAAATTTCTACGAAATCTTTTTTGCAGTTCCTGATTTTTTTTTCAATAAGGAGCTTGCTCTGAAATAGTTGGCAAGAGACAAATCAGGGTTTAAATATGGGAAAAATAATGGAGATTCTTCTGCTCCAAGTGAAACTATTCAAGTAATGTATTTTTTAACATGGCTAGTCCTTTTATTTCTGTGAATTAGGAGTCTGGAGGTGACAAGCTTTGGAGGTGGAGTTTGCTGTCCCTGCAGCCAGCTGACCACTTCAGAGAAAATTCTCACCCACTATGTAAAAGGACCAAAAATGGAATGTAGGGCTCCTTGAGTTGCTGAGTGGTAGGAGAATTACTTTTCCAGCTGAGGTTTCCTGCCTCTTTTGGGCTAGATTGTGGCCTTCTGTTATATAAGAGGTGGAAAATGAAGTTTTTACAGACACACATGTGCACACACTCCCCCATTTGAAAGAAAATTACTCCAAAATATTTTCCTGGAGCCCCAAAGCAATTGCAAAACTAAGAGTGCACTTCATTTCAGTGAGCACCAGCAAATAGCATCTCGGGCACCATCCTGTGATCTGCAAAAACACTCACTGGAGCAGCTTGAAATGCATCAAATCCCTTGAGATCAATGGGTCTGAGATGTCCTTCCTTTTGCTGGTGGGTGTTCTAATGCAAGGATAATTGATTAGATCCCTAATCTGATGTGTTACTGCTTAAATCATAATGTCTGAGCTACTTCAAGCTCCTGAGGTCACATCAACAGAGGTGGTATTGTGAAAAAATCAGATTTTTGGAAGCACAGTGTGAGTGGGTGAGAAAAACTTGACTTTTGATTCTTATTAGCAGGAGTGTATTTTAGCTGTGCATGCTCAAAAGCAATGTACCATCACACCAGGGCTTCTGGATTCAGTCATTATTCATCTAAAATTTTGCTTTTATCAATAAAACTTTTCTCAACACTTTGTGTTCACTACTTGCATTTAAAATACAAAGATACAGCAAAATCATTGTTTCGGGTTTTCTACCTGTCAGGATATTCCTTCTTCTCATTAATCTGTGTAACAGGTTGATTGGCTTCAGAATGTCCTGGGGAATAAAAAAGAAATGTCAGCTGTGTTATCATGTGCTGGGTGAGACAGATCACAGTGATTTATGCAAAGTCTGGTGTTCCTGCAGCTCCCTCACACTGCAGTGTGCTGGTGAGCACTGAGCTCCCACAGAAGGGAAAGACTTTATCTCAGCTAGAAATCCTATGCTTTACTTGAATTTGGCCTTATTTTAAGGATTCTTAAAATTTATCTGTCACCACATGCATATGAATTTGGAAAAAGATCAGGGTGGTGTGGGGGCTGTAAGCCAGCAGAGGCAAAGAGGTCTGGGCATGGAATTGGGCTGTGAGCAGAAGGAATTGGTCACTCCAAAACACCCCACCAAGGTGAGTTTTCTCCTCCTTGCCACATTGTCCTCTCACACCCAGACCTAGGAATTCCCTTGAGGTGTTGGGTGAAATTGTGAATTTGCAGTTGGGGGAACAGGTCCTGCCTCCCTCTGGGAGTGATTTCAGCCTTTACAGCTGCAAGGGATGTTGTTGAGTTGGGGGCATGAGCAGGGCAGGGTGTCTGAGGGTTTGTGACAGTGTCCTCAGCCCTGGTGGGGATGTTGATGTGTCCTGTGAAGGGCCAAGAGTTGAATTTGGATGGGCTTTGTGGATCCCTTCCAGCTCAGGATGTTCTGATTCTGCTTTTCCCTGAGCCATCAGCCAAGTCATGCTCAGCCATCAGTGACTGACACAGCCGAGCACAAATATTTAATATTCATCTACCTTGGAGCTTGTAATAGCCAAAATTAAATAACATCAACTTAAATAAGGCAAACAATCCCCGTGAAAAAAAATTACCTTTAAATAAACTTCAGAGACTTTTTCTATTTTTTTTAATTTATGTATTTTTCTTAAATAATGGGAAAATCAGGGTGTGTGGTTGAAAAGCTGGATTGTACCTCAGATAATGACAAAATTTCTGATCATTTCTATAATGTAGTGAAGATGCTTTCTGAAATGACAGTTTATATGCTAAGTTCAAAATGGCTTGAAATTAAAATTTAAAATAGGACATTAAGCCAGGAAATAAATCTGAAAAATGGTAATGGCCATACTGTATTGAAACTGGCTAAGAAATCACATAGCTGTGGAAATAATTAACAGTTCTAATAGCTGCATTAATAGAGGTTTCATGCTAAATATTACACTGATGTTTATTTTCTCACTTCTTTAGAAACGAGCATTATTAAGGCACTAGCCTTTATTCTAGTTTTAGGTAGTTTAATGCATAAATAAGCACAACTTTTAAAATTCATTTTGATTGGAATGATCATAGGCAGTTCAATGATGAGCTTTGCTTAGAGATTTATTCTCTTGGACTAGTTTAATGTTATAGATTTCTCTATAGTAGATACAATTTTTTTTCCAATTAAGTAAATAAACTTGAATGAACTGGGTGGGTTTTTAGTTTGATGGGGAATTTAATCTCATTTCTGTCTGCACTAGATGACAGAAGTGCACTTAAGATACTGGTTCAATTTAGTCTAAAAGTGCTTTAGACTGGAGAATAATCTGTAATTAACTGAGTATTTTACTAACTTTCTACTTAGCCATTCGTTTAAAGGGTTCATTTTAGTAAACTGAAGAACTTAAGGATCTTTGTAAATAAAAATCCCCTTAAAATATTCTTCTAGAAGTACCTTTATTACTCAGTTCCACAATGGCATTGTTTGAGGATTTTTTCCCTTTCATTTCTTCTCTTTATCTCGTTGACTGCGGAAAATAAAAAGACAAAAATCCAGACCCCCTTTAGGAGAAATTAGACAAAACCCCTGTTTTGAAAGAGCAGACCTTGCAGCTTTGTAAACCTCCTGTGATTTGGAATTTTGAAAGATATTTATGTGCATTTATTTATTTATTTATATGAGTAATAGGCAAAGAGGGGGCACCTGCTGACAGGGATTGTGCTCTGTTCTCTATAAGCAAAGAGCACTTGGACTTGGTAAAATCAGGGGAAGATTTTCAAAGGAAATGTTGCCTAGGGTTTTTGAAGGCACAGAATTATCAAGGAGTATTTAGAACAGGAAAAAAAAAAAGTATAATTCTGTGCTTACTTATTAAGTATTTGCTGGGGAAGAAAAACAAGAAACAAAGCTAAATAGGAGTTATAATCTTCCTTATTGCTCTGTAAGTGCTCAAGCAACCACCAGCCGTAGAAATGCAGGAGTTACCAGAGGGAAGCTTCTGCTAAGACACCCCTGGGAAATGAGCCTCTTCTGTCCCCCATGCTGCTAAAAGACCCTGATGAATTTCTATATATCACAGAGTCATAGAATCATTAAGGTTGGAAAAGACCTCCAAGATCTTCAAGTCCAACTTTTGACTGAGTGCCACCATGGTAACTAAACCATCTTGTAAAGTCCTGCATCTGCCTGGGGGATTGTTAGGAGTTTTTAACACTTCCAGGCAGGATATATGTTGTCTTGTGCCACCTGAGAGGGAAAAGTGCTTTTCAGCTCCAGTGTGTGATTTGCCTTTTGAGGCACCAAAACTGTAACTTGCTTCCCTCCAGTTTAACTGCTGTTTATGCACACAGTTAAAAATAAAAGCAAGCACCTGTCTATTCTTTTTAATTACATTTTTCCAGACCTGGAACAGAAAAGTAAGATATCCAACTATTTTGACCCTGATGTTAATTGCTTTGAATAAAAAAATATACCACCTGTCAACTGTAGCAGAAAACATATGCTCAGTACAATAGCGTGCAAAGCAAGTGCTACACAGCTCATCTTCAAAAATTACCTCCTTATGATTAATCTTCCTCTAATGGACATACAGTAAAATTTGACACAAATAATGGTTTGAGTTTTCAGAAGAACGCATTTGCTGTCTGGTGTGAAAAATGCATTCTCCATACACAAGTGGCCCTCAAATGATGTCTGTGCGTGTGAGCTGGGAAATGAAAAGTTGTCTTGTTTTAGTGGTAAAAATCTTGTTTGCTGGGATTAAAACTTTGCCTCTTTCCACGAGTGGGAATAATTGGCAAAGATATCTATGAAGCCATGATTTCAGTCCTCTCCAAAATCCCTCTAAAGTGGTTCCCTTTATTTACCTCTTTACCCAGAGGCTTGGAATAAAACATCTTCATTACATTCATGTGACTAGATAATATCTAGAAGCATGTGTGCCAGATAGGTTAGCTGCCTCTGGGAGGAAAAAGCAGGGTTCAGTTCCCACATGCACAGCCAAGGGTGTTTTGGCTAAATTTGGTAAATTACTTCAGACATGTCTTTCTCCTTCAGCAGCAAGGGTGAAACCTGACAGAGAAGCTGCCTTTCCTGAAGTGCACTAAATACAAGAGCATCACTTTAAGAAATGAAACTTGCAGCATAAAGACATTTTTCTTGGCCTTTATTGTCCCAATTTGTGAGGCTGAGTAGAGAAAGGACAAACAGGGAACAGCAGTAATGGAAGAAGTAGAATTGCAAAAGAAGTACATTAAAAAAAAAAAAAAGCCTAGATTGTCTGGTCTTAAAGACTGCACTAACTTATGTGCTAGTAGAGCACAGAGTGCATTGGGATTTAGGTATTGATTTAAGGGACCTTTTGATTCCTGAATGCTCTGATGAAAACATGGCATTTAAACTTTCTTTTGTTCGTGTTGCCATCAGTAGCAGATGTGTCCTTCGTAGTGATGCTCTGAGAAAGCACCTGAGTTTTTGCAGAGGCATCCAGCCCCAATAGATACAACAGTGGCTGGGAAAAGGGACTTTGGCTCTCTGAAGGGGGGGATTGTGTCACTGGTGGGGTCAGTGCAGGTGGCTCTGGCTTTGGTGGATCGTGGCTCTGGGGACAGAAAGCTCTTGCAGCAGGGCAATGTGTGACAGCAATCAGCTGAGCTGCACTCCCAGACAAGACTTTCCAACAGCTTTGGGTGAATGTTTATTGGTAGTAAGGAGCAGCTCTACTGCCTGTCAGACCCTGGGAAGTGTTCTTTGGATTAGGGAACGAAACCAAGAGTCTGTCTTGCAAATACACCTGAATTCTGAACACTGATGCAACATGAATTCCAAAATTCATGTTTTTTGATTAGTTAAGAGGTTTTTGAGTAGCATTTGTTGATGGGCACCAGCAGCATGTACAGGATAGCGTTGTGTGGGGAAAAAAAAGACATCTTAGTTTGATATTGATCAAGGTACATCTTGTGTAGCAAATACTGAAACATAAGGTGTTATTCAAGCTTCAAAGCAAACACCAGCCAAGTTCATGCTTTATTCAGCATCATAAGCTGCATTTTTCAAAGTCCTAATTATATTTCTTGTGGTATTTCTTGCACTGAAGCTTTGGGAGGAGCTGACTCCAGGTACTCACAGCTGTCAGCACAGCTCAGTTTTAATGTGATGATCTGCATACTGGTAATGACATGATCTGAAACCATCTCAGACTGCTGCATTTTACAGCTCAGTTAAAGTGCCCACTAAGAAATTCATAAAGCATGTTGTCCACATTTACTCTCAGGTTAATGGAAATTTCTCTGGAATGCAGTAGAAACCCTCAATGTTATCCTTTACTTAACACATTCCCTGCAGGAATGTTCTCTAGGTGTTAATGTGTGTGAGCCAAGGGGAGGTGAATTCAGTTTCTGTAGACATCAGCTAATTCTCTTTTTAATTTCCTGCCCTTTTTTTATTTTGGGGGGGGGGTGGAATGTTTTTCATAGCTTTTTCAAAGAGAAAAATATAAAATTTGGAATACCTTTCATCCCCCTTGCCCCAGCCCATCTACCTTCAAAGCCCTGCATGCACACAGTTTATATTTTGTTAATGATTTTGTAACAAGTACTTAAAGTCTTGGTTCAGTCAATCTATGTCTTTATTCCAAAACCAGAAAAAAAATCCAGACTGAGTTAGATACATATTGCTGTGCATAAGTGTGTGATCTGTTTGACTGTGATGTTCTTTGAGGCAAACTAATTCCCTCTCCTAAAATTTAACCCCAGAAAATGCCTTGTGGTACTGGGACAAGTTATGTTCTTCTAATGGCATAGAATTAAAGGAGGCATGACTTCAATTGTCCTTGTTTGCCATCTGAGCTTTAGAAACCTGTCTGTACCACATGTTGGAAACCTGGGAGAAGGAACTGTAATCCCTTAATCCTGGATTAAGCATCCTGTGTATCTCTAGGATGACATCCCATTGCAGTTGTGAGCCCTGTGAGCTTTCCCCTGAGGGACAACTTGGCACTGTCTGTTCATGCAATTGTCCAAAACTGTATTTAAATGTCCCTTTTTTGAAGCTGCCCTGTGTCTGTTGGCAGACTCAAGAAACCCCCTGGCATCTGTGGCTTGCACAGTTTCCTGCAATTGTAGTGTATTTTGTGGAATTTACCTTCATCCCCTTGGTCCCAAGTATGATCACCTGAAATGTATTAATAAAATACTTACTGCAACAAACAACACCTGGCTCAACAAAAAAATGTTCTGCTGGGAGGTGCTGTCCCATTTTTCCAGTTCATCTTGTTGTGTGCCCAAATTTTCAGTTTATGCCTCCTCTGGCCTGCAGCCTTGGCTTTACCACTGGTACAGTCTCATCCACTAGAAATTTTTATTTATTAAATGGTTCACATGCAAATGTGCTAAGAGAAGGGCTGGGAGAGAGCACGAGCCATACGCTGCTGGGGAATATAAAGCTTTCTTCACAGCAGCAGGAGCAGCTTGCCAGCCTCCCAAGCAAAGACAGCAGAGTTACAACGAGGTCCCTGCCTTAACAAAGCTTTGAAGGCTTCTCTTCAAATTCTTCACCTTCCAGGCTTCTGCCTTGCTCTGAGATATGAATAATTCTTTATCATGGACAACAGCTCTGTTTTCTGAGAAAACATTATATGATGTCTGCCTCTTCCAGAAATAGCACATTTCTGCAAGGGGTCTTGCATAAATAAGGATGGTTTTTTTCCTTGCCACTGAAATGCTGATTTACTGATGTGGAAAGCATCCTTCTTGAAAACAGCTTATTTCAGTAATATTTCACAGTGTCAGGTGCACAAGTAAAGGGAATCATCACATTAGACATTAGCAGTAGGTATTTTATTGCTTATGCCTCCTGTAAAATCAGACTCATGTTTTGCTCAGCACAGGAGAGGCATCTCCTTGCTATTGATTAATGGTCTGCTAGGCTGCCATTTACAGGTGGTAACTTCACTGCTGCTGGAGTGGCTGGATTTGCTTGTGGAATATAATTAAAGGCAAAATAAAATATTACTGGAGACATTACTGAAGCAATGGCATTTTCCACACTCTCCTTTCAAACGTGTGATAATTAATTGATGTCTCATTATTAGATTATTATGAAAGATGGACTAGGTTCGAATTGCAACTGAACCTACAGCATCATCAGCTAACACACTAGTTCAATGGTTCATAAACCAGCTGTATAATTATCCTAACATAACAGATAATAAATATATAGTGTGGCTTACTCATATCAAAGGTGATCACACAAGCAAGCTTTGGAAGTGAGGAATTTTTTTTTTGACTACTTTTTCTAAAAAATTATCTCTTCTGCTTGCTTTTGTGCAAGCTGCTGGGTATAATACCATGAACTTAAGTGGGAGATATGTTTCCAAAGCATATTCAGCAATAAGTTATTTGCATTCAAACTCAATACACTTATTTTTCTGCCTCTATTTTGTAAGTTCATGTCAAAACTTTATATTTGATTTACCTGTATAAATCTCTGAAAAGCAGAATCACAAGAGTCAGGAAAGGCATCTTTAAAGGACTTCCTATGGTGACTGTTGCTAAGGAAACCTTCATATTGCACCAGGTTTTGAAATGCCTGTAGCATCTGAAATACACAGCTGAATCTCATATACCCAGATCCAAATTAAGGGTGACAGGTAAGGGGGTATAAGTCACTCTGTGTCCCAGTTATGGAGAAATAACAGATAGGAGCTGGATGCAAGAAATACCCAGGGATTCATAACTGGAGATAGTAGATGCTGTGTGCTCCTGAGATTCTGATCTTGTGAGCAGAGGCAAGCTGCTGAACTGTACAGATGATGTATCGACCTAGACAGGAGTGACTAGCTGGGGGTCATATCAACATCTGGGTACAAAGGGAGTTCAACTGCAGATTAGTGCATGTTATTAATTAATGCTGTACTCCAGTTACACAAGGGAGCAGTGGAAGTTTCCCAAAGTGGGGCAATTTGCGCAGATGCTACAAGTGACGCCATGGGTTTTGGCCAGGGGCAGCCACTTGATACTTGAATTGGTTTTTCCTCCCCCCACCTCCTATTTTTCTGTTTATCTTGGAGGCATGAATTGCACAGGAGAGGGGCTTGGAGTGTTACCCTCATTTTCAACACAGCTGAAGCACAGAGGGACACAATTAGTGAGTGGCACCCACCCGAATCCTGTGTCAGAACATCCTGTTTCAGCTGCTCCAAAGATGGAAAATTCTCCAAACAGGGGATTTCAGTTGAAACTCTGCTTCCGTTGGCCTCTTGCATCCTTCCTTTGCATAGCCTGATCACAAGCAAGTCAGAGCAGGCCCAGAAAGACAGAGGCCTTTGGCAGCTGCCTGGGAAGAACAAGACTGTTTAATTGTGTAAAACACTCTTGAATGTCTGAAAGAACACTTGGGCTTGCATTTACAAGAAACTCTTTAGAACTATACTTAGTGGCTTAACAAGGAATAAAATATGTACCTGAATATCCTCTCCACATGTAACCCTGAATAGAAGTTTGCACTGAGCTAGGAAATTAAACTTCTGCTGGTTGGAGAGGTAATAGTTGCTGCTGATTGGAAAGTGGCTGTCAGAGAGAACTTCTTAAAAACTGACATTCAAGTGTACTTCTAAATATGGCATAATCCATGAAAGTGGGACGAGGGCTGCTCCCAGAGTGTCTGTAGACTTGGTTCACTGATCCTTGGGAAGTTTCACTGTCATGGAGATAGAAATAACACCTCTTCAACAAGAGATTCAGGTTCTTCTGCAAATGCTTTCTGGCCGCTGCTTGCCCCGGAAATATCTGTACTCCTTCCGTAGACACAGTGTCATGTTGGTGAGCAATGTGCAGAGCTGGGGCTTCAATTCCTGAGCACATGTTGCTGCTCACAAGCATAATAAAACCTACCTCAGAACTCCATAACTAATTGTGCATGATTTTATCTCCTTTGTTTCACTTCTTTTATAATGTCACTTTACATAAGCAAGCTCAAAAATAAAATTCCTGACAGCTGAGAAGTGTGGCAAATTCTGAAATATGTTTACACTACACAAATGTTGAAATGCATGTAATGTGAATATAAATTTCAGGGACTTGCTAAATAAAAGATTATAGCTGCTTTGTAGGATGTAGCAACAGATTTTGGGCTCTGTGCAAGGAAAGGTGTTTATCTCTTAGGTGTATAACTAGACATTTATATGTGTAAGTTGCTGCCTTTGGGCTAATGAAAATCAGGTACAAAATCAGAATGTTTGCCATGGATAACCTAACTTCTCACTTTAAAATGTGGGACTTTGGCTGTTTTGCAGAAGTTTAGGTTGTATTTTCTTTCATACCAGTGTAATCAAACTAATATTTTTACTACTTCTAGGATCAGTGCATTTGTTTGTTTGTTGCCAGGATTCCTCTGCAATGCTACTTCTCTTACTTGAGAAAAGCTAAAAATAAGTTGCAAGACTGATCTGCTGACTCTGGAAAAATTGTTGCTCAGGCAACCTGATCTTTTTCATAACTTTGTGGTTTCAACCATCTGATGGTTCCAGTAGGTAAACCTGTGAAATCTTCAGTGTTTCCATTCTGCAGGAACTCCCCTTGTTGTGAACAAGTTTTCATTCACAACTATCATGGAAATGAACCTGTTTTTCTTTTGGGGGGAAAAGAATGAAATTTTAGAGGTTAAGAAAGCAAAATGTTGGTGGAAGTGATCTTTAACTGGTGTTCAGTCTCTTCTTCTGTGCCTGGGGGGGTCCCAAGTATTTGAAGCCACATGGCAGGACTGTGCAAACTCTGCTTCTGCCTCAGGGCAGCCTGAGCATTGTGCACCCATGGATGCTGATTTTGGTAGCAAACTGGCTGTCTCTTTTGGCAGGTTCCCTCTGCTTTCCCTAAAACCTCCTTGCATTAACACTTCTCACAGCAAACTCCAGCTAGAAATCCTCTGGCTTCCAAAAACTTGGGCAGAAAACTTAAGAAACATTGTAGATTAAATTGTAATTTCCAAAGCTCTGTGGATTTATGCTATGAGAATCAGCCACAGGCTCTCAGATGTCACCATCAATGAGAAAATGCCCATTGACTTAATGAGAAATAAATGGGTCCAAGTCCACCAGTTTCAGCTGGTGCACAGAGCTGAACTTTCAGTAAGGGGGAAATACTGGCAGCTGAAGCATCAAGAATGCTGCCCCTATTTTTTCTGGAAGTAGATTAAAGAAACAAGATCAATACAGCATGTAACATGTCCTGAGAACTTACTAGCTAGTTATCCACCTTATTAAGAGCAAGAATGAAATAAAGCTCAATTTCATTCTGCATAGTTTATTCAAAGTGAATAAATGAGCAGGCAAAGATTGCTGTGTTTATACATTTTTCATAGAGGCTTTTGATAAAAAGCAGAACTAACCATTTAAGTTTAATTGCATCCAAATAAAGAACTATTTCCCACGGCTGCTGAATAATACAACATTGTTTTTGTTCTACTGTGTTCAAAAACAAAGGCATTTCGTAGTAGCTTGGGAGGTAAGATGTAAAAGCCTTTATTTACATGTACTGGGGAGAGGGGCGGAAGAAAAGTAATTACAGTCTGACAGACAAGACTTGCTCAATCTCAGATGCTGGGAGATAAATGAGGTTTGAAATGAGAACATCAGATAAAGGGGTTTTAAAGAGTTAACAGCCCTGCCTCTACAGTAACTGTTCAAGCAGAGGCACTTATGATGTTTTGTATTGATAGCTTGTACTGTGAAGTCTGAAATTCCCCAAAGATTCACTCTATATGGAGTCAGTGCGAGAGACTGCACTGTTCAGTCCTCCTGAGAACTGCAATTGTTGCTAACAAGGCATTGAGGAGTGAAACACTGAAAATTGTATTGCACACACACTTTGCCATGATACCAGAAAAACAAACAGGATGTTAGAAATTTGTACCATTTCTAGTTAGCCTTAGCATATCTTGGGACACAGCAGCATCCTCCCTTTCTTTTGTTGCTTACTTATGGTGTTTTATACTCAAGGATCTGAATCTGAATTTTTCACATGGTCTACTGCTAATAAGATAATTATTTTTTAAGCAGAAAGGAGAGAAAGAATGTGGGAAAAAACTCCTGCCAATAAGTTTGCTTAGACAGACAGTCTAAATTTTTGGCAAAAGAAGGTTTTCCTATTTTAAGGTGAACTGCTGAACCCTGAGAGCCAAGTCTGTCAGCACGAGCAGTGCACGTGTTTGCTTTGTGGTTGAGTGTCCAACTAGGTACAAGTGAGAGAGTTGTGGCACTGAGGTTTCAGAGAACAGTTAAGGATGCAAGGAGCAGACTGAGGGCTCTGACTTGTCCCACCTGACTGCTGGGTGACAACTCTTCAGCTGCACAAGTGGCAAAGGGAGAAGTGTGTCCCCTGCCTGGCACTTTTGTCCAGCCCCTCCTGTTGAGTTAAAATATTGCTGCTTTCAGCTCGTGCTGGCAGTGGAAGTGCTGAGCCTCAGAAGCAGATGTGCTGCCAGATTTCCAGCTCCTGTAAGGAGAACTCTGTGGAGCCAATGCTGCTGGGGGGGCTGGCAGCCAGCTCCCAGGTGTGAGCCTCACTGATGGGTGTCACAGCCCAGCTGATGCTGCAGGGTGAGCAAAACCAGGGCTAAACCTGCTGGGGTTTGTCCAGAACAGAGCTGGTCTGGCCCAGCAGCCCGTGGTCACCATGCCTTGGTGAAGTTGTTCTGAGCCTTGCTGAGAGCCTGGGACTCACAGCCAGGCTGAGCAGGGTGCCGAGGGGTTTGCAAGGAAGGCTTTGGTGCTCTGCCTGCAAAGCTTGTGGACAAACAAACCTTTCTCATGTTTAACGTTTTTGCCCACTCCTGTTCATCAGTGTCTCAGTATTGTGCTTATTTCTCTTCCTTCAGTTTTCTTATTAAAACCATACTGGAGAACATAATTACTCACCCCCATTTTGCAAATGTTTTCCTGATCATTCACTTGAGTAAATCAAAGCCCAAAGAAATCATCATTATTAACCATCCAATTGATTGTTTTGTTCAATGCCAGCATGGTTGTGTGTGCTGGCCTGGGGATTGCAACTAAGAACAGAAAAAAATCCCCAACCCAAAAGGCTTTTATTCCTCACAGAAAACATCTGGTGCTTTGGGCTGATCTATTGAGATGGAGGCAGGCTCTATTCACATAGGCTGTTGCCTCAACTAGAGATAAATTATATTCTTGCAGAAAGACTTTTAGTTAAAAGGTGGTGGAAATTTTACTTTTGAAGTCCAAAGTGACTTCTATAGCCTAATAAAGCACACTCACTACTAAAACGTAACAGATTGTCTGTAACGTTTAAATCTCTGTTTAAAAAAACCACTAGCAGTACAACTGTTTAATCAAAAGTATTTTTTAACACCATGTTTACTTCTGGAAATATTGATTAGTGCCTCAATTCTTACAAAAGGGCAGAACAGAAATGTGGAGATAAACACTGTTAATGTCTCGTCTGTTGTTTCCACTGAAATATGCAAACCATGAGCTTGGCAGGCAGCAGGCTGGTGGGAACACTCACATTACTCACAGCCAGAGAAGCTGAGCCCCACTGAAGCCAGGGCTTTGAGTTACAGGAGGTGACTCTGATTCCATGATTTCTCTGCTGGTGCTGTTTTCCTTTCCCTGGCAGTGTGTTTAAAGGCAGTTAAGGCTAAATATGCTGATACTCTGATCCCGAACATGGAGGGAAAATATATTAAATCTGCCCCAATTTACTAGAAAAGCAGTGCTTCACATGTTTATGGAGGGCTCACACACACTGCAGAGTATTTCTGACCATGAACCATTGGTTACTTTGGTCATTTGACAAAAAAAAAAAAAAGGTTCCAAAATATTTTGGTTATCTCAACAACATTGGTTATTTTACAAGAATGTGCAAACATATAGGACAATGTGCTTGGGAAAGCTTTTCCTTTTATGTGCATAAAGTAAATTCCATTTCAGAACAGCTGGGTTAGTGTAGGGTTTACTGAGATTCTGTGAGAAATACAGATGTGCTCTGCAAAACCATAGAACATCTGTAACGTTTAAGAGGTGGAGAGAACTTTGCAAATAACCACAGTTCTCAACTACTCACACATTGCCTTTAAAAATTCAGTAATAAAGCTGCCTTCCTTGTTTTGCCTTGAGCCCAGCTATTGCCAGGTCAGTTCCTTAGGGCATCACCCTACACGTGCTGAGCCAAACTCTTATAAAGTCTCTGAGTGCTGATGGCTCTTGGTGAGGATGAGCTTGGCCCATTTTGCCTTCCAAAGGTCAGTCCCTTGTGCCAGTACAACTGTATCAGTTTTAATGGTTGCCCAGTTCACACTGGTTTTCAATTTTCTCTAGATGCTGGTCTTGAAATTCTAGTTGATCAAGCTATTTCTGAAAACAGAGGTACCTTTGTCAGACAGAAGAATTGGGTTCTCAACCAAATTAAAGAGCGACTTTTGTTCTATTTCAGTACTTTTAATTCACTTCTGGTGGACTCTGAGTTGGTATCTGAAGAGAAAAAGGTTACACTAGCTTTGACGTCCAGCCATGTGAGGAGCTACCCCTGTTTTCAGCAGGTATAAAATGGGTCAAACTTGAAGATTCAAATGTTTTTGAAAACACAGCTTAGAAGTATTATTTTTTCCACTGTATTCCTTCTGTTTGGATCCAGCCAGGTCAAACCAGATCCAGCTGGCTCTAACTGGTTCAAAGCAGATGGAACAAGATCCAATAATTGCAAACAAGTTCAGTTTCCCAGAATTTCACCATTTCCCAGGTTAAAGTCTTTTTGAATTCACGTGTTCCTTCAGTCCAGATAACATCAATTCTAGCAGCTTTGAGTGGTGTCAGAGGTCCAGTTCAGAATAGCTGGCTCTGAAATATTTGCCAGGAGTATTCTTCAGGTGCTATGGTCCATATCCTGACAAATCAGCACTGGATTAACTCCATGTACTTGCATAACAAACAGCTCATCCAGAAAAAATACTCTCTCCATAAATTACCCCAGGTACCTTTGAGCACTGTGCTTGCTCTCCTGATTAACTGCTTACATCTCTCCATTTCAGACTGCACTGTCCCTGTTTAAATTCTTCCATCTCCTTTTCCACTGAAAATCAGAGCACTTGGTGCAGCTCCCTCCACGTGCCAGCTGTGAGCTTTGGCCCAAGGCCCTGTGGCTGACAGGAGCGGGCGCTCAGATGAGCTGTCCAACCCTGCTGAACTAAACACACATCAGTAAAATTCCTCCCACCTCAGCTGGAGTCTTGTGGTAAGAAACAGCACTGCCCATGTGAGAGCACAGCCTGCTTAGGACTCCTGAGTCCCTTTGGGATGCTCCAGAAAAAACATGCTGCTCTTTACAGACTGGCTGGAGCAGCCCAGAAGGATGCTGAAGGTACCAGTAACAGCTAATGAGTGCTGGATGTGCTCTCTCAGAGTTTATGAACACACCACAAACGTTTAGTTATATTTTCAGTTAATAGTCAGGATGTTCCTTGAATTCAGAGTATGAATCCCATTAGATTTCTTCAGGAAAGAAATGGTTTCTCTCAGGCAACATCAACTTTTTCAGTGTGTGCTTAGTGTGGAGTCTCCATCCAGCTCCTGACTGGTTTTTGAGGGGACTCTCTTGAATAGATGAGTCCTTAAAATGCTGGTCTTCAGAGCCCTCCCTGTAGCAGCTGCACCAAAGTTTCTCAACATCATGGGATATTGCAGAGGATTTGGGCTTTTCATAATGTTTGTGTTATCCACACTGTGGCCAGGTGGACAAGGGCAGTGAACACCCCCCTGCACTGGGCACTGGTGAGGCTGTGCCTCAAATCCTGGATTCTGTTTTTACATTTTCTGAATGTAACAGAACGACCTCAAGCAAAAATAGTTTGGATTTCTCTAAGGATAAAGGGGTGAAGGCTACAGGCCAGCAAAGTAAAGGTTTTGATTTCAGTGGGACTACTCCATTGTTTGAATTTGGTATGGGAATTACCAAATCCCAGACACTAAAGCACATGTTTAGGGCTTGCTCTGCTCTCAGAGGAGCTCAGTGACCTTTTAGGTTCCTGCCTAAATGTCTTGTGTCCAGCTGGAAACATCTCCTGCATCTGCAGGTCTGCCTTACCCCACAGCAGCCACGCTGATCTCTGACAAACTGTGCCTCTCTGCGATTTTGTCGATTTTTGCATGTACAAATACAAAAAAAGATGAAACCAGTAAAGTAGTTTTCATGTGTGACCTAATGCAGTTTCCATAGAGGCACTGATGCTCTTTCCTCCCTCACACCATATGAGTTCCTAATGAGACATTAATGAGACATTAATTGCTTATGCAAATGTAGACTAGTAGACAATGAGAGTTGTTGTACCAAGAGTTTAAAGGCCATATAAGTGCTCTGGATGTTCACATAATTCCCATTAACATTAATTGGAGTTGCGTGCAGATTAGAGCCTGGTATCTTCAAAAGTTATAAAATAAACCATTGAATGCTAATGGGGTAACTTGTAGCCATGTATCTTTCTTATAAGCACTTTGGATTTTATGCTGGTTGCTAGCGAGTCATCTAGTGTTAAAATGCTCCAGATGGCATTGGAAGTAGTTCAAAAAACAAAAGAATTCTTTTCACTTAATATGTCAGGAATATGAAACTTCACCCCACATGATTAGAAATAGAATAGAGGGGCCATATATTTTAACCCCTTGAAAACTTCTGTGGAGTGTTTTAAACTTTGCTGGTAAAGTGGAGACAGGGAAAGGTACAAAAGTTTCATTTCTAAAAGTAACTCACGGAGATGCTGAAAGGAATTAATTCACTGAGTGTCATCAGGGTCTGCTGATGAGGAACTGTGAGAACAGTGACTAAAACTCTTTGACCAGCCAGCTATTTGACACATATGCTGGTAGCTCCAAGGCTATCTTGGTTGTCTGCCTTAATAACATCTCTGCTCTCATTTCCATCTCCCCCTGCTCTTGCTGCTCCCGTGTCATTTTATTTAACACATTTCTCGCAGCCCACTTCCCAGGCAGCTCAGCGCATCCTTGTCCAGAAGAGCAATAATGCCTCTGCTTGGAGCTCGTTTTTGCCATGACAGATTGATAGACAATCCATGTCCATTCCCTGCTGGGAAGCCTCATTTGGCCTGTTTAATGCCAGACCTTTTTAGGGTGAGCTCTGGGAGTCCTTTGCCCCGCTCTGCTGAGTGCTAACTCGGTGTGTCTTTCCCCGGCCAGGCTCGATGAATTCAGCCAGCGAGGCACAAGCTCTCATGACTTTATGAATGCCTGTGTGTTTTATAACAACTCTGGCCACCTGGGAGGTTCTGCAGTTGTCACAGGATCATTATGATGGAAATCCAGAGCTGGGGCTGTGGCAGGGCTGCTCCCCCGCCACTTGTTCCAGCAGCAGTGATTGGCACCTCACGCTCACTCACCTGCACAGGGCTCCTGCCACCCTGCCTGGTCCCCACCGCCTGTCACAGCCAGCCCTGTCCACCTGCAGCTGCTCTGCCTGAATTCCAGCCTCTGCTCAGCCCCTGGGATGCTGTAATTTCAGGAGCAGATGTGTCACCGGGCACCTGAGATGTTCTTGAGGTCAATTAAAATGACCTGCGACACTAAGGGAGTTAAACAGAAGGTTTAGCAAGTGCATAAGATGATTAGCTATAATTGTCTGCAAACAATGGAAATATAGTATTTTAAATATTTTTATTATCAGTTCAATTACTAGAGAAGCTTACATTTTGCTCGAAGGAAAGTGCTTGGCAGCACAATCTAAACATCTCACCTATAGTGGTGCTTTCATTTAGAACAGCAAAATAGTGAATTTGCCTCATGTTTGAATGGTGCTGAGAGTTCTTAGAGCAGGAAGATATGGCCATTAACTGAATTAACTGTTATTTTCTTAATAATAGCACCCCATTGTTAAGCAAAATGCTTACCCCAGTTGCATTCAAAGCACTAGAAATCCAAAGTTAAGGCAGCATAAAATGGGTTCTCATTGCATTGAGATGGTAATGTATGGCAATTCTTCTTTTTGCACTCCTAGCATGTACTTTGTATGTTAAATGAGGTGAAATAGAAAAGGGTAAAGAAAAAAGGTATCTGAGGAAATAATAGTGCTCTCCATGGAACTCTTTGGACAGTATCAAACAAAGTGATGAGAAGCTCTGATGTGAGAAGCACTGATGTGATGAATGAGTCTGTGGTATTAGGGAAGAGAAATGTATTTTACGGACAAATATACATACAATATTAAAGTAATAATAATAGCAATTTTAGGAATTCTTTTCAGGATAGCCCATTTTGCAAGCAGTAATTGATGAAGCTGTAAAGGTTTGGATTGCTGTGCTGTGGGGGCAGCTTGCTCTGAGACCTTCAGACAGTACACACTTACTTGTTTTCTTTTAGTTTTAAGTGAGGAAAGCTGGCAGAACAAGGAAATGTTTCTATTCCTAAGCACAGCAAAGCAACCCTTTCTCTTGCTAAACATCTGAGACATCTTTCCTATCTAATGCACTCACACGGAATGATGGGAGAAAAGTAAATTGGAGAGGGGGAAAAATTTAGCATTTACTCAAAGGAGAACATTGCAGCAACTTGGGTAGTGACAAAACAGCCCAACAAGGTGCCAGCTCCAGAGGAGCTGCACAGTGGAGTTCTATTAAAAGGAAAAGAAAAATGAGGAGTTTGTCCTGAATCTATGAAAACCCACTCATCAGGGAGAGGATTAGGCCAAAGGACTCACAAACATCATGCAGGCTGTAAGAAGATGCTGTAACACTGACAGGAAGGCATTTCAAAGACTTCAGCTGCTCAGTCCTGGGGTTACCTTGATGCCACAGGAGCCCGATGCCTCCCTGCTGTTAGATCACCAGGATTTTCCATCTGAAAGGACAGCTCCAGGCAGGGAGAAGATAAGAAATGGGATTTGTTTAAAAGCAGAGGATCACAGTGTTTTTAACTCCCCTTCTGCTCCGATGCTCTACTCTGTGGGTCTCTCTGCTGGCATCCAACCTTTGGACCAGGGCAGCAACCCAGTCCCCAAGGAGCTGAGGGACATTTTCTGCATTTCTCCTTCCAAGTCCCAACCCAAAAGATCCAATTCCCAACTTCCATTCTCCTGGGAATTTGTAACACCTTTGTAATGTGAGTTTTCTTGCCACAGGCCATCTACTGCAGGTTCCACTGGAGCACTTTGATTTTTCTTATGAATGCTTTAGGTGCCCTCTGCCCTTTTTCAGATTTCAGCCTGGGGGAAATCCCCCCACATGAACACATTTTTCCTAACTCAGCAAGACTTAGAGGGATTTGTGCTGACTTCTTGCACACCTTACTTGCCTCTTTCCATCTCCTAAAACATTTTATCTCTGACAGTAGGCATCACCAGGATTTAACTTCAAATATTTTTAGTATTTTAAGAATGAGAGGGGAAGTAAATGTTATATTTGTAATACAATAAGTGAGAAAATGGGTAAAATGGGATCAATATTGAGAACAGTAATTAAAATGTTGAAGATAAATGAATATGCTTTGATTGACATTATTCACAGCTTTAAAGGTCAGATTGCAACAAATATATGGGACGAGTATTAAAATAAAACATACTTTTAATGGCACTAGTGAGAGATTACTGCTGTTCTTCTTATTATTAGTTATCTGAAAAAGAACAATATAAGCACTTAATCTCCAGAGGGGAAAAAAAGAGAGAAATCCAGAACAGAGAAAAGACACATCTGCAATTTAGTTTAATTGATCTTGTGCTCTGCACCCCAAAGTGCACAAATCCACACTCTACTTGCAGACAAACAAGGGTTTTATTAGTACACAAACAATAATTTTCCACTTTTTTTCACTCCATGCTCTGCTTTTTTCCCCTGTTTCCCTCCAAATCTGCAGGAGGCACTGCAGTGTGTGCTCAGCATCCCGCGTGGTGCTTCATGAACAGATTGCAAAGCTGTCCCCTGTTAGGGAGCAGAGGGAGGTGCTGTACCTCAGGAGATTTTACAGATGGTGATGGGCTTTGGGGGAGAGCACAGACTGAGAGTGAGAGCTGGAGACACCTCCAGAAAACTCATCACAGCCTAGACTTGTACCCTTCCCATCCTGGCAAGATCAGCCCCTTCCCCTCCTTTTTTGTCCTTCCAAAGTGTGACCCTCTGTGAAGCCTCTCTCATTTTACATCAGTCTCCCCAAAATCCCAGCATATTCCTGGCTGGCTCCAGCTCTGTCCTAGGCAGATCCCTGCTCTCAGGGAACAGTCTCCTGCAGATATTCAGGGTTCTGGGGGTAGCAGTGCTCTGTATTACAATGCCACTGAGAGCTACCTGCAAGTGAACAGTGATTCCTTCACCCTTCAGCCTCCTGTCTCAGCTTTATACCTCTCATAAGGCTCAGAAAAATTGACTTATTTTACTTTTGGGGCAGATAAGTATTCCATTAGTGCTTACTCTGACCTTTGCACACAGCAAGGCATTTGCTTTTCCTAATTCTAGCATCATTAGCAGTGCATAAGTTTTGAAATCTTCTTACACCAAAAAGCAGTAATGGTTATCTGCTATACTTGCTTAATGAGTCATAAAATGAAATGGCAGATGATTTGTTCTGCATGCAATTAATCCAATAGTTAAGTAATGGCCAAGACTGCTGAAAAGGGACAATAAATCCAGTAACCCTGACAACATCTCAAAGTATTGGCTTTACTGATCACAATCAATTAGATGTTTTCCACCCTACTTAAAGTAAAAAGGGGAAAAGTTCTGGGTTTTTGTTTTCTTTATGAAGCTTCAATAGCAATTAGGCTTGTCTGTGTCATTCTGAGGAATGCTGGCTGTGTTGATCTTAGTTGGTTTTAATCATGTTAAAAGGGTTAAGCTAAATACTCCAGGAGCACAAAGTGGAGCTCTGAATGCAGCAGAATGCCTTTATCCCACTAATGAAAAGAAGTTGTTGGACAAGATGAAATGCACACTGGCACTCAAAGCTGTTTGCATGATCATGTCTAACACGAGCTCTAACAAGCAATAAAAGCAAGAAACATAAAATTAATTATGTTAGCAAACTATTACTAGGAATAAATAATAGTATTCCTAATATTGATCCCAAATTCTGATGAACTTCACTCGTGAGACAGAATCAATTCATGAAGGGCATTGTACAAGGGCAGGTGTGACCCTGACGTGTTCCTGGCTGTCAGGAAGGGAGGTTTTACACCCTGAACAGGTACCCAAACTTCACAGCATCCCTTTCAGCAGTGAATACATTGCTGACCTGGATGCTGATGCCACTGGCTTCCACTGAGACAGTTTAGGGTGGTAGACTGCTCCTTGCAGTGGGTTTCAAGGTGGGTGTGCAAATACAAAAAGGTATTTCAGCAGCCAAATATTACCATAACCAAGTCTACAATAGAATAGATGGAAACTGAAGTACTCCATGTTCCTGGTTGAGAAGAAAACTTGTGTCCTCCCCACCCCAATCCCATCCCTTGCCTCTCCAGAATTATCATTAAAATGTGCATATTTGGAAGGCTGGTGAAAATTTATTAAGCAGATGAATACATAAATAAACAAACAGCTGGATGCAGGCAAAAATGGGTTCCTCTTGTCTGGTGATGTTTTATTGCTGCTTTTATTTTAACTGATTGAATTTAACAAATGTTTCATTGTATACCACATATAAATGACATTTTGATTCAGGCTCTAATTGTGTAAGTCGCACTAGCTGTGTAAATATTTTAAGGTTTAAAAGTCACATTTTTCATAACTGTGTCAGAAGAATTAGATTCAAGCATTGCTCAATATTGCAACAATGCAGGATATATAAAGGAAAACTAATAGACCACATTTGTTCTCTGGAGAAGAGCAGTTGCTGTGAAGGCAGATAGCTCTTTTTGAGAGCAGTTTTTAAATAAATAAAGTGCAAAATATTGTTGTGTGTTTCAACATTACTCCTCCTTCATGCTGTATGTGATTTTAGTATCATAAATTTCCTTGTGCTCCTCTCAGTCTCTAATCCTGCACCCTGATTTTTTAAAGGTCTTTATCAGATTGGTCTTTGCCTTCAGCCCATGCTACAACATCCTCTCTCTCAGCACTTTTAAACCTTGTTCCCAAGCCTTTTACAAAGCTCTAAACAAAATTTTGTCCCCTGTTTCTGCCCATTTTGCCCTCTGCTCTCCAGCCTGCAGTGACTGCACAAATCTCTGCCCTGCACTGCCACGTGCCTTTGTAAAGAAATGGGAAATGGAGGAAAATAGTGATTTATAGTGAGTAGTCACTGCATCATATCTTTGGGTACAGAAACATTGACTGATTTCTTCCCTTGGATTTTCCTAAGGTGCAGAAATAGCTCTCAAGCAAACAATTTTAGGTTTGACCTTGGACAAACTAATTATTTGAATAATTAATTTTCATATTTGAAAAATGTGCTGTTTCAAGCCTGCCATGTAAAGAATGGATTTGGGCCATGAATATTTTAGGATATTGCAAATGTCATTGAATTGTCTGAGGCCCCACTGTCATTTTATGGGGCTTTCAGCAACAGTGTTATTTCAAGAACCATTGTACAATATACCTCAACCATAGTGTTGGGAATGTAATCAAAGACTGGCTGAAAAGGCATCAGCAAATTGTCAAGACTGGGAACGCTGAGGCAGAGAGATCCATCCTTAATTTGACACTTTTTTGATACAATTCACTGAAAGGATTTTTGATTCCTAGAAACAAGTATCAGAATAGAATTGCAGCGGTTTTTTTTCCCCAGTAGCAGCTAATAACAATTTGCTTTATCGTTTTCATCAACTCCATTAATATTTTTTTTATCTTTTTCTTTTGAATCAATCCAATTTTTTTTTTTTTTTTGCAAATTAAAATTTTTACTGCAACAAATGCTATATTTGTAAGATAGGGGATGCCCAACCTTGATAATGAGGCAACCTTTTAAAACCATCAAAATGTGGGACAATGATGAGAACAAAAAAATCTCACAAAGTCAGTAAAAACTGCAAATTTGTGTCTTCATCTGCAGAATGTCTTGATCGAGGTCTGTTTTTACACAGAGGTATTTAAGCTGCATTTGAAACAGTGAGTTCATGTGGAATTGAAATATCCCTGTTATTTAATTTATTCTTTCTGTGCTTGTGCACCAATTTAGAGCTACAGCAGTGTTGTATGAGGTGTCTAAGAGGTAAAGTTGTTCCTGTGCATTCTTCCCCATTGTCAGCTGCAAAAGCCTTAAAAGTTAATGTCCACTGAAATTGTTCTGGTTTTACTACCACCTCAATGTAATTTGTTCTGATTTATGCCCCTGTAAAACAGGTCAAGACTGATGAAAAACAAGGCCAATATATTAAGTTCTTATAGAACAGTTTGTGGATGTAAACACTGGAGATCATTTGTGCCAGTGCATCTTATCACCAGGCAGATGTTGTTTATGTAAAATGCAAAATTGACACAAATCTTCCTACTAAACATAAATAAAACTGGATGTGTTTGGAGGGGAGAGCCAGCGAGAGGTGCTTAGTTTTGAATGCAGGTTACTCTGTGAATTTTTATTTTAAGAGAAGACTTATTCACAGCTGTCAATTTTTGAATCTCATTTATGCCTGGATACATCAGGGCTCATTCTGTAGACAGCAGCCCCTGAAACTGTTGGACAGCTGAGTGCAAGTGGCTCTGAGTCTTTCTCCTTTCACACTTTAGGCATGATTTCAAGCCACCAACACTTTACATTTGCTTTTGCATATTACATTTTAAAAATACATCTTTTCCAGAAGTCCCATGAATGTATTTCAGTCAGGATATGGATAACTAGCTCCACTTCTAACTTAGACCATTTGAAGTTGTCTTTTCCAGTGGCTCAAGGTTAGATGATAAAGTTCATCAGCAGTCTATATGGTGGTTTTTAAGATTTCTATTTTACCTGGATTTTTTTCCATTTGAACAACTGCTTGGAGGAAATTTTCATGGAGAAATTGTCAGGGGTGATGCTGGCAGGAGCAGAAAGCTGATGATTGCCCTCAGGAGGACGTGGATCACTGAACTCTGAATAATATTTGCAGTAGGGTTTGCTTGCACATCTTCAGAGTTTGAAGTGCTTGATTCATCCTGCAAGTCACAGGGTCTGGTACAAACCTGGGACAGGGAAGCACCCTGTTTCATCTTGGGTGAGAGGCTGCAGGTGCAGAGGACCTGGTGGGAGTCAGAAGAGTGAGCAGAGGTCTGCAGCTGTGTCCTTTCTCAAAGGGCTGCTGGGCTGTGCTCCATGTGAGGCTGGCTCCACAGCAGGATGTGTTTTTGGGTACAGCAATGCCTGCAGGACAGGGATGTTGCTATTGGACACAAAGTACACAAACACTTGGTAAGTTAAAAGGCCAAAAAAGAGACATTTTATTCAAGCATCTGGTATTTATAGAATTCCAGAGGTGACCGTGGATTGGAGGATGGAATTGCCACCTCTCCAACCACAGTGGTCAAACCAACAGTCCATCAATTCTCTCCTCCCAGAAAGAAGAATGCAAAACAATCATTATTTACATGAACAGTGCATGAGAACTCCAGTGGAAATATATAAACAGATCAGAAAGCTGAAGAAATTTTATAAGAACTTTAAATTTTCAAAAGAACTATAAAGGAAAACATTTTTAAAAATCAGGGCAACACAGGGATGATGGCTGACAGTGGCATGGGAGAACATCACAGACTTTGTCTTTTGGAAGACATGGATTGCTATGGTGTAATTAATGTTTTCCCACTCTGATGTATGCAGAAGGGTTGCCAGAAAGGAAGATCCACGAGCTACTGGCTCCAGCTCAGATGAGGCTTTTCAACTTCTGTTGTTTTTTATGCTGAGCTGCATTTTCTAGTACTGCAAGTTGTTGCATGTCCTGCCTCCCTCGCTTCTGAATTGAAATATTTCCATCAGCTATTCCAGCTGTGCTCCCACCAGTGTTTGCTCTGCCCTGAGCACAGGAGCCCCCCCAGGTTTGCCACATGCAGGAGGCAAAACCAACAAGACAATCTGCTGACCTGTCTGTCATCATTTACTAGAAATATTCTCTGAGAGGCAATCAAATGCACCAAAGGTTTTGCATCTCTGCTCAATTTTCCTTCTCCAGGTCCAACCCCACACCTCCCCACTGAGGAATTCATAACTTAACTGTATAAGTAAATATTCAAATCTACTTATGTCTTTAATTACCTCACAGATTAGGCCAACCCTGTCCTTAGTGACCCGGTCTGTGGGTTTTAAGTGCTTCCCAACTTGCTTTGCTGGATTTATTCAGGCAATTTCTGGAGAAGCTATTTTGCAATCTGGATTTGCATAACGGATGGGAAACATTGCATGTCTCCTGTAAAAGATCAGGAAGTTTGTCACAAGCCCAGCTATTGCACATTTTAAAGGTTATAAAGCTGCTAGGTATGTGATAAATGCTGGTAGAAACACTGGCTTCGCTGCAGCATGAGGGAAATTCTTCCCTGGAGGAATTTTTACAGGGTTCTCAAAGCTATGCAGTGACTTTCCAGCAAATATTATTGTGAAACAATTGTTTGGGGCTGGAATTGTGTTTTGTCAGCTGGGAATTTATCTTGTAATGTTGAACTGCAACCAGCAGTCAACGCTGACACCTGATACAGCTGTTTTATGTGTCTATCATGAGACATAAACAATCCACATCTTTCCTTTGTTTCTTTTTAAAAATCATTTTCTTTGCTTCTCCTCCCACAGACTGTCCTACAACCCATTGAAAAATCTGAGACAAGGAACTCTAAATTGCTTGGATAGGTCTTGGTTGGAGGTTGGGGGAGGACAAGCAGGGACCACTGTGGTGTGTTTAAAAACTCTTTCTTGTGGGATAAGGGTGAAAGTGCTTTCCATGACTCTGGAGTTCCTGATTAGGGTGTCTGCAGCTGGATCTGGATGGAGACACAAAAAGGGATCTCCAGCCCAGTTCAGAGTAGCAGTGCCCTGATTTGGGCTGAGGATGGGGGAGGTTGAAAATCAGGTGGCCATTCCTTTGAGAGGGAATGAATATCAGAGGGACCTCCCTTTTGGGGTATTCTCTCAGTGAGAAAGCTGAGAATGTGGGCAGCCACTGCTGGAAAGCAACCCAAAACATGTGCAAAGAGATTGTTTTCTTCGTTTCTCAGATGGCAGTGGAGTCTCAGGATGAGTCAGAGACATCCAAAGGACAGCAGAGCTCCCTCAGATCCTGACTAATGAGGTTCTAGATCAGCAGTACCAGTGGGTCTTAATTGCAGGGGGATCCTGTTGTAAAATAACCATATAAAGATATAATTTCAGGTTGGTTTTTTTTTTCATCTTTTCTGCTGGAGGCCCTTGTTTGAGCAGCTGTGAGAAAGTTGCAGGGCTGCAGAGAACACTCACCAGAGATCTGCAATCTGCAGCTGACTGCAGCCCCTGAGCTGGATTGTTTCTGGGCCCACTTTGCTTATATTCTTTGAATTGTGCAGTTCTCCAACTCCTACCTGCATAATAATGGGAGAGCGTGGGACAGAGCTCATGCTGTATGCTGATGGCAGGAAACAAGGGAAATTGTAGCTTTCACTGTTTGTGCTCCTGACTGTGTTTGTCCCTTTTGAGGAGAACAAAAGCGCTGACACTGTTGCAGACAAACACTTCCCTCTAAATTAGGTGCTGGTAAGGTGTTGGAAAATATAACTTTGCATTCTTCCAAGCCCTCCTGTTAAAAGACCTGTACAATATAATTTTCTTTGCTCTCTGTTTCTTCCAAGCATTTTCAGTTAAGCAACTTGAATATTCATAGATTTGGATGAGCAGAAAAGAAGCTTGTTTCTTTCCATATAAAAATGAAAGGGGAAATTAAAACATACTTTCCATGCTGCTAGTACACATTTCAGTAAAACATCAATGGTGTATATGCCTGATTACTTTCCTATGGAATAATTCTCATGAAATGGTTGATATTAAAATTCAATATACTGTTTTGACTAAGCATCATGGGGGATAGCAACAATCTCTCATTATTTCGTTTTCAGCATAGACATAGCTCAGAGGATGGATATGCAGATTTTTAATGGAATTGTAAAATGGAGCTATTTTTCAGCTATCACAGAATTTAGCAGACCTGGAGAATTGTATCTTAAAGACACTTTATTTTCTCCTTTTTTTTTTTAATGCCTGCCCTGTGCCCACTCTTATTTGTTATGCCAAATAGGAGGCATAGGGAAGCATCCCCATTAAAAAGTGTGTCCATCAGCCTTAAGATTTGCTTTAAAAATTAATTCTTTCTATGAAAAATGATAAAAATTTGTTTTAAAAATTCATTCTTTCAAGCCACTTCAGCAATGGGGTTTAACACTCTGCACTGCACATCCTGCCTGGCAGAACAGGGGGCGTGGGGCAAGGGGAAGCTGCAGTGGATAATCAGGGAGTAGCAGCCCTTCTCCTCCTGCTCAGCACTAAATTTGAGCAAGATTCATTCTGGGTTTGTGTCTTTTCTTGTGGCTGCTGGATTTGGGGACCCTCCACCTTCCAGAATCCCAGACTCAGCTGAGGGTTGGGATTTCAATTATCATCCCAGATTTCCTGTCTGGAAATCACAGGGCTCAGCTGTGCACATCTTCTGCATCACTCTGGACAGAGGTGCAGCAGCTCTGCACTGCTGGAAGGATGCAGCCCAGAAAATGCATGAAGCATCCAGGCCTTGCTCTGTGTTCTGAGACATAAATCTCTACAGAGAAAGGCAGTAGAGATGAATTTATCTTTTCAAGGATTTAGTGTGTCAGAGCAAATATCTAGCAATTCATAAAAATACATTTCAGATGCTTTTCTTTCCAGGTCAAATGTTGCATAATACCACCACATGTTGGAAGTATCTGCTTCCAGTATGTTATATTTTGATGACAATTATAAAAAACAACTTAAAAAATCAATCCATTTGTCCCTAATAAATTTTATGGATTTTTGCAAGGCCTGGAAAAATAAAACCTTTCCTAAAATAACAAAGAGCAACTTTAGAGCAGCAGATTTCATGGTGATTACCATGGTTTTAGTGACAAGGGTTAACCAGTTTAGTAATCTGGGTCTGACAGAGCTTTGCAGAGTAAGTCTCTCACTGCTTTTGGACTAAATGCTTTACTGAAATTTTGGGAAACCAAAAGATTGATTTTCTTTGCCTTTTGATTAAGAGAATGGGATTTGGACATGAAAATCCAATTAGATGAATGTGGGGCGTGGGAGGGAGACAGGGAGAGAAAGAGATGGATGGCACACGGCTCTGCTGCAAACAGACCTTATTCTGAAATTTGGACTACATCTCTGCTGGCTTTCAATGAATTAATTAAAAGAGCTTCCCCTCTCTCAAGAAGATCATGATGCTTTAGATTTACCAGGTGATAGTACTGAAAACTCCAAAAAAAGAGAAAACTTGGAGCCATTGAAAATAAATAACAGGAGTCTTAAAAAGTGAGAGAAGGCAGTATTTTGTTATCTTCAGTATTTCTTGCAGTTAAGTATCTTGAATGATATTATCTGCATTACTATCAATAAAACTTGCAGGGAACTCCATCTGTCTGTCATTCAGAAAATGAGATGTTACCATTTCACAGAACCATAAACCACATAAAAGTCAAAGTATAAGGATCCAAACACTTTCTAAGTAAAAGACTCTTTGAAGCAGCTGTTTTGCTTTATTATTAGAGACAATTACACTGTCAAAACAGCAGAATATTAGCTTTTCACATGCCTGGTTCACCTGTTTTTTGAGTGCTACCCAAGAGCAGACGTGCCAGGAGTGATGGGGAACAATAAGGCTCTCAATGAATCTGGAGATTGCTCTCTTTGTGCAGAGCAATCAACCACCTAATCCATCCAACAGCTGGCAAGGCCTTGGGAGAAAAGTTCTAAAAGAGAAAAAACCTTGCAATGGACCCTTATGACTCTGTCCTTGCTTCATAATTTCCTTCTAAGTCCCAGCTGTGGGGTGCTGTCTTGGTGTGAAGGATGCTGGCTGGTTTTTTTATCTCAAAAAAAAAAAAATTCTGCTTATCTCTGCAAATTCCTGTTGAGCAAACCAAAGAGTAATCTGTTAGAAGCTGCTCTTCAGCCTAATGAGGGCTCGTGACAGTAAATTCCATGTTTGTGTCTTCATGGGGTAACTTGAAACAGCAATACAATAATTGCTATTTTTATATCCATAACCTAGATTTAGGAGCAAATGGACAAGAAACTTCCATCACTGAGATCTTTGTGACTACATGGCAGAATGACCTTTCTGGAGAAATTCTGGGGATTGTTTTACAGCAATACGTAAAAAAAGAAGCTGAAAAAGCTGATTAAAAAAAAAAATAAAAGGTTTTAGTAGATGAACGGCAAATGCAGATTTGGCAGAAAATTCCAGTTTTTCATCTATCTTGTTACCTAGAATTTTTCACAAGGGAGACCTGAACATTCCTGTGAATTGTTCAATTAAAATCTACCAAGTTCTACACTAGAAAATAATAGTAAAGTTCCTCTTTAAATATGTCTTCACAACTTTCTGTGGTTATTGAACTTGCAGCATTATCTCTTATCTGGGGAATGCTAACCATGATAAACAAGGAAATAATCAGGGCCAAATGTGAGTTTTGGCAGTTGTTTTGGATTTTCAACATTTGGTACGTTAGGGACATGCACAGATCAAAATCCTAGAGGCTCTGTAAACACTGTAGCCCAGAAGCTCATATGTATTCTGAAGCTTTTATTTTCCTTTGTGAACACAACCTGGTTGGCAGTGATTAGTGGTTGTTATGATTTCATCTAGAAACGACTGACTGCAGTTAAAAAAAAAAACAACAATAAATTCACATAGAGCAAAATACATTAACAAAAACTGTGATTGTTTAGAGTTAGCACTTCTCTTTTGCAGCTGAAATTGTCCCCTGTAAATCCATGTGAATATATGTGTGTGCATGCATGGAAGATGTGTAGGGGATCTGAGATCTGAGCCTGGCAGGGGGATGCTCTGTGTGACAACAGAACAGGTCACCAGTGAACTGCCTGAAAATATTAATTTATTGAAACCAGTGTGTTTGTTCTATCCCTGCTTAGAAAAGGGCTGAAGACATTTGGACCTTACTAGAAAGAACAGGTCACATGAAAATTGCTTTTAACACAAGAGAAAAATTACAGTTCTTGTCTCAAGTACATAATTTATTTGGTGTGGTTTGAAGAAGCCTCTGTACTCCCTTATAAAATGAGGATTAAGTTGTACTGTGCTAGCAAATGGCTTTTTCTCTGACCCACACAGCACCTACTGGTGACACATAAAATTCTGATTCAGGTAAACTGGGGCCAGTTATGATGGAGATGAAATATTTGTTTTCTTGTGTGTTTATTGAATGAGGAATGTGTGAAAGGACATATAAAAAGCAAATTTTTCTTCTAAAGGATAATGCCATTATGAGCTGGGAACTCAAAAAAAAAAAAAAAAACAAACCTCAAATCCAAGGTGTTTTCAAAACAATGAATTTAAAGCAGTCAGTGAGGTATTAGTGCACTGAGGGAGCCCAGGCTGTGCACTTTGTTTTCCCACATTTCTGAGCAGGGGTGAGAGCCACTTTCTCTCAGCTTTTTCTCAGGATGAACACAAGGATAACAGACCCATCTGGGTCTCAGCAGCACCAAGTGATGGGTTGTTTGTGTGCTACTCACAATTGTGACATCTTCTAGGCAGCATCTGGATCCCACTGGAAGCTTATCTCCTTTTTGATTTGTCTGCTAGCCTGTGTTCTAAAGAGAGAGAGGAAAAAAAAAAAAGGCATGTACAACAGTTGCATTTACACAAAGGCAGCACTGGAATTAGCGCTTTTTTTTTATTGTCATTTGGATGCAGTGAGGAGGGTAACTTATCTACAAGAAGTCAGCATTATTTTACTAAATCAGCTCTTAACTGATTGTGTCTTGCAGTATTAGGTTCATTCTCCTTTTCCCTTGCCATCTCTTATGCAAGTCAATAATCTGTCCTCTGATTTTTAAAGACTGCAAATCACTACACTTCTGTTATTTACCACTCATCTGAAACTCCCACCCACTACTTATTCTCTCCTGTGTGTTTAACTCCCAACTACCCAGAGTATGTGTCAAAATAAGTTTCCACATATTCTTTAAACAACAGAAATTAATTGCTGTGATTCTACAAATTCCAGAAGATCCCAGAAGGTATAAACTGAGACTTACTCACATTTGCTACATGGATGTAGCAGATTATACTGACATCTTAGCAACACAATTAATTGGATCTATTTCTTAAGTGATTTTCTTTATAGAACAAATATCTGAATTAGAGCAATGCCTCCTGGTTAACATGATGTGCTTCATATTTTCTGTGTTTGGTGCTGCTATAATTGAAAACATAATATTCAAGGTACTGTGATACTGATATGGGTGAAATGGGCATCTTCATCATGCTGTTGGGTCAGTATAACATAGACCTTTCAAAAAATCACCAAACCTGTGGCTCCTGCTCAGATCAATGTGTGGCTTTTGCCAGTAGGTTATTTAAGTGCATGAATGTGATAAACTAATGGTGCAGAACGGGGAAATAATTCTATTTACTGTCATTCAGACTGACAGATTTTTCATTACACACACGTATGAGCTGCCCATGCCCAGCCACACACATCTGAATCTCTGAAACTGGTATTTCCAGGCTGTGGAAAATTTTGTAGCCATTTGCTTTGAGTTCCAAAACTACTGGCTGGGCTCACTGAGAGCACAAGCTGCACTTGCTGAAACCACTGCCCAACTTCAGCTTTTTCCTGCCTTTAATCGTTGGAACACTGTACATGGGAGACACATTTAGATGATGAAAGGATCCTGCCTGTTGAATTGGAAGGATATTTAAGCAGAAAGAAAGCAGAAAATGAGTTTCTTCTGGGGTCTATGTGTTGTGTACTTTCTAAGAGATACTGACATTAAAGGAGCATTTGCCTGAAGGTCTCAGATGAGATCAGAGCTCCATTATGTCCCACTCTGCACGGGCCAAATAAGAAAAATATGCTTTATTATTATTATTATTATTATTATTATTATTATTATTATTATTATTATTATTATTATTATTATTATTATTATTATTATTACTACTACTATTATTATTATTATTACTATTACTATTATTATTATTATTATTTCCCCCTAAAGAGAAATAGTCACAGGAAAAGGATGGGAAGAATAGCGGATATATGGAGATAGTGTCAAGATAAGGGATGGAGATTATGAGATGGACACCTGGCCAGCAGATCAGCAAAGGCTTGTGATGACCATAAGAGCTGGGGAAGTTTGTGACCATGGCCAGGCTGGGCTTGGCTTGCAGATCTGCACCAGGGCAATCACCTGGAGCTCTGCTCTGAGCCAGTGCCAATATCAGATTTAGCCTTTCCCATTCCT
Source organism: Chloebia gouldiae (assembly GCA_003676055.1). Lineage (NCBI taxonomy): Eukaryota > Metazoa > Chordata > Aves > Passeriformes > Passeridae > Chloebia > Chloebia gouldiae. Next base: position 3,343,346 of record QUSF01000022.1, read on the forward strand.
GACCTCCAGCTTGGACTCACGCAGCTGCTCTCCCCCTTTCCCAAATTCAGGAGCTGAGACCTGGCTGTGTGGGCTCCCAGGAGGAAGCTGGTATCTCCAAGGCTTGTGTGGATGCTTGATGAGTTCTCTGGAATGCTTCGTTCCTCTTGGTCTAAGCTTGGGAGCAGGGGCCCAGGTCTGCAGCCATCAGGCCTGGGAGTCCTTCACAGGTGTGGGAGATCATTTCTCCTACAAATTGCTCATAACCAAGCTGAATCTAGAAAAAGACATTTTCATGGCCAGCTGGCATTTTCTAGCAGTCAGCTGCTCGTCATAAAGTTCCTGATACACTTTGGGCTTGGGGTTAGCCTTCTTAATCGGGATGTCTTCCTCTCCTGTGTGGTTCTGCAAAATGCTAACTTACTGTTCCATTTTGTTTTTATAATTCCACTGTAAACCTTTCCAAAAATCCTAGACAACAAAAGGCCAACAAAGCAAAACAGTCCTGCGCTGCTTTCATTTAAATATTTCTTAGCCAAGCAGTTTTCCAGTAAGTAGAATCCAGAATTATTTTGCTTTAGGAAAGCAAAACAAATCCATGAGCTAAATAATCTCTCATTTTCTCTTCCATTTATTGTTTTTTTAAGTGACTGAAGAAGTCTTAAGCCTTGCACTTTCCCTACAGTGGAAGGGAGTTCAACCATTTGGAGGAAATGTGTCAAGCTGATGGCAATGAATTGTAATGACATTTGCATAAACTAATTTATGTACATTAATTTCAGGGTTAAAGTGGAGCCAAAACTTTAAAAAACTAATCCAAATTGCTTACTAGATATTTCTGAAACACAGATAACTTTTAATATCCAGGCCATTTGTCAGTGAGTTTAGCTTGTGTTTTATTTTTATTGAGCCAGATTAAAGAATTTGGTTTTGACAAGGAATTTGTTTTCTAATGCAAGAATTCACATCGTGTCACTCTACTGACCATCAGACATTAATGTTGTGTTTACTCAACATTCAGTTTCAGTGGGAGATTAAACAAAACAAAAAAAAAAAAGAAAGACAAAAAGAAGACAAAAGGAGTCTTCTTGCCTTTTCAACATGTGAACTCTTCTCCCACTCTGATATTCCAATAAAGCAACAGCGGATGTTTAAACAGAGATTTCAATCCCAAACACTTCTTGCCTGTTTGTTTAATTACATTTCTGGAAGGTTACAGCTCTCCAGCAAATCTGGGCTCTGTTTTCATAGGCTTCTCAAATTCTCTGCTTACTTTGACCCTGCAGCTTCGATTCAGTTCAATAACTCGATACAGAACAAACCCAGTCAGCCCTGCTGAAGGCAGTGCCAGCTCTGCTCCTCAATTCACCAGGGACAGAGTGCTACAACAAGATTTTCCTCTTTATTTTCACATTCTGGGCTTTGTGCCACAGCTCCCAGCAGTTCTGACACACACGTCCTGGTGTCTGGAAGGTGCTACTCGTCATTCAGAGTGCAATAGAGAGCAAGAACATCCCTTTGTGCCTTTCCCTGCTCTCCTGCAGAGTGTGGCAGGTCATGGAAAAAATCTCCACCAGCACCTGAGCAGTTCCTTGGCATGCAATAATTTGGAGGGCTGATCTGCAGAAATAGCCAAAAGTAACTTGGAGGAAAAAAAAAAGGTTTAAGTCACTGATTTTCACATTTAGATTTTGGTTTTTAGGACATCAAATATAAAAGGTTGCTATCACATTATATGCACATACTTCATGCTCACAATTATATCTGTATTTCACCATAATTAAGTTCACTAGCCATCCATATGTTTTCCTTTCTTCTTCATTTGCCTGGACCTTATCACTTTATCCTCAGTCTTGTTTAAAGCTTCTTACAGTTCCATGGGAAGGGAGACCCTTTTATGTTAAAAACACATATCTAAATCTTTGTAAATGTTGAATATGTTTCCTGCTGAGGTCTGAGTAAGCTTTCTCAAATAGGGTCTATTAGCATTTTAATAGCATACTCACACTAGGAAGTCTTTTTGTTTCACCAGCCAAATATGAAAATTTTCTGTATTTGCAAAACAGTGATTTGATGCCAGTTACCCATCAGAAATGATCTCCATCACATGGAAAGTCAGGCCATCATAAACATCACGACATTACATAAACATTAGCAAGAAATAAACAGCTATCAAATGATATACAAACCTCTGCTTACAGATCCATACCCTGATGATTCTAAATGGTTTCACAGTTTTGTACTCTGTGCTTATATTTGAATCACAAACGTTGGGAAATGTTGATGTCTCAATAGTTATAATGCAATTTAGCACCTCGCTGTAGGAGCATACACACATATTCAAAGACAGTTGAATATTTTTTTTAATCTCCTGGGCGAATATTCTCCCCCACATTGCCTCACTGTCAGATACTCTATACCCATGAGATCACTTCGATTCCCTTTGCCTACACAGGGAAAGATCATGTGCAGGGGAAGATCCCACAGGGAAGGGCCTCGATCTGACTCCTTCTGGAACTGGATATGAAAAGGGAAATTCTTTGGTAGTGCAGATACACTTGCCCCATTTATCACTATCAGGGCAAATTTGTCTTTTGCCCAAACTGCCCCAGCCCTGCCTACAATGCAGAGAGCTGAGGAGGAGAGTGGCATCTTTGCCTCAGAAGACAAAACAGAACTCAGCACAGGGTTTTTTGCTACAGTCCTTGGCAGAAATCTTAAAGGTTGCATTTGTTTCTTTGGAGGTTCTTTGTTCCAGAACCTATCCAAAGAATACATCCTTCTGTTTGCAGTCTGAGCAAGATAAGCAAATGAAGAAGAGCTAGAAATTCCTTTTTCTTCCCTGTGATCTGATGGCACAAAGCCCTACGCTTTATATATGACTTAGAAGATGAATCAAAACTTTGTTTTCCTGTAGCTCTAATTTGTATGAAAAGATATAATTTCTGTAGAAAAATCCAAGTTTTGCTCTTGTACTCTGATTCCCCAAGCTCAGCTCTGCTGTAGGCTATACTCAACCTTGAATCGATAGCTGAAATAGAAAGGTCCTAAAACCCATCAAAGTAACAAGTTATATTTTGCAAAAATGACAAATAACTTTGTCCTCACAGAATGTGGAAACAACTTTACAAGCAAAGCAATAAAAAAAAAATACATTGTTATTGCTTGAGTATATTATAACTCTCATTTGAAAAGAATCTCAGTCTGGTTTGAAATCACTTTGTGCATATGTTACAGGAAGTCTAGAGACATTTTGTTCCTTATTAATGAAGCATGAAGAAAATAGTACTGCATATATTTTGTTAAGAGTTTTGGCATCCTTATGCATGCTGTACATTAAGTCTTCCCTAATTAGATTTTTGTAAGTTTAAAGGCTCAAGGAGGGCAAGCACACATGACTATTTCTATAGTCACACAGGTTTTCTCCCCCAAAACGTTCTCTGTTGTTTGGCACACTTCATCCTAAGATGACCTTTCTGGCCACTGAATGGAGACAGGAGAAGAACAAATTAATCTTTTATCTTGAAAATATGGAAAGAATATTGTTCTGGTCCTAAAAAAAAGGTGTTTTCTTCTTGGCAGTGTTTATAAAAGTGTGATGTGAAGGACCTCTTCAGAGAGGGCAGGTGTGGGCAGTGATGGCAGAAAATGCTTAGGGAGCTTTCCTCCACCCTGCTGTGAGCCCACAGAAGCTGCCCCAGCCCTGGCAGTGCTCAGGTCAGGTTGGACAGGACTCAGAGCAGCCTGGAGACCTCTCCTTTGCTCAAAGTGCCCACAAGACAAATACTGAGGGTTTGACCTGAAGGCAGAAACCTCGTTCAAGAGAAAGCAGGCAGCTTTGCCTCTGAAGAAGTCAGCACATTTCTGCTGTTGCTCCTAATGTTGGGTTTTTTTGTGGTGTAATACAAAAATAATGGGAGTTTTGATATGATGAGGGTCAGGCCCACTATTACAGCCAGCAGTTATAACATGGCAAAAAGAAAAGTGGTAGCTCCAGACCTGATTTCAAGGCTTTAGAAACATTAGAGGGTGAAAAGGTCTAATTTAATGTACTTGAGAAGGAGCAGCTTTTCCACTGTGCGAGGACTGGGGCCGTGCAGCAGCAGGAACCAGAGTTGTGCAGGGGCAGAACTGCAGCCCCAGGGCTCGAGGGGTGCAGCAGCCCCGGGAGCCTCTCACAGGCAGGGATCCCACAGGATGGCAGCACAGAGAGGAGGCAGTGCCACTTGTCAGCCAGTCTGGAAACCACAGATGAAGGATGCTGAGCCCAGGGATGCCTGGGCAGGAGGGGCAGCTGAGCTGGGGCTGCTGGCCAAGCTCCACAAGTGCCCTGAGCTCCCCTCTCCTTGGGCAGGGACACTTTGGAAATGCCATGTATGGTTTGTGTGCCCTTCTGTTCAACATGTAATCCCCAGAAGCTTTTGCTTGTGTTTATAACTCAAACTGTAATGAAAAAGGAAATTAAAGCCTTTTTAATTTAACAAAAGAATGAAAATTGCATTGAGAAAGAGTAGGGGGAAAAGGAGCTTTCACTCTTTTGGGATTTGAGAAAATTAGTCCTGCAGTATTTTTTTCCTAAAGAAAAGGAATATTAGATATATTAACTTCATTCTTTTGTCCTTTCCTCTCAATGTTCTAAATTCTTTGTATTTAGAAATAGAAATGCTGCAATCCAACCATTAAACTGATACTTTATTTCTCATTTTATAGTATTTTAATGCAGAGTCTTAGTTCTGCAGACTATTTTCTCAATAAGCAAAACCGGTTACTTATAGATAAAATTATTTTTTCTATAAAAAGCAACAGAATTAATGCCCAATTGACTTGTGTGAAAAACCTTCACATGTGTGATAGATGGAGGTGTGCATGTGTGTATATTTTTGTGTAGGAGCTATGTTTTAACATTCTAATTCATTTACTATTTAGTATTGGTAGCTGCAAACTTTTTTTTTTTTTTCAAATTTGTTGGATGATAAAACTATTTCCAAAACCAGTTAAGTTTCAGATCCCTGAGTGTTTGGGTGGTTAAGTATAAAAGGGAATTTTAGGACTGTGAGTTTTAAAAATGGTCACTCCTCTTTGTTGTGTGTTTTCTAACCCTTTCCATTCAGGCAGATTTTAATGTCTATTGTATAGAGAATATGGGATTACAACACTTGGCTTTGCAGGAGTGGGATGCAAGAGCTCCTGGAGCTTCTGGGCTGCTGCCCCTGGATGAGGCATCTCTGTGTGCAATGGTCCTGGGGAGCTAAAGCTGCCTGGAAAGGGAGTGGGAAATGCAGTGGTTATCCCCACCCAGCTGTCAGCAGGCAGAGACTGGCAAGTGAAAAGAGTTGCCCAAAAGCTGAAGCTCAAAGCTGGTTTTCCTGGGGCCAGAGCTGATGTCTCTGCTGCAGGGGTGAGCAGCAACTTTAGAAGTGTGTAAACAATCTTGTATTTGCTTCCTCAGAGAGCTGGGGAAGCCTTTCTCCTCAAAACCCCAATGGGTTTTTATTTTCTTGGGCAGAGGTCTCTGGAAGGTGAAGAGGAGTGAGGAAGGGCAGTTGAGCAGTTGTATCAGCACTTGGTAGAGAGGTTAAGGGGGCCAAGAGAATTAATGACCTTAACAAGGCAACAGAAACCTCTTCAGGGTGAACCCAAAGATGGTGACAGGTCCTGTAGTCAGAGCTTTTTGTGGATGCCTTCCACATGATGAGTGCTGAAAGAGATCATAGGGGCTGTGACAGAACACTTGAGTGATAGAGGGGCTGTTACCTGGGGAGAACTGGTCACTCCATCAAAAGGATGTGACCTGCTAGAGAAGAGCTTGGCTCTTTGATGTGGCAGTGGAGGGGCCTGAGGCAGGACAGAGCCAGGACACCAAAAAGGTATTGAGCCAAATCAGAATATCTTGGAGATAATACACCAGACTTGATAGGACCACTATTTTTACGAGGCAGTTTTCAGGAAACAGTTCCCAGTGATAGGAAAAAGATGAAAAGTATCATAGAAATTTAGTGCATATAATCAAAAATTTTATTTCCTCATTGTGGAGCTCTGAATTTATGACCAGAGCTGTCAGGAGGAGGACAGCAGCTCTGCACATGAAGTGACCTTTGCAAACCTGGCTTTGGAAGGTATGGAAGAAATTCCCCTTTTCCTCTCCTTGGAAGGAGGGATGGTGTTCTCTTCTCAGTATTATCTTGTCAAGAGGCTCCCTTCCTTACTGCCAGATTAGCATCTAGCAACTTGTTTTTCTCCAGCCTGTCTCACCAGAGGAGTGGTTGGGAATGAGGGACCAGATGGTGGGACTGGCATTCCTGGGTGGCAAGAGCAGGACTGTCACCAGTGCTCTGATCACTGCCTCTGGCACGTAGAGAGGTTTGGTTTCCTGAAGATTTGTGTTGCTTTCTATGGGGCTAAAGTCACTCATGATAGAAAACTACAGCCAAGCAGATCAGTTTTCCCCCCAAAACACATGTTCTGAGTGGGCAGAAATTATACTCAGATTTGTGCTGAATTGAACAGAAAAGTTTCAGCTAGGAGAAAACATGAATGAGTGATGGTTCAGTTCAAAACAAAGCCATTGAAACTTGCATTTTGAGGAAATACTGTGAGGAAAGTAAAACAACATCAAATAAAAAGTACCCCCCAAAAGTTAAGCTTCATTTTGGGTTCAATATGAAAGATCTTGTGGAAAGGTTTGACTGGCTTTAGGTCAGTCCAAAATCTACAGTGGGCCTCTCCTACTGTCTTGATCCAGCAACTGCATCAAGAAGCCACCTAGTGACACTGTTCAACTCTTAGTGGAAGTTTCTCCATTAGTTCTTTCTAATGCCACTTGTTCACATCTAAAATATCTAAAAATTGCTAAAGTGGACATCCAGGTTTGATTTAAAGGATCATAAACCAGGGCCTTTGCAAGACCCATATGGCACTGTTTGCAAATGCTGGGTCTTTCCTTCACATTTCATGGTGCTTTTTGCAGACTTTGGCTGCTTGATTTCTGCTCTCTGCCCTTAGCAAAAACTCATGGAGGTATAAAAGAACAGGATCACCTGACTTTGTCCTGATTTCAAGAGCAAAATTCCAGATTAAAGCCAACTTCTCTAATATGCCCAGCTTTAAGAAGTCAGAAGTGATGCAGCTTTTAACAAACATCTGTGAAAATTAGGTTTGAGATTCAAAACATGGGAATGAGACCCTGATCCATACAAACCAAGTGAGAAATTTTTCCTGATTTCCTCAGGTTTAGGAAAAGTTTTTCCTGATTTCCTCAGGTTTGTTCTTGGTCTTTGCATTTATTCTTTACTCTTTTCCAAAGCCTAATAATCCACCAGGCTCTGAGGCTTTTTATGCACAAGCTTAAATTTGAGAGTATTTGTTCTCCAGCTAAAATAATTTTGTTCTGATGGCAGAAACCTGTCTTTTGAGCAAAGAAGAATGAACAAAGAAGAAATGCTTTTTATGACTTGAAACGTTTTAGTACTTAGGCTTTTTTTTTTTTAGAGCAGCTTCTGAGATGTGCCTATCCACATTGTCTGTCAGTTCTTCAGTAATACATTTAAACCCAATATTTCACCTACATTTGGTAATGGAATTGTGTTAAGTTCTTGCACCTTTGTGACAATAGACAGCTGGCATCAGTGAAGAACCTCTGTTAATTCACAAGAGAGGAAATGGTTGATAAGTTCACTTATTCTAAATATCAAAGGATGCATACCTGGCAGCTAGAACCTTAACTCCCCTGCTCTCAGAACTACTTCTTCTTTTGAACAATGCCAGTGAAGTTCTGGACTTATTATTCCTGAATTTCCTATTCCACAGCTGTGTAAATCAACTCACCTTTGCTCCCAGTGAAACTACATTGCTGTTCAGTGGCTGAGGATCCAGACACACCCATGGGGTGGGCAGCAAATACACAGAGCTTTCCTCTGCTTCTACCCAGCCAGCAACTGGGGAAAACACTGGAGTATCCCCATGGCTATGGAGGGATGCAGTGTGCTCAGTGCTTTCTCCTTTTGGCTGGAAGTGGAACTCTTTCCAGTCTGGCCTGGTTGGGAGCTCCTGTCCCTGCTGTGCTGTGCAAGGTGGTGACAGCAACATCTGCAGAGAGAAGGTTTGGGCAGTGCAGCCTCTGAAAGGCACCCTGAGCCAGAGCAGGCAGCTGAGGTGAGCTGCTGGCCACCACCTGACCTGGGAAAATCCAGTCTCTGCTTTTAAATGCTTGCTTCTGTGCAGAGCTTAAAAGAGACAATAGCACCACCAACAAAAACACCCCACAAAATGTGGAAATAGTTCCATCTGTATTTAAAAACGTGTCACAGTCTGCCCAGGGAGAAAGCCCAGGGAAGATGCTGGAGTGTGGCTGAGCTGCAGGATGGCAGCTGAATGCTGAGAGCAGGGCACAGCACAGCTGGTTGTACCTCAGCCTTGGTGGGAATTGCATGTGGAGAGGGGAGTATGTGCTCTGAGTGAAAATGCAGGAGTAAACCCATCTGAATAGAGCTGTTAACTTACCAACAAATGGAATATTGAACTAACCTAAAAGTGACATAATAGAGAAACAGTCAGGGACCACATTGGCATTCAAGTGGCTATTTTTAGCTTGTATTTACTAATTGTATAGGAGTAAGAAAAGTAGGAGTAATTACAAAGACAAATGGTCTTGCTAAGTGGAATAAGCTTTTTTCTGCATGGTGTCTCCTTCAGAGGAACTCATATATTTATTTCTAGTGTTTTTCTAAGAACAGAAGACCAAGCTTACTAAATAGGTAGTAATTGGTATGAAGTGGGCAGGCAGTTAAAGCTGAAAGCACTTGTACCCGCTTCCCTCTTCATTATATTTTTGTGCCATGTAGATGGCAGAAGTGCAGTAGCCTGACAATTTACTTGATTAAAAGTGACATTGTAAATATAGTCAAAGGCAATTTGTATTAGAAACTATTTTTGATAAGAAGGTTGTCCTCTGTAGTGTTATTAGACTTTATGAGATGAAAGACAATGAAACCCTAATTTCCATATAATTCCACTTAGTATTTTTTAATAAGGCTTTGTGTGTTATTCAGCCACGGGTTTTGATTTGCACAGATGGAACCAAGTGCTGGAATACTTTCAAAAAATGTAAATATAAGGGTTGTATTTCAGGCTGGTTTCACTTTTCATTTCAACAGCAGTCATGCAGGCACGGAGAAGTAAAGAGGAGGTCTAAAAATATTCATGGGCTATATAGTGCCCTGAGACCATGCTCAGGTCTCCCACTGACTTTGCTGTCTCCTAGCACAGCAGTTGTTGAGCCGAGACACAGAATTTATATTGCTGTCCCCAAAGTTATGTTCTTATCAATATGTCTTTTCAAGGAAAAAAAAAAAAAACCAGCAAACCAGAACATATCTCACATGCCTCTCCAAAACACTCAAAAAAAAAAATCACATGCATGCTTCAGGGGCTTAGTTATTCCAGTCTGAGTTCCCAGTGTCACCATGAGGAACTAAAGATTAATCATATTTCACATATTATTGTGGAGGCTGAAACAAATAATATCATCATCTCTGGAAGCTATTTGTGAGACAGTGCAGCAAGTGTCTTTCTATTGTTCTCTTATCAAATTTGCTGTTTATTAGTCCAAGGACAATTTTTCCCCAACTTCCAGCACTTCTAATCTAATTGGGAAATGTTAAAATCAAGCAAATGGACCTCAGAGCCGAGAGAGGCACTCCAAAATCCCTCTCTTTCTCTTTCTGTTGTGTTCACTTGGCAGAGGTAAAAGCTATAAAACTTTTGTCCTGCCAGGAATATCAGATAATTCTGTTCCAATTTTAAAATCTGGAAATGCACAACATATGAATATATACTTAAGACTTTCATCAAAGGAAGAACAATTTTCCATGGTATAGCAGGTTATTTACTCTGCCACAGTTTATTGAATTGACTCATGTAATTTCTCCTCTCTCTCCAAAACTGGTCATGGAAATTAATTTATACAAATCTACAACCAAAATACAAGGAAAAAAGCAACCAAATAAAGGAGATGCTTCTCCATGTTTGAATAGATAAGCCAAATGATGCTCAAGCAGCAGGTATGCAAAGTGAGGACCACAGTAACAGCTTTCCCAGATTTAGTCATGCCTGTTGCCATTCCTTTTGCTGTTTCTTTAAGTAGGACCTGCCTCTCAGGGTCCCCCTTGCACGCAGCTATAGGACAGCTCTGACTGTTCTCCCTGTTGGCTGTGCCAACTCTTCTGACCTGTGCAGGTGCTCAAATCCAGCCCTTCACACAATTCCTGCAGGGATTTGCATGGGCAACTCTTCCAGTGCTCAGGAAAAATGTTGTGCTTTTCCACCAGGGCTGCAGCCCAGAGAAAGTGTTTTGAGGAGGGACATGGAAGGGAGGGCTCCGAACTCCTAATTAAAAATTAAACCAATTATTCCCAGAGTGCAGTACATCTATAGAAATTTGTTTGGGAAGATTTCTGATTCCACAGATTTGTCCTCAGGTGTCACCCTCATTTCTTTTATTCCTCTTTGTGAACCAAACCAACAACAGCAGCAATGCAACTGAACCTGCAGCCCATCTCCACATGCCTACTTAGAAAAAAAGATAAATGAGGCACAGAAACCCCTCACTTGCCTTGTCCCTATCCTCTCCACGTGCTCCTCTCACATGGGAATTGTTCTGTGCAAGTGTCAGTGGCTGGAGGGGGAATCAGGCACAAATCTGTACAAATGTAGGTGTGAGTTTGGGAGGACATAGGGCAATGGTAAATTCAGCAAGGCAGGATTAAACAAAAAAGTGAGGAAATGCAGATGGCAGAGTGAAGGGGGAGCTCATGCTAGCTGTGCCCTTAAAACGAGGGGGGGAAAGAAAAGTGTGACTGAGCAGGTGCTGCTGGATGACAAATAGAAGATGCTGTGAGAACAGCAGTGCACACATCCAGCATCACCACCTGCTGCAGCCAGGTGGAATTAAAACCTGAGCAAGAGGGAAAATAACTGCTTCGTATGCCCAGATTTCAAGGCACTGAGGAAGGACAGTAGCCAAGTCATGTCTGTTGGGCAGAGAGGAGGAGAGTCTGTTGGCAAGACAGCATTAGTTCCTCAATTGCCATCCCAGGGGAGATGCCTCCAACCTTTTGGTTGAGCAGAGCAGTCTCAAAATCTCATTGCCCATGATTGGCTGCATGCTTCATGAGCCACCCCTTGAATTTATGCCCTGTTTTTATCTTTTACTGGTTGCTTGCTACCCCTGATATATGAATATTGAAGTTCAAATTCCAGTGTGAGCTGGAATATTTGTTGGGAATGCTGAAAGGTGGGTTAGGAACCAGGCTGTGAGGGAGAAACTGTGAGCAGCAAGGGGATGCTGAAGTGACTGGGAGTGAGGATGGTGATGCAAAGAAAAACAAAGATGAAATTCAGGCTGTTCACACCAAGAAAAGCTGATTGACAGCAAAGAGGATGGCATGGGGTGAGTTGATAATGGAACACCACCAAGGGACAAGGCTTATTTTGGGATTGTCACGAACATGAGGGCATGGAAATCCGAATCAATTAATGATTATTTTGAGAAGTTGTGAGGGAAGATGATAGGTTAGACAGGGCTGCAGAAGAGAAAGAATTGGTGCTGAAAGTCAGAACTAACCTGAGCAGTAGGAGAAATTAAATTAGTAGGTTTGGAAAGGGGAAAAATTGGAAGGATGGGGCAAGAGGCGATATCAGAGACATGGGAACAGCACAGTCAGGTGACCAACAGAAAAAGAATATTTGGGAGCAAAATCAGTAGTGGGCAGAGTAACTGAAGATGGAGGAAGGAAAAATGGTAAATGCATAAATTACCACAAAAATGTGGAATGTAGAAAATGGAGGATGAAGCTTTAAAGATAAAATGGGGCATTTTATCACAGGAAGATGCACTTGGAAAATGACACAAACAGCTCTCTACAGAATCTTTTTGTTTTTTTCATATCCACTTTTTATTTTTTAAGGAAAACAACAAAGCAAAATGACAAAAACCCCCAAAGCTTTTAAACAGTCCTGGCTGTTAAATAGAGTGGTTGGGACATTATGTTAAGAAAATGCCATGCCTTTGTAAGCTCTTCAGAGACACCTCAAAGGGACTTATCTTACATGGGGACAGCATCTTGACAGTCCTCATGAAGGAGAAAAACCTCCTAATTTTAAAAGAATTCATTTTAAAAGGAGAAGCTACCCCAAATTTCTAAGGGTATTTCCACCATGCAGTGTAGTATCTGCTTTAAAAAGAGCTGAAAAGGTTTATTCAGAGGTTATGAAAATTATGTTCCCTTTAAAGTTATTTATATTTAAACACTCAAAAATCATTAGTCACTTTAAAAAATGTTGGCCACTTTTCGTATACTACATTTTTCTATGAGTACTTGTGTATCATGCAAAATACACAGTGTTTCTGAGCCAAGGGATTTTGGTATAAATTGAGTGGGTTTTAAACTAAAGCAGAATTATAAATAAATGTAATTTATTGCACATCTTACACTTTCTCTCTTCCCTTCCAACCCTCAGTCAGAAAAATCTAAAACACTGAGGATTGTGTGCTCCAGAGTTTGCCAGAGTAGAACTCGATTTCTGTGTGGAAAGACTTCTTGCATTTCCATAATTCCCAGTTTGTACTTGCAGAAAATGGTACCAGGCATCTGGATCTCTGATCTTTGTGGAGACAGAAACTTTGAAGGCAGTGAATGACTTCCTATCTTCTGGAAAATCCTGCCCATTCTCACTTCATGAATCTGCAGCAGACAGTGAGCTCCTTCACGGCACTTCTGTTTACTCCATATATAAAAAAGGCTCTGTAGATGTTTTAAGCTCCTGTTTGTGCAGCCAGAGCATAACAAAATCTTGCTTGTGAGCTCAGATTCCCCCTCTCAAAGGAGCGTGCCATTTGAACGGGAAACTCTGCCAAAGGAACATGAGTTTCCCAAATGAGTACCTGTGGAGGGGGAAGTGCAATTCCCCTCCAGGAGCTCTGCAGCCCCCAGCCAAACCCTGTGGTAGCCACAGGGACACGAGGGTGCCTTGGGTTGATGGGGGTTTTGTGGTTTGGGGTTTTTTTTTCCTCTCTTTTTTTCTCAGCAAAACTGTCCTTCCATTTTACAGGGTGCAAAGTGGCACAGAGTAAACATTATCAGTAGTACGAGGCTTGAAATAAAATGAGGAGGAAAATCAAGAAATGCCATTTATGAAACAGACTGAGGGGAACATTTCACTGCGTGGTGAATCTGTACCTTTAGACCTCCTCAGCTATTAAATCACCCTCTTTCTTCTCATAATGAGGATTCAGTTCTGAGAGTTAATGTACAGCTCATCCATACACCCAGATGGAAATGCAGTACATTTTGATAACCATATGGTACAACATTAAAGATAGTCAAGTATAAAGATTATAACAACCCAGAAATTAATTTAGTGCTGAGCTTGATCTAGATCCCACTAAAACCCAGTGTAAGCTTTTTCAATGACATTTGGGTCAGGTCTTTCAGGTCTTTCTGTACTCTTTTTGTGTGACTTAAGATTATTTGTCAAAGGTCAGCATAGCTGAGCATTAATAATAGATAGCTTGAAGCATTCTCTCCCTTTAAATCTGCCCACAAATCACCTTTTGGGAATTCAAGGGGGTTTTTTACTATTTAGCTTTCCCTAAAACAACAATTAGATAATGTTCTACTTGCAGCTGTAATTTCTGTTGGTAGTAATGAATGGTAAAGTGTTCCTCCATGAATTACTGGGTGAAAGTGATTTAAATACAAATACAGCAGATTACAGAGTGGCTATGATTTTAGGATAGTCTGTATTCTTGGCAATCAGGAAAATAGCACTGGCTATCTAGAGCACAGGTAATTTTTTCCCTAGGTTTTGGAATACCAGTAATTTTCAAAAGATTTTGGAGTCTTTCTAAGAGCAAGTTGTGGTGACAAAAACACAGGCCTTTAAAAACAAAAGACAGGACCATTGTACAAGTGAAAGTGATTGCCAATGAAGAAGCATTAGCTGAGTAAATATTACCACCCAGCTCCACTTAATTAAATACTTTGCTAAATACATGCAAGTACTTTTATGGACACCCAATATGCAGGGAAATGCCAACTGACTTCCTGAATTCTTATTTAGTATTTCCTGTTTTCGGGGCTGAAGCATCTGAACAGAGCTGCTTTGTAGCACTTCCCTGAGATCTGTTGAATGCCAGTGTTCATGGACCACAGTGTCACTACCAAGCAGGCACAGGAAAAGCACAGCAAGCGTTGAGCAAAATGTGGGTTTGCTCTCCAAAGGGCCCCCAGGTACACCTTCCATGGACTTTCACAGATGGAATCCTTCTTTCTGTGTGTGCTTCTGCCCTGTTCTGAGGCCGGAGCCACGGATGTCTGCCAGTTCTCCATCTCTGACACAGCACCTGCTGTTAATAGCCTGTAGCTCTGTGTTTCCAGCCCACCCCTCTGAGAGCTGCAGAGCAGCAGCCTTTTCCTTGGAGAGGCTGAGATTTGGTCCTGCCATGCAGTGTCTGGGCAGCACCACCCCTGTGCTGGTTGCACTGACCATGGAATTCTTTTCCATGGAATTCCTCCTGGACACAGGCATCCTGTGTAGCTTAAGCTTGTCTCACCCCCCTCCAACCAGTAGCCACTTGTTCAGAAGCAGCTGCCTTGGACAGCAGCCAGGTTTTTGACTAAGAAAGATCAATTTAAATGGATGTTCATCAGAGTTTAATGATCCTTGTTAGCTCCACGCCAGGGGCAAGATCGTCTCCTGACACCTCTGCAGGTATTTTCACTCTGCAGAGGTAAAAAGACAGCAGGAGAGATCCTCATCCAAAATGGAGCTCGCAGGCTGACACAGAGCCCCTGTTAATCACATCTCATCCAGCTGCATGCAGACAGATTGCCACCTTGCACCTATTTCTGAGGTGAGGTGCTCAGAAGGTCATTGCATATTCTTATTGCTGAAGGGGATTCAGGTTGTATTATGGGTATTCATTGTTCCTGAGGATTTCTAGTTTTTATTACGGATGCTCGTAATCAACCTGCACTGTTACCTTCTAGCTCAGTGAGTAGCAGAGTTTGCTCAGGCTGCTGATTTCCAGCGAGCAGGCAGTGTACCTTCCACCCAAAACACACAAACAAATTCATTCCCAGTGGGATCATAACCTGCAGATCAGGGAGTCAATTTTTCTGCAGTAGCTTCAGTGTTCCGTAGAGTCTCATTAATGCACTTTTTTTCTTTTTTAAATCTGCACAGATGCCTGAGCATTAGGAACCTCAGAAAATCCAACCTTTAGTTTTGTATTCAATGTGACTTGACTTTTTGTAGAGCATGATAAGGTGGTGAGACTAATTGCTGTCAGAGCTGAATTCATTGGAGTTCTGCAAAACACAGATTTGTGTCAGTGTGGCCAGGGAAATGTTATGCTCCATGTGCAAATGCTCAGAGATTCAAACCTTATCAAATGTGTCACAGAACCGGTGCTCCTCTTGAACCTGTAAACTTTTCAAAGCTATTAACTTTTTCTAATTTACATATCTGTACACCAGGGTCATGGTCCCTACTTCTTGCCTCTCTGCATCAGGGTACATTCAAAAGGGTAGAATATAGAAAGGGTCCATAAGATTTGAGCAGTAAAATTGCTTTCTTTGAAATCTCTGGGATTTTTTTCCAACATCTTTGTAAAAGAATTATATGGGTATAACAGTCCTTCTTTTAAAAAATCAATAGTTGAAAGTGATTTGCTCTGATTAGGCTCTCGAGATTGCTCTAAGTTACAAGATTGTTGGGTTTAAAACAGCAGGTGAATTTTCTGTGCCACTTAATCCCAGCACAGTTCACATTTTGCTTTCTAATCCTGAAAGACCCTTTCTCCCCTTCAGATCTCTGCTATCATTCCTGCTGCTGTGATGGTGATCTAAGCATTGAGTGAGCAGTCAGTAGTTCCCACCTTTGCAAGACTTTTCAGGACTGCAGGTGGTATTTCTTAAAAGTTAAATCAAGCCTTCATTCTTCTGAGGTGAAAACACTGAAATCCCCCATAATTAACAGTGGATGGGATTTTCCCTCACAATCCTGAGAGCTGAGAGGATCAGGGAGGACTGTCCTGGCGCAGGGCTGTCGATCAAAGCAGGGCAGAGTGATGGGCAGAGGGCAGAGCAGAAGTCCCCAGAGCAAACCTCCTGGAGCAGGGCAGCTGGGAAGCACAAGGGAGTCTCCCCTGGGGTTTGCAGATTCATGGTGGATATTCTCTCAGTCCCAGAAAAGTTTCAAGGTACTCAACAGTTCTTTACCCTGCCCTTCACCAGTCTCCAATGAAGGCTGTGGGCTCTGTGTGGTCCTTAATTCAAAGGGAAAGCAGTGCCAAGCCTTGCAGTCTGTGTAGTCCTCTAAGATGTGACAAGTGACAGGGTGCCATCGCTGTCCTGAGGGATGACAGGGCTGTCCTTTGCATCCAGACTGCTCCAGGGGCTTTAATTTCTTCTGATAAATGAAAGGCATTAAGAAACGTCTCCTGCCCTTTGAAGATACAACAAGAAATTTCACTTAGCTTAAACACAATATAATGGGGTTGTTAATCCCAGACTTTACCCTAAAAATATGGGTTTTAAATGGTTTGAAAGTGCACTGCAGAAAAGTCATCAAAATGGCTTGGTAATAAACAGACATTTCTCATCATACCCCAGCAGAGAGAGGCTTCGTTTCTCAGTGGTTAAATAGTAGCATTAGAGATGAACTACTCTGTGATTTTGTTTGCAGAGTAAATGAATGTCCAAATATATTCTTACTGAGGAAGAACTATCTCACCATTACTGAAAAATAAATGCAAATGTTAGAGTCATAATCTGCTTTAACCAAATAATGCACAACAATTAAGTGTTAAATTATTGATGTTATAAAAGGCAAAACAGCCGTTAGGCGCAGGAGTTTCCATGACTTTAGCACTGAATTATGGAAACTTTCTCCCCCATTTTTGTCAAGAGTATTATTAAAATGTAGTTCTTTTTTTTTTTTTTTATCATTTGAACTTTGAAGTCTGTTTAAGAAAGGCCATTGGGGAAAATTAATTAAATTGGAAAATCTAGCTAGCATATTTACCATTCCAGAGGCCATGCTGTAGTTTTGAAGTGAGAGGTGAATTGAGTTTGCATTCAGAAGAGTAACCTGTCCAAAGTCAGCCCTGAACAGCAACCACAGAGGCAAAATCTGGTTATTGCAAAAGAGCTACTGGCTAGTGAGGTTTACAGCTTTATTTCATCTTTCAGACTACTGAGTCTCTCTGTGTATTGATAAAAAGGTGTTAGAAGGCAACTTGGGGTTGTTTCTGTGGGAGAACATTCCCTGAACAAGTAAAAAGAGAAAGTTTGGGGTGCAGTAGCTTTTTAGTGTAGCATAGAGAAACAAGGCTGAAGAACTGGGAGCAGACAGCACACAGATCCAAACCAAATTAGGAGCTTTAATTATGCAGGGAGTGCTGAGGAGAGGTCTGGACTCTCCATCTCTGTGTCGCCAGGTCTGTCACACACAGTCCAGCCCGGGTGACCAGATGGCCCTGTGGGGCTGTGACCAGGATGAGTGTGGGATGGGAGGGATGTGGGGCATCCAGTGAGTTGTGTTTTAAGATTTATAGCACAAAGTGCAGTTTGTAAGAGTTTGAGAAAGTGGGATCTGGGGCAAAGCTGATGGAAGGGTCTCACCAGCTGCTTTTTCACAAACCTTTGAATGTGATGTTGCACATCCCCTAAGCACAGCACTGCCTTTGGCAGGATCAGATCATTGGTACTTCTGGACTTCAGGCAGCAAAAAATCTCAATACCTGGTGATAGTGGGCACAGCCATAAATCCCTCACAAGAAATAAGCAACACGTTGAAAACAAGTTTAGTATCTGTACCACAACCTAGATGGGGGTTTTGTTTGTTGGAGACTTGGTTTTGTTTTTTTTTTTTCCATGAGTCTGCTAAATTATTTAGGGACTGAATTTTAAAATTAGAAGATGTGGCATTAAAAAAGTGATGAATATTTTATGAGGGGTTCTGGGATTTTGTGGCATCAAAATACACGTTGCAGCCTTGGAGACTCCAACAGGGAGCCACAGGAGCATTCCCTCCCCTCTGTCTCACCCCCAGTGCCCATCACAGCTGCAGCACAGAGGTCACTCCATCCCCCAGGGCAGGAGGGAACCCAACTGCACCACCTCACGTGGGGTTTCAGTAGTTGTCCTTTTCTGTGGTGAATAGGAACGCAGTATTTTGTATCATTGGGGTTCCTCCGTAATCTGTGAGTGATTTTTAGGTGAGGAATGTGGGGTTTGCTTACAATGTCAACAGGAGAAGTGAGGGGAGTTGCAAAAGCCATTTGAGACTGCTCCCAGCAGCACCACAGGATCAGCAAAGCTGCTGGGAAGTCCAGGGATGCTGGAGAAGCAGGAATCTGTGCAGAGACCACAGGAGTGAGAAGCACAGGCTGGCAGGGATAGAATCTCAAGAAGTTTCTCTGCAAGGAGGAGCAGCAAGAATAAGATTCATGAGCTTTCCTCGAGGACACCACCAGGTATCCTAGAAGGGTGTATTTGAACAGGCTGCTGCACTCTGAGGTCTGTCTGTTCTTCAGTAGATCCCTTAGCAACCTTTCAAGTCAGCCAAGATCTGCAGTAAGTACTGATGGCTGCAGCCAGGCTTTCTCCAGAGTAATTTACCTGTGTCTAAATGTAGGGGAAATAAGTACCAGTGGCACTTCTCATGAATTAGTAGGCCTTGCTGACACAAATCAGGAACTCAATACAATATTCAGCCAGCACATTAAATCTCCTAACGTGCAGCATGCTGAGGCACTCTTCATTATTAGCAGGAGTAGGAGGAGCTGAAGAAATGCCAGCTGTCCCCTGTGATGGCAGCGACGATGATGAAGGCAGGAATAATTAGTGCTCTGCTGTATGGCTGGCGTGGATGGTGCTGCTCTTCAGAGCTGCTCTCCCTCTAGGTGCTACACAGAGATCCTTGATGTTATAAGTGAAAATTTGTCCAGCCAAATTTAAAAATGAAAAAACATAAAATATTTATTTTACAATCAAATTCTATCTAGCCAGCCACAAGGAAAGAACAGAGCCGAGCCCGGGGTCGGCTCTGGGTGTGCAACAACGAGGTCAGCCTCAGCAGAGGTTTCCTCTATGCCCACACACCTCCATCCTGGCACAAGCGGTTTTTATAGGGAAAATTCCGCCTGAGGCCAAGATTTCGGCAGTCAGTCTTTTCTTTCATTCAGAGTCCATAGGTTAATAAGATTTTCTTTCTTGGTGATGAGAAAGAACAATTCAGTGTCCGGAGTTGTTGAATCCCCTGATGACTTTTACGGGAAGGCTGCATTCACATGGATCTGCCCGAGGATTTCCATGATATCCATCTCGGGTTGTTTACCGGCGATCAGCCCCGGATCTCTCCAGACATGGCCCATCTCCTGCCTGGGTTCTAATATACAACAGTGTCTCGCCTGCGAGGGTGGGAGGGTTCTAATACAAACGAGCATACTCTAACAAGTATCCAATATTACATATTTCATACAAGGAATGGCGCCAATTATGTTTACTACACATAACATTGATCATTCACCAGCTCCCGGGACACTGCAGTGTTAAGGATCCCAGTGGGACGTGCAGGCACACAGCACACACAGTGTGGGGCAGCAGCACAGCCCCTCTGGCTTCAGGGGACACACAGGGACAATCTGCCCTGCTCTGCAGTGTCAGAGCAAATCCTTGTCCTTGAGATGAGAAGCAACAGCCCTTGGGTTTTCCCACACTCTTTGGCTACAAGAGTGGGGAAGAAAATATTTTTTTGGCAAAGCCTTATTTTGAAAGGGGATAAATTTTCACCCCAGAATAGAAGCTGAAACTTTATCTCATGAAGATTAAAATCTGACAGTATTTATTTAATTTTTTGTTTCATTTTTATACACATCTACCTTTCCTGCTTTGTTTTCCAAAGTAGGAGACACTCAGCTTATGCAGAGCTGACCTTGGTGGGATGTTCCAGCCAGAAGTTCTGTCAGTTCTCTGGTGTACTCACCACCACTCTCAGTCCCAATTAACCAGGCACTGAGGGCTGACTGCACATCTGGTTTTTTGGGTTTTTTCAGGAATAGATCTTCAAGAATTTTAAGACCCATCCTTAAGACAAGACCCATTTGTCTTATGAACAATGAAATAAAAAAAAACAACAAAAAAAAAACTTGAAATATTAAATGGAAGTTCTGTTCTGCAGATCTGATTCTGGAAAAGGGGGAAAATTTCTTGCTGAGAGATGACTTCACAAACTTACAAACTAAAAGGCTTTGGGAGAGGCAGCCTCTCAAGCTTCCCCAGGCATGGTTTATGAGAGCCAAGGCTGTTTACAATTATTTAGCACCACAAATCAAAGCATCCTTTCATAGCATCACAGAATAATTCCCTGGACCATATCAAAAGAAGGAGTTAATTTTCTCTGACCAGATTATGCTGCAGTTCTAATGTGCACCAGAGAATAATTTGTTACTCCATTGCAATGCTGGAGATGTTTTCTCCCTTTCACAGCATCAATTTCTCCTGCTATTGGCAAATACTGCAACAAAGAGACGGAAGTGGTTTCAAATGTGTCCATCCTACTGACATGGATTGTAATGAGCATGGAAAATGGGCCAACATTAACTCTCATAGTGTCAGTAGCATAAGCCCAAGTGCCAAGCCATTTCAATTAATTATGTGCTAATAGTCTCTGGGCTGATGCAGTGTTCAGCATGCTCTATGTGTACAAGTTATCCTCATTAGTTCTATTTTTTTCCTTTTTGAACAAAAATTAGCAGTAATCCTTCAATTCTGTGGAAGCCTTCTGTTGCAGTCCAAAAGTCAATGCAGCATTCAGGCTTCATATGCACGTTACCATTCCCTCAGGCTCTTGTTGGGATGGTGTTTTTAGGAAAGTTAAACACCATCAGTATCCTGTGTCCTGCTCTGGCACTGCAAAGTCACTCCAGAGCTGCTCTGGGGAAGGTTTACAGCTACTCTGGGGCTCCAGGCAACCAAAACTGCAGGAACAAAATGCCAAATAGAATCCTAATAGCCAGAAAATCATAAGAAAGGCTTTTATTTAGGCAGATATGTTTTCTAGTTTTGGGGTGTTTTAAATCACCTCTTTCCAAGGAAGGCCTCTTGGACTCTCAGGCATAGACTGATAGAATGTCCCTCATTGCAATTAATGGAAGAAGTTTTTGCTATGGACCTTTTTCACTATGAGATCAAACATTTTAGCAGCACCTAGATTGCTCTGGAGAATTCTCAGTATGATTAAATACAGAATTGGAAGCAAAGCAAGATCTTCATGTGGTGCTGTGGCAAAGCCCCTGGAATTGTTGGTGGTTCCTCTGGTGGAAAGCTGCCATGGAGGAAGGAGCTCACAACTCAGGGCTGATTTGGGAGGATTTGGGATTCTGCTCTCTGGCTTCTGTTTTAATTGTTGTTTAGCTGTAAACATTCCCTCAACCCAGAGTGGATGGCAAATATCAAAATCAGAGTAATGAAATGATTGCAAGCACTAATGAAGATCCTAAATAAGCAAAGACATCCAAAGCAGTCAGCTTCAGGACCACATCAGTTCTTTGCATCTATGAGACTGCAGCTTAAAAATGAGATACATTTTCCTTCCAGCTCACCAAATTACAGATAATAATCAGATATTGAAATATGTCTTCTGTCCAGGCAGAAGAAAATGGTAATATTCAGTATGTAGTAATATAGTAAGTGTACAGTAGTCATGGTTATTTTGACTGTTCTCTCCCCCAATTAGTATTTATTCTGAAAAGACTGATGGCAGCATTCTGTGCTGTAAGGTAATGTGTGCTATTAACCCAGTGCAAGATCACATTCACATCTTTCTCATGCAGGGTCATGCACATACAGGCCAAGAACAAAGTCAAGCTTTTTTCTTCTGGTGGGTCTATCTTTTCTTGTGAAGAAAACAAAAAGGACTCTGGTGCAAAATCTGCACTCCTGATCCACATATTCATTTCATATAAAATGAAATCTCTTTGAGTTTTACTCCCATACCTACTTCAAAGACTTCACTTCATGCTCTGGGTACACAATCCCTCAGAACTTTTATTTTCTCATGAGCACAAGGACCTTTCCAGAGAGGCAGGGACAATGTGACCTCGGGACTGTGAGAAGCCATCACTGCCCCACTCCTCGATGGACAGCTGTGATTTTGGCCAAGGCCCCTCTCTTTGCTGCTTGAAATGAAAATGAGTGGAGCAGGAGGACACCTGTGGAAGGTTCTAGTAGTAAATATCCAGAGACAACCATCCCTGTCAGAAGGGATGGATGTTTCAACAGCCAGGCAGCCAATTTCACGCTGAAATTAAAGTTGTCAGTCATCAGGTGGCCTGCTTGGTAGATAAGTGATATTACAGTTTCACTTACCCAACCTTTTCCCATTGGCCAGAGTTTGATGCAGAATCCTTGCTGGCATGCTATTGACACATAAAATGTAGCAATTATTGCTAGCATTTTTATTCTCAAGGTTTTTTGGCACATTGAGTTCAGATTCCCATTTGCTACATTTGATACATGTAAACAATCCAATTTTTCATCAGTTCTGTTCAAGAGCTCATCAGTGACTGCATATGGGTGTAATCAAGTAAGCATCGTTTACTAAATCCAAACCTTAGTTCTTCATTTCCGTCACTTCTCACTTCTTTTTATATTTCCTAGAGCAGCTCCATATTTTTAGATGGTATTAGTCAGGATTCTCTTTTGTTTGTTTGTTTTAACCTCACTGATATAATTTCAGTGATTCTTTTTTTTATTGCTTGATGTGTAATTCTACTTTCCCCATAATTTCCTTGCAAAGCCAGATGGACAGAAATGCTTCCATGCCATGCTGAAACCTTCCATCTTATTTACACAAGATAAATGTTGTTGTTAAACAATTCTGGAGAATGTCTTCACTATATAATATCTACTGAATTTGTCAATCAAGTAATTCTTATTTCATCTTTCATCATTCTGCTGTTCTCTACACACATGTAGTAGAAAAGGGTTTGAAAATCAAAAGCTGTAGAGGAGATGATGACAGGAATCTTGGGAGATGGATGAATTTGCCTACCATTGTTTTGCCCCTAAGGTGACAAATAGATTTTGATTTTTTGATTTCTGATTTCTTTTTTTTTTTTTTTTACCCTTTTTTCCTCTTTTCCCTGAAGCATACAGAGCTGCCTTGGGTTAAGCAGAAAAGCTGCTGGTGCCAGTGCTGAGGAGCAGAGTACAACCCCTGCTGCTCTGTCAGGTCTCCCAGCTGACTTGTGTGCTCAGGATTCTGTGTGTCTAAATACTCCTGACATGCATCTCTGGAAATACATGCATGGAAAAATTAAATTTATTTCATTAGGAGAGCACACTAGAGGTTTTGGAAAGCTGTACTTGTAGCAAGTTATCTGTGGTACATATGGGATATCTTTATTCAAGTACAGCTCTTCAAAGCAGTCTTTCAAAGGGGCAGAAATTCCCATTGTGGTGCTCAAAGAAGGAGACTTCAAGGCAGAGGGAGTGAAAACCCTCCCAGTGCAGTCAGGCATCTCAGTAGACATGAGCTTTTCTCCCACCTTCGTGCTTGCCTGTTGCTGCCCTGCTATGCTAATCACACTTCTGGAGGCTGACTGTACTTCTCATTAGTTCAGTGGCAAAAAGCCTTTAGTACTTTTAGTACTCTGTCAGAGACAGAGGCTGATTTTTTTTTACCCATTTTCTTCCTATGACTTTTAGAGGTTGTTAGCTCAGCCTCCTCTGTTCTTTGTGTCATCACCACTCTCAAAGACCAAGAGAAGGACAACTTGGGCACTAAAAAAGCATCAGTTTTTCTGCTCAGCTTTCACCCCAGCCCATGTGCCCAGGAGTGAGGCTGGACACCAGAGCCTGAGCCTGGACAGGAGAAGATGTGCTGGGAAATTTCCAAGCCATTTTCTCTCTGCTACAAATATTTTTGCCCACGCCTGGATCAGCTCTGTTCCTTAATTGAAATCATCCTGTCCTCAGCATGCTTAATCCTATCCTTTGTGGGAGTCCCTTCCCTCCCTGTTCTTTCTGCCTGTGTGCTTACAGCTGAGTGTCACTGTTATGGGAAGTGGCACATGCTGCTTTCCAGTTTTTAATACCTCTTCCAACTGGAATATTAAATCTTTTCCCCACAGGCCTTCCTATTTCTCCCATTTCTTGCATAAACATTGTGTGAAATGCTGGGATCTCCCTCATGTGGACCCAAGTGCTTTGTGATGAGTATTAAGAGATACCTTACACTTAAAAATTATCTGTTCTATTGCAGTGGGAAAGACCTGCAGTTTTGCTTTTTTTTCCCCCTTGTCTGAGACAGCATCTCCTCTTTTTTACTAATCTTGATTTGAAAGTGCTGGAAATTCTGCTTTCAAAAGCAAAGATGGAGTCCAAAAAAGAGCACCAGTTCCTCCTGTCTTGAAGGATCAGACTCTTCAGCTTCCCTTGATGATAGTTATTTGATTTGTTTTGCCATAATTCCCTGTTCATTCTTGCTGTTCACATTTTTCATTTGCTGGGCTATGATGCAGGACTCCTGTTTCAAGGTTCACTTACAGTAGCAGTCAGGAAATCATGTTCTCTCCACAGCACTCAGAGTTTCCAGCTCCCAAAGGTCATCTGTAGGAAAGTCTGTGAGAGGAAGTACAAGAAAAGGTCTGGAAATGATTATCTAAATCCGTGTAAGTGGTTCCTGGAGGCCACACAAGAATAGCCACCCCTGCTGGGTTTGAGATGGAGAAGAGAAGAGATCTCCTGGCTCATGACTTTCCATATTAAGCAAGAAGAGTGTTGTGTCAATTAGCAGAAGTACAAACTGAGCTCGTGCTTGTCAAATTACTCATTTTCACCAGTCCTAAGGACCTGATTCAGCTGAAATCACTCCTTCCCAGCAAACAGCACAGCTCCAACCCATGCTTTTACTTGCTAGCACAATTAAAGAAAATACCCTGATGCCTTTGACTGCTTCTTAAAATAACTTCAAAGGGATTTTTAATGGAGAATTTCTTGTGGGGAAACGCTACAGTCAAACAGCAATGTGTTTTAAGAGTCTCATCTCAAAGCAGTGGCTGTGTTTGCTGCATTATGAGCTTGGTAGAGCCTTTACTGTAATGTTCTAGAGGCCAGGTTGAAATCCCTGATTTGTGTCTTAACCCAGGGACAACGTATTTTTTTCAAAATGCAGTTTGCCAATGCAGTGACTTGTTATTTGATTGTACAGATAGTTAATATGAATAGTTAATACAAATTGAATGCTATATTAGGTTAAAAATAATACAGTTTATAGAGCAATGTGGTGGAAAATCCTCTCGTAAGAATAAACTAACATGGCATTTATAGTGCTGGATGAGCTAGACATGTAAAAATGGTAATGTAAACAGAGAAATCTGCCATTTTTAAAATGCTATTTATTTTCCAGACATTATTGATGCACCTGCTACCTTAGTCTGCAGTTATTTGTTTAGTAAATATATATTAGTAACTTGTTGAAGAAGCTCCTTTATCTTTATGGACTGTTTGGCTTGGATTCAGCACAAAGTAAAAACAGAGTTTTATCTATTCATACTATCTTATATCAACTAAGGCTAAGGCATATTTTTTTTTCTAATCTCCACTCATCTTTAACTATGGAAAAATGATAATTAGTCAGAAGAGGTAGTGAACAGCACAGTGGAAAGTCCTTATGAGTAAACTATGGGAAAAATGTGACCTTAATAAAACAAAAAGTGAAATAAGAAGCTGGAATCCTTAAACACCCTTTAAATAGTTTGTTTTTACAGCTGCAAAGAGGGTGGAAGAATAGATTGATTGAGGCAAGCTGGACAATGGTTAAACAACCTAAAAGAGTGTTCACACATTAACACAGTGTGGGTTTTCTCTCTGAGGTTCAGGTGTGGGAGCGTGCATCCCACGAAGACGTGACAAATAACCCAGGGCAGTGGTGGCTGAGGTGTCTCCATGGGGAGGTCACAACCCAAGAGCTCAGTGAGCACAACTGTGGCACTCGTGGTCTTATCAGGTGCCCATAAAAACCTGACCTCTTGCTGCTGCATGTTTGCATTTTTCGTGGCCAAGCGTGTGAGGAGAGAAGTTGTTTATTCAATAGAGTTAAAACCTGTGGTTGTTGTTACTGCTTTGTTCAGTCAAAATTACAGAGAATTGTTTCCCAGGACTGTGTTAGAGCTGTGTTTGATCACACTGATTGCTGGTGCTTTAACAAGCATTGGTATTAACAATTACTCATAGTTGCTGGCACTGTTTGAAAAACTTCTTTTGCCTCACACAATTTGTTGACAAGGTAGGCTATTCTCTCCTAGATTTCTTGAACTGAAAATCTCTCCTCTCTTTTTTTTTTTTTTAAGTAAAATTTCAGATGCATATAAGGAAATGTAAGCAAAAAGGGACAGTGATTTATTTGGGTTTTTTTTAAACAAAGCTGAAATTCAAGTGAAGCACATTTTATGTACAAAATGAAATGTATCAATAGAGATAGAGCAAGGTTTCTTTCATTGTTTTTCAGATAAAGTGGGCTGACATTATAAAATTGCATCTTCACTTAGACAGAATAACTTTATCCTACCCAAGCCTATTATCTCAATATGGTGATAAGGTTTTCTTATCATTTCATTCCTTGAGAAACAAGGGTCAGCTCACTTTGACTCACCACTGAGTCACAGTACAAGTTCATTTCAGAGGCAACCTGCCCAGAGCTCCAGACACAGAGGCTGTGAGACCCCACCATGCTCAGTCAATCTGTGATTTTACAATAGAAATGACATGCCCGTGTTAGCTGGCAACAGATAATTCTGAACATCTGAGCTGTGGCTCTAAGATGTAATTTAGGGATCTTTTATTTTTAATAAGCAAAAACTACTAAGCAGGGATGTTGCGTTCTGTGATTTTAAACAATTTGTTAAAAAATTCCAACACCTCACAAATGCTTGAATTGGCATTTCTCCCTGATTCTGATTAAGAGCTCAAATAACTCTCTTGAACAGGATTTCCCCAGGTCAAGTCTCAAGTGAATTCCCCCATTTATACTTCCTCAGTCTCCCTGACCCTTTGCCATCACCAGCTCCACATCCAAGTGCCCCACGCCCAGCACAGCCACACTGCTGCTGTTGATGTGCTCCGTGTCTTGGGTGCAGTGATACACAGGGAGCACAACCCCACTGACCCGTGACTGTGTTTTCCAGATCTCCCTCTCTAACCAGGCACTGCCTGGTTTCACTTCTGAGAAATTGGATCAGATAAAAGTTCAATTGTTTAGCACTGAATTGCAGCGAAGCAGTGCTGTCAGTTTAATTAACTCCTAACTCGAAGCCTCTGATGAAGGTGCTTGGGAGCAGACAGTGGAAGTAAAACAGTGCACAGTTGTTCCTCTCAGGGCTGAGGTGTTCTTCACAAGGGAACAGTGTACAGAGAACACCTCTGCAGCTCACTGAGCCTGGACCCAGCTCTGTGACCCAGAGCACAGAGAGCAGGGATATGAACTGGAAAAGGTAACACATGTTGGGTTGGACCTGGTATAAATTACTTGAGAGGGAAACTTTGTCCCATACAAAAGATCAGTTTAGGCT
This sequence comes from Chloebia gouldiae, assembly GCA_003676055.1. NCBI lineage: Eukaryota > Metazoa > Chordata > Aves > Passeriformes > Passeridae > Chloebia > Chloebia gouldiae. Next base: position 3,370,962 of record QUSF01000022.1, read on the forward strand.
GGAACACAACATAAAGCTAATTTTTCGAAGTTTTTAGTGACTTTTGAGAGCAGAGACTGTGTTCTGGCTTGTTCAACCATGTCAGATATAATCTGTAAGGACTTTAAAGGAAAGATTCCTAGAGGCATTTCCTGAATAACAACAAATCTCTCAAGTGGGCTTGAATCTGCAGAAGGGGAATCCACTAAACTCACTGAATTCACAGTTGCTTGCTTATTGACCAAAGCCCACGGACTGTTTCAGCTCCTGCTTTAGCCTGGCAAGGTGGGGCTGAAGGTGTGAATTTAATTTCTCTGACAATCTTGTCTCTGTCTCAGGCTTTTCATGGCTGATGCAAATCTGAACTATGGGCAGAATGATGGTGGGGGTGGCTGAGCACTGGCATGGGTTGCCTGAGGAGGTTTTAGATTCTCCATCCTTGGAAATATTCAAAAGCCATCTGGACACAGTCTGGCCACACACTCTAGGTGACTGCTTGGACCAGATGACCTCCAACCAGATGACCCTCAACCATTCTGGAGGCTGGACCAGCATCCTCTGCAGAACAGGCTCAGAAATCACTGTTGTCTCTTTGTCGCTACTCTGTTCAGTCTCCATTTCCTGAAGTGGATCTGGTTTTAGGTGGAAAGATTAGGGAACAAGTGACTATCATGCTGGCAGGTGGATGATTTGGGAAAGTACAAATAAATGTTGCTCCAAAGGAACAGAGAAGTCTTATTCTGCTTTTACCTCTCCTCTTTTGCCCTGCAGAGAATCAGTGGGGTGTATCCAGCCAGTGGGTCACCTCTGGGGAAGTTGGACAAGGATGAACACTTAATAATTTGTATTTGATTAATTTTGCATCTTTTCTTCCCTTTGGCCACCTAAAATTCTACTGAGCAGAAGACAGCTTCCCTGGAAGTGAGTCATCATAGCAAACCTTTCTGTGAACAGCTTTTGGCTGTAGTGGATGGTACAGATAATTTACAGCATTTGCTGTTTAGGATTGTAACAGGGTTTTTTGGGCCTTTCAGTCTTGGGCAATACTATGATGCCCTTCCTGGAGGGAAAGTAAATAAATCAGATATTTACCATGATGAATCAAACATTATGACTTTTAAAAACTTTGTTGTCTGAAAGTATTTGCTCTCTTTGCTTGAAACATATTGTTCATGCCAACACATTTCCTAAGAAACCTGCAAAAAGAACCCAAAAATAAAACAGATACAAAGGAGGAAACATATGTTTTAAAATGGGAGATGTGTTCTTTTGAAAACATTTTTATGTCTAAGTCTCCAAATATGAGCAATTTTTTCATTTTATTGAGACAGACTTGCAGCCCAACTAGATTTGACATGAACAGTAAGAAAGACCCTCTGAAATCTGGCACTACAGGAGAAACAACATGTTTATATCCAAAACATCCAGAGGGGAATTATGCAAAGAGATTAGTCATCACTGGAGCAAAGTCTTAATTTCAAGAGCTGGTTTATGCTGGGCCACAGCACCAACTTCTCTTCCTGTGCGTGTTCCCTTGTGCAATAGGAAAGGCTTTTTCCCCCCTGCAACTGATGCTGGCTGAGGCTTGGCTCTGATCTAAATCATAACAAATATTTGTGCATTTGTGAGTTGCAACAGCACAGACCTGACCTGAGGTTGGCCATGAAATACCAGCCCAGGCTGGAAAGCAGCAAGACATGGAGCCCTGACTCGAGAGCTGAGCTGACCCACCAGCTGTGACTTCAGCTGGCCACACTCAGAGCAATATCTGCTTTGCTGGGTAGGAGTAAAATAAACACAGCCTGAATTCTTGCATAAACTGAGATGATTCAGGATGGCTTTGTCACAAACCTAATGTGAACTTTCAAATATTGACTGACAGCATCCATGTCTGGAGCACAATAAAAGCTGTAATTATGAAACAGCTTGTGGTTGTAGAAAAAACTCTAAGATCGTGATGCAGGGGTATATGGATGGCTGAGAAATTGAGAAATAATAAGAAAAAATCAAATTAAAGGAACCACAGGCTATGTTAGTTTTAAAATATTCATGACTTTGAAAGAAATTTGGGAATGGCCACATTGTTAAAGCTGAGATTATGGAGTCTGCTACTTTGCCTTTCTGGCAGTTGGTGTTGACAACAAGCTCTTAAAGTTTCATAATTTTAGAAAAATAAGCGAAGCATAATTTAGTATGTTCTGTAACTTCTATTGATTATTCCTGGGCTGGAAAACAAGCCATAAAGGAGTTAATACAATTACAACTCCAGTATCTGTGCTTTCTGCTGCTGGAACCATTCCCTTGTCCCTTGATGAGACAAAGCTGACTCATGCTCTTTCTGGAAAAGGAGAGTTTCCCATCTGTATTGCCAACCACCTCAGTTTAACTCAGGGAATTCCCTTCTGCCTCATGGTGCTGGTGGGTGGCAGGTTTGGGGCTTTGTTTTTTCTCTTCCCCCTGCTCTGCCTGGCCTGGGGAGCAGCCCAGGATCTGCAGGCATGGAAGGCATGGGAGCATCTCTGGGCACTCAGCCACACACAGGGAAGGGCAAAGCAAAAGGAGGGGTGTTCAACATCCTGGGCCATGCAAGGGCTGGAAATGATAGTTCATTAAGGAGAGGGAAAGCTAAAAAATTTGGCTTTCTGAATCCCCCTCAGCAGGTGGGAAGGGGTTTCCTGTGGGTACAGACATGGTGCTCCCTTGGGAAAGGCTCTGTCGAGCAAAGAACTTGTCCCTGCATGCTGGGGGAACAACACACCATGGCAGAATGGCTGCAGGAAGAAAAGAGAAAGAAAGGGAAATATTTAAAACACAAAACTGAGAAAGGAAGCTCAAAGAGGGAGGAATGATGGCAGCATTGTCAGGAGCCAGTGACCCAAGGACATTAATCTTATCCGTGCAAGTAGGAGGGGATCTGATAACACACAAAGTGATTAAAAGCTTTGTCTTTGCACTCTGTCCTGTGTCCTCTGTAGGTGTGTGAGAAACTTGCAGCTCCACAGCTGGTGTTTGGGGCTGTCAGCCCAAGGAGCTTTCAGCTCCCATTCATTACAGCCTAAGTGAGCTGCCAGGGAGCCACGGAGAGCAGGGCTGCTGTCACTCCTATTTTCTGCTCCATGGGCCACAGAGGAGCAAAGCAATGCAAGAGGAGAACATGGGAACCAGGCTGTCTGGGCACCTCATCACAGCTGAGATCCAACCTCCCCCAAGGTAGCTGATGGAAGAGGTTATGGCTGGGTTGCCCTGCATTGGTACCATTTGGATGTAGAGAATTCAATGGTTTGGGTTTGTGTGTTTTATTAAGTAGCCAAAAAAAAAAAAAATTAAAAAAAAATCCTTGAATTTTCTGCTGTGCTGTACAAACACTTCTGATGAGAGGTGCAGGGCTGGCAGATGCCTGCAGAGTGAGGGAGAACCTTCCTGCACGTGCCCCAGATGGGACTGGGCTGCTGTGTGCCTTTCTTGCCTGCATTGCTGCAATTGGACATTTTGCCTGGTTTTAGAAAACAGCAGGAGATTCCTTTCTCCTGACTAAATGAATAATTAGATCTATTTCAGTATTTACAAGAGACTACTAAGCACTGTGAATTCCAGAAATCCAGGAGAGCCACTCATGGGGGGGTGATGCCACCAGTGGGATGTTGCCCCACTGTGGGTGGGAGTGAAGAGCCTGACTGTACCTGGGACTTTCTCAGTCTGCTTCAGGGCAGTTATTCAGCCTCTTAAATGTTGTTCTGACTGCTCCAAGTTCAGGCCAAGCCTAAGGTCCTACATTTGTAAAAACATCTTTTTTCTGAACCTGCACTTTAGCCAGTCACGGTGTCCTGCCCATGTTGTGGGCAGTGCAGGTCAGTACCTGGTACCTTCTAGAAATCATTTTCCCCTGGCCCCTTCCTGCTCCAGGGGTGTGCTGCAAACAGGGCAGTTTCTGTGGAAATTAGTGTGCCTCTCTTGGTGTTATGCTGCTTTCTTTTGGCCCTGTGCTTCTGAGGTTTTCCATTGCAGCACTGAGCCTTTGCTCCCATCTGTGAGGCTGAGCCATGCCTGTGCTTACAGACTTGTTGCTGCAGTGTGACCTGTGGGGTTGGTTTTGAAGAGCCTTTATTGATTTGTCACTTATGAGAGAAGTGATGAGCCATCCTTTGCGCTGGTTGAGCTCTCTCTGTGTCTCAGCCTCAGCACAGCAGCTGCTGCAGTCACATTTTCTGCACAGAGGTGAAAGTCAAACATCTTCTTGGAGAAGAGTCTCAGGGTTTGCAGGCCAAATCTTGTAGTTCTTTCCAGCAGCAGTGAAAACAAAATGTGAGCAAAACCAAAATGTTTTGGGATTTATTTTGTTACTTGTCTATGACTCTGGGCACAGCAGGACCTCGACCTGCACAGGGGGACCTGACACATCACCTTGAGATATGCAAGGGACCACAGGGCAGTGGAAATTCAGTCCTTATGATGAATTCATGGTGCTCTGCCAAAGGGATAAAAGCTCGAGTTAAACCAAGAGATATTGTGATTGTATTATTGTATTATTACAAAAACTATTTGAGGCAAATTTGTGAAAGTTTCATGCAAAAAAGCTGGTCAAAACTTGGAAAAGAAAACAAAATAATTCAGTCCTTTTTTTTATTTCTAGTCCAAAATACCTCATTTTTAAATGTGTCCGTGATATTTTTATCTTTTTTTTGTCTGGATCAAAGAAACCAAAACTGTTTCAGCTTGAGGCTAAGCAAGGAATCTTTGATTAGCCCCAAATGATGGTGTTTTGTTGTTCAGTATTTAATTTTCCCAAGGCTAGCAACACAATCATTTGGCATCAAAAAAAAAAAAAAAAAAAAAAGCTTTCAATTCTTTGCTCATTTGTGGTCTGATAGATCCTCCCTGCTTTCCTACCAGTTTGGTCTGTCATGCTGTGGGACCTCCACATTTTCAGGGTTTGTTCCTCCAAGATTACAACTCTCTAGAAGTAGAGAAGCCAGCTTTTCCAAATGCCTGAGGCACCCCCTTCCTGTCCTGTCTGATTCCAGCACCCACTTTGTTCTGACCATAGCTCCCTGTGCCCCCTCATCCAGCATGAAGGAATCACACCCCAATCCAATAAGAATATTTCACTTCCCGTTGCTGAAGGGGGCAGTAATTTTTAAAAACAAATCACTTCTGAGAAGGAATTTATTCCATTGTTATTTAGAATTGTAGTAAAAAAAAATAATGATGAAAACAAATACTAATAGCCAGACAAGGCCAGTGCCAGGGGCTGGCAAAAATCACTGCCACTGCCAGGAGCAGCAAAAGAGCTGTGACCCAGCTGCTTTGTGTCCTGGTGAGCAGATGTCTCCTTTGCCTGTGGAAAAGCCCTGGAAGGCTCCCACTGCTGCTTCAGAGAGAAAGAGAAAAGGCTGGGGGGCACCAGTGGCTGCCAGCAGTAAGATCCCTCTCAGCCCTCTCACCCTAAGGGGGTCAGAAACTGCTGTGGGAAGCCTTTGAGCTGCAGAGTTTTACACCCAGGAGTTTCATCAACTCCGCAGATAATCCCTAAATCTGAGAGCCATAAAACAGGGCACACTTCAGACTGACATCTCAGAGCAGTGTGAAAATATGTTGGAGGTTTTTAATAATTCTCTTTAGCATAGGGAACTGGGTAAAAGGAAGGGCTCTTTGACCCAAATGAATCTACCAGGCAAAGCTGACTGCAACATTAGTCTTCATTTATTGAGCCATGAGAGCATCTAGGAGTCGATAGCAGTGTCCATATTCCCATCCTACAGATAAGAAATAGGACACTCCATCAAAGTGTTTCTTTATTTGTACAGCAAGCTAGAAGTATTACCTATTTTTGGGTGTTACTGATTTTTGGGTGTTGTTTTCAGGATGGGGGGAAGGGGAAAGTGTTCACTTACAATAAATCATGCAAATCTTGATGTGGTCAGTGCAGAAGCACCCAGTCAACTCTCAAAGGCTGTAACCCAAGTGTGTAACCTGGTGCAGGTTTTTATTTGTTCTCCTTCCCCCAAGAGATGTCAGACATGGGCAGGCCAAACAGCTGATCTCTATTTGCATTTTGGGTGTAGCTCTCAGTGGGTGGGTTTTTCAAAATGTGTCTAAAATTGCAAAGGAACACAAGTGCAGAAAGCTCCTGGGAGCTGTGCTAAACCACTTCCCTCAGCTGGATTGACTTAACAAGATCAAATACATGTGAACAGGATGAGAACTCACAGGTTTAAACTGCTGCTCAGGAAATTCAGGTTAAACATTAGGAAAAACTTTCTAACAGTGAGAACAGTTGCATATTAATAGAAATTGCTGTGGGAGGTTGTGTACCCAGTGCCACTGGAGGCTGTTAAGAACAGGTTAGAAAAACATCTGTCAAGAATGATGTAGGCAGAGTTAGTCCTGGCTTGGGGAAGAATTATGAATTAAATGAAGCCCCAAGTTCCCTTTCAGCCCAATTTTCTCTGCTTCTGCAGTGTTGCATAGTAGTGGTTGACAGATAAATTACAATATTACCTTTTTTTTTTCTTTTCCAAAGTATATATTTTGAGTTCTCTCTTCAGTGTAGCACAAATACAGGTTTCAGCCAGGAAAGGTCCATAAGCAAATACATCTCAGAATTATAAAACAGGCAGGCAAGAGCAGCACCCTTTCCCCCCATCCCCTTCTTTTTTTTAAGGGAATGGCTTTTCAGTGAGGAAAAAGGAAGAAAAAATGAGGCCCCAAAGAAGATGCATCAACTTGGGGATGATGATTGTTATATTAAGAAAATAAATCTAGGGTGTATCAAATGTTCATAACTCTGGGAAGAAAAGAGAGAGAAAGAAGAGAAGGAAAGCACAGATATCATTAGAATAAAACCCTAGAAAAGAAGAAAATCCTAAACAAATTAAATTATACATCTAACGAGCACAAACAGACATCTTCTTTCAGAAGAGATTTAACCCAATTCTTCAAAGAAACAAAACCCAGCAGTAATTAGTAAGTGCTTTTATGTCTTCTGGATTACAGCATCCAATAAAGCTGAATTCCTAGAGGTGATGTTCCTCCTCCCTAAAATATGAATCATTAGAAGATGTTGTGCAAGGCTTTTTCTGACTCAGCCCAATAGGATGCCACCAAAGTTGGACAGCTTGGGCTGTGCTTATTCTGCATATCAAAAAATCAGTTGTGGCCAGAGCCCAAATGCAAAAATGAGAAAAAGAAACTTGGGAAACTGGGACTTTTCCTTTGATGTTCTGTGAGTTATGAATCAGGCCTTAAAATCCTGCTGGTCTCCAGTGTTTTGACACAATACTAAAGTTTTGTAACTTCTTCAGCAGAATGAAGCTGGAGGGTAACAAGGGAAGAAAATACGGTAAGCAATAAAATTTATATTCTGGTTTTTTGCTTGGGTGCAAGTGCCCCAGCCACATAAAGTGAAACCAGGCCCTTGTTTATAAAGTGCACATTGTGCTATGGCCCAGACAGGTAAATCCACGTGGCTCCAGAGTGCAGACTGTATTTCACATCACTTGAAAATGCAAGTCCAGTGCTCTCAGGCAAAGGAGGATGCAGATCCCTGTCATAACCCCAAGGCATGGCAAAAGCTCTTATTTACTCTTTGTGGAAATTTCATGCCAGGACTAACCCACAAGTGACTTCTGCTTGCCACTGAGCAGTTTTTTTAATGACATGAATAAATACACCATAAATCCCTGATGGAAAACTCGTCATGTCTCACACAGAGACACGCTCAGGCAACAAGTATTTCAATGTGTATTGAACTTTTCTTTCTGCCTTTGAAGTTGCCAGAGCAACTTCCCCTAATCCTCTAAGTGAGATGGGAGGCTGGTGGGGCAGGAGGGATTTGCCCCCAGGAGTGGCCATGGTTTTACCATGCAGTGAGGAGGGCAATGAGGGTGGGAAAACCCAGCCGAAGCAAAGCTTGTGCCATCCTTTGAAAAAAAAACAACAGAAAAATGAATCATCACAGAAATATAGGTCAGGGTGGAAAAACACAACTCAGGAAGGTTTTCAAACCACCTCAGAAAATATGAAGATCAACTCCTGTGCTACTGCCTTTTGACTTTTTAGCCAGAAGCCATGCAACTGGTAACCCAAAATCTGCATATGAGCTGAGTGGATGTTAAGCACTCAGATAAAGAGAGGCAGACTTTGCCAAAATTTTTCTTCAGCCAGTTCTTTCAGCCCAAACATTCTCATTACTTTTCTATGGATTTAGACATTTCCCAGTGGGTAGCTTCTCTTCCTTTAGTTCCCATGTTTCAGGAGACAAAGTTAATCTGTCTCAGCAGAGGTGCCCAGGCTCTGTGCTGTCAGCAGGGTTCATTTCGGAGCCATTAATCATCTGGTAGTTGCTGTTCTTTCATTTCCTTTTGCTCACTCGTGTTCTCAGCTGTCCTCCTGTGCTTTGAGGCACAGATCTCTGCCTGCTCTGCATGGGCAGCAGTGAGAGGCAGCTCCAGGCTCTGCGTGGAAGGGAGACTTGCTGCTCCTGGGGGATTTTAGCTGTGCCTGGCATGTGGGGCAGCTCCAGCCATCACAAACTCCTCAGCAGGAAATCAGCTCCTGTCCTTCTGGAGCCTCTGCAGCACAGCACCTCGCCAGCAGTGGGATGACATTTCAGAACTGGACAGTTGTCTCTTGCCCAGGCTGACAGATGTGTCCCTGCTGCTGCTGAGTTGTGTTGCAGCCTCCATCAGGGGAACTCACTGTTCCTGTAAAGCCCAGGAGTGTCCTCACCCTTGTAGCTTTTTTCTTTGCATAAATACATCCTACACAGCTTTAGGTTTGGGGTGTTTTTAATCATGCATACCAGAGTAAGAAGGCATGTTTATTTTGTTCACCACAGTTATGACACAGTTTCTCTGTAGTCTTTATATATATTTTCCTGTTTATTCTTCTATTTTTCCTTATTATTGAGATTAGTTCTCAAGCTTAAATGAGATTAAGTCCTCTTGAACAAGCTTATTATTCTTATTAATATTGAGATAAGTCCCTGTCATTAGTAACATGGGTAATTATTAGTAATATTGCCACTTGCTGTTTATACACTGTTGTGTGTACAGTTCTTTCCAAACAGGTAAAAACTACTGCTGTTATTTTGTTATTTTATTGTGATAAAATTCACAAACTCAGCAGCTGTGATCACTGCCCTCTGCTTAAAGATGAAACAGCATTGGTATGAAACAGTCTCCTCTTCCAAGCTAAAATGAAGCATCATGCCACTTGCCAAACCAAAGGCTCGTGTAAGGCAGCTATGAACCCAGGAGCCCTGGAAGCCCACACTTGATCACAGAGAGCTTGAGAAGACACAGGAGAGAGAAGGAATGCTTGGTGCAGCATAGGTTTGTCTCCATCAGGACTGCAGGTGTGTCACAGCACAGCTGCACCCAGCAGAGCGAGCACAGCCTGGAGCCCTGGGTCTCCACCCCACCTTTGCTCTGCCAGCACTGCTCCCTTCCCTCCTTCTCTGGCTCTTTTCAGGAGGTTTGGCCCCATCAGGCACTGTCACAGGTGACAGCAGCCTGAGGAGACGTGGGGTGAGGATGTCCTGGTGACAAGTGGAGCAGCAAAATGGGAAGCACAGCTGAAAACACCCCACAGCACACGTGAAATAATGCTCTTTGTGTATTGTAGGTGCATCTCTACAGGGAGGCAGCTTCCAGCCAGAGGAGCCCTTATACATAAAAATCACATTTTTCACTGTCATGAACTATTTGAGCCATTATTAGAGTTCATTCCATGCCCTGGGTTGGGGATGGAGGCAGCCAGGACAACCATAGCACTTGGTCCTGCAATTACTGTGTCTGCTATAGAGTGATTGTCTCAAGTGCCTGGGATTTCGAAAATTATTTATTTATATTGATACTTTATTTAAGCATTGTGGTATCTCTCTGATACATTTATTGACCAAAGTAACACTGCTTTTGCAACAGAAAAAAACCTTTGTCTGAAAAGTAAAATGAGTAAATCAAAAATGTGTACAGAATAAAGGCCATGAAGGCAAAGGCAGAGGGTTGAGGTTTAGTGGCAGGATGTGTCTGTCTGTTGTAGCTACTTTAACTACACTTCAAAATTAAAAAGTAGAGAACCTAAAAATAGATTTCTAAAAGCCTTTCCTTATTCCTAGGCCAACTTCAGAGAGGCAGGAATTTTGCCCAGACTGCAGGCAGTGCCATGTTCCTGAAGGGTACCAGAGCTCCCTTCTGAGACCAAAACTGATCCTAGAAGCTCAGACCAAGCTGGGTTAAGCCTCCCCAAGTCCAGCATTTCTCTGAGGCAAGCTGAAGTCCTGGTGAGTGGTCATTTCGTGGGCAATGAGATGCTGAGCAGGGGGACCAGGTGCTGCCTCTTTTTGTCACACTTCTGTCATCTGCAGAAGACAGCACTCCTGACACTGCTGCAGCACAGATAATGCTCCGTGGCTGCTGCTGCTGCTCTCCCCTAATTATCAGGAACATTGCTTTGAGGAGTTACAACTTCCAGGAATGATGTGAAAAACGAACTGTTTAGAGCACAAGTGAGTAATAGGCAATTGCAGGCTGGAGCATCTTTAATCACTTTCAATTTTAAGTACATTTTTGGAGACCGTGGCTCATTATTACCTGGCAGATCGTGATGGAGTTCTACATTTCTGGTAGCCTAGATTACAAATGAAAACAAAAATTTTGCCTACAGGGTGTACTGGTTGGCAATTTCTTTCCCCAGAATGACCAGTGGCCAACACGTTCTCAGCCAAGGTGATATTTCTGCCTCAAACTTTGGAAGGGAGGAAGCCAGACCACCTGTCTGGAGGGGAAGAGGAGGGATGAACCTCACTCCAGCCACAGGCAGATGCCATCACCCTGCACTGCAGCTTCCTGGGAGGAATGTCTGCAGCAGCAGGACATGCACAGTCATGAGTACTGCACTCCCACTGGCCCAAAATGTCTGAAACTGTGTTTTTATCTCCATTCTTACTGTGCAGCTACAAATGCCCTAAATTCATTACCAGCACATTGATGGAAACTGTTTTCCTCCCAATTAAAATATTTCCAAATACATTTTCCCATTGTATGCTCAAGGTATTTCTTGCCAGAAAATGGAGTTATCTTCTCCCAGCTCTCGTGGCAGTGGGAGCCTAGAGGGGAAGGGCAGGCACTGGCCTTGGCAGGGCACAGGGATGTGCATCTCACTCCCCACATCCCATGTGTCCAGGCATTATAAACTGCAGTGGTCTTTTGGGGAGCAAAGGGAGGGATAGCAGCCCAAGAACTGGACAAGATAGACGTTTTTAAGTAGGATTTATGCTTCTGGAGCAGGGAAAAGCAGTGTTAAATTACTTCCTGCACCATCAGGAACCTGGCCACATATATGATTGGCATTTGCACTGCTAATGAGACCATCTCTATTATAATGAGCTCATTACTATTTTTATTGCTATTGTATTTTGCATGCTTCACAAATCATACAGGGAGCTGCTTTTTACTTCTGCTTTCTCTTTCTACCTTGAAAACTCTCAGGGCTGTAAAACACAGGAGAAAGAATTAACCCCTGTGGAGAGCCTGAGAGGGAGTGGCTGCTCCTAACTGGTCATAGCAGGAGAGGGAGATGGAGAGAAAGGAGGGGATTGAGACATGGTTGGAAACTAATTCAGTGAGAAGTTCCCATGCTGTGCTGAAACCCAGTGACAAGAGATTTTTGTGAATGTGTCTCCTATTCAGGAATGTCTGCACAAAATTAGTCTGCTCCTAAGGGAACACTTGGCATATAGATTATGCTCTTTGTCAACATTTTCTTCCAAATATCGATTTGGATCAGATTTTGTTTCTCTGCTATTTTGCAGTATTTTGCTTTAATAAATTTTGGATACGGTAAAACAAAGACATTTTGGCTCTGTAGCAATGTTCAAGTTTCCAGTGTTGCTCAACTGCTCTGATTCATGTCCCTTGAGATGTCCCTTTCCTTTTTCAAGTTCCAAACATATGTTCAGTAGAACAGACCCCAGAGTCAGGTACCACTGGCTTCCAATGATTCTGTTGGCTTAGATTGCTTTGGCTTCAGCTCCTTCCCATTAACAATTCCAGTTGGCCCTTCAGTAGCCACTGCCTCAGCTGTAGCTCTCAGTGAAGGGCCAACACCCTGGAAATCATCCTTTGCCTAAATTTCAGGCTACTTGGCTTCAATAGTGCACCACGATATGCAGCTCAGAAAGAGAAAATTAAAAGGGGCAACTCTGCCCCTTTGGAAGCTTCCAGAAACCTCTGGAAGTGAAAATGAATCATCACTGCAAATCAGCTGCTGGAGAATCCCACTGCTGTATCACATGGCTGCCACTAACAGGTGTAAGCACACCAGTTCCTGATGGAGCAGAGAAAACATCAGGATGCACAGATGTGGAGGGGGTTTAGCACTCTGGACTTGTGCTAAAGGCTGTAATTCCACTGATTGCACTAAGAGAGGACAAGCTCATGGATTTGTATCACCTTGGATGTCATTGACTGCAGGATCAGGATGGTTTAACCTCACCAGACAGATGAGAGGTATCCAGGTGGGAATGGCCATCTGCCAGGCTGCATTCCTCATCTACTTATCATACCTTTGCCTTGGCCATCAGCAAGGAAGAAGACTGCTTGGATTTTTCTGTTCATGATGACTCCAAACCCAATTTTTTTCTTACCTATACAATTCAGACAAATTCTGCAGTCATGTGTGAAGTCCAAGAACTGGTCAAGAAAATTAATTTCCATCAAAGGCCAAAAAATAAAAAGTAAATGTGTGAGTACATCTGCCTGCTGCTGGAGCTACCAAGCTGCATTTTGAATTTCAGGTCTGTTATTTTGTTAGTTTGATGTTGTAGCTCTCTGACAACCTCCTTCTGTCTCACTCATTTCCTCTGTGTCCTCTGGCTGCTGAGACATCATCACTCTTTCAAGCCCAGGGTTAGGGTTGGTCTGCTTTTAATACTCTGTAGACTTTGGTGGCATCTGGCAGTAGTACTGCCAGCTGTTGCAGAGAAGCTAAAGAAGAAAGGAAGACATCAACATAAAAAAAATATAAAACCAGTAGACTGAGTGTGTTCAAAGACTCAGTTTCACAAATTTATATTGAAGAAAAATTTGGATAAAAAATTTCAGATTAAACTTCTCACGTCTTGTTTGAATAGCTCACCAAGAGCAGAGGAGAAAGAAATAATAAATATGTAGAAAGACACAAAACATGCTGCCTCTCCTTCAGGAATTTAGTAATTACTTAAGTGAACCTAAAATCTGTTTTTCTCAGCATCTTAGAAATATGTCCATGTTGTTCCTTTGTGAGCTTTGTACTGCACTGACATTTTATGTTTAATAATATGTGGAGTGAAATAGGAAATTTGACAAGAATTTTGCTTCTGGCAAGATTATCTAGAGAATCTGCCTTTGGCTGGATGTAACAAGTGTCTTTCCTGCAGGTGTCTGTGGGATTTGAGACAAGCTGAGATCCTGCCACATAAACCAGCAGGAGTCAGCTGAGATTGGTCCCTTCCTTAGGGCATTGTACAAAGGGAAAGGAAAGAGAGGGAAGCAAACTGGGACCTTTAAATTGGTCCCAGACAACCACATCCCAAGGAAATTGCCCCAAAACGAGTGCAAATCATCCATCAGTCTCCATGGAGCTGCTGCCATGGCACACACGGGGTTCATCCTTCAGCTCCTTGGCCTCAGGAATTCTGCAGACATCAACAGATGTGGGTCTTAACTTCACATTTTATTCCTTCATTACCCTTCCTCTACCTTCTCAACCCACAAAAGCCAGGAAAGCCTTGTGGAATGTGACTAACATTTAAAACCTACCTGGGTGTTTCACATGCTTCCTCCTCGCTGTGAGCAGGATTTCAGTTCAATTAGGAATAGATCCCCTCCCACTGACTCGGTTCCACAACCTAATTCAAGTTTTAACCCTCTACTGCTGATGCTGTGTGTTTTCTGGCTGATTTGAGGGTTTTGTGGAAATGTATTTCTTCAAAGAGAATAGATTTCATCTATAGATCCAAACTGGGATTACTGAAAAAGGTCACACATGCACCCCCTCAACCCTGCTCATCCTCACAGCCGCTCATTTAATTTCAACATCAGTAAAGCCTGAATTTTAATATTATTTGTTATATTTAGGCCAGATGACCTACTCAGTCAGAATAAGAGATTAGAAATTCATATTTTAAGGCATTATGCAAAAACATAGAAAAAATTTGACCTTGGCTTAAGTACTTTGAGACCACTTGTGTGTAATTTGAAAATCAGGACAAGAATCTGAGGAGAAGAAAATTAAATAATGCTGGCAAAGATCTTTGGGGTTTAATTTATTTTTTTCTTTCCCTGCATGAGAGCTTCTGTACACAGAAACCTTGAGACAGTGGCTGGCTCCTTTGTGAATTCAGGTGTTTGTACCAAACAAGATTACTCAGGAGCAATAAGAATGACCCCAGCTGTTGTATGCTGCTAGAAACCTTTCAAATGGATAAGGACATAGTCAGTAATTACAAGGGAGGAAGACCACATGGCTTAAAAGTGACCAGGTAGGAATCAGTTCCTGCTGTGACAATTTTTGTCCATGTTTTATGGTTTATGTGAAAAAATGAAAAGTGTGAGTATAAAAATCAGTGTTTTCATAAATAGAAAAAATGAAAGGTCATTCAAAAATGAGTAATGGAGCCAGCATGGTATAAAATCCCACAGTTTTAAAATAATACCTAATTTAATTGCATCAATCTTCTAAAATAATTAAGAATGTGAGAATAATCAGTTTTCCTTTCATTGTAGACCTTTTTGTGTGCCTTCAGAAAACATTTTTTATTTGGTTTGCTCCCACAGCTTCAGCTTTAAAGGTCGTGTTTTATCAAGATATCATTTTGAGATGACTTTTTTATTATTCTCAGTGGCACTAACAGCACGCAGTGGCTGATCTTTCTTCAGAAACAGTAAAGGAAGTAAGTGATTTATCCATATAACCTAAAAATAAAGGATATTCCTCTTGCATTTTAATTTAGCACTAATTAGCTGAGAGTTTTTGAATATGTATTTAGAACACAAGGAACAGCTCTGGCCTTCTGTGTTGATTTTGCTACTGAATTTCAGGAAATTAAACAACTCAGCCTCAGAAAAAGAGGAAAGCTGAATGCAATAAATGCTGTAGCAACTGAAACTGTGATTTCTATAATTCAGTGATACAGAGAATGACACTGACACATTTCTGAGGAATCAGAGCCCAGACTACTCCTCAAGAGCTGCACACCTGAAAAGATAACACAGAAAGTAAATATAAAAATACAGAAACATTCTGGATTACGGGAAACAAAACACCCCTGGGGAAGAGGAAGGCAGCACTTCCTCATGCTCACAGCTGCCCACATGCCATGGATGGAGCTGGTGCTGCAGGCAGGGCACAATTTGCAGTATTTCAAAAGGACATTGGGGTCAGGGCTTCTGTGTAAGTAGTGACAGATCTCAGGTTTCTCAGGAGTGCTTTCAGCTGTGAAACTCAACTTTTTCCCTCTTTAAATGCACCTGCAACAGCACTGACCCTGCCTACAGCCAGTTTTTGTGATCCAATACCACAAGAATTGGCCACAAGAAGGAGCAAGGCTGAAAGGCCAATCAAGATGACTTTGTCCTGGGGAACATGCACTGGCTGTTTGCTGTCCTCTCACCATCAAAGAGGCAAGTTCAGCAGTAAATGCTGTAGAGGACTGAATAGAGACTGTGGAATTCTTGAGCCAGTTCACAGTGCCAGCAAGGGCCCTGTGATTCACAGGGAAAAAAAAATGCATCCTGTCTCTATTCAGTTGCCCATGCATAAACCACATAAAACTCTCTGGAGTGACCTTGCATGCTTTTGTTTGGTTTTGTTAAGGAAGATTTCCCCTTGCCTGAGCCTCTATTATGACGGCAATAAGAAATAGTTTACTCCAGAGCAGTTCATAGACCCAGGTACATGTGTTTGTTCTTAAGATACTTTGAGCATTTTACTTTTCCTCAAAGGGCTGCCTCTTCTTTGAGATGAAGCCATTTGCTTCATGTTTTAGAGTATTGCATATCCTCTGTTTTCTCCCCAGAATTTTTTTTCTTTGTAAATGAAACGTAGGCCTGGATCAATACCCTGCTCATTGCTGCAGAGTAGCATAATAAGTGAAAGATGTTTTCATAATTGTTATGACGACATGGGGATTGTTTCATTAATGCAAGGAAAATGTGTTGTTAAGTCATCTTATTATAGGAGTTGAGCATGAGCTTTCTTTACTTGTGGCAAAATGTCAATATTCCTAAAGCATCTTACAGTCAGCAGTTTCAGAGGGCAGGTTATTTGCAAAATAGCCTCACCACTATAATCCAGTGACATATAAATCTGCTGCTCCCTAACTTCCAGCACTGTTCTTTCCAAATCCAAAGTTAAATGGATTCTATTCCAAGAGCTGAATTGTCACCTAAACTGCAGTGCTTGAAAGATTTCCTGTTACTGAGGAAATTGGTCTCCTACATATTTCTATTGAATAATTTCCCAAGGACCTATCTTCAGTGCATGGTAATACCATATATTGCAGTGTTGTAGCTTCTGGATAGTCTAATAGACATGTAATCTTATTTTAGCAGAAACCCACATGCTCATAGGCCTGTACAGAGCAGTAACTGGCTGTACAAATAGTCCCTCTGAAATCAACAGGAATCCTTGTCCAGGTATTGTTTCATATACTAAAGTATATTCACAGCTCATTAGTTCACACCAATGACTTGAGCAGAGTTACTTCTCAACTTCTATTACAGTAAATCTCAGGCACTTTTCTGGTAGGCAAAGTATTTTTTTACTTTGTGTAATAGGAAAATGTGAAAATTGCATTTGAACACAGTAACTTTCCAATGCATTTCAAGCCTCCTTCAGCCATATTCATGAAATCCTGGTTGCTCAAAGGATCTTATTCACAGTTACGTAACTCTATAGTTATTTTTACTTCCAGTGACCCCCTTGCTACATATGACAATGTTCCTGGTCCTGCAAAGGGAGCTGTTGGCTGTTTTTTTGTGGATTATTTTGGACAGGAAGGAAAATACAGTAAATCATGCCTATCACTTAACAGAACCATCTTAATTTCTTAGGCTGTGCTATCCATTCCAATTCCCTGAGAAAACTGGAAACCAGCAGCAGACACCATTTTCTGTGCTTGTTCTCTCACCAGCTTCCTTTTGGTCTCTCATAATTACTTTTTTCTTTTCTACAACTTCTGCAAATTTATGGGTAGAAAGTGCACTTTGCTGCTGAGCAAGATCAAAATAGATATCTCAAAAAGACACAACTGCAACTTGTCACAGGGTTTTGTTTGTGGTGGAGGTGATACTTTGTGTAGGCTGACCTATAAGAAAGGCTAGATGGAGTTAAAGAATAAAGTAGGGATTTATTAGAAGGCCTCCATGGACCCAACCTTGGGCAGCACAAAAGCCCAGCCAGGGCTACACCCAAGGTGAACCCGAAATGGTCACAAAATGCATGACCAGTCACAGGGTCTCTCACTTTTATAAGTTCTGCTCCACTTGCATATTGGAGTTAATTGTCCAGTTACAGCTTTAGCTTATGAAGTCCCACCCTTCTTGTTTTTCGCTCTTCAGCCCACGTTGTTTGTGCTCCTGGGCCTGAGACATGGATTGGTTTCCCTTGGGTCCCCAGCTGGAGAAGGAATTGTTTTGTCTGCCTTCTCTGTGAAGAGAGCTCACCGTCCCCTAATATGAAGCTCAGAGCTACACACTAAAGCAGCACAGAATGTGAAAAGCACAAAAGCTAAACCCTGAGGCGTCAGAGGATGAGACGTGGGGCAGTGACAAGGACAGGCCTTGGCGGTGCGGTGAGGATCGCCCTTGGCTCTGATGTCCCCTCACACTCAGACAGGAGCTGGGAGCTTGAGTGGCTTTTCCTCAGCATGGCTGCTGTGCTGTGCCACACAGTCCTTATCTCAAGTACCCTTCCTGCCATGCCTGGACAATCCACTCCTGTCACAAAGGCTTTTCAGCACAGATCCACACACGCTCTCAGGCCCTGCGACACGCGAGGGCACACGTCCCCTATTGCCTGCCAGGGCTCGCACTTGCCTGGGGTGTGATGCCCCAGGATCACCTTGGCCTTTCAAGGAGAGCTCCTTTTTTATCATTTCACTCTGATAAGCGAGGCCAGGGACCTGTCTAGCAGTCTATTTGTAGCTGCACCGCGTGGACTCAAACCCATGTGCGTGCTCCTCTCTCACCCAGATAAAATAGCCCGTGATGAATGCCACAGTGAGAGCAGTGAAGAGAAGCACTGTGAAGAGGGTTTGGAGGACCTGATCAAATAGCTCTGGAGAGCCCTTGAAGCAGCCTGTCAGGAAAACGTGGCTCTGTGCATGTTCCAGAGAGTGTTCTGAGGGCTCACTGGCCTGTCTGCAGCTCTTGGGAGCAAACTGCTCTCTCCCACGACCAGGGCGCTGCAGGCAAAAGATGCCAGAGCAGCTCAGGTGCCAAAATCAACCCCCGCTGCCTTTGTTCGTGTTGCCAGATACAGCTAAATAATGAACTGCAGTCATTTAGTACAAGCCTTTCTCACCTCCTGTTGATTTGATGTAATAGATGTACTGTAGATAAAGTAGGTGCAAATAGTGCTTCATTGTGAGCCAGTGGTGCAGGGAACTTAAAACAACACTATGAAAGCAATTTTAGCTTTGTACAGATTCAAACCCACCTGAGGAAACTGGGTATAAATCTCCTTTTGATTGCATTGCTATTTGTATTTTTCCCTTGTTATTAGGTAAGACCCACGCTTATTTTAACTGCCCGTCTTTAATTTATTGCGACTTAGATCCTTTATCAAAGCCCCAGAGTCTATCTTATGGAATGAACTATTGGACTCTTTCCCATTCAGGAAAAGCAGAACACAGTAGGATTTCTGGATTTTAGCAGTCCCAGTAAGTTGGCAAAACTCTCACCCCCCAGCGTATATATCACCTAACATCACAAATGTAAACAAAGGAGTTTCACCATCTACTCCATACCAAACCATGCTGTGATATTTTCTGCCACCATATGTGAGACAGAGAAACGCAAAGAAATATTTCAAGGAAAATATAAAGAAGTAAGAGAGCTTAGGACACAACCTGACTCAACAGTGGCATTGTGGTCTTGCTTAAAGCCTAAACAGAGAGCCTTTTTGGCTGTGTGCTGGTTCATGGAGCCTTGGTGTTGCATGTTCAAGTATTTTCTCATAGTACTTGATTTCGATGCTAAGAATTAGGATTTTATGTTATTTTCAGATAAACAGAACTACATCAAAGATACCTGACTATCATAATTCTTTTTCTTCTAAGGGAAACAACAAAGTTTTGTCTATCCCTTAGGGACAAAAAGAAGCTGTGTTATTGAATACCTCACCACACCAGTTTCCTGGTTTGTTTGATGGGATGACTATGATTTACAGGATTTCTTTATGAGACTCAATTAAATATAGAATTTATAATATTCATGCAGTTTCTGTGCCAAATATACATAGTGCTGATACAGCAGGGATCTCAAAATATCAACCACCTGCTTGGAAGGAACAGAATTATGAATACATCTCCTTAAACAATAATTCATCATACTCAGAAGCCTAAAGTTAAGCTGCTCTAGAGCCAACACAGCTGCTTTATCAACTTATTTGGGGGATACTGTTGACTTACAGTGCTGGGAATCATTCTTGCATCTCATAGCTAAGATTAAATTCAAAAATTTAGAACCCTAGGAAGCAACACTGGCTGTGGCATGAAGGATCCCTATTTCCAGAGGGGAATCCAGAGTTGTGAATGCCATGTCTACACTTCTCATACAGTGTACCAGGAAAGGAATCATTCAGAGATGATATAGTCACAGTGTGTGTGGGAATCTTTGGAGAGAATCTTTGCACACCTCACTGAGGATTGTAGGATCCCCACCCTTAATCTCTAGCCCCTCCAAAAGATGGTTATGGGGTAGAGTTTTTCCCTGAATGAGGTCAGCTGAGGTACCAACTCAACAGAGCCAAAAAAGCATTTTTTTCCCTAGGGAAAGCTGCTCTACCCACAGAAATGAAATTAATTTTAATCATGAGAAGACTTTGATCTCACATACTTCAGCTTTATGATTTTTTTTTTTCCAGACAGGCTGGAGCTACAGAAGTGAGACAGACTGAAGAACTTCAGAGCTGAGCTTAGCGGACCTACATCCAGTCTAGGGAGATAAATGTGTACAGCAAAAATGGAATCACAGGACCTGAGTGGGGTTCTGGAGCATAAAAACCAGCACCCCAGCATGATAGTGGCTTTAAGTCCATTTTCACTGCATGGATGCAGAATCCAGCTGTGCCCATTCCAGACAGGTGTTAGTCTAATTGGTCTTTTCTAACTTAGATTTTACAGCTTCCCTTAGCAACCAGGTTCACTGTTTAAATATCCTTCATTAGGAAGATTTTTCAAATCTCTGATTTAAAATTTTGTAGAGCCAGGAACCCTTTCTGCTCCTCTGGTGACCAGGAGAGTATTTCAGAAGAACCTTCTTTGCACACTTTTTGAGAATTAGAAGACTATTACCATGTCTTTTTATTTCAAAGCTGTACAAGTTCACCAATTTCAGTTTTATCTTTATGAAAAGGAACTTCTTGTAAAAGTCTTTGTAATGCCTGTTGCTCTCCTGGAACCAGGGTAAATTTAGCCCTTTCTGTTCCTTTCTCACCAACTGGATGACCAGTTCTGGGAAGAGGGCATCGAAACCTCTCTTAGTCAATAACTAATGTCATCCTGTCTAATGAGTGTTTCTAAAATGTTCTGACATACTGGGATAAAAGCCTCCCGAGGAACTTTAAGTAGTCAGAGTAAGAGGAAGTCTAACACTGCAAAAACAATCTGTTGAGAAATACCACTTTTACTTGTAGTATCCATGCTTCAACACAGATGCTCATAGTAAAAAGGAAAACAGCCCAAAATACCCAATCCTGCTTATTTTACCTCCAGCAGGTTTGCATTATTACTCTGTCTCCAGGTCTTCCTTTTGAGAACATGTTCCTGACCAAGAGGTTTTCCAGCCAAGTGATGGATTTGTAGTCCAGCTCTGAAAGACCAAAACACCTTTGAACACCCTTGAGGGGATGATTACTGCCTGGCCTTTGAAAATCCCTCCAGACTAAATAGACCAGGCCTGTTTATATAAAAGAAAACCTGTGCCACTGTGAAGACAGCAACCACCCTCTTATTTCTCTCTAGGAAATAACCTTTAGGGTTAAATAAGGAAAATGAATAGTCTTTTCAACCAGACTGTTACTGCCTGAAAGATCCAAATAGACTGAGGGCTGTTTTCAGGAGCAAAATGCACAACAAACTTGGGATGGGATAAGAACATGGCAAGAAAACTTCTGATTTATTTGAGGTTACAAGGAGATTTGCCTGTCTCATCCAACTCCTCTTCTAATTAGCATTTTCATCTCATCTACTGTCTCATTTTACCTTTTGCTTCCAAATAGTGCTGGAGGCTTGGTCCTAGGACAGCCCTCTGATATCCACAATGTGTGCCTTCCCCATTTGACTGAAGCTCTATTTCAGTGATGCAGAAAATTAATTAGGGCATTTTATTTCTGCCATAACTAGACCTTTTTCTAAGGCTGAAAATCTGTTAACTCTATGAACAAATAAACACAAAATTAGGTTCCTTTTCCATGACTTCTGAAGTTGATTGCAAGAACAGCCATGAAGGAATCTCAACACAGAGTCTGCTGTTCTAACCATGCTGGAAAAAATTCTCTGCACCAATTAGAGAGATTATTTTTCTCCCAGTGATGCAGAGAACTGAAAAATCAGGCAAATATACAAACCAGATGTCACTTTATCAGACAAGAGGGAGGAGTATTCCGTGGTGAATGGAAGACAATGTGTGGGATGCCCATTGGCTCATGCAAAAATTTCCTTTTATTCCCATAATCGTGTTTTCTGTGGTCTTTCCCCAGCCTTTGCTCAGGAGCAGCCTGAATAGGTGAAAGGGCTCCTGTTTGTGTATCTGTGGCTCAGCTGGGCAGTGGCCACATGGCCTGAGGAGGTGATGGCTGTGTACAGGTGATCCTCACCTCACCTGCTCTGCTGGTGCACCACGGTGGAGCATTAAAATGTCAGGAGGCAAAAATGTGGATTTGTGTCTTCAGCTTCACTCTTTCCAAACCTCTACAGGGCTTGTCATGGCAAAACTGACAAAGCTCTAAAAATACACAAAGAAATGAAGCCACAAAAGGCTTTCACAATACCAGCAACCAGGTGTCACCCCTCTGCTCAGATGTTTTTATTCAACAAGGCTTTGGAAATATTAGTCATGTTCAGGTTTTCAGAAGTCATATATTTTACTGGATTAAAACCTTTGTGATATTGGGACTCCATGAGTGAAAAATAGTTCTTTCTACCCATATCTAAAAATATATGTTTGAAGCTCAAGTTGATTTAATGTGAATTCATGCTCAACTGTGCATGTGATGTTTGGATATAAACAACATTTTCACATTGTACAGTATCACCCTACTGCTGTTGTGTCTTTTCCCAGACTTAGTTATATATCTTTAAGGTATTTTCTTCTTGGGGCTTATTAGATAATTTAAAATGCCTGCACTAAGATTCACTGTCTTTAAATTGGGCTAAAGACATCATAGTTATATATAGTCCAGTTAAATTACTTTGACTGAGCTAACTTGCTATAAAATGGCATCTTTTATTCCAAAATTGGCCAAAGGGTTTTCTACCATGTATTGTTGGTGAGGTTAAAACAACCAAACAGAGACCAGACCCAGCACCTGCTCACCTGGAAATCCTCTGTGTGATCTCAGCAAGCAATTCAAGGTAGAGCACAAAAGAAAAAGCCAGAAATCGAACATAAAGCCCCTTTCTGCTCCACTCCAAACAAGTGCTGAATGCTCCCCAATCATTTGAGCTGTGATTTTGTCCTTGGCTGCTTCGGGAGAAGGGAGCGAATCTCAGCGCATTTGAATCACAACAGCTGTGATGACGAGTGATGAGCATTTATTCCAGCAGGAAGTCTTACCCAGACTCTTTCCTCACTGTAAGATCCCTCTTACTGCTAAACAGGATATTCCATGCCCCATTATGCTAATGTAGTGGCATGTTTCCAGCAAGCACAATTTGTCAACAGCACCACAGTGACAGCGATGACCACGATCCCCTAACTCAGCCACCCATTGCATCTAAGAATTGTTACTGCATTTTGGAATCCTCCATAGGTGTTCCTCCTTTGTGGCCACAGAACTAACAGATCTGTTAAACTCCATGAGTAAGAACTGTATTCTTAAAAAAGTAAAATATTAGTTGCCTGGGGACAGCTTAATCTTTGAAGGGCTTGTTGCAATGTGAATATTGTCCTGGAACATAAAGTGCTTTTAAATAAGAAAAGGTTAGGTAGGGCAAGAAGATATTTTTTCACTGTGAAAAAAAAATATTCTTTTTGTTAAAGATATTTAAAAAAAAATGTTTGTTACAGTTTGTTTTGAGTTTGTTTCCCAAGCTCAAAACAAATTGTATAAAGCCACATGCCTTATTAAGGCAATGAAGGATTAAGCAAAGCAGTATTTTTTTAAAACTAAAAAGAACATGTTTTATTTAGGGGTGGAAGCCCTCTGTCCAACGGGAAGGTTCTTGGACTCCAAACCACCTTGCATTTCCAGCACACGTTTCCATGCTCCCCTGCCCACTAACAGCTCCTCTCCTTGATTTGTGCAAAGGCAGATTAGGCAGAGGGGTAAGAGCTGAGAGAAAATGCTTCTCTGCAGCAAGCACAGCCTGCAGACAGGGTGGCAATTATTTCTGTGTAATAGGCAGTCACCCCCTGACCCTCTCCTTCAGCATGCAACGCTTCCCCTGTCAAGTGCTAATCCCTTTGTTAGCTACTCAGCTGCACATTCATTTAGGAGGGCTAATGATTTACACTGTTCCTTCTCTGCAGGATTTCGATGGACATGTAATTAGAGGTGAATGGAGTCTTCAGAGGTACGGCAACCACGAAAGCCAGCGGCAAAGTCAAAGTGTTTGTCTAATTTCGCAATCTGCTGTTCCAGTGAATGAAACCATGTGGTCAGCTGCACACAGAGGAGAAGAAAGTAGGAAAAGAGAAGCAAAAAACAAAACAAAACAAAAAAATTTGCCTTTAAATAAAGAAAAAGTGGGTTGTGTGGCGCGCACAACAAAGCTCTGAGATCAAAAGGAACGTGTTTCAAAATATTTTTGGTTGGGGTGCCAGAGAGCATGTTGGAAGATAAATGCCAGCAAGGAATCCGTTCTTCTCATACAGAGGAAAAGAAAATCTAAAGGTGAAAAGCTTTGTTTTAAAGTGCTTGAGATGCTTAATCATTAGCAGAATAATTGTGAGAGCTGGAAAGCTACAGAAAAATACATGAAGGTGAACTGAAGAACTTTTTGTGTGCCATGACAGTGGTGTAAAAATTTGAGTATTTTTTAATGTAAGTCATCCACATCTGCAGAACTGCAGAACTGCAGGAAACATCCCGCAGCTCTTACACCAGGTGAGTTTGAAGTCCAAGGGATTTTTGCATATGCATTAATGTCACTGGATGAAGTGGAAAAGTCTAGCAGGGAGCTATAGTCTTGGTAGATTTTAGATGAAATAAAACCTCTCAGCTCTGATGTCTGGACAAACCACAGAGTGGGTCCCATTTTGCTGCAAGCCGTCACTCCCTCTCCATCACACAGGGATGACCCCATCAAGAAGGGCTGGCTGCCAGCTGGCCATTTATGTCACTTTTGGCACTGTGGCACATCATCCCCAGGTCTGATAGCACTGGCTGAAGGCACAGCAGAGCTGGGAGGTGCAGCAGTGGGCTTGTACCTCCCTCCCAGCACAGCAGCACAGGTTCCAGCTACCAGGTGATACCTGCCCTCTGCCTCCCTCTGTGGTGTTTCCTGCTGTTGTCTCACACCTCCTGAGGCTGCAGGTTGTTTTCTGCACCTCATATTTTTTTTTCAGAGTTTGGGGTTTTTATATTACTGATTTTTATAAACTCTTCCTATGTTTTCGGTCTCCTCATCATGGGTTCCCCTGCACACTGTGTGGCCACCCCGTTATTGAGGCTGCTGCACCATCTCCCTGCCATTGACCATTTGTCCATTTTGGAGCAGGGAATCTGCACACAGTGCATCCCTGGATGAAATAATGTTTGCATTAAATAACACCCACTCCTATCCTCTCAGTTACACAATAGCCAGTCAAAGTGATCTTTTTATGAATTAAAGTGAGACACCCTCACCAGTGCTTTGAATTCAGAAGCATAATTTCATTAAAAATGAAAAAACAGAGTAATAATTAATAATTGTTTTAATTCAGTCGGTGCTTATGAGCTAATATCTCTCACAGAGTTGTCTAATATAATTATAAACATAATTTCATGCTTAATGAAATATAAATTATGCAATGGAATGGTGCACTCCAAAGATATCGCCCTATCAATCAATTGTCCTCCCAACACTTCCATTTTTTCCCGTGTGCTTTAGGTAGCAATTTTGTTTGAAATGTGGCTCTTGTTTTGCTTTGATTTGCAGACAGCAGGCAGCAGGCATTCCATCCTGTCCCTAGGGACGTCAGTCTGATGGTGAGGTGTCATCACAATTTAAACTGGCTGTCTTATTGCTGGTATGGGGCTGTTTTATCTCCTGAGATCTGGATTCAGAGCCCTGCCTCTCAAGTGAGCACAGCACAGCCTGTCCTCACCCCTGCAGCAGCAAAGCCCCACAACAAGGAAACACATCCAGAAATGTCTCTGCCTTCACTGCAGCCTGCTTCCCACCACAGCAGCACAGACAGGATGATTTGGGCCTGACAACATCAAAAGATGGCTTTGGGCAGCTGATGAGGGTGTTTGATCTTCTGGGCAATCTGGGATCTGTTAATAATCAAACACATGAACATACACTTCTTGCTCTTTTTTTGAATTATCATTTATCACTGCTATCACTATTCACTTTTTAAATTACACCAGTAATTTCTCTCTGACCCGCTGTCTCATAACACCCAGTGGTGTCATCATGGAAAACCTTGTGTACAGTTGCACGACTTGCAGCTACAAATAGGTAAAACTTTGTGACACTTGCTCACTAATTTCTTGTATTTTTTATTCCAAGAGCCTCAGTGATGCCCATTCTCACTGTGTGCCTACAGAGGGAGAGGGAGAAAGAAAATTAATCCCTTTGTATCAGAGGTGTAATGATCCTGACAGAAGGACAGCAGTGAGGGCAAAATCAACCAAACTCCAAACAGCAATTCTGGTGGTTAGGGTCTGTGCAGTAAATATATGTTTTATCTTGCTGGTGCTTGGATATAATTGAATCAAAGTTTGTTGGAAAATTAGCCCAGACATGCTGAGAGCTTCACACAACTCAAAACCAGGCAGTTTTGCTTGGTTCAGGTTTAATTATGAATGGTTCACTCTGCCCTGGTAATGACTCATATTCACTAACCAGCCTGTATATGAGATGTGACAAAAGTGTAGTTCAGATACACAAAGCATAATTATTTAATGATGAAGTAAAGTTGATTAGGAAGCCTTTAAGCTATTACACACTTAGCAGGGTATTTTGCAGTCACTGAATAAATGAACATAATTTAATTCTTAAAAGTTGCACAGTTCCTGCTGCTTTAGAAAATGATATCTAGCTAACAGGATAGGTTTTTCCCATTATAGAATTCTATATGCTACAACAAACAGCATAAAGAATGCAATGCAATGCCACTAAGAATAAGGAAAACTATTCTTAGTGACTATTCAGGCTAAAAATGATAGAACTCACATATCCACTAACAATCATGAACCTGACAAATCAAGCTTGTAAGCCTGTGGTGTGATCTGAAAACCTAACAAGCTTCCAAGAAGAATCTCCATTTTAAAAATACATCCTTTCTTCCTGGATTCTTTTTTATTTTTTCTCATGATATGTGCAAGACTGAACAGCCTGAGAACGGCTGTGCCACTGAAGGGATATATTTATATATTATGTAGCTGTGTTCCAATTATGAAATTGATCCATGGATAAAAATCCCTCAAGGGTGGCTATTAATGAGATTGTCTGCTCTGAGTGCATCCAGTAATAAGATTAGGTATGCATTTATCCTGAGCAGAGATAAACCAAAGACAAGTTCGTGCCAAGATAAGACAGTTTTGAAAAGCAATTAAACATGGGACATAATGTGCATGCATATGTCTGTGGGAGGCTGCAGGATGGAAGGTTGGTTTTCATCTGCAGAAGTGCTCCTGAGTGTAACAGGTAGGGAGAAATTGGCTTTTCATGGGAGTCAGATTAAACTCAATCTCAAAAATCAAAATATTTTACTCTTGAATTAAAAAAAAAAACATTATTATAAAATGTACACTCTGGCCTTTTTTTTTTTTTTTGTTCTTTCTCCACTTATAAAAGGCTTGTAGACATCCTTGACAATTACCAGCTGCTCAGTGAGACAAGAGTCAAGCAGCACTCTTGGAGTTCAGAGAACATAGCACCTTAACAGAATCCAGGCACAGCCTTGCATGCTGCCTAAGCCAGGCAGATCCCAGTGATGCTCTGACACAAATTATCTCAAACATTTCCTACAGGAATTGCAGCAGAAATACCTCTGCCATGGTTGTGGCATCGTGGGACACAAAATCCTGCACCAGGAATCAATCAGGGGCAGTTTGGGTAGTGCTGGAGGAGCAGCCAGAGCAGCTCAGGGCTCAGCACGTGCAGAAATGCACACAAAGCCAGGGGTTGTCACCACATCACAGCCAGGACCTCTCTGTCCCCACTTTATGACCATTGGAACTGGCTGGTTATTCATCACACTCCTGCAGAATAACTAAAACCTCCTAAAATCTTCCCTTATTTTTACAACACTGGGAAAAGTTTCTCCTTCTCACACTGCCTGTGCTGCTGCTCAGGACATGGTTTGGCTGCAGCACCTTCAATAAATGGAATACACAGGGTGCAAGAGGCCAGAACCTCCCTGCAAGCAGAATCCTGCCTTGCAGGTGAACAACTGAAGCTCAAATCAAATTTTGAGACACTGGAATTATTAAATAGGCCTTAAAATGCTGCCTGTGCTTGCTACCCTTCATAAAAGTGACCCAGAGCCAAGTTCTCTGTGCAGGTGGAACCTCTGAGTGCCACCAGGCAGCAGGTAAAAATATGAAGGGGGAGGAAAACTACAACTCAGCTTCTGGAGTTGTCTCTGGGGAGATAATGGACAATAACTGGAGCACAAAAGGTAGGAATGAAGGCATGATATGTGGTCCCTCCATTTTTTGCCTGATCAGTTCAAGGTCACTCTGCCAGCACGAATAAGAGCAGCCTGGATGCTTCTGCAAACCACATCCACTGAAAAAATCTTTAAGCAGAAAGGTATAAGGAGATGGGGATGACCTTCCAATAATAAGCACGAGCACCTCTCAGGACATTTTAGAAGAATTCTGAATAATAATAATTATTTGTAATAGCAGAGAATCTTAAAAATCCCATAATCCAGAAATATTGCCATCTGAATGATTTATGAATGCAAAGGAAATTCCCTTCCTCATACTTTAAAATACAAAAGCCTCCTGTTTAACTGTCAAATACTCATCCCAAACTAAATTACTTAAGAAATTTGGATGATTGGCACTTCAGCTAGGTGTATTTGAAAGGAATAAACAAATTTCTGCTATCTATTCACAGACCTGGAAATAATGGTTGTAAGATTTTAAAATATCCACTAAATGAGTATTCTATTAAGTGGTGACTGCACAGAGTATATGCAGAAAATGTGTGTGACTGGGGAGTTCTGGAATACAGCTGTGTACTGTAATGAGCCTTCTGTTAAAAAGTGCAAAAAAACCCCATATGTATGTATTATTATATTTAGCATTTTTCTCCCTGAGTAATTTATTCAGAGGTAATTATTTGCTTAACTTATTTAAAGTGGCACAGAATCAATTCCTATCTGCTGCAGAGAGCTGTTGATTTCCCACCTCTCTCAGGTAAGACACCAGGATCCTTTCACACCCCATCCCATTTGACAGAAGTCAGAGGTTAAGCAAAGCCACCCTATCATTTTTTACTCAAAAATAATTCATAGACCTGCCTTTTGGTTAACAACCATATTAAAAAGCACGAGAGGAATTCAGTAATTTAGTAAGAAATACTGAATCTAGCAGCTTTTCCCTTCAGTCTGTTCCCTACCAGAGCAGGTGATTCCTCCAAAGCTTGTCCTTTCACATGTGGTCACACCGTGCTGAGGACTGACATTCATTCTCCTAACAGATACTTTGAATCATCAACTTATCAACTTTGTTTTGTCTCTTGGGTTCCCTCCTTCCGAATTCTGAAAAATTAGCTCTCTTCCAAATTAGCATCAAAGATTAACTGGTTGGGTGGAACTCTGAGCTCCTTTTGAAAACTCTGCTAATTTTGCTTTTCTCTGTCCTTCCTTCACTGGCCACTCCTGTAATCAGGATCCCAAAGTGTGCTTTCTGATGAGGATTAAGCCATGACCCATGTATGATTGCAGGAAATAAGCCTTTAAAGTATGCCTAAGTGCTCTGCTTGTTTAAAGCTACTGATCCTTAAAATAGATGTCTGTAAAAATGTGTAATTTCAAATGTTTCCGCAGATATTGTTTCAGTATGTGTAACGAGACACATCAAGCCACGTTATATCAGTTATGCTCCATTATGTCATGAACTGAGACAAAGAAATCAAAATATACAGTAATACTTCAAATAAAAATTCTATTCTTGTACAGATTCCTTCCCTAGTTACCACTTGCAAAGCATCAAAATATTCCACTTCATTTTTGGGGTTTATTTTAGCTATTCACCAAAAATCTTTTCAGTGTGTAAAAAGTATTTCATGTACTGTGAGAAAGGATGAAGAATTATTCTATGCTAATATTCTAAATGTCTTTCATGATTTGAAAGTCCAGAGAGCCTGATGTTCATTCTTGTATGGACCATTTCTTCCTTCTAAACACACCTTATTTTCTTGCTCACCATCCTTTTTTGTCCCTTTCTTATCTTTTCCAGACAAGATGATCCCCAATGGGGTTTGTGAGCTGGTTCACCACAGGCTCATACAATGGTAAGTAAGAAATGCCATTATTTTCTTCTCCAGCAGTTTCCACATTATTCCCATCACTCTTCCCCTCGTTGATCACTTCAAATGGCTTTTACAGGAACTATACACAAGGACTCAGAGATTTTTCTTCTAACTAGGTTTTTATAACAAAGCTGTGTGGACTAAGAAATCAGCTGAATCAGGCAGCTGGGGCAGAGTTGTTTATTTCTCTCAAGTGGTTCAGAGCACTTCCTGAAAGCTCCAGAAATCTGGGACAATAGAGCAAGACCAGGAGTTCTCCAGGAAACCCCATTCTGCTCAGAGATCATGTGAAAAGAAGAAAGAGCAGATCTTTCTTTCTTTCTTTCTTTCTTTCTTTCTTTCTTTCTTTCTTTCTTTCTTTCTTTCTTTTTTTCTTTCTTTCTTTCTTTCTTTCTTTCTTTCTTTCTTTCTTTCTTTCTTTCTTTCTTTCCTTCTTTCCTTCTTTCTTTCCTTCTTTCTTTCTTTCCTTCTTTCTTTCTTTCCTTCTTTCTTTCCTTCTTTCCTTCCTTTCCTTCCTTTCCTTCTTTTTCTTCTCTCACTCTCCCTCTTTCTCTCTTTCTTTCCTTTTGTTCCCTTAGGTATAAAGTGCCATCATTGGAAGCTCAGTACTGTCTGGCATTTTTAAATCCCTGACACTCACTAAGCTTACTGGCAAAGCTCTTTAAGTATTGAGTATATTGAGAGAAGTAGAATACTGTTGCTCCCTCCTCATCAGTCTCTCAAGGAACTTAGTACATAATTTTGGCCTATTTAATGTTACTTTAATCTTAACCAAGTCAAGATAAGGTCAGATATTTCACCTTCACTTCAGCCCTCTTATGTCTGTGTGCATAGAAACCTGTGAGAAAAACATTTCCATCATTTCCACAGCAGTGATCAAAGAAAATCACAAATGCAATGGACTTCAAAGAAAAGGGCAATGGCCCAGACCTAGCTCTGAGCAGTGTGCACAAAATTGGTGAGATCTGAACTAAATTGCTTAAAAACAGCATCCAGTTTGCAGCAGTGGCTATTCAAGGGAGCACAGGCTTGAGGTCTGTGGGCACCTGCTGCTCGCTGGGGTGGCAGAGACCTCTCTGCAGAGCTGCTCCTGCAGCTGCATCCGCCTCTGGAAAGGGAAGCTCCAGCAGGAGGGAACTTTAAACAGGCTGTGAGCTGCAAAGCTTTGACTTCTCATGTGAGGGAACTGAGTCAATGGGACAAACAAACCAAATACAGTCCAAAGAAGAGAAACAGAGAAAAGGAGATGCCATTCAGTGCAGCACCTATCCCACAAGGATGGGTGGAAAAACAGGGTGCTATCACCCCTTGGGGCTTATTCTGAGCTTGTAAAATCCCCTCCTCATCTTCACCAAGAACATTTATATTCCTGCCAGAGCTACAGGGGGAGGGGATATGGATATAAATTACTCTACAGGACACTGGGAAGGCAGTCCATGCTTTCCCTCCCTTCCTCAGGCTCTGCCAAGTTCAGAACTAGTAGCCACACCACCGATGGGAGAGGAACGGGGCTCTGCTGCAGCCTGGCTTGTATTTGACATTGTTTCCCAAGGAGGGATGGTCACAGCCGTGGAAAACTGCAGCTACATTCTGCAGTGGGCCAAGGCCACCCCCTCCAGCAGCACTTCCAGTGCTTTAGGCTATTTATTTGCCAGGGTGTGCTATTTCAATCCACCTTAGTAATGTGCATCACTGCTGCCAAAGGCAATTTTCTGTAGGAGCTTGGCAAAGAGGGGAGATGGGAGAAAAGGATGCATTTCCTCCCCACCCCTCCTGCCCCGAGCCAGAAATGGAAAGCTGGGAGGTGAAAACTCAAGGGTTTCATTTAACAGAATTAAAGCCTCCATTTCTGCACATTGTGGTGCCTGCACAATCATAGAGAAATATATCTTGGTTAAATTTTTGATGAGCTTTCGGCTGCTCTAAATAATTAACCAGGACCTCTCTCATTTGAACATGGGTGCAACTTTTCATGTTTCAAACGCTTCCTGCCTTAATCACCAGGGAATCGCTCGAGTTATTCAGGTCACTCCATATATTTATTTATTTTCAACATCACTAGTCAAAACAAATTTTGAACCTTTATGCAGAAAGGGGAGAAAGCTGTTTCCTTTTGATCTCACTCCAGGTATATCCCCAGAAGTATGTGTCTTGTTTCCAGTAGCTGAATAATAGAGATTGATAGGTTAATCAGTTCCAATTCAATTTACAGAGCAACAGTGTGCACTCACATCCTGAGTTTTGACATTCCCCACGTCCAGGATGTTCCAAGGATGTTAGTGCAGGATATCACAGCACAGTTTTTGAAGGACAGATGCATTAATAAGGATACTTCTGTATCCCCTCATGGAAAGCAAAGGAGACTGATCCTGGTTTTGACAGGCTGCTTGTATGACATCTAACTACTGAAGTCAGTCCTGCTCCACCACCATGTAACAGCATGGAAAATGAGGGCTTAAAAATACTCCTTCTGTCCCTTCATTAAGTGTCACAAGGAGCTTGGATGTTGTTTTATACAAAAACCAGACTAGCTTGTGAGTATATAAAGTGGCATTAAGTGTATTAAATATTGGATTCAGCCCCTAATGAGGGACTTTGATCTTCTATCATAAGACTCAGATGTGAAAATTGGACTCTAAAAGCAGATTAGTAAAAAAGCTCCTTCCTAACCATTCCATTCTAGTGGTGCACAGTAAGCCACAGATGGAGCCTTGAATTTATGTAAAAAGCCTGCAACATGAAATTAGCTGTGTCCACTCTGCAAGTGTGGTTGTCTGCAAAGGGAGAAGAAGGGGCATGGAGGTGAGCTGGTGAAAGTTTCGCTTCAAGTCATTTTTCAGCATACCTGCCTGTGAGATTCAATATTCCATCCCAAAAATGGGATTCACATCATCCTGTCTCAGAGACATCACAGGAAAACAAACATATCTAAAATTGCAGAGGGCTTCAAAATACCATAGACAAAGGAGCAGGCTGCACTGTCAGCTGAATTTCTAACAAATGTCTATCCAGGGCTTTCAAACTTGTCAATAAATTCAGGATTAATGATCTCAGCTTGTGCCATTTTGTAACTCATTACTTAAGGCACAAAGCTGGTGAGCTTGTTTAGTCCTCCTTGACTTTCTTTTCTTCCTATGGATGGTCACTGCAAAAATCCAAGCCAGTTATTTCCCAGGAGCAGTTACTGTTGTTTAGTTATTACTGTAACTGAGTTCCTATATATTCTTTCACTAATTTTGCAGTGAAAACTGTCATAACTGCTCAATTTAAAATGCAGACTGCCTGAGAAAGGGCTTCCTGAGAAGTGACAGGTCTGGAGAAGTACTTCATGTGCAGGAGAGCATTTTAAATTGAAAGCTCTCATGTTTCTGCAATGAGACTGGCAGAGCTGCATGCTATTAAAATGGGAGTCTTACAGGATTTTCCTCAAGAAATGTCCTTTGCTGCTGGTCATGTCTTCAAACAGTTCCTGCAATCTTAGACATAGGTCAAAATTCACTTATTTTTCATTTGATGGTATTGTTGTCAATGCTTATGTTTGGCCATAGGTGCCAAAAGCATCAACCAAAATGAAGATCAAAAGCGACAGAACAGGGTATAAAGTGCTGTGGTTTCACTGTCTCAACAGTTTCTTAGCTCCAGCTGGGCATCCAGACATTAAAAGCTAACTCAGAATCATCATCTTACAACAGAGGCAGTGTAAGATTTTCTTCTTTTATGAGAGCTTTGCACAAACAAACCATGTTTGTGAGCCATTCCCGTGGCACATGAGGCAGGGAGGAGTGCTAATTCCAAAATGAGACAAAGAGCTGCCTTTCTTCCCCAGCAGTTACTGCTGATCCCAGCTGTGTCCAGCTCAGTCAGGTGGCCACACGTCCACCTCCCTCCCAGCACTAGGGACACAAATTTGGCCTCAAGCCTACACACTTGCTTTTCATGTCTGTGTGACCCCAGCTGGTCACAAAGGGCATCTGAGACTCCTCCAAGGTTTCCATCTTCCTCATCAAGATGCACTAAATATGTTTGGAAATCTGGCCTTTTACCTGCCTGTGCCACAGTTCTTGCTCCTCTTTGCCTCTTTTCTGCCCAGTGCAGTGTGAATGCAATCCCTCCACAGCAGCTGCTGCCCCCTGAGCTCTGTGCTCATGGCAGGGTAGGACCCTCACTGTCATTTAGGAGACCCTTTACTCCGAATAAGAAAAGCAAAGTCCCCCATTATCTCAGCATCTACCTGGCAGTGCTGGCTTAGTTGTTTGACTCCATAATCTTAAGGGCCTTTTTCCAAACTAAATGATTCCAAACAAAATGATGTCTTTTCCCAGCTTAATTTTTATATATCTACATATGTTAGGTCATCTACTACTTCTGTGGGTTAATGCATTGTCATATGTTCTATTTCTGTAACACCTGAGTGTGATTTATTAAAATGACAGACCACACTACAGTCTTCAATGCAGGGCTAATTTGTTCCTACTTTTTAATGCAGTTCCTCACATAATTTCCAGCATTCAGGAGAATAAGTATTTATTTTAATCACCGTGCACTGCATATGTAATTTTTTTCCTAGGTGAAATTTCTTTTTAATTGAGCCTCGGTCATGAGAGAGCAATTATATAAGTTATGTGCATGTTACAGAATAATTTAAAATCAGCTTTAGGTCAATCTTTTTTAATTATCTATTTTATCAACTGTTTTTGACTAGCAATTTAAATAATTGTGCTTGCCTAATACCTGGAAGTGTAATTGCTTTTGGATGGCCTTTATTCTGATCTCAGTATCAGCACATACTGCACATGTTTGCATCTGTCTGCGTGGTGACAGATTTATGGTGACAGCTTGTATAACTTATTTATAAAATGACAAATTATTTTAGGATTTCTTGAAGTTCACGGACTGGAAATATGGAGAAACACCTGCTTGCTGCAGAAAGCTGAAGAGGATCTGCATGTTGAAGAGAACCTGCAGGAATTGGTGAAGAGCTCTTTGCAAACGCGACAAAACCCCACGGGCCACCCTTATGCAGGTCCAGGTTGCAGGCAGGCCTTCATGGATGTCATTTTTTAGCTACAAAGTCCCTGTTGCTGCAGTCAGATATGACCAGGAAGGTTCCTAAAGCCTCACCTGGAGTCCATGGGGAGAAGCAGCCTCCTCCTGGGGTTGGTTCAGAGCAGGAGCTGAGTGAGAGCGCTTTGAGTGGCACCTGGCAGAGCCCAGAGCACGCGTGTTCTTCTGTGTCCTGCAAGGACAAATCCTCACTGTCCTTCACTCTGGGCTTCCTCAAAGACTGCAGAGAGGGGCTCAGGGCTGTTTCCATCCCAACCCTAAACATGCCAAGGCTGTCACTGTAATTGCCGTGGGAGTGTCACTCTGAAGCCACCTCGTTGGCATCAAAGGATGAGCTCATCAGCAGGAGGCTTCGCTGGAGTGGAGTCTGGGATGTCCAGCTAGAAAGAATAACGAGAGACTCTGGTAGAAATTAGCCCCTGGTAGGAATTCCCAGCAGAAGGAGCAGGAATAAAGAGCTGAACTGCCTCTCAGGAGCCCTAAGTGGGCAGAGCAGCACTGCAGACACAGACTGAAGTGCACGATCAGGCAGGAGCACACAGAGCCCACTGTGCAGCACCAGCACTGCTCAGTGGGTGTGTGCTGGGAGAACAGGCAATGGGAATAACCCACTACACCTCAGCTGACAGGGGTTCTGCACTTAAAAATAAGTTATCCCATGCCTGAATTAAGCCTACCTAGACACAGCCTTCTAACAGATAAATAAACCACTATGCACCTTTCTCAGAAGGCTACTCTCACAGTTACTTTCATAGATAATATAGATACTTATCAGCATCACTCAAAAAAGAAGATATTGGTTTCAATTTTGCATCCTGAAATCCCACTCACAGAAACATCCACTTATCAGCTACTTAATGGCCTCTTGCTTGAAGGACAACTTCTTTTTCTAATCTGATGGATGGTTTCATATTGTCCAGATCAGTTTTTGGTTTCATTAAGCAGACTAACTGTGTAAGTTAGGATTTTTGGCCCATAGTATTCTGAACTGTATTCAGCCACCAGCGAACATCAATGTTCAAGCTCTGTGGCAGCTCTGATTACTGATCAGCCTGCTGGGTACAGCCTGCAGGGTACATGGCAAATGACCACTTTGGTGTCAGGCCAAGTTTGGCCTGGACAGGAATGTTTAAACCTTCAACACCCATAATAAAGCAATATAGCAGCTTATCAATTACTACAAAATTAGTTTCAGAATTGCTGCTGGATGCAAATATACACAGCATTGACATTTATTTTCCTACCAAGAAAGACTTAATTTTGTTTTTGAGAGTGACTAAGGTATTGGCATAGTGCCTTGTGTTTTTCAAATTGGCTCTATTTGAAAAATGAACTATCCCTCAAGGTAAATTAAATGAATCTTTTTCTTTGTTCTTTCAGTCCTTCTCCTGGAAGCCTAGTGCTGTTCAGCTGGAACTGCATGTAAGCCAGAGATAGACAGGTTGTTCCTTTGAGCATTGACTTCCCACGAAGCATAGAGACCAAAAAAAGAAAAACATGCTAACAGGAATAAAACTGAACAATTCAGACTCTCCCCATTGTCAGAAGAAGTGCAGGAGCTTACTGTGCACATGAGGGGATGGGACTTGGTCAGACCACGTGAGGATACACAGGAGGTCACACGATTTCAGGAACAAAAAGAGAGGAGGGATAAGTGAACTGGCAGAAAGGATAGTAGCAGGGAGACAGAAACCCTAGAGGCCATTACCACACCTGGTATTACCCCCTAGAAAATTTCTGTCTCTATTTAATCCCTTTCATCCTGCTTGCAGCATCAATTTGACTGAACATATCAGGCTTTCTGAGTAGCTGGTTCCTCTTAGATTTTGTAAATACTGCGGAGTGTTTATCAACACAACACCTTCCTCCTGGCTTTCTCTGTCTTGATAGTAAGAATGCACAGCACACAGTGTGTGCAGTTTCCCCCAGCCCAGACCCAGAAATTTTGGAGCTGATTCACCTTCACATCCTTGTGCTCAGCACTGGAACAGAAAGGGTGCTGCCATCACTTCTGCTCTGCAGACACTCACCTTGTCCTCTGCTTCCATATGTTCTGCCTCTTTGGTGACATTTTCTACCTGCAGACACATTTTCTGCTTGTTTCCTTTGGCATCCTCTTTATCTGAGTGTGAACACACATGCCTGTGCACACTTCTGTGCTTTTCTCATGTATTTTCCCATGACTGTATATTTGTATTTCACTTGTGATTGTTTCCTTCCTGCTGCACTGAAAAGCTGTAAACATCCCAATTTCTTCTGGCACACAGAAGCAGCTATGATTACATCCGTGCAAGTTTGGTGATAACAGCTGACACATCCATTTCTGATCACAACTTCTGTGGGCAGCCTGCCTCTCACTCTCTAGCTGGTAAGGAAAAATAAGGGTTCTTCACAAAAGATAAAACTGCATCAGCTTGCACTCACCTAGAGAGATGCTGAGCTCTGAGCCAGGTGAGCTTAATGCTAGGATTGAAGTCACACAGTGTTAAGCTGAAAGTTGCAAACACATTTTTAGGTATATTAGGATCAGGTAGTTACAAGGCTCTTAAAATAAATTCCTTAAGTTCTGCTTATATGGTAAAATGATATAGTTAAAGTGAAAATAGATTGGAGTGGCATAAAAAGTATATATTTATGTGGAAAAGACTTTTTTTGTAATTATGCTCTGTCTTCACATAAATAGATGCTCACAGCACTTAGTCCTGAAATGCTGCTAATCTGAAGAGCACCAAAGACTTCAGATTTCTTCAGCTGGATGAATATTACAGTTGCCTCTATGCTTTCTTATCAAAAGCAGCACTGTGATTAGAGACAGGTCATCTGTGCTCTGTATGAATGAATGCATTGCAGTATACACAAATCTAGCTCCAGCTTCATATATAAAAACTAAGAAAACAGTCAAAAACTACCATAACTCAGAAACTGATACTGAGAATTTAACACCTGAACTGGACTGGGAAGGTGTACTATGAGAGTGAAACTCCAGTGCTAAAAGAATAGATAGATTAAAGGAGGATTAAATCTCCATGGATGATGGAGATTTCAAAACCAATGATTTCTCTGACACCAAAAAGGATTTCCCCTTGTGCAGGCAGTTGCACTGCCAGGACTGCAAAAGGGAAGCTGTTCCCTGCCTACTCTGCATTCCAACAGTGCTTAATTTAGCTTAACTTCAGCCACTGGGCCTGAAACTTTCTCAGGCACTTGAGAGGTTCTGCAAGATCAAACATAGATTTTCATATCTATTTGCTTTAATGTTTATTGCATAATACCATTAAAATCCATGACTGAAATCAGGCTTTACTGGCTGACAATACTCACAATTTGTCAAGTGCCCTGCATTACATCAAAATGCAGGGCAGTGACATCTTCCCCATCAGCCCAGCAGAGCCATTATGGTCTATTGAGTCCACTCAGCACAGAGTCCTTCGTGTTTCTGTCCCAGCCCCAGCTGTTAAATGCACTCAGAACAGCTCCAGGGGCTCTGCAGCCTGAACACAACCCCAGTGGACTGGAATTTCCTTCTTGGAAAGGACCACTGGGACTGTGAGCAAGCAGGGAGCAGGGTGAGATGCCATTTGTACCAACTGTGGGAGTTGCAGTGTGTGGTGAGATCAGCTCTCCTGAAACCCTTCCAGACCTGCTGCTTCCTGTGCACTGCTTGAGTCAGGTCTTTAAAGTAGCAGGGTACATGGACAAGTCCCTCTGCATGACTTTTTAGCAAACTGAGTTGGTTTGAATAGAATGCAGCTCAGTAACCAGTCCTGCTGTTCAGAATCATGTTCTCCATCTCCACAGAATTACAAACAATAGCTATCACCCCTTCCTGGGAATTCAGTATTCAAACACAAGTAACTCATTTGAGGTGAAATTTTCATCTTCTTTTAGCTGCATCAGAGTGCATTGGTACTGCTTAATCTTCTGCTGATTGAATTTAGTGGTTGGCTTTTAAAATAAGGGCATGCTCAAGTTCTTACATTCCAGGAGCACCAACAGCAAGTGAAGTGCTTGCAAAGCAGCTTTGCTGCCTGCACCTGCTGGGGTTTGCTGCCATGCATCACTCCTGGGGAGCGTGTGCAGGAACAAAAACACCCAAGTGCTGGGGAAAATTCTGTCTGCATCATCACATCTTTTCAGATTTTTGTAATTTTACTTTTATGAGTATGAAAACACGTTTATAGTATGTTTGCAAATACGTGTGGATAATTTTCACATGCTGCCTTTGAAGAGGCATGAAGGAGGTTAAACATGGGAGGGCTGAACAACACCTGGTGGTTTCATATGAGATGCTGAAGGTGATATTTCTTGCATAACAAATCACCTGTAAGAAACTGAATGAAGCCCCAAGATGGTTTTGAGGCTTTAAATGAAACAAGGTTAAAACCATGCAGTATTAGCTTTGTCATGTTAAATGTGTTTTCCATCCCTGCATACACTTATAATTATTTTCATTTTCACAAACAACTTGGAACAACAGACATGCTCTAGGAGTAGAGGCAGTATAAATAATATTTTTTAAAAATCTCTATGCAGAAAAAAAAGGGCAAGATTAGTTTTTACTTCCATCTAAAACTTCCCTGGCTGTACTTTAATTACTTTACAGAACATGAAGAGCCATAAAAGTTACCACCTTTCTGAACTTGGAGAAATGCAGAATGGGTGCACAACTTTGCAAAGCACAGAAGGATCTGAGTTCAGGTGCTGCTGTTCCCATCTCTGCCATAGAGCTGCAATATAATGAACAGTTCAAATGGGTCAGAATCTGTAGTGAGATTAAAGGCCAGGAATGGTACATACAGCTTGCAAAAAAAAAAAGAAAAAAAAAAAGAAAAAAGAAAGAACAGAAAAAGCTGCTTCCTATCACCTGCTGGATCTGGTATTTTACAGCCCTGTTTTCTGTACAATTTTAGTTCACAAGGACAATTTAATAATTTATTCTGCATCTGATATCCAAACCTGGAGATCCTATAAACAGCCTCTCTGACTGTTTCAGAAGGAGCAGATTTCCCAGCACTGGAGGGATGGACACCCTTCAGACTGGGCACCCATCATTACAGAGGTTGGTATTTTAAAATTGAGACATTCAGAATGTCACCAGGAATTTTCAGTCTTGATCAACACCCAAAAGACTCCTTTGTTTGAATCTTTAATCCCACCATTAGGCACAAAAGCCTGTTCAAATAATGTGGGTTTGGACATTCTACCCTTTTCCAGTTTTAAATTGTCTTTATAAATCACATGAAAGGTTATTCTCTGAAGGTAACCTGACTCAACACCAGCCTGGATGTAGCACCCAGTTCTCTGCAGGTACCACTTGCACAGATTTTTTTCTGTGCTATTCAATCAGCAATTTGTCAAATACCCTGCCCAATATAAAGAACAAAAAGCATCTCACTTGTCTGTATTCCCAGTATCTGAAGTTGTGCTGATTTATTCTGGGGGATGCAATGCTCCTTAGAGAGCAAGAGCAGGGATACAGAGTGTGGCATGGCTGGATGACTCCAGCCTGCAGAGGCATGGAGGCATTAAAGTGTACTTTGTTATTTTTTCCCTGTTAGGGCATTCTCTCTGCTAGGCCAGGCTAGTGGGTGACAGCCTTTTGTAGACAGAAATTAATTGTTGATTTGGATACTTATACTTCAGGCACATTTTTTTTTTCTATGTTGTTCATTCCAAATAAAGCAAATTTAAAGGAAGAAGGAAAGGCATGAGTATTCAGTTGCAATGGGAAGCAGAGTTCACTGCACTCCTATCAGCTCAGGCATGGCTGGAGCAGAGCTGCAGCCCCAGGTCAGCCCCTCTCCATCCTGCTGGAAACTACAGCAAATGGCCAGAGGGATGCACTGCCCCCAGGGCTGAGAGGGGCCAGGAGAGGGTGGTGACACTTGACCACGATGTTCTGTGTGGTTCCAGGTGTGCCAGGGGGCCCCAGAGCTGCCCCAGTCCTTGGCTGAGTTGACAGCTCAGCAGGGAGTGGAGGCTCCATCCAGCTTCTCCCACCCTCAGCACTCCAGGTGCCACAGCCCAACACTGCTGGCAGCTGCCTGGCACAGTCCAATCCTTCTGCAGAACCTCATCTCTTTATAGCAGCATTTGTACATAAATTAATGAAAGATCAGAATATAAAGATGTTCATTTTTGATTAGTTGCCCATTTACAGGAAATTCAGTTAAAACTGTTTAGTGTTATCATCAGTAGACAAAATAAGCATGACAGGATATTTTAGCCTCTGGATTATGTAGATAACACACAGAAATGTCATTTACATTTTCATTCTTTTCACAGAGCAGCAAACCCATGCTTGCAAGCAAATTAAAATTCAGAACTTAATTGGATTTTTATATTCTCTTTAAACAGGTAATATTGTTTTTCTTCTTTTTATTATTGTATCTGAACACTGGATTTCATTTTGAGAGTGTGCCACTGAAGGTGAGAGGCCCTCTGTGCTAAATGCTTCATTTAACACCATTAAAATCTACGTTTCTCCAACACGTCTGAGGATTTAGATTGTTGAATGCCAGCATTTTAGTATTGTTAAACAACAGAAAGGCTATGGAAAATTACTTTCTTGGGTGTATTTATGTATATACTTATGTGTCTATGCATAGCCATACAAACACATGCACATACATTATTGATCTGCTTTCATGTGCACAAATACACTTATACACATGTTTATACATATATGTATGTCTATCTATGCAAATGCAGACAAATGTTCCAATAATTTATCTCTGCACATTCACAATTTGCCATAACTTGACAAGAGATTTGAGAAAAAAGGAAACGAAACACATATTCTGTTTGATTATTTCTCAAAACTTACAATGATATGAAAACCATGGAAATAATTCACTATTTACCTTTTTTCTTTTTCCTTCTTTCTGCTTATCATGAGCTTTACCAAGGTGGCACTTTCTGATCCTAAATATAAGACCAGTAAAGTTCAGTCTTTGCAAATGCAGATTGCAAAACCCAGGTCTTGCATATCCCACTGAGGGGAAAGTCATACTGAAGAGTAAGAAATATCTGTGAGAAAACTTCATATTTACACTGAAGAAGATACTGAGAATGGGACTGTGGCAGAAAACAGCATTTTTAATGGTGAGCAGAGGGAAAAGTCACCTTGGTGAGGTCACCTCCAGGGTTATGTCACTACTTACCCCCTGTAGTAATGTGTTGGGGAGGAGCAACACAGTGCCAACAAATCTGCACTTAGGATC
The DNA here is from genome assembly GCA_003676055.1 of Chloebia gouldiae. Lineage (NCBI taxonomy): Eukaryota > Metazoa > Chordata > Aves > Passeriformes > Passeridae > Chloebia > Chloebia gouldiae. The sequence continues at coordinate 3,413,352 of QUSF01000022.1, forward strand.
TCACAACTCACTTCTGTTCTGTGGCACTGGAATGGAAGGCTTCAGTTCAGATAAGTCATTTGCTTTCAGGAAAATATCTGCAACAATGAAAATGTTAAAAGGAGAGAACATTTCTTGGCCAGCAGTTCTGGCTGCTCCCCTGAGCGCTCTTGGCACAGCAGGAATCAGGGAGGACATTCCTGTTGTGTCCCCAGGCAACATGGCCCTGCTTTATCCCAGGGTGACAAAAGACTTCTTGTAGCTATACATCTTCCCACTGATGTCATGAACACTTCATGACCCTGAAGAGCCTGCTGAAGTGGAAGCATGGTGCAAAACTCCTCAGTGCTAAACAAACAGGCTCACACGAATCCCAGCCCTTCCTTTGCTCCACTTATTTCTGGTCAGTGCGAGTCAAACATCACACCCACCCCAGAAACCCTCAGCCCTGCAGATCTGGGTGGGGTGAGGCAGGAGCAGAAAGGCTTTGCTAACTGAGGGCCTAAATATAAAACTGCCAGTACCTCTGGGAAATAACTGACCACAAATGTCAGCTCAGCAGCAGGCTTGGAGCATTCTTGCTGAAGACAAAAATTCTCAGCATTAAAACTCCTCACTTCACATTGTATCATTTTCAAGTGCATGACTTCAAACTGATCATGCCAGACATCTTCCTATATCCTCTGTTTTCCCTTCTGAACCCGGTGTTTTAACACCTGCCACGAGCACACAGGTGTGTAAATTAAAAATGTGCTTTGCCTCCTCTGCGTTGACCTTCCTCACAGATTATTACTGCACTTTCATCTACATGAGGCAGAACCACACATTCAATACAAAAAATGTATGCATAAATGTGAAACAAATCCCTTGCATCATTTGAAGATTTCTCCCTCATTTTATAAGTTGTATTTATACAGATTGTAACATGGGTAAGACCTGAAATTACTTTTCAAAAGTTAATCTTTTCCACACAAACAGACACCTAAGTAATAAAAAAGTAATCAAGGAATAAAAGTCCAAGTGTGGTACTACTTCTTCTTCAGGATTTTGCCTGGTTGTTCTCTGCATTCCTTGGGAGGTCAGAATCAAGTATACGTGTCTGTCAAAAAGTCATTTTTCCCTTATTTCTGCCCAGAGTAAAAAAAAATATTAAATTAACATATAACAAGAAAATCTGCTCCCACCGGGATATCAAGTCCAGCTTTTTAGTCATCAAAGCTTTGTCTAATTCAAATTACTTTGGCATAACTGTGAAAATTTGCTCTTCCCTGCTGATTCATCTCAGATGTGTGGCATTTTTCCCTTTGATTAGCCAGAGATGGACCTGGCCAGCCTCACTCACAGGTGGTTCCAGCACAGCTCTGTGCAAGTGAGGCAGAGCCATGAACTGCTCTCCCATCCTCCTTGCCAGCCTCACACTCTGCTGAAATATCCAGAGAACATAGACATGAAAGAGGCAACAGAAACAGTCACAGAGAAAGTAATTTTCCATTTTAAAAGTGTCTTCTAAGCACCCCCCCATTTATATTTTTGGTTTTTGCTTTTAATTAAAATTTTTTCTGGCATAGTAATAAGTCAAAGCTCTCTTTAAAGCACAACCTCCTATGAAGTTAAAAAGTAAAACACCGTTGGCAAGGGAATTTTTCATTTGTATCTCCAATATGCCAGTTGGAAATCCCCAGTGACAATGCTGATCCATGTCATGATCAAAAACCCCAAAACCAGTGATGGGTTTTGGGACTCAAAGGTCTGTTGAAATTAAATAGAAACTACAGATGTACTTCTTTTGCATTTGTAGTTTTCCTCATACCATTTTTTTTAATAAAGACTTTCTGAGTATCCCCAGTATCTGTTTCTCTGGCTGTGCTGTAAGCAGTTCAAACCAGTTTTTTTTGTTCTGTGCAAGTGACTGGAGCAACCTGCAGAGTGCTCAGCACCACCAAGCCACATAATTCTATTAGAAAAAGGGATACCCATCAGCTTTTGACCAGGCACTTCAGCTAATTGTATTAAGAAGACTAAGTGAAATTCAAGTGCTCTCCAAAAGGGAGAGATTTTATTAGTAGCGCTCTGTAGGGCTGAAGGATGGAATTATTTCTGTTTTTCAGGTGACAGGGGGGGCTGCTGAGGGATTTTCCCGGTGTCACACCAAAGTCTGTGGTTCTGACCAGCCCCTCCTTGCCTTGCAGGGCTGGGGCAGCTCAAACCCCAGCACACAGGTAAGTGTGGGCTCTGCAAGGAGCCAGTGGCTGTCAATCCTGCAGGGAGCTGAGCACTAAAACCCAGCTCCCAAGACAACCCATGGAGCTGCAGAGTTGTGCAGAAAGCAGCTCGTCAGCAGCGCCAGCAGAGAGGAGAATTCACTGTGAGGCTGCAGAGCTGAAACACTTCAAAATGTCAAGGCAGGATGACAACCCACAGGCAGAGTTGTCTCTGCAGAGTCAGGATGTTTCATGGAGAGCACATCCCACGCAGGATGCTGGTGGTGTGGCTGCAAACAGGCTCCTCACTGGCACAGCCAAGGCAGGACCTGCACTCACTGCTGATTTTACACAGAGCACCTGGGGCCATCCCCGTGGGGATGCAGGTGTGGGTGGGTGAGTACCCAGTGCTGCCCAGAAATGATGTGTCTTGTAATTCTGCACTCTCTGGCTCTCCCACAGCATCTCTTAACCCCTGGGTGGACCTGCTCTGGAATAAATTTCTGCAAAGCTCAGATAGATGCATTAAAAAAAAAACCACAAACATGTTTCTGATGAGTCGTCAGCAATGCTTGTGAGAAAAAAATAACTCCACATATTTTCCTGATTTTAGAAAAAATCTGCATTGTTGAAATGGTTTTCTTCTTGAGCATCTAATATTGACATTTAGGGGAAAAGCAGCAGCAGAAAAATTGTGTCAAGAAATACCATTTTAAGTCATGGGTCATAATCACTGGGAAACAGAAGCTGGTTCTATCCTCTTCACTAGAAGGAAAACAGAGAGAAAAAGCTCCTTCCTTTCTTTCACTAGCTACAAACTAATCTTATTTCATTAAATTCTACTTTAAAACAGTTATCAGTGGCATGATCATAAATCTTATTCCTTGAAGACAGTTGAGTAAGGCTGGTTTAAAATGACAGTGGCTTTTTGTATGCCAGTGTCCTAAAGGACTTCATTCACCTGTGTGATTTTATAGTTTTAAGTTTACAGTAGCAAGGAGTTTACGGCCTTCATATTACCCCTAGAAAAGCCCAGTATAGGTCAACACAGCTCTACATTCTGGAATTCCCCAAGTACATGTATTTCACAAACTTCTGCTTCCCTCCCACCCCACATCCCCCAAACCAGAAAATTCTATACAATACTGGTAACAATCTCGACACCTCTGGCTCTGAACCCTCAGAAACACGCTGCAGGAGACACCAATGTTCCTTGCAATTACAGAAGTGTGGCCAGGTACATTAATGAGCCATTAAAATGTGCCACCTGCCCGCTGCTGTAGCAGGGAGCTGTCAGAGGCACGGCGTGCTGTGACTGCTCCTGCCTGCAGAGATCCGTGCGACGCCTCGAGGCTGAACCCACTTTGAAACTTCCTGCCTGATGAATGGATTCATTTGTAGCAAGATCTGAAAGCCATGGATTTTCCATACCTTCTCTCCAATTTAAAATACAAGCTCGATATGTCTAATGCTTCAGGGACGGGGATGGAACGTGCCCGTGGTGGGGTTTGTGTGTGCTCCTCCTGCCCACCCTGTTTGTTGTTGCCCCACCTCACCACCCCAGGCAGCATCCCTCAGCACCAGGGACATCAGCTCACTGCAGGGACATCATCCCCATCACAGCTACCAAGTCCATCTTGGTTTGGACCATATCTTGGCCCCCCTGCACCCCCCAGACGCAGCTCAGCTTCTGCTGCTCAGGTCAGATGGAATTTTGAAGGGACACAGAAGGTCACCAGCAGATTCCAGAAAATCTCCTGCTGATTCTGTGCCAAAAAACTACAGCTTCTCCCCAGAAGTCATCCAGCTCTCTGGTAGGTTTGCCAGCTTCTACCTCTTTTCTTAAATTGGATCTCAATAAATAGTCACATACCCACAGTGTTTAGAAACTGAGTGAATTTTCTGTTGGACCAACTCTAAAAGCTTAGGAAGCAGTGAAAGAGCCCAAAATTAAGCTATGAAATACACTGTACCCACATATTACAACACAGGAATTGACAGGTAACAATAAATATACTCACAAGTGTTGTAACAATAAATATAGCCTAAAGGGGAAGAAAGACTTTTTTTTTTTTTCTGGTCTCTGGTCTTCTGAGACATAGTCTTGCTTTGAAAATGTTGGCTTAGAATTCATTAAGAAACAGGAGTCAACAATATAAAAATTTCTCCTCTTTCTTCTTGAAAACCCAGTCACAAGTACTGCATGATTTTAAGGCATGAGAGATTTTGATTTTCCAGTAATTCTGCTATCTAGTTGTGTTGCTTTAATTAGCTATCAGCAGCACTTAATTTATTTCTAGTGTATTGTTGCCAGCTTTTTACATATCTCTCTGTGAAAAAATCTCAAAAATAGACCTACAAAAATTAATCTTCCTGTTCCCTGTGCAGAGATATTAAAATGGTAATTACATTCTTTATACCTCTAAAACCTGGTTCTACTTCTAGATACTTATCTGAAAGCCCAATGAAATTCTGTGATAACAATTGTTGATGCTACTTACACATTACTGGAAGGTATTGATATCTGATAGTAATCATGAGATTGTAAAATCTTCACACAGTGAGACCATAGTTCATCAGTGCCTTTGATTTTTATACTGAAGAGTGATTGCCTGGACAAATAAACTCCACTTATTAATTCTTAGCATCATATTACCTTTATTTATTGTAGCACAAAGAAAAAAATCTTGTGATTTCAAGGGTACTATACTCAGGTGGCAACACAGCAATTTCTTAGAACCCCATACCTCAAACACAGACTGCTTCCCCACAGGCACGTGGCTCATGTGGCCAGGGAGGTGCCACTTTTTGGAATTCACTTCCCACAGAAATCCCTCTGCTCAAAAGGCCACAAACTGCCAGGACGTGGCTGCAGTTGGTTGCTCACACCTTGGAAAGACCAAACCCACTCTGAGACTCTGATTTCAGCCTTATGGGGTTTCTCAGAGGAACTCTGTGGGTCTGGCAAAGCCAGCCTCCCCTCAGTGGAAGTGTCACCTGCACACACCAAACCCTCTTCCAGCAGGAAGGGTGGGGGTTTTTTGCCCTTTGATATCAAGTTATCTAAAGATTTTTCCACAAACTCGTGCCAAGAAAAGCTAAGCAACAATTACTAACAGTTTAGCTGGAGGCACCTTCCTTACTTGTGACCCAGACAGGCTCTCCTGCAAATGGAGATCTTTTGGAAATTCAGTATTTTTATTCCAGAGAAAACAGTATCAAAAAAATAAAGAAGTGAACAGATTACGCTCTTAAAAGCTCCTCTAATATTTTGATTTATTTCAGCATTGTTTGGCAACTTCTCACAATAAGCAGTTTCAAATGGCCTAAAGTAATTGCAAAATAAACCCTATTAAGAGACCCTGATGAAGGAAACAATTAAAATTGTATATACAGTTTGCTCTGATGAATCTCCCAACTTCACTTTTGCACCAAATTATATAGTTCCATGTTGTTTTTTCCTTTCACCAGAAGTGTGACTTATAGTCCTATAAATTCAACCTAGCTGTCAATTAAACTTAATAAACATTGTGTGAGTGAATTAGGAAGAGATACAAAGCAATTCAATACAAGGGTTAGTTATGGAGAAGACTTTTTAATGAACATAAATTGATATCATTAAAATAAATTTGCTTTTATGTTCCTGAAGTATATGACCTGCAAAACAAACACTGGGCCAAAGCTACTATATTTCCTGAGATGAAACGGGAGCTTCCTGCTCTCTGGGATTTCAGAGATTTCTAAGGCTGGAAGATGCAGCCTTCTTTGTTAAAGGAATGCAACAAAGGAGATAAAACTTCAGCTTTTTGTTCAAGTTAATTTTTCTCCCTTGAATCACCTTCATTTTACAGAAGGAAAGGAGTAAATAAAAAAGCCTTTCAACATTATTCTTTATAGGCTGGCAGTAACCAGTCGGTCGCTTCTCTGAATTCTCATTTTTGCAAGCTGTGATGCAGTCATATTTCAAGACCACATTTAAAATCAACGTGCAAGGTGAGAAAAGCATTTTTACTGCTACAAAATCTCCCTCTCCCTCTTTCTTTGTGTCCCTGGAATAAAAGCAATAGGTTCATCATTATTTTTGACTGTGTAAGGATAGGAGAAGTGAATCAGGTGAACCAATCTTGTACCTTGACAGCACAGCATGCTTTGCCTCACCTTCTCCTGGGCTTGTCTACATTCCCAAGCTGCAGCCCCATTGTTTTTGTCAGACATATTCTCCAAATCAGCTTCTGTTTCAGGAGTTCTTCCTCACGTGGCAAAATTATTCTGGCTGGAAAATAGGGAGAGGATTTTTTTGTGTTCACAACAGCATCATTGACAATTAGTGCCTTTGGCATCCCCTCTACAGAGAGAGGAATTTCACTCTGTGGATAAATAGAGAGCTTAGGCTTCCAGGGCTGTCAGCCCTTAACAAACAATAAATGCATGCACCAGTGTAGAAGGGAATATAAATCAGAACAGCAACTTGAAGGTTCTTTCTTAATAACACAATGCATGTTTATCTCTGAGAAAAGAAGGCCCAGCAGCTAGCAAACACCACTAAATTCCCACACAACATGGCATTGTCTATGGCTCTTAGAAAGGTAAAACATGCTTGAATAGATGTTAGTGTTCTTAACACCAGAGGCCTGCATGCTTAGAGAAAGGCAATCACAGCACACTATTTCTCTCGAGGCACCACAAACTATTGTTCCTTATAATTGCAAGCATAAGATTTAAAAACCTTTTCATTGCCTTGATGAGTTGGTTTGCAAACTGGCAGAATACCAAGCACTGGCTTAGGCTGTGTGACACCATATGGACTGTCCTTAAACCCCAAATCCCAAAGCACATGTCTCTACCCTCAAAGGATGATGCCTTTGATAAAGGCAGATCACTGCAAAACCTGATTCCATGATTTACAGAAAGCTTTTAGGGTGAGCAGTTCTGAATTTTCAGGGAATAAATTTTTCCCTCCCTCCCCCCCTCCCTCCCCCCTTCTCTCCTCTGAATTTTCAAGGTTATTATCTCAATGCTTTTTCCTTGGTACCAATTCCTCTGAACTTGAGTTCACAATGACTCACAGCAGGGAGGCACAGAGAGAGCTACCACCAGAAGCTTTCTCCCTGGAGAAGCTTCACAATGCTGCCTATTATGTAGCAACTTGAAATGCTGGCTAAATGGCACACATCTCTTAAACATCCTTTTCTCTCATTTGTTCACCCCAGGGACCCCAGGCATGGAGATGGATCTCTGCTCTCCTTATCCCACCCTGCCCACTGCAGAGGTGTGTGAAAGTGTGGAGGCCTGCCAGTCTCTGGACTGCAGCCATGACTCCCAGCACTGCTTTTTGGAGGGTTGAACTGGTGGGCTCCAAGCCTCAATCAGCCCAGTGTTCACTTACCAGTGAAAGCCCATAGAAAAAACACAGCCCCTTAGTGAGGTGTTACATTTGGGGATGTTTTCCTCAGTCCTACTTGTCCCACAGCCCCCAAATTCAGAAGTGCAATGCAGTGGAGAAGACATTAAAGAGGCTTTGGCTGTGCTGCAGTGTGGATTAAAAGCTTCTCTTCTGCAGCTTGGTAGAAGGACCTCGTTGTAAAAACAAACCCTCCACAGCAGATCCCTCCTATTGCAGTTTCAGGTCAGCCACCCCTCCCTGCACTCCCACACAGGAGAGCACAGACAGTGAGGACAGACAACCATAAAATACTGGAAGGAAATCCACTCCCCCAGTCTCATTAGTGGAGACAAGGGTGAAGACCACCCTGCCTCCATGCAGGCTGTAGCCCTGCAAGCTGGACCACAAAGCAGGCTGACAGCAAGACACAGGGCCATTACATGGGACAGGCAACTCCTCAAACTAACCCACCAGTCATTTAAATCTATCTATTGTTCCTTCTAAATTTCTCTCTTCCAAAACCCACGGCAGGTGAAATCCAATACCATGCACTGACTCACAAATAGCTATTCATTTCAAGAAATCTTTCACCTGAATTGTTTGTTAGAAGCTTCTAAGGAAAACACTGGGTAATGGAAAGTGTAGGTGAAATGACAAGTTGAACTGATTGCACACAATAAACAAAGCACCTGGGGCTTCAGTGTGCCACAGCTTTGTTTGGAGGAACAGGATAATGATGTAAGCCTAGCAGTGGTCCAACATTACAGGCTACCACTCAGTTCTTCTATTAAATTCACCATGTGATGCTGAGCCTTGACTCTCAGCTTCTCTTTCCCTTGACACACTTGCTTCTGTGCTATTCATTTGTAAGAGAAGCACCTCAGAAGAAGGTCTGCCCTCCTCCATAGATTCTCTGTCTCTGTTCTGGCCCTGGCTCCATAATCCCTTGATGCCATATCTAGTAATTCTCTTAACATGTGTACAACTATTACTAATAGCAGTTATAAGAATAGAAATAATTTTGCATTGTACCATCTCGTGGCACATACAACACACTTTGTTGCAGTTCAGACATTAGTCACATTAAGTCTAAGATCATAATTCAACCCCTGTGATGACTAGACACAGGGTGCTGCTTGACTGCTTACAGCAAAAATTGTTGTTTACAAGGTACTGTAGAGATGGCAGCGCTGCACTATTAAAAACATATTAAATTAATTGAATTCAAACAACCAGCCACAAGAACAGAAAGGAGGACAGTATGGAGCTGCCTTTACAGTTAGCATTTAAAGACAAATCCTCCTCATGAAGTGCAGCACACACACACAGATGGGGCAGGTCCTTCTCTGGCTTTTTCTGTAACCTTTATGGGAGGAGACAAGTAGAAGTGCCAAAAATGGGGAACTTTTCTCTTCTACTCTCACCCAGTTTAGCAACCTAAGAATAGCACAGATTAGTTTCACCACTTCCCAGCCTGGATTGCTCCCCTCAGGGATAAATGCCTGCAGAAGGTGTCAGCTGGTAAAGAATCTTTCCAGACTGACAGGGGAAAGGTGAGCTACTCAGTGAACACCACACATCCAGGAGCTCTGAGACACGTGAGGACTCGGGGTATATGAATGAAGCCCAGAAAGATTGCAGCAGTTTGTCAAAAATTTAAGTCAAAACACCATAATATTGAAAAACCTATACAAAAAAAAAAAAAAAAAAAAACCCACACAAACAAACAAGGAAAACTTCCTGGTGGAAGAATTCAAGGTCTTATTGTGGAACTTTCTTCTTCATGCCACAGATTATATTTTCCTTCAGTATGATGTGATCACATGACTGTATGAAGTGAAGCTTTCTGCAAAACAGCAGAAATTTCAAGCCTGGCTGCATGGCAGAGTAGAGGAACACGTGCCTGGCACAGCACGACCAGCCGACTATTGGCAACAGGCAGCTGCATTAGGCATAAACCAAATTAACAGAGGGTGGAGAAAGAATATACTGCCTCCCCCAGGCACGTTTAAAAGGCTTCAGAGCCAAAGGGATGAGCACAGCCACCAGCTGCTGAGCTGGGCCCTGTCCTGGGCAGATGCAGGGATATCCCTCAGAACCAGCCCTTGGATCCCTTGGGCACTGCTCCAGTATCCTGTCCTGCTGCTGTGCAGAAGGAGAAAGGTTCATTAGGAACTTCTGCCTTCCCTCTGTCAGACTCTTCTTGAAAATACTACAGCCCTGAGCTGGCCTGACACTGCTCACGTCTGTTCTGCTCAGCATAATCCCCCAGCTAATGGCTCTAAGGGAGAGGCACCTCTTCCCAGGCATGAGGCAGTGCTTGGAACATGAATATTTCATAAATGAATACAGGCTTTTCAAAAATTATTAACACATTTCTGCAATCCGTGTTCAAGGATTGCTGTAAAATAAGGCAGAGCTGTGCTTTCAGGGTCTCTCAGTCTGATCCTGACAGTATTTAAAACATGCAGCTACAGGCTTATTATGCAGTATTAATACAACAGATCTCAAGGATATTTATCGACTGCTGCTGCTATGAAGCATTTTGAAATGCTTCCTTGACTCCCATTAGATCCTACACTAAGGTAACATTTCCCAGGAGTTTATTTGTATTTCAGAGAAGAACACACTGACCATGTTCACCCTTTCCAATATTTCTTCCAGACACAAGGGATTATTTACCCATGCTTGCATGCAAATATCTCATCTAATTCATTTTGTTCTTTTAAAATGCTGGTTAAATAAAGCTTTTCAGGGAAACAGAGTCTGTTTCAATTTATCTTAGTTGAAACTGGGACTATAAATCTCTTCAGTTTCCTTTATTGATCTTAGACAAAATTACAAATATAAATTACAGCTGCTGCAAATTAAATGTTCTAATGACTGTGTTTGAAAGCAAATGCAATGGCATCAATAACACATTAGATAAGACACTGTGAGAATAGCATAGAGCTACCACTCCCTGCTGAAAGCAAAATGATTTCTGTGGAAACTCACAGCCAGGGGGTCCCTTCTCCCACATCCATGTTCTCCTATCTCTCATTAATTTGTAAAATTAGCTACACCACATCTACAGACTTGCAGGTGGTTTGATGCAGCCGTCAGGAAAACTCATCAACTGGTTTGATAGACACCATCATTTCAGAGCCAGCAGCCCAAAGAGGGCTGTTTCTGAAAGTCTTGTAGAAAAATTGCAGGCTTTGGCTGAAATTGTATTGAGACACACAAAGTTTGCACACTGGACCAAGGCAAGGATCCAACACTGGCATGTGGTGCTGAATCACTGCACTCAAAGAGGCAGCACATATTCTATACAGCCCATGCTGAGGAGATAAAGACATCTCCAGCTCAGTGTCCCACCAGGTCCCTTCACTCTTTATCTCACTGAAAGTGCTGGTCACAAGGTCACGCTTTACAAGGGCAAATATCAAGTGATGCTGCTTCAAGTGCCATATATTCCTCATGAAGGAGCTCCTGTTTCACAAAGCAGCATAATCATCAGTTTTCTACACTGCTGACATTTAGACCCTTAAGCACAAAGGTATCTGTTTACCAGGTCATGAAATTGCAAGTATAATATCAGCAGCTGTGCTGTGCTTGACAAAACCATAAAACATTTCATTTTGCTGCCTAGTGAGCTTTCAAAAGCCCCAACACTGGAGAGGAGACAACATTTGTGTTACCATCAAAGTATTTCAAAACACCTACTTTTCTGTCTGTGATCTGTGGACATGCATTTTTCCCTCACTCCAGCTCTGCCACTTCCTTCTGATACAGCCAGCACTGCAAATAGCCAAGAAAACTGATTCCTTTTATGCTTTCTTAAGTTTTATGTGATCACAAAGCCTCTCTGAATAAGTATTACTGTGTGTAGTCAAGGTAATTCCTACAAATTTTGTGACATGGGCACCTTGCTAAGCAGACAACGAGCTCTACATTTATCCAGAGATAAATGCAGGACACGGGCTCTGGAAATCCTGTTGTCTTTGCAACTCACAGAACTAATTGCTTCTGAGCAGAATTCAGCTGCTTTGATAGACACCATTGATTCAGGGCCTCACAGCCATTAATGTGTTGCTGAAAGTCCTGCTTGTAAATATACCAAAACCAACTGAAACTGCACTGACTGTGAAACCACAAAGACTTTGCACTCAAAGTGCAAAGGAAGAAGGAATTCAATACTGGCATGAACTTATGGCCAGGAGGGCAGGTCTGACAGACCCTCCCAGCCTGTGAGCTGTTCCACAGATGGAACTTCTCCTCTCTGCTTAAAACAGGCAATAGACCCTGATTTTTGTCTTCCCTCTTAATGTAACCTGATAAACAAAAAACAGCTGGAGCAGCAATCTTTGTCTACTGCTTGTTCTCTGGTGTCAGCCAAGCTGCTGTAAATCCTCCACAGATACCTCGTGCCACTGGCATCTCTGGGTTTTTGGGGGAAGATGCTGGAATTCTTTTTTTCTTAAAATAAAAGCATTCAGAAAAGCTTTCCAAACCATTGCAGTGATTCAGGTACCACCTTCTGTTTAAATGGTGAAATTAGTGGATAGCCCAATCATTTTCTAAACTTCTTGTCTTGGCTGGTAAACAGGCATCTCCAAGAGGGAAGCACAGGAACACCTCTGGAGGGCATGGGTGGCCTCTGATCTAGGGAGAGCATTTATGTAATTCAGAATTAGCCTCTGACATCACTTTTTGTTCTTTGCTGAGTATAAGTTTGTGGAATTTCATTCATTATTTACTTTGACCTTTAGCTGCACTGGATATTCTCTTATATCAAAACTTGACACTTCATAAAGAAAAACTCAAGAAAACATCAGCCAGCAAGCTAAACATCCACAGGAAGGGCAGATCTCATAGTGAACTGATAAAAACCATCCCCTTGCTGACAGCCTGGAAAGATTCAACCTCAAGCTGCCCAAAGCAAGATCTTCTGCCTTAACACCACTGTTTATGCTGATTCTCTCTCAAAATCCTCAGGTCTTTTGGGTAATCATGCTGCACATACCTGCCCCTAGGGAGACTTTTCTCCTCTCCATTAACACGAGTGAGCCCAAGCTATTCTGCATGTATGCATTCATGCATGTACAAATTTCACTAAGTATCTTCCACAGGAACATTCTGCAAAAATCGCTTTTGCTGGATGCAAAAGTTCAGCCGAGAGAATTATCAACATCCTGCAGTAAAATGCTGTCATCTCAGTGTTAAATGGCAATGACAAAGATCAGGTTAAATACTTTCACAATCCCTACAAGCCATAAGGCTTGAAATGTTTGCCCTTGGAATTGTAGCCCAGGGTCTGGGTAATAGTGAACCAGAGTGGAAAGAACCTGGGATCCCTGGCCCCTCACCTCCTGTTATTTGCAGAAGGTGAAAGCACACCCTTTTTGCTCAAGGCTCTTGTGGAGTTTTGACCACAAAAGAAACATGAAAATTTCTTTGATTATATTTAAATATTTCAGAGAGGTGACCAGACTGTGGAAGTTTAATTACCTTAAGCCATGAGAGGGAAGAGAATTGAGGGCAGTGACAAAAAGAATGAAAAGGAGAAAAATGAACTTTTTTTCCAGGACAATGAAATGTTACTATTTATGAACCTGCAAGAGAATTAGAGCTGAAATAATGAGAAAAAGAGGTTTTAATTAATGATGGTAATTCTTACGAAAGGAACCAGATTGCCAGCCCTGGAAACTGCCAGCTCATTTTATCCACAATGTCCATACAATCTCAATGAGGTTATTTCAAAGATCCCCAGCTCAGGACATTATCCTGAGCAGAGAAGTTCAGTTTCTGATTGCTCATACAACTTGTCTTTTGCTGCAGCTGGACATTGCAACATGAATATTGTTCACTAAATCAATCCCACGGTACAAGCAGATCCTTTGATATGAGCCAATTGATCTCTAACAGCTTCAATCAGATTATAGCAGTGACTAAGAATCATAAAACCTACTGAAATAAATGTAAATCCCCTTAGGTTCAAATGGCTGCTGCATCAGGGTCTCAGCCTGAGGAATTCACAGCAAATCGATCACCAGCTTCCTCTAATACTTAAATAACCCTTAAGAAATACAGACCACAGCAACAAGAACCAAGGGGAAAAGAAAAAGAACCCTTCATTGAGATCATGCCATTTCAGTTAACTTCTGATCCTTCTGTTTAGATACATCAGTCCCTTCATCCCAGTCCTGATGATGTCTGCTGTGAGAGACAGCACACATCACATTTTGCAAAGAGCAGCAGCTGCAGAATTTGTTTCCAAACTGGAGGTGAGGAGGAAGTTGGGGTTTTTTAGTAGTTGATAATAAAATCCTGGAGTAATGAAACATTAGCAGAAGCCTTTCACCATCTACTCTTGCATCCTGTTCTCCACGATTTTGCAGCTGGCTGGAGAATTCCACCTCCCAGAAGTGCTGAGCAGACTAACAGGTTTGGGGCTCAAGTTCTCTGGTAGAAGGACAACCAGCCTGGCTTGTCCCTGAAATTTGATTTCTAGTCCCCACTGGCTTAGTAACACAGCTGCCTTAAGCTAAACACCTTGCAGTGGTTCTCATAACATCCTGTGGCAAAGACAGGAATGATTTTCACTACTTGAGCCTAATATGAAATAGATTAAGTCACATGTATCAAATTCACTTTAACATGAGTATTTCTATTACCTGGGTCAGAGAGTCTGTGCAGTCACTCTTCAAACCCTGCTGTTATTAATTCAGCAATTACAGCTTTATGGTGGCAGGAAATCCTTGGTGTTTGAGCTGGGACTGGAAAGCTGTAATTCTGAATGGGACATGACATGAATTACTGGATTGCTGTAATTTTTCAGCTTTTCATGCATTTTCACTGCATATATTAAAAATAGGGCAAGTAATTCACTTTTAATTATGCAAATTCAAAGACAGTGAGACAAGAGATGGATGAGTTTTTAAAAGCCTGCTCTGCCTGGCCACCTGGGGTTAGCACAGAAAATCCACCAGCTAATCAGGTAACCTGGCCCACCATGCTCCTGCTTGCCTGAGTGTACAAAAAATTACCTCTTTTTAGTATTCTGCACCATCACAAGAGCACAGAGCACAGGAAATAAATTGCCAAACAGAGGGAAAGCTGGGCAAAGGCAAACCTTCTCAACCTGCCTTTCCCCTTGCCTTAGGTGTTTAAGGACAGCTGATACACAGCTGCCCTCACATCTGACGTCCCATAAAACCTCAGAGGCTTTCAGGCTTTCAACTTAATTTGCCCATTCTCATCCTCAGCCACCATTTCTCAATGAAAGGAAAAATTTGCCCAATACAGATATTGCAAAGAACTTTTAACTAAAGTATTCAAACCAGGGCCGCAGTGTGGATCAGCTTCCACATTCTGCAGCTCTACCCTTGGCTTCTTTTCTGTTTCTTAGCAAAATCTCTGGCTGCAGCCAGCTTTTCTATGCATGAGTCCATACACAGGTCTGTGAGTCTGGTACACTGGTCTCAAAGACATCACTAAATTGTAAGATAGCAAGTGCAATGATGTCTTGTTAAAAGTCTAGTAGCTGTATCTAACAGCTAAAGTGTTCAGTGTGGTAATTACAGAGGCGAGAGACTGCTGAGCATGTGTAAAAAAGGAAATAATTGGAGTAGCAGTAATGCAAAAGTGTCTCCAAGCCTAGAGCAATTGTTATTTTGCCCTCCTACTGTTGTGCTACTCACTGAGGATACAGTGGTTAGAAACGAGCTCTCTTTAATGAATGCTATGTTCAGGTGTTTTCCATCCAGAAACCCCAAGGCTTCTATCCAGTACACACACAGTTTAGGATGGAGAGGTAAAACTACTCACAAACCTTGTTGCCTTGCCCTGAAAGATTACCTCTGCCTCTTTTCCCTGGGAGAACTTTCATGCAAGAACATTAGCAATGCAAATCTCCAGCAACCTACTGAAAAGAGGGTGCTGGAAAAGGTGCTCACAAGACACTGCTGTGCTGAGTTTTTCACATTAATATTCACAAAGCAGGTGGAAATTTTCAGGTTTCTCTAATCTCTTCATCCTGCTTTCCCCACCCAGAGATCTCACTGCTAGTTTCAGTATTGCTTCTTTAAAGGTGATTTCTTGTAGTTTCTTCAGCAGCTATTCCATGTGCTGAATTCTTTCAGTACTTGCCTGGGTGCCTATTACATAGAGTTTCAAAAGCAGAAATCTTCCTGAAGAGGAGTGGGTGGTTCAAGTGGTTTTTTTCTGTCGTGTCCTTGGCATTGCTATTAGAAATCTCACTCAGATATGGTATCTGCCCTGCAGGCCTGGAATCCAGCCTTATTCTCCAGCTTTTTGAAACTCATCTCTCCATTTTAGCATACCTGCTGATCACAGCCTTCATAAATCGAAGCAGAACTGAGCGTTACCTTCACCTCACAGCTTCTGTAGAATCCTGAGTCATGCATTAGTCACTTGTGGTCTCAGCCACTGCTACTACTTTCAAAATTGTGTTAAACTCCTGCTCTTCACAGAGTGAAGCACAGAATTAGCTCACTTACCTGTTTATCTGCTCCACTTTGACAAAGATGTGTTTTGTTGGGCAGGGGAAGGTCACCATTCCAGTCTCTTACCACCCAGCCTGTTCCCTGATTGCAAAGCCATGGGGGGATTTCTCCTTCAGCCTCATCATGGAGCACTTCTGGCTGCTGGGACACAACCTCTGAACACTCTTGTGTCTTTGTGAACTCACCATCAAAGCAGTCTCAGTCCAGGGAGCTAAAGATCTGACACACTGCAGTGGGAACAGCAGTTCTTGCTCACTGTGAGTAGAAGAGTTTGAACTCCCCTGCCTCCCAGTCCTGCTAAAGGGAAACCTGATTCTTATTTATAATCAGGAGGAAATGAAGACCACAAAACGAGATGATGACAGTGTCATTAAGGATTTATTTTAAACTGCAGAACCAAGCAGAAACAATATCTTGTCTTGATGGAGATTAAAGACTTGTGTGGATTCTCCCATTCTCGTCTGATCTCACCATTATGTAGAGATGGTTCTCATAACTTTTAATTTTAATTCTGCAATACACGTCTGCTGCCAGTTCTACCAACCAAAGTCTGCACAAAGATCAGCTTGTAATGAGAGCCAGTTTAACCCTATTATTTTCTTCATGTCAGTGGTGTCATGGAGATCACTTATAAACTTGCATGTTAAGTAAAGCAGTTAATTGTGCTGCTGTACCTGGTTTAGACATAAAAGGCAGAATTAATAACAGGTCTAAAGAAAAGGCTTAGAATAGGAGTCCTGTATGCAGAAAAAGAGATAGTGTGAGTTAATGTCAGCTTGTAAATTGAAAGCATGGCTAATATTTGGTTAAAATATAAGATTAGAGTGTTTGCTATTGATTTGAATGACATACCTATGATAGATAGAAAATAAACATTTTGATGGAAAGAAGTGACAGAAACACCAAGGCTGACCCTTTGTGTAAAGTAAGGTTCTCCTGAGCAAATATGGCTATCAGACTTGAAATATCCCTTTTTTGAAATAAATCCCTTTCAGACTTGAAATATCCCTTGTCCCAAAGGGATGCTCAGAGTTCCCAGAGACCAAACAGGCACTTCAGGATGCATTTAATCTCTGACAGAGAAGTACTTGGCTCCAGCGTGGGTACCTACACCCAAACACTCAGCTGGGGATGTGGGATGGCTCCACAGGCCTGGACATGGAGCCAGAGTTTGACTGAAACTGTAGCATCCAGGTCAACAGAAGTACTGGAGGAATTTATGTGTACAATAGGGCATATAGCAGTTTTGCAGAGGGCTGGAGGGGTCTCCTGTTCATTTCCAGGGAGAAAACAACAACAAAACACCCCGAAAAACCACCCAAACAAGCAACAAAGCAAAAAACATTGTGAACCTATTTTCATCTTTAGGCACCTGAATACCTTTTCTCAAGACCTGCTTAGAGCAAGAAGGAAAGTGGGTTGGCAGACAAAGATTGCAGACTTTCATCTCACAATTCATTTCTCAGCAATTATGCTCTTTCCCTTACCCAGGACAGACTGGAAAATGACTTGTTCCTATTGTTCCTATAAACCAAGGAAACAGAAAGGTAAGTTAATGCTTTCTACATGTCTGTTGCCATTTCATTAGAAACCCTATTGAACAAGAATGAAAGGTGTCCATAGGTACAAAACAAATTTTTAAATTTTTTTGTTTGTTTTCACTTTAATGGTCCAAGACATTGTTTAAACAGCAGAACAATTATAGATTGACTTAGCTGATTTCTTTCTGAGTACACCAGGGCCCTGATCCTTCCTACAATGAACGCTACAGAAATCAGCATTAGACACAAGTTACTGTGAAACCAAAGTGTATTTGTGTAGCAATAAAAAAGAAAGAATTGGGACAATAATGAGCAACCAAATAGTAACACAGTTAAGGGTGCTGCTTTGCAGGAGACAAGTGACTGTTCTGAACTCTGAAGTGCCAATGTAATGAATCACAAGAGCACACTGAAATGAGAGCAAACATATAAATTCTTCTTATTTCAATATGTACAAATAGCAAAGTAATTTGAGGCTGTTAACCTCCACAGCTTGAGGACAATATGTTCATCATTATTGTATAGCTCTTCCCTCTTCAGAAATTCTCTGTTGATTGGTTTTGTTGTTCCTCTGAAGCATATTGTATACCTGAAAGGATGCTCAGTATCAGACAATGCTGAATAGCTCATAAAAAAGTGGACAATTTCAAAAAGAAAGAACTAGAAAAGGAAGCAAACAGTTACACTTCATTATTGCTGACAACACAGATTATAAAAACACACTAAAAATATTTTGATTTTTGCTTTTGAATGGATTTCATGGCTTCTTTTCTAAAGAGCTAAACATTTTTGAGTTTTTCTCCTTCCTTTGCACTCCAGTTTCATCTCTACATCCCCTACCTCCACAGCTCCACCTGCAGTGCACCTTTTTCCAGCTTCTCTGCTCTCTTCTGAGTCATCACCAAGTCTTGTGTCAAAGACACCAAACTGCCAGCTACTCAGTTGGACCAGGAACTCATCTGAAGAGCAGGTGCAGGTGGCCAGAGTGGGTTTGGTGAGGCTGGCTGGGCACACACCACTCCAGTGGTGACCACAGTGAGCACTGCTCTGTCCTCTCCCCGGGGCAAGCCAAGTCACCTTGACTCAGGGCTGGAAAAACACCTTGGCCAAAGCAAATCTACACATCCCTGAAGGAGGAGAGGCTGCTGTACCTTCCTGCTGCCACGAAGGGAGGCAAAGCAAGGTGCTTCATCCTTGCAGGACTTGTGCACCATAAATGAGTCGTGCATTAGAAAATCCCCTTCTCCCTGCACCCCTGAGTGCACAGGAATTGCAGCCACACTTTGTCTCTCAGGACTGTGATTCTGAGTCTCATCTGAGCAGAACTCACCCTTCAGCAGTCCCAACAAGAGGCACTTTCCACGAGCCAAGGTAAAGGCTCAGGCCCAGCTCAGAGCTACACAAATGGCAAGAACATTCCTCCTAGAAAGTGCTTTTTTGGTTTACTGAAAGTTTGGGGAAACAAATATATTGAAATCTGGCTATGGAAGTGTAAATAGTAAAAAATACCTTTCATTTTATACCTTTTAATAGTCAGTGGAGAGGCAAGAAACACAGAAAATACCCAGAATTCTTCACCAGGCAACTAAGTCTTTTAGGAAATACCACAAGACACAAAAAGCCACTTGTTTAGTTGGAGGAAGAGAAAATACCATAAAGCTTAAGAAGCATTTTGCTCAGGAAATCACATCTTTCCCCATTTTCCAGCTGACACGTTGCATTGCAAGTCTGTCACAGCACATTACCTCGGTGATGTGATGTAATGCAACATTGCTGATGCAACCCAATCTGATGTGTCTAATGTGATACATCAGGTACAATATTTGGGAAGATTCTTCAGAAAACAGCGTCCACAGAAGAGTATCTTCCCTCATCTTTGCCAATTAAAAGAGCCTTTCCAAAGAGTTGTATCAGTTGCAGATAATTGCTTTTTCACAGGTAATTGGCAAATACAATTAGTTGTGGGGAAGGTTTGCTTTTCAGCAACTCACACGAACACCAAAAAAATAAAGGGAAAACAGATTATCACAGATGACATGTAACTTGTTCCAGTGGAGCAGGACCTGAGTAGGTGTTATTTACAGATTGTGCCACCATTAGGCTGATATTTTTTTCTCCCCCATTGAGAAGTGAGAATTGAAGCTTTGAAGTTCTGTGCTTACAGATTTTCATTTAGGGCCCCAAACTGGAGTTTTATCCTGAGGGAAAATAGCAGTAAAGTCAGCAGTTTGTCCAGAGATACATAAAAATTCACCAAAAAATAGGAAATATCTATCAAACTTTTAAACTGTTCAGTTTATAAACAAACTGGGAGATAAGTTTGCTAATATCTGCAGAAGATAAATATCACCAAAAGCAAAATCAAACAAAAATACATCTCTCAGCAGACACTGGGGGACACTGTCGTGAGTGATTTATTACAATGTAAGTACTGGGCACTGTGAGCAAATTCAAGACCACCTGAAATCCTCTCCACTTGTTTCCAAAGCCAGCTGCAGCTATGGAAAACTGCTGGAGGTTCACATACAGAAGGGGCACAAGCAGCCCACCAGGGTGAGGATGTTTGTGAGCAGAGGAGCTGCAGGAAAGGTGATGCTGGTCCCAGACTGAGCACGTGGCAGCAGAAGGAGCCCGTGGCAAAACCCACACCTCTGCTGGGTCACTCCACCACCACAGGGCACATGAGAGCTAAAATACACCCAGGCTTTCAAAAATTATTTAGAGGAGGCTTTCAAAGGAGGAGCAGCACCAGCTCTAGATGTTTTCTTTCCATTTAGCACCGTGATAGATGAGTAATGCTGACTCTCACAATTAAAGGGTGAATATCATGTATATGTGTTAAGAGAATTTTTGTAGATTTATGGTTATGTTTTATCTCCCTTGCATTGTTATCAGGGGGTGGCCTGTGTTTGGGACATTTGGGAGGGTTGGCTCATTACTATGGCAACAGCTGACCTCCAATAAATATTTAAGGAGTGATCTCCACCCCTGAACAGTGAAGAAGGAGTCGATGGATGGAACTTTGGGAGGGGCAAAAGGGCTAAAAGGTGAAACCTTCATTGTGTGGGTGACCACATGGTGGGAAACATCCTCTGCTCCTGGCACTGTGATGTTTTCTCTACTCAGTCTTCTGTTGTATTTTTGATAAGGTTTTAATAAACCTTTTGCCTTTTTGGAAGTGAGTCCCATTTCTCACAGCACCTTGCCCTGCCCTGCCATGCAGGTGCCTGGGGAGTGTGAGCTGCAGTGGGCTGGGAGGGCAGCAGGTGATGGCACAGTGACACACACCAGGCCATTGCACTCTCTGCTTGGGCTGGTCTTTCAAGTGTAAAATGTAATTCAAATCTCTATAAAAAGCTATTTGCTCCCTAGTCTCAGGATTCTTACACCCAGTTTCTACCATGAAATCCAATTGGGGAGGGAAGGAAAAAAAAAAAAAAAAAAAAAGGAGCCTTTTGCTCAAAGTCTGAAAATCCTGCAAAAGCCTTCCAGTCTCAGGCTCAGCTGTATCTTAAGAGGCATCTGACCAGTTGTGCATCTCTTCTCTCTTCTCTGAAGGTGTGGCAGAGTGCTTTGGCTCCAAAAATCCACATTTTAAAGCCCAGCATATGCCTCTTGAAATTCCAGTTGTTTATTGGATATTTCCACATCCATGGAGTTCTTCTAACAAAGAGATCAAAGACAAGCTTTCAGAATTTTGAAAATATGAGCCAAAATGCACATGGCAAGTATACAAATGTCTCTCTGAAATGTTGTGTCCATGCAGCCCCTCAGGGTTTCTTCTCAGCCCTGGCCACTGATGGTATCACAAGCCCCTGTTTACAGCTGCCAGCCCTAAAGACTATTATTATTTTTATTATTCCTATTATTCCATAGGAGCAAAAATATTTCTCACCCTTCCCAATCCACCAGTGCTTTCCTTGCTGATTCAGATTAGCTGATAGCATGGATCCTGAAAAAATAATTTCATTATTTGGACTTTCTTTTTTACTGTTTCATTTTCTCTCCTTGCCCATGTGAAGTTTTTTCTCTTTAATGGAGGTTTGTATTTCAAGTTCTCTTAAATCACTGAAGGATTATCAGTGACCAGAGAGACTTTCAAAGGTTTAAAATTCGGTCCCCCTTCAGGATAAAAAGTTGGATCTATATCTGAATTTTCCAAGCTGCTTTGTGAAACATGAAAATTTAGCAAAATAATTTAGAACACAGATTGCAATTTCTGACACCAGTTTCTAGTGAGCTATTGCAGGAACAGCCTTTCTCATGTTCTATTTTCTATATTAGGAACTGTAAGTGGAGTAAAAACCCAATAATTTCTGAGTATTCTAATCCAGAAGTAGGTAAAACATTCCATTTTCACAATTTCTAACCCCTCAACTAATATATTTTATTAGAAAACATGCAATAACATTTTGTATGTCCTCCTCTGTCTTACTGCATTGCCAAAAGTCCCACAAGTATAGGATTAGCTGAAAAAAATCATCTTTTATTAAATACAAAATAAGTTTTTGATTCTTATGATCATGATGTAAAGCTTGAAAATATGATCTCTATATATTCTGAAGCTTCAGAAATGAGACTTGGTATCTACTTTATCATTTGTTGCATTTCATCCTTTCTTTTCTAGAAGATGTTAGGTATTTTTGGAGGCTTGAAATCACTCTGAAGGGCGAAGAGTGATTTATGTGTTACACCTGTGAATTGCTCCTTGCACCCAACACGCTGCCATGCATCACCTGTCACCTCATGTACCAACCATTTTATCAATGCTCCAGGCAGGACTTAAAAGCACTTTTCCCAACCAAAACTTCCCTTTGGATTTTTCAAATTTTCTCTCCTGGCATCTGATATTATCAAGTGTGACAGCGTGCTGCTCATGAAAAAAAAAAATCCACCCCACTTTAAAATCTTTCAGCTGTCCCTTATATCAATCATTTTTTGCTTTTGTTAAATTCAGGCCACATGTCTGTCAGTGAAGTCAGGCACTGCATGTGAAGAGCATGGTGTGGCTGCATTTATTTCTCTAAAGAACAAAGTTCACCTGATATTCTGCTTTCTGTTGGGAGGAATGATGGCGTGGCCATCTGCCTTCTAATTAAGAAGATTATTGTATCTCAGAGACCAGGAAACCTCATCTGTGTCTATTCACTCTCACATCTGTGGCTGGGGAAGGGGGAAAGAAAATCTCTTTGCTACTCAGGGACTTGGTTTAGCAGGAGTTCAGTGACATGGGACTCGGTTATCTGCTTCAATATCAGGTAACAGCACCACCTTCTGCCAACAAGTTACCATCTCTTTAGCAAATTATTAGGGCCATTTTCTCTCTGTGATTTCAGCAGCTTTCCCAAACGCTGCCGATGTAGATAGCAAACTTTAGACCAAAATCCTTAAGGCTATTTTAGAACACATCGAGCTGTCCAGACGAGACACAAATGAAATTATTGACATTTACTTACAAAAAATGCAATAAAACTGGAAGTTGTAAAGCTAAAAATGGTCTGGTTCAGCAAAACACTTAAATACACACTTAAATAAATAAATCCTCAAACATTTTTTGCTGAAGCAGTGCTTGAAGTACCATTGCAAGATTACCACTTCCATAGCATTTTCAACAAGATTTGGGCAGCCAGGCAGGCCCACAGCACCTGGCTTAGTCTGAAAATAACATTTGGTTCCTATTTTAGCTTTCATCCTGTGCCAAAGGGGAAATGGACAGAAGCAAAAGGAGGGAAAACTGGAGCTCCCAAAAAGAGAGGCACGAAAGGAGCAGGTCTCTCCTGTCCAGGTGGGAGTTCTGCTTTTCCCCCTGTGGCCCTGGAGGGATGGAGGAGAAGGTCCCAGGCTGCAGGTGAGACCCTCTGTGCCCAGGTCCTGGTCCTGTGGCACACACCAGGTGTGTTTGCTCAGAGAGCTGCTGCCAGCAGCCCCCGGGAACACACAGAGCAAGAGGGAGCTGCTGACGAGGGCGTGGGGAGATAGGACAAGAGGGAATGGCTTAAAGCTGAAGGAGGGAACATTTAGATTAGGTGTTAGGAGGAAATTCCTTCTGGGAGAGTGATACAGCCCTGTCTGAGGCAAAGAAAGGGAGGGTGGGCAGTGGGTAATGCTGAAGAAAGGCTGCAGGCTGACTTGTGTCAAACCCAGCAGTTGTTTCCCCAAGCCCTCCCGTCCAGGGAGCAAAAACAGTGGCAATACATCTTCCTGACTCTTCATTTTTCTCTGATTTCCCTTTGCATGACTGGAATGGCAAACACACCTGACCACGCTGGTGATGGAGAATTCAACTTTGGGGAACAAATACTGCTGGGAACCCTTGGACAAACTCTGCTTTCTGACACTGCAGCAGTTCATAAATCTACAACCACCCAGTGCAAAGCATCTCTTCTCAACCACTTTCATTGAAATAATCAACCCTTTCCAGTGCTATCAGTGGAAAGACAGGATAGAATTAGCAGCAGGCAGACTCCTGCACCTGCCAGCCATGCAGATGAGTGTACTGAGAGATGGGAAGCACTGCATTAGGCAAAGTAACATCTGCCATGTGCTGCTCTCATACCCACTCTCCCAAGGGAAAAGTCAGAGTAGAGAGGGTTTGGTTATTATTTTGATCATCTAAGCTTGTTTCTCACATGAGCTGGAAAGGTTTTTTCCATGAATTCTTGCATCATATTTGTAACTGCTCAGTGCACAGGCAGATATCGTTTGGAAATGCAAACAGGGCCTGTCAGCAGGGAGAAGGCTGGCTCTGGGAAATACAGCACATTTCCAGGCAAACTGCTAGAACTGCTCCTTAAAGCCAATTCTTGGCTTCTGATAATGCTGAGGGGACTCTTAATTGGATTCTGGTGTTTTCCCTCACGTTCAGCAGCAGCAGCAATGCCTGAACACTTTCCTGCATGAAGCTGGGTGACAGAACTGGGTAATGAGACTTAGAGTGCAAAATGGGGGCATTAGCTCCTGGGAAGGAACTGAACAGCTCCTGACTGGGCCTTCAGAGAAAACTCACTTCCCTTTTGCTCCATGTCTTACATGTTGTTTTCCATGTTTCCTCTTGAGCCCCGTGCCTCTGTGAGTTACAGCCTGGGATGCTGAGGGGGTTCCACATCTGGGGTAAAACTCTTGGCACTTCCACGCAGGGAGGACATGTGGAGCTGAGTAGATGTACACCAGCCCCCAAAGGAGGTGCTCCTACATCTCCTGCAAGATATTCCCATGTAATTTCCAGAGAAAATACTCCAAACTGTGTGCAGAAAGTCAGAATGGTGTGTTTTAATAGCAAAAAACCTGCCAGGGAGGAAGCAACCTCTTATCTTAGCTTTAGATGCATAAAAACTATTTAATGTGTCTTAATGTCTCCATCTATGTTCTCTTTGCACTTTGCAGTCAATGATTGCCCTGCCTTCAGCTTAAGTTAAACATTTAATTTTTAGACTGCTAAGCTTCAGAGGGCTGAATCTTACACAATGTGTAATACTGAGCTGTACTCTGATTTAACTGTAGGAAACATCCTATTTCCTGACAAGGTGGTCCCTCAGTCTGGGGAGCACACCTAGCTGCCACTGGAGCCAAGGGATCTGGGAGAGATCCTGTCACCAGACACAGAGATAAAGAGTAAAGCACTGATGAGCCAATCAATAAAGCAGTAATTAGGGCTGCTTGGCAGGTTGGGGGTGGTTTTGGTACTTTACTTGTAGGGGGTTTTTTTCCTATGGATTTGAAAGAAGTTTGCTTATCTAAGTTTTAGAACCATTTAAATGAATCCCAGTTCTGTTCAAATCAATGAAAGTCTTGGTGAGACAGCTGTAATTTTATGTTCATGTGTTTTAGTAAATTAGAGGGTTTAGCCTTAAGGATTCACTTTAGAGTAATCTACTAAAAAGATAAGTAGAGCCAGATGTAGTGTCTTATAAACTGCTGGACAGTTGCAACTGGAATGACAGCCTTGAAAGCAACTTTATAGCATAGGCAGCAGATTTTCTGACTCAAAAAAGTAGTATTTTACATAAATTGTTGTAAATATTTTTTATTTACAATTCAAGAAGGAAGTGTGCAAGTAGGTTAAAAAAAAAAAAAAGCCTGAGTAATTGGTAATGGTTTTATCTTGTTCTGTTGGTGTATATCCATGGAGAAATACAAGCTGTATTACAAACCATTTAACTAAATTAAATTCTAGTTAGCATCTGGGATCCCATCAATAAGAGTCTATATTTCTGAGGAGCCACAGACTGGTAGCAGTAATAGGCACATAAAGATTTTAATAGGTAAGTAAATTTGTTTTGCATTTCTCCTACTACCAGAACACACTTTAGCAGAGTAATTAGTGGTTAGATATCTGACTATAATTAAGAAAATTCTCTAATCATTAAAGATTCTCAAGAACATTCATCCCATCAGTAATGTTTACATGTTCTGAGGCACATTCACTCAGCATCAGAAATAGTTGTCACCTGCTTCCTTGCTCCACATAAATCTTTAATAAGATATTTTCATTACAATTAGAAAGTGATTTTCAGGGTCACCATCAATTTGTGATCATTTCATATGCCTTTAGACACTCAAATGAAAAAATAAAAGGCTATAAATGCCCAAGAGCTGGGCTATGTCATAGTGACTTTATCTGCTAGTCCCAACTCCTTATTTATAAATCTCCTGACTCTCCTGAGTCCTCATGAGGGCACAGAATAAGCGACTGCAATAAATCCTGAGAGAGAAGCATTTAGCCCAGCCTAACCAGGCTTTTTATGTCCAGTTTTTTTCTGTTGGAGTAACCACAAGTGTGACCGTGTTGTTTTAATGTTTATGTAAACCTATTTAAATAAGGTTTTTATGCTGTATTTATGTGAACCTATTTACTTCTGGCCTGCAGTTTGCCACTTCTGAACAGTTTGGAGACCAAATTTTCATTGAAGTCAGTGGAAGTTAAACATGAACATGGGCTGGTGACATTGCAGTTGTACTTTGGAATCTACCAAGCAAAATAAATCTGGTAGTGGGTGACATTTCAATTCCAAAGGCTGTGCCTGCAGCTTTCTCATTGCTAGTAGGTCTGAATCTTCCCAAATGCTAACTTGCCAAGTCCAACAAGAAATCTGTAAAAAATATTAGGCCTATTTCTTTCTGATTATAAATAATCACCAGCAATAAACATTTTTTAGTGTGGAAGAAAGGATTGCAAAGTCACTGTAAAGATACAAAGCAAAGCTGATTCCTCCCCCACAGAGCATCCAGGACCAGAGAGGAGGTGATGGGGACAGACTGGAGAGAAGAGGAAAATTAAAAACCAAATTACACCACTGAATCCAGGAGATGTGCAGTCTACAAGAGATTAATTTTGTCAATAAGGCATGGAGCTGTAATTTGGAACACCCTGGAAAGAAGAGATTTCAACTGAAAAAAACTCCACACCTTTGCTGCTTGTAGCCAGATGGTGAAAGCTACAGGATTTCACATTTTTGGATGTCAGGGAACAGAGTTAATGGTATGGGATTTGTACAATGAAGAACTCAAAGGCAAACTCAAACAGCAGAGACTAAACATGGCAGCTCTGGATCTAGAGGAACATACATTCTTCCCACACAGACTGACATCTGGCAAACACCTGAATGGAAAAACTACCAGCAGTTATACATTTGCTGAAATGCTTCTCTTGTCCTCTTTTTTTATTTCTGTATTTTTATTTTTTTCCTGAATTGGCAATAACATTACATTCTTATTGCCCTCTCATTGATTTCTTCCTCAGAGGCAAATGACAGCATTTCTGAGAAATAAATAAAAAACCAAATAAAATAAAGCTGAGAGGCAATCTGCATGTAAATCAGCATTAGTCATTGACATTTGAGACTTGAAAATAAGCCATCCCAGTCCCAGCTGTCCCCACAAAAGCTGATATCCTTTGTAAGACAGAGAACACTGCAAGCAAACGGAACCAAGGATGAATATAGATAAGATGAAAACTCTTCACTTGAAGTTTTCCCTAAAAAGTCCTTTGTTCATGAGCACTTACGAATACTTTTACCTGCTGCTGCCACTGATGGGAATTTTATCTTTGGTACTTTCCTTCCAAGGAGGCAGTTCCCTACAATTCCTCCTGAGTTGCTTGCTCACACTTGCAGCACATGAGGCGACTGCTTAAGCTGGGGGCAACATTCATTATTCCACTCTGCACTACACACACCTGTAGTAAAAGCTGTTAAGTTGCACCAGGTTTTCTCACTGTTTTTCCTAAGATTTTTTTTCACTGTCAGTATTCTAGCAACATTCAGACAACAATCCTTTTACTAAAAATCAAGAGATTTATGTTCACAATGCAAACATTACTGGAAATTGTGCACAGTTCTGAATAGGACTAGAAATATTTTGTTTGGCCAAGTCAAATTACTTAGTATTTTTACTGAAAACTAAGCTCCAGGTATGGTTCTGTGCTGCTCTGACCTCTCTTGCCTGCTCTGCAGGGAAAGGCAGGGGTAGAAGATGTCTGTCCAGGGAGGGATGTGTTTTGCCACCTTCCATAGGAATTACCCAAGACAGGGCAGGATTTCTGTTGCTGCCAGAACACTAAAATCATCAGCCAGTTGCTGTCCCAAAAGGCAGCAGGAGATGCTGCACTGTATGAGAAAAAGCACCTTTCTCAGCATTCCCTTGACCCATCACACATCAGGGAACTTCATGGAGCTGCTGGCCCCAAAAGCAGTTTGCCCAAGTGGGCCAGCAATTAAACAGTGAAAAGTGCACAGTGCAGCCTTTAATTCCCCTCTAAAGGGGGTTATTCCCCTTCTCCAGGAGATATGGCCCTGATTCCACTACAAGTGTTTGTGGAGTGAGGTATTTACTGCAAATGCTGTCCTGGTTTCATGTGGAAACTTTCCCTTTTGGTGCCTCCTTTCTGGCAGTGAAACTGAAGCACCTGTGTGTCCCTCCATGCAAAGAAAGGTCAGAAATGAAGTCACCAGAGCCTCACTGACATGGGGAAGAGACAGATCCCAAAGGAGTCTTTCTAGATCCAGAGTCAATTTTTTACTTATGCTTTTAGGGTGGCTTTAGTTTTTTTGGTTGTTGTTTGTTTTTTGGTTTTTTTGCTTTAATTAAGAATGAAAAAAAAAAAGTAAATCCTTACTCTTGACACTTTCATTTTAATTACTGATAAAATACTTCCAAATTCCCAAAGCTCTAATTATGTGCATAAATTTCAGCATAATGCAAGCTTGGTGTTGCTTAACAGAGCAATGAGGTTATGGAAGAATAAAAATATTGATTTTCTTTGACAGAGACAAGGAGGGCTCAGTTTTCGGGTCCTTGCAGTGGTGTTATCAGCTTAACTAAGTCTAATTAACTTCATTTATTGTGAAGTTTAAATAGAAATACAAGAAAAGTCTTTTTAACAATGAAGAGCACGAGCAAAGGCTCAGAAATTCTTGGCTGTATTAATTTCCCCTACCCTTTCTCCTTTGATGGTTTGGGCAACCAGAGATCAAAGGCTTTTGACCCCCTAAAGGTAATACACTCTGAAAGGCTGGAAAAATCCACCCTTACAAAAAGTATGTGAAATGTCATGTGCCTGGCACTGAGAAACCTTCTGGAAGATGGAGCCCCAACCCTGGTTTGGATGAGATTGTGATCTTCTACAAGGTGACTATTCAAGACACAAATTAATGTCACACTCTCAGTATTTTCATCACCATCAGCTGGAAACTAATTCTGCCCTTTACTCTGTTGGCCCAGCTGGTGTATAGGTTCCACTGATGGAATTTACTAGTTTTTGTTAAAAAGACAATTTCTCCACTTCTTTTCCAGTATCCTCCTGTCACTGTACACCCTAAAATGCTTTTCCTAGCAAAACCTCCATATCAAAAAGTCAGTTACTGCATCGTATGGAGCATTAATACTTCAACATGCCAAATAAATCATAGCACAGGACAGAGTATCCTGAAAAAAAATGTGCCATTCTTCCTGTTTTTTTCTCCAGTTGTAGCTATTCTGTCATATCGAATCAGTTCGCCAACCCCAGTGCACGCAAAGAGAAACACAACAAAGAAACTCTTTTCTCAAGTGGTGAGAAAAAGAGAAATTAAACTGTGCAGTGGGCAAGGAAGATCACCACAGCTAGAGCGAGCAGTGACCTTGCTCTCCAGCACAGGTGAGCAGCAGGGAGCACCACCCTCCTTCCTTGCCCTCACTGCCATGATCCTTTCAAGGGAAAAGCAGCTTTCTTCCCAAAGCAGAGGCAGGATGGGCCTGGGACCTCCTCCATCCCTGTCCTGCAGTGTAACCCCTGACCAAAACCACCAAGAACCCAGCCCTTCACGTTAGCCCAGGCTGATATCAATTATAGTACCTCGTGTCTTGTTCTTTTCGGAAGAACCACATCATCTGTACATGATCCCTGCCCTCCCTAAAGCAATCTATATTGCTTGTCAACCAATTTTCACATTTAAAACTTTGAAAGCACAGTTCTGCCAACATTTCCATGATGCTTCACTCCTTTTTCGGTTTTATTCATGAGCAGTTCCCACCAGTCACCATTTTTTAAAAAGAGGATTTTACAACACAGCATTGTTAATTTTAGCACCTATGTGTTATGCTGCTATGTCTGATGTAACCAGTGCTGCTGGGAAAATGGAGAAAAATCTGACAAAAAAAGTATCTTTAAGACAAACTAAGCAAATTTCTTCTGGGTTTTCTGGTTACCAACACTCTCTAGTTCCAGTGTAAAATTATCTAAGCAAATAGTATTATACTTTACCAATCACACAGACCACCAGCAAAGATTTTGCCTTCTGTCACAAGATACCCACTATGGTGGAAATTGTTTCACCTGTATCCCAGTTCAGAAAATGCCCAAAGCCTGTAATCCTTTATGTTGTTTGCACTACTTTGAGAGATGTTCATCACCAATCATAAATCCATGATGTCGTAGGGAACCCTGAGGGAATCTTTTAACAAAATCTCGGTGGTGTTAGCAACTGATAAATTGCCATATGTTAGAATAATTCCCTCTCCACTTCATTTCCTCCTGGGGCATTTCTAAAGCAGCCATACCTGGCTTATGGGGCTGTGTAATTGCCTGATAATTATTAGATTAGTGCTCCTCCGATCTGTAGGTGTTGCTCTGGCCTCTGTTGTAATATCTGCAATATTAACTGGCCAATGCTGTTGTCATTCTGCAGTGAAAACGTTGTGATGTCAAGGGGTTAAACTGTATTCAGTGAAATATCCAGGGTCTGGGATAGAAATAACCTGGGGCTGGTCCTTGAGCACCTGGCTGGGAGGTCATTACAGGGGATCACTGGAATGTCCTTGGTAACACAAAGTGTGGGAAATGCACTTTACCAGCCCCAAGCACCAAAATACTGCCACAGAGACTTGGGTTTGGTCTGATTCTCTCTGCCTTGCTTTGCTATTGGTTTGTTCCTGTTTTTAACCCACAAGTACAGCAGCACTGCCTGATTTGATGGGAAGGAATGAAAAATTCAGGCTCTAAATGAACCTCCCTTCCGTTTGTGGTGTATTACTTGTATGCAGCTTGATTATTTTTATTTCTTTTTTCAAACCCAAGACAAAAGCATCTCATTTCAGCACCTTGTTCACTTGCCTTTTCAACCATCTGGGTGTTGCATTTTGCAGGGTCCCAATTTAGCTGTCCTTTATTCTCACTAAACTAAGGAACTAACAAGGGAATGACATCAGCACCGATTTCTGGTGCTAAAAAGAAAAGCAGTAAGAACAAATCATAACTTGCACTGAATAATTTCCAAATGCTTCTGTCTCTCTCCACTCAGTCATATGCATGAAACCCTGCTCCTCTCTTCTGAACTATGGGACTTTGTACATGAAAAATCAAAAGGAAAGAGTTCTGCAGCTGTCAAAGGCAGACTTCAGTGATAGCCAGCTCTAAGCTGTCTGAATCAAACAGAAGCTTCCTGGCTTAGTTTGGATTGCCTATATCCACAAGTTTAACTTTCCCTAATGCTGCTGACATAAGTGTAACTTTGTCTTTTGAGGCATTACGTGGATGCCTCCAAGTCCAGTCAATGAGCTGTATCACTTCAAAGGAGGACCTTGGCATGAGAAAATTAACAAAGATGATTTTGTGGGGGGGAACAAGTTACTTTTGCTGTTTACTCTTTGTCTCAAGTGAGCTCCCAGTACAAAACAAACACCTTCCACCTGCCTAAGGAAGCTGATTTTTGTCTGGCTGAGGCAGCAGCTGAGGCAGCAGCACAGTTGCTTCCTTTGCACTAATGAGTGAAAAAAATGAAGAAAAAAAGAAACTGGCTTCTGAATGGAAGGTGAGTCAAAAAAGAAGGACATGCAGAAGGGTGAACACAGCTCCCACAACAGCTATCCCATGCCAAGCCCCAGAAGGAGCAAAACAGCTGCAAGCAAAGCCAAGCCAGGTTTTGATGAAGCGTCTGTTGGAGATTTTTTTTTAAAATTCATTTCAGAACTTGTCATCTGGGTTATGAAGCTGAAACTGAAGGGAACCTTTTGGGTTTTTTCTAACAGTAACAGCTGCTCTTGCTAGCAAACACCTGCACTAACTAGAGATTTCTGCTTACCTCTGTGGCTGCTGCTACCAGAAGTAAGAATAAATAGTTTGGTAGAGTTCCAGGAGAAATTAATTCATTTCATTTTGAAAAATAAGGACCAGTGATTTGGCTTAGAAATATTTGAGCCTTTGCCTATTTTCTTTTGGCTACTTTTTGCCTGCCTTTGGCTGATCAGGCCAGTCCCACTGCACTCTGATGATCATTTCCACATGCAGAGCACAAATTCCTTGCCACAACTTCCAGCATTTGCTTCTACTTCCCTTTCTGGATCTGCAACTGAGATCCACACATTTGCATCCAACATTCTGCTGATCTCATCCCCCTTCAGGTGCCCGTTCCTTCCTGCTCTTGCAGTGCTCCTGGAGTAGGTGCTCACCTGCTAAGAGCAAGAGCTGGAGCAGATGGACAGAGTAGGTGGGGACAGATGCCCTGCTCATATGGAGCCATCCCCTGTGTCCTGTGCCACTGGCTGGGGGGACATCTGTGCTTTGCTGGCAGCTCAGAGGGTTGAACCATGGGGAGGTGGGCAGTGGACCTCAGAGCAAGGCAGGGGTGGGGGGTGGAAAAGGCCCTGTGCTGACTGATGATGTGATACCTGAAATATCCACAGTCCTCACGGCTGGGAAATGTCCTTTGAGAGGGGAACAAAGGATTTTGCATTGCTTTGTTTGAATTCCAAAAAAATTTAATACCATGAGTAAATGAGAAAACCTTGACCTCTGTGCTCTAAAGTTTATTTCTGCCAGAAAACTGAAATGGGAACTGCCACAGAACAGTTGGTGGTGTTTAACAGTGTAGAGGAGAGAAGTTAGATTACTTTAAATGAGTCGTGACCCTGTCCAAATGCTGCCAGAACCACCTCAGCCTCAGGATACATCTGCCCAAGTAGTCTTTGCTTCTACATTGTTTAGTTGTACATACAATAATGTAGTTGCCAGCTGTGCCATTGCTGCTGCTTTTCATCTGTAGTGTTTCTTACTGTACCAGCAGCACAATACACATTGATTCTGCACTGTTTCAACTGCACTCCTTCAGTAGAATCTGATTCTGCTCAGTTAGAAGTGGGAGAATCCCTGCCCATCTTCAAAGGCCACCAGGCATCAGCACTGGAGGGGAAGGGCTCATACTGTGTGTGTGAATTATTCCCCTGCAGAACACTTTGTTTTGCAACTCAGATGAGTACAAGGATATAGAGCCTCTGAAATACTCAGATTCCAAAATTAACAAAGTAATTACCAAGACTGAATGTACTCTTTTTTGCTAAAAGCATCTGTTTAATTATTATTGTACAGCTCATCCTGGTAGGTGGATGTTGGGTATCAGGTACATTCCACTGAGCTTGTTCTGAGTCCTTCCAAAATGCAGCTTGAAAGATGATGGCAGAAAATCCACTGATCAATTCCCAAGCTGGAATACTTTCCATGGACTGATGGTGTGCTATTCCAGTCTTCTCATTTTGGTTTGCAACATTTCTGTAAGAGGCTTTGATTCAGACAATACCCATTACTGCTGCCTGCTGATACAGACCCAGAAAGTGAAGCAGATTATACTGCATAAGCCTGAACATGAATAGCATTGGTTAGTTAGAGCAGCTGTTGGCAACAGTTCAAATACAGGGGGAAAAAAATACTGCTAATATCCACTGGACATAAATTACCAGTTTAAAACTAGCACCAGTTCACAGATTTCAATGGATTTTTAATGGACTCCAGCCTCACGATTAAAGCAATAAGAGGATATGATTCCTCTATCCCCAATGGCATCGTAAGGGCTTCATTGACATGTGCCCTAGTGATTTATGGTTGACTGCCTTAATCAGAGCTCCA
This sequence comes from Chloebia gouldiae, assembly GCA_003676055.1. NCBI lineage: Eukaryota > Metazoa > Chordata > Aves > Passeriformes > Passeridae > Chloebia > Chloebia gouldiae. The sequence goes on from QUSF01000022.1 coordinate 3,447,338, forward strand.
AGCACTGTGGGAAAATGCCCAGGCAGCAAAAGACAGATCATGCAAAAGCACTTGCTAATTTGGCTTCCTGAGCAGTATTCACATGTATCAGCCTGCCTGTGCTCAGCCTGACCCCGCTCCAGATGTCATTGGCCCAAATTATTTCTAGGTGTACCAGCTTCAACACCAAAATTTCAATCATCTTGTAAGCTGCCTTTTCTTGGGGGTTTTTTTTTGGTTTTTTTTTTTTTTTTTTTGCTCTGTAGCCTATACAAATGAATATGGTATTTTAACTTTTAGCACCTCTACACTGAAGGCCTGATGTGCCAGATCAGAAAGGCAAAGGGGCCAGGCCACAGACACCCTGGTCTCAGTGGTCATTCAGAGTGGGCAGAGGGGACTGGACACAAGGGACAGCACAAACACTGCTGCCATTGCACACAAAGCCCAACAGCCTCACTCTCTCTCAGCCATGTATTTCTCTGCCTGCTCGGTGCAGCAGGTTTCCTACATGGCATTGACTGCCATGGGCTTGAGAGGAAGAGAAAACATTGCCAGCAGTTATAAGAGTTGGGGTTGCTGGGAGACAGCAGGACTCAGTGGGGGGAAGCTGTGGATGAAATCCCCCCATCCCTATAAACCACATGGAGAGCAGAAAAGAGGAGTCATTGCTGTGGGCAGTTCCTGTGTTTTATCCACTCACTCATCCTGTGACTCTATTAAATGGTTAAATGGAAATACTGCAAATGTAGTTTTCCAGGAGTTTATCCTTGCTTTTGATGTTACAGCTGTTATAGCACAATCGTTTTGAAGCGCTGTGATTTCTTTCAACAATCAAAATGATTCCCACAGTGAATCCTTTTTCCCCTCCAGAGGCACTGTGTCTTATCATAGCCTTGTCCCTCATTGGAAGTCAAACTGTATCTGAGATGTCAACTCCTGTCACACTTATCTAGGATTTCATGCATGTAGCATTACAGGATTTTAGCTCACAAGCTTTGTGACTGCCCCTATTTTTTAGGTTGTGACTATAGTAACTCTTTCATAAGTTGCTTCCTAATAACCATAAAATGAAGCAGATAGTACAGCAGATATCTCTCATTAATTCCCTTTAATTGATTCTATAATCACACAGCAAATTAGGCTGGAACAATCAGGAGTGCTACCATTTTCACTTAGGTGCAAATTCCTTAAGCAAAGGAAGTTAAGTCAAAATAAAGCATAGAGTTATTTCAGAAAGCTTAGTATCACAAAGACAGAAGCGATGAGGGTGAAACAGCTCCAGTTTCATCAGAAATCTCTTTACTTGCTGTGTCAGAGCAGACTATATTTTTTTTCACACAAAAGGTGCTGGGACTACGAATTCACACTTTCTGATAAAAAGTAAGATTTTACGTTTCTTTTTTTTAATTTCTAAGTAGGCCAGGCTCTGAGATTGTACCAACTACCACTGTGGTCTCAAATGAAACAGAAACTCTAATTAATCTGGTGAAAACTTGACCGAAAGAATTTTGTTCTGTATTTTTCTAACAGACCATGGAAATTAAAGCACAGCTCTACAAAATTTCTCCAAATGGGCGAAAGTCTAGATTTGTATAAAAAAAAAAAGAAACACGATGTAATTGACACCAAACTAATCAAGAACAGTAAAACCAGCTCATGAACCACTGTTGCCACTCCCCAGAGTCCCTGCACATTTTAGAGGTGCTCCAGATCTGAGCAGTGCCCTGACATCCTGGCTCCCCATGGGATGCTCAGGTGCACACTCTGGTTTAATTCAGAGAATACCTACAAAAGCACAAGCCTTGACACAACAACACATTCATATTTTCAGGCTTTAATGGTGTGTTTATTGTCTGTGCTGCTTAGAAGATTTCCTTTCAAAGTCTTTTTTAGCTAAAAAGTTGTACACGGGCACATGACAGGGACTTGGTTTTACAATCACTCTCAGGCTCCTTTAACTGCTCAAGTAGCTGAGGGATTTCCTTGTAGCCAGTGTCTGGTATCCTTATCTTCCCCCAGGGATGTAATTTTAAAATTAGTTTGCTTTCTTTTATCTCAGACATAAAGTATACAACAAACAATATCCTGACTGAGATTTGAGTGCTTTGGATGTTTTACTGGAGTGGTGAAAACTCGCTCTTCCCAATGGAGGAGCCTGGAGAGAGCTGACTGCTCACTCACTGTCAGCTTTCCTCCTCAGAGAAAAATTCAAATTAAAATACTGTGATCTTTCAGAGACTTCCAAGGTCCCTGTCATTAGCAATTAGCAGGACTGCTGAGAAATATCCAGAGCTTAGTTACAGGGAGATACATCCTCTTCTAAGAATGGCAGCTCTGTGGATGTCACCCCTGAATGTGCGCAGGGTCGAGAGCCACGGCACAGACTGGTGAGCATCCACCCCTCCAAACCCAAAGGCCTTCTGCAACCCACTCTGCAGCACCTCTGAGCCTGGAGCATGGATGTGTCATCCTGGATTTCTCTCTGATGGGAAAATAGATGAGAAACATGAGAAAAAAAACACCCACTTTGTTTTAGCTAATGGTAGTGTGATTTATAAGCACGCTAGAAGCTCAGATTGAAAGTCTGATTGACAAGGAGCTGATCATCCTGCCTTCATCACAACGAGGGAGCAATGAGTTAATATTGCAGGCATGATCTGAGGTGGCAGCAGGTGGGCGAGGTGCTGGGATTGACACTAATGCTATTCTGACAGGCTGTGACTTTCTAAGTGCTTAACTGCAGGGTTGGGCTCAGCCACGATCTTCCATCCAGCAGTGATGGCATTGCTGGAGATCACAGCCAGGGAAATGTGGAGCTGCTTGGCTGAAACCCTTCTCCTTTCCATAGGAAATTAAGTCAATGCACCCATGATCTCTTGGCAGGGTCACGTGTCACAGAAAGGGAGGGATGAGGAATGAGAATTTTGGAGCTTTCCAAATAAATGATCTCTGCTTGGAATCATCTGATACACAAAGGATTGAAATCCTCTTAGAAGTTCCATAGTATCTAAACAAAGGATTGAAAAAGTCGTCTGAGTTGTCCACCAACTTTATCCTTTCTCGTAGATGTCCAGATTTCCTTTTTTTGTTGTCGTTATTCCCAGGTTAATTGTAATTTAACTCATCCAAAAACTTGTAGACCACTTCTAATTCTCTATCTAACTAGTGCTTCCTCTAATTGGAAGAGGTCTAGAGAAAATAGACTGAAACTTTGAGGTGAAAATTCTTCTTTTGACTTCAGTGGTGAGCAATTCATTCTAGCATGAAATTTAAACTCACAATGCATCAGCAATGACCTACAAAAAAAAAAAAAAAACAGAGCCAAATGGCCAAGCAGTAGCTCATCCCTGGAGAAGCTTTACTCACATCCAATTTCTAAACATTCATTTTTTTTACATGTGAATCACTGCAGAGCACAACAGCTGGCCCCAACTGGCCCAACAAAGTTTTGCACAAATATTACAGAACACAACACCCCACATTCCCCCTTTCTAAACACTGCAATGCCTAAAACCAACCTCAGGATAACTGAGAGCCTCAGGCACTAAAGTCTCTTCTTTATTACAGCTTCTCAGCAGTGTCCACTCCCTCAGCTGTGCCTGCAGGAGCTGTGGAGCTCAGACAGACAGACAGATGGACTCAGAGCTGACAAGATCTGCTCACATCACTCACCAGGGCTCTGCTGCTTTCACAAGCTCTCAACACTGCTTGTGCAAGACTTACCCTGCAAAAGGAGGAATTCAGGAGTCCTTTCCTCCCTTTTCACAGGCTTGAACAACCTCAGAGGTGTCAAAGCAGAGCAACGTGCACAGCCCTGCACGTGATGTTAAACCCTTTGCAGGGACCAGGCAAATGGGAAATGGTCCTGAGAGTGGGATGAGATGCAATCTGCTGAGGCACAGGAGCACTTCTGAGCATGGATCAATTTGCCATGTAAAGCCACTAAACAGAGCATGGATCAATTTGCTATCTTTATTTTGAGTACAAAACAGGAGTAGTAAATTGGCACCACCAGTGTCACAGCATGGTTTCACTTGTCATATGCCAAGGCCTGAGGCAAAAGCTGGAGGATTACCCAGAGACAGACTCATAGAAACACAGTAGGGCCACAGCATTAAATAAGTACATTTTAGAGAAATATAACAGGACTTTTTTTCAGAAAAACAACACTTTATGAATATGAAGCCTGTTTGCCACCCAGTAACAAGGGGTTTCTGGAATACAGTGGCTCAATGTGCTGAGCACAGCTTTCCTGGCTGACCCAGACACTGCTCAAACTCCAGCTGCAAATGACCCAATATTTCATACCATTTTTAACTAGAATATACTCGTGGAGATGAGAAGTAAATTAATACTCAGAAACATTTTTCCACTGTGTAAGTGAAACTGCACTTGTGAGGAATCTCATTTTACTGACTCTCAGGCATATGATTAGCTCCTCAGGCTGCTGCTCTGCATCTGATCCCACAAGGTTTCATGAATTTTCTAAGCCAGAAGTTACACAAGCCCCAGAGAAAGGAGGTCCCAGATTCTGGGACAGTCCTTTGAGCATCTTGAAGAAAATCAGTTCATCTTTCAGAGCTTCAGTTCACCAAGAGTAAAATGAAGACACTATTCTTTTGCTTATTTTTACTATAGATGTTTTGTGTTACTCAAAAACTACAGCCCCCACGTATTCCAGCAGAGTATATAACTATCTAGGACGGCAGCAGAGACAGTAATTAAAATAAGAAAATGAATCATGAATTTCAACAGCCAATTTAAATGCAAAACTCTTCAAATGTGGTTCACAGAAGCATCCTACAAGGGTCTGGGAGGTTGGCAAAGCGGATTAGTAAATGCAGGCAACTGCACTGCCATGACCAGAGCATCTCATCTGCTGTAGAAATGCAAAGCCATCTGGAGTGACAAGCTGGAGAGAGTAAAGGTCCCCCAGGCCTCTGCCAAGTCTCTATAAAGTGCTATGAAAACGATAAAACAATATGAATCATTTTAGAGCAAAACTATATTAAGAAATGAGTAAGCATCCACTCATATTCAGACTGAGGGGATGAGACTAATGTGGTTAATGATTTAGTACAGGTCAGGTTAGACTGAGAAGTGGGTCTGATTTTGTACCTTTTAAGTGCAGCCTCTGAAGGGCAGGAAAGTACAAACTCAGGCTATTTCTTAACTCTGTCCTCAGCTGTTTACTGATACAAAACATTCCAGCCAAGTCAGTAAGATCCAGAGAATAAAGGGTGAGATTTTCTAAAGCATTTACAAATATTAGCATTAAGTAATATTTGGACTTTCTGTAAAAATCAGGCTGTCTCTTACTTGGAATATTAACTGATATGATTATTCCAGAATAAATCTCTGGAGAAATAAAACTTCTTTTTTGGGGGCTAGATGCCTTTGCTCATGAGGACACTGAAAGAGAAGAGGTGATGCTCTGGATCAGCATAGCCACAGCATTGGGGTAACTTGGGAAAGGCTTGTTTCCTGATGTAGGTTGAAGAGATGAGGCTTAAATTCCTCAGGCACTTAAAGCCATTTCTTACAAACATCCTAAGATCCGTCACCAGGACTGAGAGATCCTGATCAGAACCCTAACTGCTTCAGCAGCCAATGCAGACTGAACTTTTTACTGAAATGTTCAGCCATAAATTGCTGCATTCCATGGCAAACCTCACACATGGCTGGCAGACACATGGAGTTGGTGGTAGGTCCCACAGTCAGACAAGCATCTGTCTTCTCCTCCTCCAGGTGCAACTGCTACACAACCACTCTCTGCTTCTGGTAAGATTTTGCAGCAGCAAGATTTTTATCATGTGAAAGTCTCAGGTTCTCATTCTCAGATGAAGGCATGACAGAAAGGCTGTACCCACAAAACAAAGAAAAATTATCACAGCTGCCAGAGAAACAAGAAGGGTTTCACACCAGGAAACCCCCCAGTACATGGAGGAATGGACAAAACCAGACTGTGGGCCCCAGCTGGGACTGCTTCCCAAGGAAAAAGTGGCATGGGAGGGGAGGGGATCAGGAGTGAGTCGTAATCTATATTAAAAATAAGTAATTTGCAATAATCTGCAGGTCTGCAGCACTGGGAGGAAGCCTCAGAATTCTGCAGCACAGGAAAGATGGACTGCAAGAAGAAAAAACCTCAAGGGAGATCCTCCTTAACCAAAATTCTGCCAGCTGGTGCCAGGCAGCATCTCTCCACACACCCAAAGCACAGTTGTGGTACAGCACAAACCTGCTCCACCATCCCCAGACTGCCAAGGGACAGTGCCAGCAAAGGCAGGAGGGCAGCTGGAGCCAGCCAGCCCCGGGCTGGGCACAGAGCTGCAGCCTTGGGGCCCCACAGCCAGCCCTGGGGGCAGCATGAGAGGCTCAGAAACAAAGCCCTCTCTCTTTTTTCTTCATGCCATGGAGCCCAAAGATGTGGTTTCTCCTCCTGGTAACCTTAACACGATGGATGTCACAGGGGAAGCCCTGACTGCAGGATTTGGCAGGGAGAATTAAGGAGTTTGCTCTTGGTGCACATCTCAGGAGCGCTTGGTGAAAAGGAATGTGGCAGGAGCTGGGTTTGTCCCTGCCCCACACATCCCTCGTGCTTCTGAGCCACGCAGCAGCCTAAGGCTCTGTCTGACACAGAAACCTTCTCTCTGCTCACTGTTTGTGCTGATCAGTCAATGACAGCAAGTTCAAAACAAAAGATTTTTAGTCCTTGAAAACCAGCACTATATATTTACCAGAGGCAATAATGGCAATGTCAGTAATTCATTTTCTGGGATTTTTTTTTTTCACTTTGGCTTGAGATCTGTCAGTATGTTGGGGGATGGTTTTCAGCCTTTTAAGCTCCTAAGAACATTTTTATGTTTGTACTTCATTGCTAAAATGTTAATTTGGAGTTTTTAGAAGTGCTCCTACAACAGAAATTGAAACAGGCTTTTGACACAATCAAAGCAATCTTTTATAACAAAAAGAAATGTCATCAAAATTGATTTTCCAAATATTGGGGAAAATGGTTTTGTAATTGAAAAAGTCTTTTTGACAAAATTATTCTGAGCAGTTCCAAACCTCTTTTTTTTTTTCTCCAGCGCTCTATCTTACAGATTTATAAACAATCACAAAGCATAAACAAGTATTCAGAGGACCAGCTCTTTCACAACTGTAGTTTTTGAAAGCACTTTTCCAGCTCTCACTCTGGACTGCTAACATGCATAAATCCATGGCCCTTCCCAGCTGAGAACACACCCTGGCTCAGTAGAAAAACAGACTACAGAGACTTTTCTGCCCAGGGAATTCAGCTCCTGGAGGAAATGGATAAGCAACCAATCAGCGTTAATCAGGAGAGATTTCCTTGTGCACATGGGAGTCTCAGATGTTATTTCAGAATAATTATGACATAAAACATCAAAATATGTTCCTAAAATAGAAATGTTTCAACAGTTCTTCAAACTCAGGTTTAATCTGGCCACAACACAGAAGTCATGGTTTTCTCTCCTGTCAGAGCCTCAGTTTCAGCCTCCCACAAATCACTGTGACTTAGCGTGGTGAGGAAGGAAAACAGTTTTCTCCCTTTATACAACACATGTTTTTTTTTTTTTGCATTTTTCAAAGCCACTTCTCATCTCTTACTGCCTGTGTTTCAGAGCCATTGAGTCCCACTGGCAGCTGGAGTGCAAAGCCACAAAGAGGAGGAATCCCTGAACATAGGATCCCTCATTTCTAGAGCTTATGAATGAGAACCTTCAAAGAATCAGGTGTGGAGCACTGCTGAAGGTGAATGCCTTATTACTACTCCCTTTACTTTTTTTTTAACATTACTAGCAGTAAACATAAAAATGTAACTAGGTAAGGTGTTTCCAGTTTCAAAACATTTGAGATATTAATTCAGCCCTAAGACTCTGTCAAATAAACATTTTAACCTGCCTTTACATGTGGGAAAAGTGATCTGCAGAGAGGAGGATGGTTCACCTCCTTTTACTGAAAAATCCCAAATCCTCATCTGGTTTTCTATAACCTTCCCTAGAAACGGGGAAGTTAAAGGCAATATGTAAAGGACACTATGTAGACACTAAACTAAATTATAAGAATATAGGGAGGCAGACAGGCTTTTCTTAACAAATTGACTTTTTTTGCTCATGTTGACCTTTCATCTCACAATCACAGAAACTATTGCTCAGAAGATGAAGCTACCCAGATCTGGGTGAAAATGCTCTGCATTTGACTCTGTTGTGAGCTTTGTTCCTTTAAAATTCAAGCAAAGTAAAATTTGGCATAAAGAATTTTAAATTTTCTTTTCAAGGCTACTACAGAAACACACAGTTACACCATGCTCCACCTTCAGCTTCATTCCTGAGAAGAAATCTGCTGCAGCAAGAAGCTAACTATCAGCTCCCAAGTCTGGGGATGGGGGAAAATACTATAAAACCAGAAAATCAGGTCAGGAGGGATTTCAGATTCTTTTCTTTCTCTTCCTACAGGGAATCTAAGAAACCTGCACTGAAAAAGACCTTCTCTAGGATTGTATCAACTCAGCAGAACTGCCTGAGACTGCCGAACTTTTTTGCTGATTACTCCGTAAAAGCGTCACTTCTTCTGAGCTCCCAAAGGTAATCAGTAAACAGAATAGTGATTTTTAAATATATTTTTATGCTTGACTGCTGAACCACACGTACTCTCTGTCTCTCTGCTTGAAGTCTTCCTGGAGACTTGCAGGAGTACATTTTCAGAGCTGTTCCCCGAGCGGCTGCTCAGAGCGTTGGGCAGCCTGGCGAAAAATATCCACCTGCTCCTCAGCAATTCCTTGTGAGCTCCTGCTCCTCCTCCTCACCACTCAATATTCAGATCCCCAGCTAACACAGGTGAGCACTGGAATCAATTACAGGGTTGTACAAATTTATGAGAGCTGAAGATGTTGCTCCCACTTATTCATACGTTCCTTGAGATTCTGGGATAGCACCTCTTTTTCTTTAAACTTTAGTCCTCATCAAGGGAAGCTACAGCCTGTCACACAACACTCTTTTCTCTAAAGTGCAGGGTTCCTCTCTGAAAACATAGAATCCCATATATATCACTTAAAACAGGCAGCATTTTTCACAGTGATGAAACACTGGAACATAGACATAGTTGACAAAAGTGTTATGCAGTGAGATAATAGACAAACTGCAATTCCAGGCACCTAAATCTCTCAAACACAAACAAGACAACACATTTACACACAAATTAATAATGTAACAGACATCAGTCAATGAATGAGAATTATGAAATATTTATTTATGCTGCTGCAAGTGCTAGTGACCAATTAAAATTATAATTCTGAAAGACAGGTGACATCAGAGAAGTGTTGGTAAAATACAACTTACATTTTAGCATGTGAATGTTTGGCCTTGAGGTCACAGAATACAAAGTGTACTTTTAATTACTAATTAAATGTACAAAACTACTGCTTCTCATTCAATGTCTGTGTTTTTGTTTGCTGAACTGGGGCTGCTACCAGCTTGTAATATTTTGTTTAGGAATAGATTCGAGATGCTACAATGCTTTGGAGACAAGTCAAAAGCTGCTAAAAAGCGCTAGTCAGGATTTTACATTATTTCAGGATTGTCTCTTCTTATGGGAGATTGATCTGTGATAAAAAACCAGAGCAGTGGCACAGTTTGTATTTACATTTGAGCTTGCTTTGGACACACAACACAGAATTCAGTTTAACACTTCCACAGGAAGAACACAAATCCCTAAAGGAAGATTTTGAAAGAGCTGGCTGCTCTCTGCTCATCAGTGCATCAACAAAAAGCAGTCACCATAAAACTCCCATGATCTGCGTGGAGCATCCCAGACACTGCTTTCAACACAGGAGACCTTTCAGCAGCTTATGTCAGGTATCTGCCATGCAGAATAGGAGGTAAGCCATGTAAATCTTGTGAAAGTTAGTTACAGCTATGCCCTACATTTGAGGGGAATCTGTAATCTCCCAGAACTCACAGATGACCACAGATTTAAGTCCATTTGGCATATGCATGTTGATGCAAGTCACCTCTGGGAAGCATTTCTAAGTGAAATTCTCATATCCATCTTCACCTCAGGTATATTCCCATAAATCTGAGTGACAGTAATCTGACTACACCATCGAGATCCCTCTGCAAGGAATGATTCATGGAGCACTTTCCTCTTCTCACTGAGCTTCTTAAGCAAGAGAGAAGCATGCCTTGCCTACCTCCAAACTGATACATTGAAGAACCTGTTTTGAATTTCCACAAGTATTTCCACTAATTCACAGTTGTTAAAAGTGGCTTAAGTGCCCTAAAAAGACCCTTCTTACCACTCCATGAAACCTGTTCACTCAAAGCACTGTATAGAAGCAGAAATTTGAGATAAATGAATGAGATAAAGAGGTAGAAATAAAAAAAAGGAGAAGGCAAAAATCACCAGTGGTGATCCTAATTAGGAACATGTAGGAGAAGCAAAGTTGGGGATTTCCTGAGAACATGCTGGCATGCCTTTTCCTGTCCCAGTGTTCCTGGAACACCAGGCTCTTTGACTCTCTCAAACCTAAGCCAAAACCCTGCCCATAATTTGTTCTGTAATCACTACCATTGCCAGCACCTTCCATGATATTTTGTACCTTCTATCCTCGTGAGAGACATAACCAAGGTTTTTGAGGTAGATTCACAAAGTAAGGGACAAGTAACACCACTTTTAAATAGCAGTGGTGTATCTGACCTTGATGGTAAGGATATCTTTCTAATACCAATTTTAATGAAGCCCAGAAGTGGATTATTTACAGAAGTTGCTGGATCTTTGTCACAAAAGGTTCTCAAGAACAGGCTGTACACTTGTGTCATGCCCTATTCAGCTCTAGCTGAGTCTGCCCTGGGGCAGACCCAGGCTATGGGACCTCTCAGTGTTCCCTCCTGCCCTATTATTATCTCCTGGAAAAGAAACTCAGCTATAACCTCAAAATAAAGCATTTCAGCTGTGAAACACAACTTTAGCATAAATTCTTTCTCACAGATGTTCTTTCCAGAACACCTATATTGCATCTACTCTTCCCAGTAGTCCACTGAGGGCTCCTCAGACAATGGGAAGACTCAAAACCATACCAGTTAATCTTTTAATTAAAAAAAAAAAATAAAAAAGGAAAGGTGAATGTTGGCAAAACCTTCCTGGTGTTAATTCCTTTGGATTCCCCAGAGACTCGCCCAGCTTTTCCAGTTAAATGATTCTGTCCCTGCCATACTTTGGAGTGATTAGAAGTGACCTTTTCCACAACAGTGCTTTTCCCAATATGAGGAAGCTTGGAAGAACCATTCCCACTATCAGAAACTCGGAAGAAGAATTCAACATCAATGACAGCTTTTAGCTCAGGAAAGATAATTGTACTATTAAAAGGCACCCCAGGCTATTTACACCATTTCAAGGGTACAGTGTTAGCAGAGGAAGTTTGCTCTTTCTTGCAGCAGCAGGTCTGAGTTGTTGCACTGCTTCACCCAGCCGTGCTTTGGCCTTGTCAGAGTTAAGGAATACAAATTTCAGAACACTTGAATACACCCTCTTTTGTATATATTTGTATAATATGTATACAAATTTGTTAGTCACTGCACATGAGTTTATTTCCCAAAAGAAGTTTGCCATGTACTACACTCAGCCAAGGAAATTCACACTGGAAAATGAATATCTGAATACTTAAATGCAGCAGCTCTCTGGCAGCCCCATATTCTTCTGTGGCATTTCAATATGAATCATTTCGGTGTTGTATCAAGTACTTAATGTTCTTTTAATGCTGAGTTTCTCATCTGAATTTCATTGGGACTTATTAAAAATAGGCTTTTTCTTTTCCTATCATGATTACAGTAACTATGTATAATTATGTGCATAGGGTAAATATGCTAATTGTATAATTGCAATCAATATTCAAATAAATCGTGACGAACAGAGAATGTGCTTAGGGCAGGCAGGACTCATACTGATGGGTATAACACAACTAGAAACACTCCCCTTACTTCCCAGTATTAATATTAAATTTATCTAGCACCCAGGTGACCCTTCCATTCAAAGGCTGGACAGTGATCCCTGCAGCCCTGAGAATGGACATTAAAAGGTGCCTGTAAGAACTGCAGAATGGCTTTGTCCAGGGGCATCATCTGTATGCTGGGGCAGCACAGCCCAAAGGTTAAACTGGATCCACTTACTAAACTTTCCAAATCTGCAGGAGTCTGACTGAAAATGCAGAATACTATCAATAATTACTTTGCTTTGTGGGGAGATCTATTAGGAAAAATGAAACAAAGATTGTACTAAAGTACTCAGAGAGAGAGGAAGGGACAGAAAATTCTCTTTATTGCACTGCTTTAATTTTTTGAAGAAAGAAAGGGGCAAAGAAACCTAAGAAAAGGTGCAAGAGTCATTTCTGCCCATGAATTGATTTACTTGATTACAATGTTAATAACTTCATATCCTTTATTTTTCTTACTGCCTCTGCACTTGGATTGACATGTGTCATCCTGCATTTGAACATCAGCCAGTAGCCTGGGATGTTGTAGTCACTTGGGTGTCCCAGTGCTGTCACAGTTCTGTTCACACAGCACTGAAAACAAAAGCTGGGATTTGTTTCATAAAGGTAGGCATGACCTTCAGGGAGAAAGGGTGGGTGGGAAGAGAAGAGAAGGAAAAGGGATTATGTTCATTTCTAAAAAATGAGAGAATTCAGCTGGGGTAAGTGTCCCATTGATTGGAAAAAAAAAAATAAAAACATCCCAAGGCATTAGAAAAGAGTGAATGGAAATGATCCTGTCAAGAGCTGTGCTACTACTGAGAGATTTCAGAACACTACTCAAAAACTAAAAACATTCAGGTTGCAGCACAGTATTAAAATAATGCTGATGCCCATGAAAACATTTATTTATGAGGCAGAGGGAGACAGATTGAGATAAAATACAATTAAGCAGCCTGACCTGCCATTAGCACTGTGGAGTTTTGTCAATCCTGACACAAGCCAAGATCACTGGGCTTGACCTTGGTGGGATTCCTGTCAACGCTCCTTCAGGCAGAAAGCTCCCCCAGGCATGCAGAACAGGTCACACCCTTCTGTGCCTGTGAAGAGCAGCAGACTCTGTGGCTTATGTGACTTTTTTACACAGATGACATGAACAGGTTCAGTCAGATATGCAAAAGTCTTTGCAGCTCATTGAGAAAGGCCATAATATTGCCCAAAGAAAGGTCAAGAAGAGGTTCATGAAATGTTGGCTTGGCACAACAAAAGTCCAGCAAAGTACAGCATCTGGTGGAGGATGCAACATTACCCTAGGAACCTGGTTATTGATGACTTTTCATCTTGAGGCATTCAGCTTTGAACATCTTTGCTTGAAACAGAAAGTTCTCAGGATCTCTGTGAAGGAGACCTGAGCCATCCTAAACTGGCTGTATCTACCCAGCACCTCTCAGACCATTTGTTCCCACTGTCACCCATTTGTAGGTACAGATGCTCTAATTAATGTGGGTGCACTATAGCCCTGCATCATAAAAGACCTGAATCCATTCCTAAATTACCATTTACACTGGGTCACACAGAAATGAACTTTTATGCTCTTCCAATTTCCCAGGGACCTGAAGTAACACACATAAGAAATAAGAAATAAGTCCTCCTGGGATCCAAGCCAACTTCTCTTATTGAAAACACGTACTGTGCATTAAACCACAGATCCTTCAGTGTGACTGGCCTGTTTTCATAACACTTGGCTTACAAAGGCCCCAGCAGACAGAAGAGAGTGAAATTGCCTGATGACCTCTTCTGCTGACAGCCCCTGTTGCTCATCTCAAACACTTTTGATAGAACACAGCACATTCCTTTAAATATTTTATCCACTCAGTGATCATGGGTGAAGCAAAGGACTAACAAGAAATGACAAGTAAAATAACTACATTTCCGGACCTGACAACACTCTTTATTTTTAATTTTACCAGGGTTAGGGATAGACATTAAAGTACAACTTTGATAAGAGATTAAATATGTGAGTTTAGGAGTTAAATTACATTATACCCAACCTGATCTGCAAGTTCATTTGGAAACAGAAGGAAGTAAAAGAAAACAGATCAAGAAATCTGATGTTTCCTTGCATTGCCCCAATTGCTCTTCTTTTCTGTGTGAATTTTCTCTTGTAAAAATGCACTAATTTCTTCATAGTGAAACCTGACCCAACCATAAAGAAGCAGACTATAATGATGATAGGACAAGGTGTCTAACTAGATTAAATAAGACCAAGTGAAATTTCCCAATATTTCTGAAAACAGTTTTGTACTCAGTATCTGAAATTCCTAAATGCAGTTGTTTGGGAACAGTCTAATGGATGGTCCCATGGAAAATAATTGTAAAATATTAATAGCATACTCTATTGACACTAATATTGTATTTTACCTTTACTATTTCTCCCCTCTATTATTTCTTTAGTCCCTTATCCTGGACAGACTTAAGTACCTGAATAGCAAATAAAAGGGAGAGGCAGTGGGGAGGAGTGAGAAAGATTAAGGGGGGTTGAATGGAAGAAAGATTTTTCTCCCAAGACAAAATTGTGAGAGATCTTTTGAGTTCCCATGGCTAAAAAGCAAGTTTATCATCAAAATGTGTCCTTGTTAATTGTTTTTTAGTTTTTTAATTGGACTTGTGCAAGTCCAGCATCACCAGACAAATATCCAGGTGACACTGAACACCCTCTCACCGTTCCCTCTCAGGGAGCAAGGCCAAAGCTGTTGAGTCACAAATTATTATTATATTTTAAGCTATGTTTGGGTCATTTAGAGACCTGATTTCACTGTGCTTTAGAATAAATATGTTACAAAAATAAATGAAAGAGTGAAGAATCCTTGCACTGCCAGTGGGTTTGTGGAACTGCAGAGGTACAGGTGAAGTGTCACTTCCAAGCTCCCAGATTCTTTCTCCTTGTAAGCAACTTTTTCAGAAAAGCACAGAGATCCTTGTGCTTTGCAGATGTTCCAAATCTGAGATTCTTGTACTAAAACGTGTTCCTTGAAATCAATTGGCTGTCAGAGGCCTCAGCAGTGCTCAGTGAGAATGTCAGTCACAGAATTACGCCCTGTGGGAAGCAGCTCTGGTACAAACAGCCCCCTGGCACAGGCAGCCAGAGCCTGCTGAGCTACAACAGTTCAACAACCACAACAAAAAAACACTGAAAAAGAAATAGGAACAGACTAAAAAAGATTTCTGGACTATGAAGTCAGCCCATTAATATAACAAGGAGAAGGCTGAGCAGCTCCAGGCAGTGAGTGCAGGCTCCAGGTGCACTCACAGTGACATGGCTCCTGCTGCCTCCAGTGCCAGCAATCCAGCCCCTTCTCCCCATCCCTGTCCCCACAAAGAGATGAGATTATGATTATAAATTGATACTATAAAAAGAATGTGTGATATGATCACAAATTAGGGCAATGCTTCCTCAGTGGTCATGCTGAGAACAAACTTCTGCTACCTCCAGTGAAGCCTGAAAGCTACCTAACGACCTGACAAAGCAAATCATTAGCAGCATTTCACCTAGGTCTTAAAATATTTTCATTGCAAATGACTCTCCCATTAGATGAATGCCCCTTGCAGAAAGTAATTACCCTTTATTTGAACTTGCATTTCAGAAATTTGAAACAATGGAAAAAAATGACAGAGAAGAATAAGCACATACTTTTTATGACTTCTCCCCCTTCCCTCTGCTGTTACCAAATCAATACTGGAGTGAGGGGCAGGAGAACAGCCTGAATTTTCACAATGAGAGGTCAAGGAGGCTGCAAGAGATGCCATGACCAAGAGGTAGCTCAAACCAGCCATTCCTTTACAAGAGCTGTTGGGACACACGTGAGCTGCCAGGACAGTCCCAGTGAGCTGCCAGGACACTTGGGTCCTTGTTGGAGCTCCGAGGGCAGGAGCCAGAGTGCACAGCCCAGCACTGCTGTCTGTCTGTCTGTCTGCACACTGCCCGTGCTGAGCAGGGCACAGCAATCCTTACAACTCATCTCAAATAGGCACCCTAGCTGCAGGCTGGATTTTCTGAAAGGTTTGCTTGCTGCATGTCCCAGCTAAGCTGAGTGTGAAAGCTGACAGGAGACGAAGCCACAGGATCTGGGCTGACATTTACAAGTTCTTCATCTCTCAGAAACAAACACCGACTTGTAACTCTGCATCAGCAAATTATTCATTTATTTTTTTCTGTGTGTGCATCTGCTGAGAGATGCTGGCTAAAATTACAGTGGGTATTCCTTCTGCATGCATCCACATGTGTGTGTGTATATGTGCATTAGCACACAGATATTTAAAATGGAAAGGAAGAAAATGGAATTGTAAATTAATAACTCTATATTAATTCGTGGTTTTAAATTAATGTTTTGGTCATTCACATTGGGTTTGACTCAAAATAACAAGGCCATCTGTCTGAAGAAGATATATCCCAGATGCTAATATCAGGACAGCAGTACAAGACCATGCTATTAGGAAAAAAAGACAATTCTCTACACTAAGAAGTCAATATAGCTCTTCTGTGGAAGAAATAAAGTGTGTATCTGTCTCTGTATAGGATTTTTCCAGATGTGGGAGAAAGCTATTACTAAGCTAGAGGATGAATCAAAAACAAAGCAACATTTTTTGGTGATTTCTTTAAGGGAAGAGAAGAGAAAATAAAATTTGCTCTATCATAAAATATTTACATGAGTTTTTCAGTAAATCACAGTAGAGAGAAAATAATAGGAGAGAAAAGGAAGATAATGTTCCAACAAAGATTCTGAAAGTGATTTTCTTCAGTACAGCTAGAAAGAGAGAGAAAGAAATAAAAAGAGAAAGAGTGAGACTGCATGCACCGTTTGAGTGTTTTATCCCATGCATGTTAACGAGCACTCCCTGCACATCCAGCCCTGCCAGCAGGAATTGCAGCTGACATCAGGCATCTCCAGAGGTCCAGCACAGCTTCCCAGAGTCCTGAGCAGCCCCTGGCCCCGTGGTGACAGCCCTGGGCTGGTGTCACCTTGTGCAGAGGAGCTGAGGGAGCAGCACAGCCCTGGGCAGAGCCTGGTCCTGGGGCTCCCTGAGCAGCACTCAGTCCAGCACAGACAGCACTCAGTCCTGAGCTAAACCATTCCTGCATCACCAGCAGCCTCCTCCTCCTCCTGCCACAGTGCCCAACATGTCCTGCATCATCCTCCCATGGTGACAAAACAAAACATCTCAGCACAGCAACTCCCTCTGCACGTCCTGTGCTGGGCACAGCAGCTCCAGCCCAGCCCCAGGGGAGCCCAGGCAGGTCAGGGCAGTGCTGTGCAGGTGGAAGCTCCAGCTCAGGGTCCTCAGGGTGTCCCCAGCCTGCACAGCTGGGGCAAGCTGGTTGGCATCACTCATATCTTACAAATCTCTCATTGATACCACTGCAGTCATAAACAGTTTGGGGTTTTTCAGCTGGGTTGATTGGTTTTCATCATCTGAACCTAAGTGCAGGTGTAAATGTGTGCAGGATTATGGCAATAATTCACAACTAAACCCCTTTGGATTTCAAACAGCTTCAGCTTTCACTATGAGCATTTCTACCATCTCTACTAATTGCACCCAGTGGAATTTTCTGGAAGCACAGCTTTAATTTCAAGGGCAGAACAAATATATTACATAGACTTTTTAGACTTTTGAATTAAAACAAAACAAAACAAATCAAACAAAAAAATCCATATAGTTTTATTTAGAAAACACCACAACATTTTCTCTTTAGCCACTTCTAGGAGATTTTTGTCCACTCCAACTTTAAATTCTGCTCAGAACTGCTAATTTCAGGAGAAAAAGAAGGAAAAGATGCCATATACCTCATATAATTCATATATTGCACCGCAAAAAGTGTCTTCAAAGTGCAGATTTGGGCAAAGAACATCCTGCAGAGATTTGATGAGAAGCTTTTATACTTAAGCAATAGCTTTTGTGTTGTATACAAGGAGGAGGAAATAGCTATTCAGACAGAAAAACAGTGATCTATTTTTCTAGAGGATGAAACCTGTGAATATAACAAAGATGATCTGCAGCACAAGAAGCACAGTGGATCACTGACATTGCCCTTTTACCAGTTAACATGCACAGAATGCTTCCAGCTCACTACCAATTTCAGTTTGCAGGCTGTCATGGATATTTACTCTTTTTTGTCCCTTAAGTCTGTTTTCCAGAACTGTATAAGGTGACAGGACTTTGCAGGGGACAGTCAAAGATGGAGATAATGACCAACATAGACTAGAGCACTTTTTGTCATGATTGAGTGTTTTCCAAGACTTGCACTTAATTAGAGTTAGTGTGTCTCTGGAAATGTGCATGTGTTCTCTCCTCTCTATTATCTGTCACATCACATTTTTGCTCAACAAAATGCAGCAAACCTTTGAGTGATTTGTGGAATACATTAACATAGTTTAACACAGTGTGCATAAGCTTTACATGCTAGTGCTGTAAGAGAAGGTGATAGGTCAGAATAAAATGGATGATTTAAAAAAAAAGTTGATTAATTTCTGTGGCACTGCTTCAAAAAGATCTGTTGGAACAGAAGACTCGACTCACTCCTTATGAATATCTTAATTACACAAAGTGAAAGAACAATGCTGGGGCTGTGATCCTCCCTGCTCCACCACGCATTACTCCTACAAAGTTAGGGAACAGTCAGTGGTTTTTGTAATGTGGGGCTACATTTCAGCACTCATCCTACACACCCTTGCTGGGTCCTCCAACTCAGCTGTCTCATCTTGGAGCTCGCATCTTCCTTTGTTCCAGCCACCCAAAATCAAAGCTCAGCATGTTCTGAGGTGTTTTTCTCTTGAAGGATGGGATTATGTGTTAGAATAAATCTTTTTTTCTTGGACTGGCCCCCGAGGAGAGGCACAGTGACTTGGGCATGTCAAGGCTGAACAATACCCAGGTACCTGTACAGCACAAGGCACTCTCTGCCACTCTTAGTCTCAGTCAGGCTGAGGGGATTTTTTTCAGCCATTGCTTCCAGTGGGGCCAAAATTACATCCAATTTTATCAACTGGCTGGAGAGGGGACAGCACTGCCACAGCCCCCAGGCCTTGCTGGGATCTCCTGGCTGTGCTGCAGTAAGAACAGCCATCCATAAAGGTAAACATCAATTTGTCCTGAATCTCAGTCTCTCTCAGCTGCCTGCTCATCATTGTGAATAAAACACCAGCCAGGCACCCCCTGAGCATCCATCAGGGCGTTGCTGCCACTCTCCCAGTGGGCTGCTTCTTTCTGCTGGAACTAATTGACCTCTGACCTGTTTATTGCTTTAGTGCCACCAATTTATCACCAGTTTATTCATCAACATCTGGTGGTCGGAAAATTGTATTTTACATTATTATCTCTCAAATGGATAGCTAATGCTGCTTAATGGGGCAGTTATGTGGTATTATAGATTCATTTTTTCTCATTTTGCTAATGAATGGAGAATCTTCATCAAATAAATATTTGCCAGTTGGCTTAATATCAAAGCTGCTAATTAAAAACAGAAAAATGTTCTATATGTGGAGAGCTGAAGGGTGGTAGCATGTGAGTTTAAGAAGTATCATTTCAGCCATACTGTACTTGCACAGAGGCCAAATTGGCAATCAAGTGATCAGTGTGAGGGAGGCTGAGCTGTATTTACATATTGTCTCAGTAAAATGCTACTGATTTATTTCTCTGGTGCCAGACACAATACGAGCATAGCTTAAATTGGCTTCTTTCCTGGCTTTTACAAAAGAAATGAAAAAAAAAAAGGCAAATAAAATATGGAAATAAAAATATGGAAATAAACAAATCTTGGACACAGTCCTAAAAAATCTGATTCCATTCACCAGCTCACATAACTGCATTTTACAAAGGGGATGGGCAGAGATGGTGCGACCTGGTGTACAGAATTCATGAAACATCTCTGCATAAACATGTGAGTTTGGAGTAAACACAGTTCAAGCTGACAAAGTGCAGCACTGAAGGGAGAGCTGAAGGGAAGGCTGCACTTCAGCGTGTGTGCCCTGGGGCTCAGCTCCTGCCCCACATCTGGGACTACTCCAGCCAAGGCTCTTACAGGAGCTCCCCAGTCCCAAAGGACAGAGAGTTTACAGTGCAAAAGTTGTTGTTTTACTACATACAGAAACATGCACACATCTATTACTGTGGGATTCTTTTCTACACTAATATCTCGTGGTGACAGCTGGTAGTAGTCAATGCACAGAAGCACTTCAGTTTTTCTTTCCATAAAAGTGTTTCCTTCTCAGGTCAAGGTCCTGCACAGGGCTTAGAAAATCATCTTTACAAACAAAACTCCTGACTTCCACCATGCAGAGTGCATTTTGCTTGCAGGGCTGGAATTTGCCTGCAATCCTGCATTCCAGGAGCTTACAAATAAGTGAGTGCTACCCTGGAATCAAACAGGACTATTCACAGGCCTGATTCACACAGGAATTCAGGTGGGGTTTGCCAAAGTGCTGATGTGAATGTGAGTGAAATTTAAACTGCATTTCTCACATATTCCTTCTATGAAAAGGTGAGCAGTGACTGCTGAGAACATTTTTTTACCCCCTCATGTGATGTCTAACAAGAAGCTGTAGTTTCAGTTTAAGACTTCATCATTTAGCATAGCTCACCCATGCCATGTTTTCAGCACAATCCACATCATCTGGAGGCAAAGCAGTAAAGGTGTTACAAATACAAATTATTGTAATAGTGCAATCAAAATGTGAAAATCTCTATTTTTCCAAAACCAAATAGAACATACTCTAATCTAAAGCTACTGAAGCACACAGAAGCTGTAGCAGCTCTAACATCCATTGGCTTCATGGACCATTAAATAGCACAAATGACACTATGAATTATTTCTGAAAACATCAATACGTTTCTAATACCCTGGGCACAATTCTCCTAATCTTTGGGTGCACAATCCCTGAGCCCAGGGCCCAGCCCAGCTGCCCAACACCCTCCTTTTCCATTTCACTTAGTGGCTGCAAGTCACTGGAGCAAACACAGCCCACACAGCCCCGAAATTGCAATTTTACTGCTACACTTTTGAGAAACTACCAAGGGTGCTGAAAGCATGGGGTGAGCAGTCCTTAGAAATGTATATAGTGAAAAGTAAACACCAAAGCCCAGGAAGTCATTATAAAAGTGTTTGGGTTTATTTATTTTGAGAGCTCTAATGCATTCTTGAGTGAAGAAAATAAACCAAAGAAAATAGAGAAAAAAGAGGGGGGGGAAAAAGCTGTGTCAGGCAAATTTACATCGTTTTCTCTGCCACTTGTTGCTACACCCATTGGCATACAGATGATGGAAGTGCAGAAGAATTAATGCTTCACTAATACAGTTTATGTGACTCTAATGTAGAAGAGTCATGAACCCAGCATTTTTAAGAAGTGAAAAAAAAAATACCCTAAGATATATGCCAGGTTTAACATTACATTTAAAGGGCACCTTCTCTTGAATTTTGTGATGAATCAGAAACACCTGACTGCAATATTTTACTGAGTTTGGAATTTGTAATGAATTCTCCCATGAGGATTTTGTTGCAAACTTAGTAAGAAACAGCTGTCAAACTCTAAAGTGAATCTCTATGCTGCCTCTTTTCCAGTGTAAAATAACTTGGGTTTTTCAAGAAAATTGCCTATCTTGGCACAAAAACCCCCACCAAAACAAAAAACCAGATAAGCAATATGTACTGAAACACACAACCCTTTAGCCAGGAAAGATCTTTGCTTTATGGATATATAAAATACATGCTCTTGCAACAAGCTTGAAGCTTATTTATTGTTCCCAAGTGGCTACTGAAAACTCCTTAAATGTTATTTGATGGAGTAGTGATTCTTTTCTGCCTTACTGGTGTAAACTAAATATATCTAAGAGCAGAATATATTGGCAATAAAAAAAAGGTTCTTTTTTTCTTTTTTTTTCTTTTTTTTTTAAGATCTATCAAAATAAAATATACTTGGGAGGCTTTGAAGTTAAATTTTAAAAAATCCTTTGGATATTGCCTTTCATTTCTAAGAGCACAATTTAAGTTCAGTCTGAGGGTTTGCATGAGACACCTCAGGTGCTCTCTGTCCCAAATTCACTTGATTAATGTTGCCTTAAAAGATTTGCTGAAGAATCAGACAAATGTAATTAGAGGAGAGGAAATTCATACTATACATAGATCATCAAAGGATAAGTAGAGAACCTTATTTATTTTCAGAGGAGACAAAGAATCTCCATACAATTGTAATAATCTCAGCATATTAAAAAAAGATAAATTAGAATCATAATTAGGAGAAAATAATGAAAGCTTGCATGAGTACATGACCCGGGTTCCCTGGTACTTTACCAGCAGAGCTGTCCCACACAGGGCACAGTGGAAATATTGATGGGGCTGAAGGGAATCAATCCAGATACAGAAAAATTCTGCAGAAATATAATCCCATTGTTTATGGGCTGGTTTCCCAAAGCAGGGATCCTGAACAAAACCAGGACGTGCCCTGGAGCAGGAGGTTGGGGAATGAGGAGGAATTGCCCATTGTCCACCTGGAGTGAACTTCCACCAACAGCATGACAATTTCCAGGGTATTCCTAAACCCTGAATTCCTTTGTGGGTGAAATCCTGCAAGTAGTTTCTACACTGGGCTCAACTCTGAGCTTTGACCACTGAAATTCTAAGTGCTAGAGGTGACTCACTTAAACCATAGTGCTTTTAGGGAAGTCCTAACTACCTCTGTCACAACTGGAACCACTGCTCTTGGAGCTGCAAATGTAAACACCAGAATGACTCAGAGCAAATAAGAGTACTTTTGTACTGAAATGCAAATTTTAAAGTTCTTTTCCTGTTTATATCTGCCAAAATTCACATTTTTTAATTGAACGTGAAACAGTGCTTAATGCAGTTGGAAACTGGTCATCATATCCCCTCTGAGGCTGGTAATTTATGTTAAACATGTGGCCTGAAAAAAAGAAACCTATAAGACTACAACCAGTAATAGAATAAACATCTTTTCAACAGAAAGATGAAAGCAGCACTTTGATGGGACAAAATGGCCTCATTACTGCAGGGGCATACCTCCATACTTTAGGAATTTTTCCATACCACTAGAAAGAGTTAAGATGCAAAGAAAAGAAATAAGGTTCACTAAAGCAGTATCATAATATTGAAATAATTCAGGTAGGTTAAAATCTAAAGTGAACTGCAGGCAGAGAGGGGTGCAGGCTGCTCAGCATTAGAGTTCTTCCTACACAGAGCACCACAATTCCTGGTGCCTCATTTGGGCCATTGTGAATTTAACAAAGACCAGGTTTCTAATGGTACTTTCGTGCTTGCTGCACTCTTTTCAAGAAGACCTGAGACAGGAGGTGTAAGGCTTTTGTCTAATCTTACTGCACAAACTCCTCCTGCAGTCATACTGAGAGACAAGCACTTCCAAGAGTGCTTCTGCCTTCAGACAGAAGGGTTTGTTTGGGGTTGTTTGCACTTCTTACAGCAAACATTTCAGCCAAACAACTTGACCTGTCAGATAGCTACAGGCAAATCCCAGTCCAGCTGTGAAAAAGCACTACGAGCCTCAGAACACCAGTGTAATGACAAACACCTCAAATATCACAGGGTACAGAAAGAGATCGTAGGGCAGAGATTCATGATGGAAGGGAGATGCTTGCAGTAGTGAATGCTAAACCTCTCACCTGCTGTTTGTCACAAAGGGGCTTGCTGAGCCTTGGTACAGTTAGAAAGATCTGTAGTCAGGTTATCAACATGGGCCAGTGAGTTGGAAAAGGACTGGCAAGTCCCAGCACAGCAAGCCCCTCTACCTGGATGTGTGCCAGAACCAGCAGCAGACCTCCTCTGCCCAAATACAGATGTTCCTTGGCCTCTTGCACTGGGGGATTTGAACTCTTACAAGGAATTACAGCTCTGACCTTTCTGTCAGACAAGGTCTGTGCTTGCCCAGGCAGATTCATACCCTGACGTTGCCTTCAGCTGCAGAGCAGTTAGCAATTGCTCCATACACATTTTGCACTGATCCAAGAACTCCAAGAGAAATGTTTTGTTCATTTGTTTTCACATCACTGACCTTTGCAGTGACAACTCAGCAGCACACAAAGTTACCCATCCATGCAGTCCTGGCTAGAAAAAGGTTGGCTGGTGTTCCACAACAGGAGAGCATCACAGCTGAGTGGAAGGGTGCTTTTCCCTCTCCACTTGAACTCAGGTTTGGGGAGGGTGTTTCTAATAGAGATGTGGCAGAACAGAAGCCAGTGAGGCTGAAAGCCACCCCATTCCCACTGCAGCCTTCCAAATTTCTTCAGGATTCTGTTCCATGCCTAATCAGAGATGTAAAATGGTAAAAGCTACAGAAAAAGATCAAAGAGCACTCAGCACTGTATTCACTCCAAGGACTCTCTTGCAGGCTGGCAGCCAGGGTCACCCCATCCCCAGACAATTTTCCTCCCTCTTTCCCAATCTTTAATCTTTAATTCCTCCATCTAAACCAGGGACTTGGTGAGTAACTGCCCATCTACTGCAACTCAGAGCTGGCTGCTCTGTGGGGAAAGGACAGCCTCAAATGGAAGGAACTGAGCTCAAACATCAGCTCCCAGTGCCTCCATCCCTGCTGATTTGGCTCTAAGGGAAGTAGGACCAGGTTAACAAGGAGAGGCAGTAACTTTCAGTAGCTTGATAACCAAAAGCAGACAAGTTTACAAACACATTACAGAGTCTAGCTAAGGCATTTGCTTTAATAAAAGATGATACCAACACCTACAAAATTCAATTTTTCTCCATCTGTTAGCCCATCCCTGTCCTGTTATTGTTCTGAGATCACAAGACAAGGAAGGATCTGGGCTGGATAATTCACCAGAGAAAAGAACTCTTTTCACTAGGAAAACAGCTCCATAGCTCCAGTGTCTGCCCAGCACAGGAAACAGGGAGCCTCCAGGAGGAGGGAGGGAGGAGGCAGTGCCAGAGCAGGAAACAGCTCAGACCTGGGCTAAGGACACTCAGTTACAGCTTCACTGCAGAATGTCACCTGGGTTTGGATTTAAAAGGTCCTTAGGTACCCAGAAGTACAACTTGGCTGCCTAAATTGATTTTCAAAAGAAAATTAAGTGGATTAGGGGTTAGATTTTTTTTAAGGGATTTAATTTCCTACAGGGACAGAGGAGGACCCAGTGGGAGAGTATTACAACTCAATTAGGATTATGACAAAGAGCTTATGTTTGTTTTCCCTATTCACACAATTTATAAGGGCTCGAAGGAATTTTGTATAAATAATCAAATTATAGCAAACCTAAAAACACTTGGTTTCTTCTGATAGATATCAATTGTATGAAGCTTCAGGCCAAACAAAATTTCAGAATGTGATCACTACCAATCAAAAAAAAAAATATTAAGGAAGTTCTGCTGCAGCAATTACTCTAACCACTGGGGTTTTTCTATAAAATATTGGTGGTTCACTCAAGGCATTTACCCTCAAAATCTAAAAATAAACAAACACTGACAGTTAATGTTTTTTCTTTGTTCTTGTTGTAAATATCTCAAAGGAATGTCAGTTTTTGATCCCTTTTTTACCCTCCCTGGTGGGGAATTTCTTATTGCATTCTTCTACAATGAAGACAGCCTCTCTTGGTTCTCCAGTCCTTGTTATATTCTGAAACAAAAAACTGCACTGAAATCCACTGCCCCAAGTATTATCTCATCTGATTTTGGAAGGAAGGATAACAAGTATAATCCTGCCATTTTTCCTGAAATCCTAAATTCTCCATATTCATGAACAATTGGCAGAAATAAATTCAGAAAACATCCACCGATCTGAAAATGTAACTTTTACCAAAGTTGGTTCCCATGCCAAAAGCTTTAATAACAGACTGAGACAAACTTCTACAGATGTAGGAAGGTAAAACTCAGAATCAGAGTTATTAGGATTTAAGATATTAAATTCTCTCACAGCTTCCTGCTACTTTTGTCTAAAGCAAAACCATTACAGTGTAACCCTTTATTTCCTAATGAAATACATTTGGGATTAGGAAGCTGACAGAGGCCAGAGCCAGGACTTTGCCCCATGGCTGTTTAGAAACTTCAGTCTGGTTAAAGAATTTCATTACACTGATTTTGTACACATGCTCCTTAAAAGCTGAGAGGTAACAGCATAATTTAAGAATTCCATTTTCACTGTGGACTGATGCAAAATTCCTCCCTGGAGGCAGGTGTGTTACTTCATTGAATTAAAAACCAATAAATTTAAAGTAAAAAAATAAAAGTAAGGGGGAAAGGTGTAAGAAACAGTTGGAAAGGCATTGAATCTGTAGGAGTTCTGACAAATCATCTTGGCACATAGTCCCAGTGGTGATGAGAAATTGTTCCAAGTGTTTTATTTATTTTTTTACATGGCAGTTACATGGCAGAACAAGAAATGCACTTGAGGCAAAGTTGTAGAATATTTTTAAATTAGTGGGCTTATTTTATTAATACCCATGAAAATATAGTGATGAGAGAGAATTATTCTACTGCACAGCCAGTGTAAGAACAGTAACTTGTGTTCCAGCCCTGCAACCTGACACTTGTGCTCAGTGCCTGTGAGTAAACACCCCATGGTTTAACACAGTATCCTAAAGTACTATTTCTGTACTGGGTATTACATACATTGCTTTTTCTTACCATAATGGATAAATCTAGTGACCTTTATTTACAGTACATCAAATCCAACAGACTGTTGTCCATATTTTGACTTTGGAATGAAGCATTTAGCTATGTGTGTCTTCTACCTAGTACCCTCATGATTAGGTAAATGACTTTGAGTCAATGAAACATGCAAAACACACTTTACCAAGGCATATTCTTTAACAGAAACTGAGCTCCAATGTCATTCATCCCCCAGGCAGTATTTGTAGCCAGCAGAAGAAACCTAATGTGCACAATTCTCTTGATAAGAAGAGTGAGAATTAGAAACTTGGTGGTTTACTTAAGCAGATTCAAGTATCCCTGGAAACAGGTAACTAATGCCAGACAAACTTGCATGCTTCAGCTCACAGTGAGTTTGTAAACCAAATTCTGGGTTTCTGTTTGCAGGGTTTGGACTCTTGCCTGAAGAGCCAAGTTAGATTAATTTAAATCTCTGAATTAAAATTTCTCAGGAAGACAAGAGAAAGCTGTTGTGATGTGATCCAGGACAGAGCAGATGCAAACAAGAGCCCAGGTTTAAGTGAAAGATGCAGGTTTGCACATCAAGTCACCTTGGGTACAGATTTCCTACTTGCCTTTAGAGGTTCTGCAAAGGGCACACGTGCACAGGGAGAACAAGACCTTAGAGTGTCACCCCAAGTCAGGGCTGATCTGTGTGTGTGGAGTAGATGCTATTCATGGTTTGTTTCTGAAGTTTTGATTTAGTCACATAAGGCATCAAGAAAGAGCAAATATACTTCAATTTGTGTATGTGCTTTAATGTATTCTCATTTTGTTACCAGAGGGAGAAGAAATCTCATGGTAAGACTGTATTAATCTGTCTTCCTCCAATGCCATTAGTAAAATGTCATTTTGATTTGAACCTACTGTGACCTACTTGAGAAAAAACCCCCTATGCTGCATACACTATATATCAGTGTGTATAAATATATATATCAGAGAACTTTTCATTAACTGTTAAACTGCATAATGGTCTTTATATATGAGCATGGCTTAATTAGCTACATAATGAAAAGTGCAATGAAAATGCAAAAGAGTTTGGGAGGGCTGAGCTGCAAGACTAAACTGGATCTCAACACATCCTGGGAATACTGAAGTTTGTATAAAAAGGTCAAAGTCTCACCTCCCATTGATAAATACAACATTACATAAATAAATATTATGTGTGTGGTCCTTATCAGACAGACTCATAATTCACTGAAGAAAAGGCTGATGGATTGTTCCTTGGGCAGCAGCAGTGCTCTGCAGAAATGTGGTTCACATCTGCAGTTCAGCTTGCTTTGCAAAAAACAGCAAGCACCCTTCTAAGTCACTGTGGTGGAAGAATGTTTTCACAGAAACGTGTGTGAGCTGGAGAAGCTGCCCCAGGGCACAAAATGTCAACTGTGACAAGCATGAGGGAAAACATCTTTTAGTCCAAACTAGCAGATTTTTGTGATGAATGTGAATGGAGCAGATTCCTTACAAGGGAAGATCTTTTCTGAGGCTGTAGCTCCTGGAGGAGATTATGCAGCTCAGGGACTAGTCCAGCAAAGGTAGGGTGGTTTGTCTGGAAATGCATTGACAGCAAGCTGAAAACAACCTCACATTTGTGGGGAAAAAAGGTTTAAATCGGTAACAAAACAGGAGAAATTAAGAGAGAAATTAAAAAGCAGCCTAAGCTCAGCCACAGCAGTGGAAAAAAAAAAAAAAACAAACCAAAACCAAAAGCTGTCTGCAATAGGAGGAATGAAAACAAGACCAAAACAACATCAACAGCAAATAATTCCCATGGCTACTGATTTGAGCATTGCAGGCAGGAAGAGCCTTCCTCGTGTGATGAACTTTGGACAGTCATGGTCAGAACTGCTCACCCAGGTCTCATCTGAGGGTGTTGCCACCCCGTGAGAGCCCTTTGCCAATGCCTGCGATGCCCTGGCAGTGCTGGCTGCAGGAGCAAACCTGGGCCACTGCCCTCACCCCCAGCTCTGCTGGATCTCCCTCAGGAAAGCAATCAGCTGCTGCACAGAGGTCTTGCAAATTCTTCAGTACCCTATCAAAAGTATCATAAACTGCTCAGCAATTACCTCTGGCACACGAAAGAAAAGCTAGCAACATGTGAAATTGTCTGTTTGCAAACCAGTTGAATTCTTTAGGCAGGCTGCAGTCCCCCCTTGGATGCATTTTCTCTCTGCCTAGGGACACAGGGTACAGAGATGCACTGGGTAAGAGAAACATTGGGCTCAGCTTCCTCTGCCCTCCTCAATTTCAATTTTTTTTTCCATTAGGTTCAGTCTTGTGTATATATAGTTATGCAGTACATATTAGTTGACTTCTACTCAATTTAGAACCAAGTGTCAAGATATTCAGGTGCTGTTGCACTGGGTCAGAAGCATCAGCAACTGCTAGACACGAATCAATGGCTGTGCCTAAGCTGCCTTTCCAGGCTGAGCATGCAAATTCTTCTCCATCACTCTTCAAAGCCTAAAATATACCAATAGGCCACTCCGTTGTGAGAAAGCTCGAGAAGACTTCAGAGAAATTAGGTTGTTTCTAGAATAATTTAGAAGTTTGACAATGACCTTATAAATGTCCATGACAGCTTTTCAAGATCCTCAAGGAACTCAGTGACCTCTTCTAAGTTACTTTAAAAAAAATATAAACCCCACAAAAATGACCAAACAAATATGTACCAATAAAGGCATAGCAACCTCATTTAATTCTGTTCCCCATGTATGCCAGATGCTAATTAGGAGCTGGTTCTCATCACATAAATGGGATCCAGCTTTGTACTTTACCAAAACACAAAAGGCCAAATTCCAACCCAAGGTTTTGTTCTGTCCTACCCTAATGGCTACAAAAAGCTGCACAGTTGAGATCTGGATCAGATTCAAAACTTTCCCAAGATGTATCTCTGTTTACATCCTGATTTTTGAATCCAGCTCATCTCTAATTACTATTATCACACAGAATGTCAGATTTCAGGTTATGCACTTTATATTTCTCTCATTTCTCCCTATAAACAATTAATTAGCTTGCTACAGCCTTTCTATAAATACCTTGTACATATAAATTATTCTCATCTGCTCAGATAAACAAAAATCCCAGTTCTGTTTTTCATCTTGTGATTTTCCCTAGTGGTCTGCTGCTGTCAGGCAGCCAGCCACACGTGTGCTCTTCATATATGGAGATAAAAATAAGATTATGGGGCTAATTGACAAAGTTTTTTTGATAGAATTAGTGCTTGAGAAATCAGTTTTTCCCCAGAAAATGTCTGAAAGCAGCACTTCTATCAATTTAACAGAGAGCTGCCTCCCACACCAGCTGAAATGCTGTTCACTGAACAGCGTGGATTCCAGGGTTTGAGGCATCATGCTATTGTGGGACAGCACACATATGGCTGCCCAAATTAATTGTGCTGACAGTTTTTCCATACTCATCCTATAGGTGCTGACAGGCAAGATGAGGCCACAACTTCAGCTGTGCTCCCAGCAAGCCACCTCCTGTCTCCAGACAATTTCTTTGCTTCCCTGAACAAGGTTTTCACCTCCATGGTAGAGGTGCCCAGGGAAAGTGTGCAGCCAGTCCTCTGCCATGTCAGGGCACATTGCTGTGACTTGGCTTCACTTTTACAGATCAGCTGAATTTACATAAAACATCCTTGACCATGTGCTAATGTGAGGTAGGCTTTGTGAGTGTATATATATATATATATATATATATATATATATATATATATATATATATATATATATATATATATATATATATATCTCAATTGGACCAATAATTGCAACAGTCATGAATATACAACAAAGAAAACCTCAGTGTGAATCTACCAGAGGCAGCTACCAGAGCCATCCCATTCAGTCTGTGTGCACCCCACTGTGAAATATGCACACTGAGCATCTTTGTCTCATGCCTGTGTTGAGGCTGAGTAAGAAATATTGGTAAAGCACTTTGGAAGATTGTCAAGCAGTGCAGCCAAGCGTGC
Source organism: Chloebia gouldiae (assembly GCA_003676055.1). Lineage (NCBI taxonomy): Eukaryota > Metazoa > Chordata > Aves > Passeriformes > Passeridae > Chloebia > Chloebia gouldiae. Next base: position 3,477,956 of record QUSF01000022.1, read on the forward strand.
TGCTCATTTTGAAGCACTAATCTCTATGTTTTTCCCCACAATCTAGCATACAATCATGATTGCACCCAGCCAAAGAGAAGAAACTGGGATTATTGGATATTTTCATGTTTCACTGCATAATGCTGCTATCAGAATGGGAACAGCAAGACACTGATTGTCCTTGTTTTGTGGCCTTGAAGTTCAGGGAGCAATCACTCTGATTACCTTCCTCAGACCCAACCCAGGATGAGCAGAGCCTTTCTAAGCTTGTTGTGATTGTGCCACCCCATTAGCCAGTGAAATGTCCACAATCACACCAAGCATCTCCAAGAACAATCCCTTCACCTGCTTGTTGCTGCTTTTCAGAAAAGCCACCCTGAAGCCTCAGTGAGCAAATCTCTATCAGCAGGGCTTTAAACAGCCCCTTTGGGCTCATGTGGGTGTCCAGCAACAGCCTTGGAGAGCCTGAATTCTGCTTTTGACATGATTTTTGGGTGTCCTTGGGGCAAGTCCGTTTTCCCTTGTTTTGAATTTTACTGAGGACAACTGTGTAGTGAAGAATTAGCATCCAGTGAAGAATTAGCATCCAGGTTTGGAAATGGAAACAAGGATGGGGTGGTTACTGGTACTGGTTTAAGTGTAAGTGTGTGCATCATGTTTCAAGGAGCTTTCCTCATTTCATGCATTCCTGTTCATCTCTCTCACATAAGATGTCCCTGACACATGATTTTTCCTTCTGCTTTGTCAAATTAGTTACCTTTTGACATTTTACATTTTTGTATTCCATGAAGGCCACCAAAACAGTAATCTCTGTGAACTATAAAATTCTCATAATTCTGGAGATGAAAACCTACCTTCTGGTTTTCTATTTTGTATCACTCAATAATATGAAATGCCAACTTGTTTTGTTGACTCTTAGACCCTTTTACTTCAGTTCTTTAAGTGGCTTAAAGACTCATGCAATAAAGTCACATAAAGTCTCAATTATTCTTCATTTATCTATGTTAAATTGTTTTAGTCAACAACTGACCTTGATTCACTTTAAGTATGATTTTATCTGGTTACATTTGCTCTTGGAAGTTATTGCTCTTCTCTCATCCATGCTTTGACCAATACTAATCTACTCTGGTTTTCATTTTCTGGGCATCTCGCAGAGTTCAGAACATTATTGATATTCAGGATTCATCTGTTCTAATTTGAGTTTCTCCTAACTATGACTGCAGACAAAGGCAACTTTATTGTAGAGAAACACTAATTGGAAATAGAAAAGTATTACTTTGTTAGATTGTGTTAAGAATTCCTCTCCCTCTCTCCCCAAAGCCAAGCTGAGCTGTTCTCTATGTCAGATTATATACCCATGACTAAGACCTGGGCATGTCTGAGCCCCTCCAACAACAGCACAAATCCCAAGCAGAGACAGAAAAGCCATAATTAGCAGATGTTGAGTTTGTATGAGCTGGTAACTGGGATAAACCACATCATCCCCAGGCAGGCTTTGTCTGTCAGTGCAGCCACCAAGACATGAACTAAACAAGAAAATCTTTTTTTTTTTTCTTCCCCAAACAACAACAAGGTGGACACAGTGGACAATCATTCTAGGAACCTTGCTGATGAGGCATCATATGAAAGCAAATATGTGAATACACAAAGCAGGCCAGAGGCAATGGAGAAACTCAAGTAATTGACTCATTGATTACAATATATGGGAAAAAAAAAAAAGTTTGTTTGTAATTTTAAATTCCATTAGACCTCCATGTGGGAGAAAAGAGAAGGGTGGGTCACTGAACCAACACTCTGCTCTAGCACAAAACCCACATGGCTCAGCAGGGAAGGGACTGCTGGTTTCCATACATCTATCTTCCATCCTATTAGGAAGGAAGTTGGGATTAAATCCATCCTCCAGCCCCCACACAGTGCTTGTGCAGAGTTTGAACTCTGTTATCTCAGAGGCAGAGAAAAATAGAAATGCCCTGGACCACAAAATAACAGCCAGCTTCTAGAGGAACATTTCTTTATTAATAAATGTCAGCCCATTATTAGAGCTCACATTATTATCAGCATCATTATTAGGAAAGTATAAATTATGGTGAAATTCTTATTTAGGGAGAAATCTTTGAAAAACTGATTTTTTGTTTCAGAAACAATTCTACTTTTAAAGAAATACTTTAATGTTATACTCTTTTTAATTAAAAAGTAATCTACATATCTCTGTAGGTTCTTTTTCTTTCAAAATATGGGTTTCAAAAAAAAAAATCAGTTTTCTTTGCTTTCTCCATTATGAATAAAAATTTCCATCTAACTCTAATTGATGTTTAACTTCACACATCTCTCTGCAGCACCAGTCTGCAGGCAAATCATGCTGCAGCTGAAGGTGAAGAGGGTTCTATAGGTGCTATATCAGTATGACACACTGAGGGTGAGCTGGGTCTGTACAGCAACCCAAAGTGGTGCTCCTACTCTCAGTAACATAACTAAAAAAGAAATAGTAAATGTAAATGAAACATTTCTCTAATACAGTAAATGATCATCTGCAATGTGTCCATTTGTTCTGCCTTTTTATTTAATTCCTCGATTTACTTTTTTATTTTTCTCCTAGTTCCTCACCTTATAAATGACATTATGTGAACACTCCTTGCACTACTCTAAATATCTGCTTGGCAGGCCTGTGAGGACTTTGTCTTCTTACCTGTCCATACAAAGCTTAGCATTGTTGTGAGAGGTTTAGAGTGTTACTAACATAATAAAGTGTGAAAATGGTATTACTGCCTTTGGATTCCCTGGTGCAGGATCTGTCCTGCATTTTTTTTTGCAACTGCATAGTCAACCACTTGTATTAATAAAGATAAATTTGGAAATCCGTATGCTCACTCATATCAAAATTCTTATTTTGCGAGCAAGTTTGTTTTCTCCATACTAGTTTGTTTGTTTTTTTCTTTCTCTACTATTTTCCTAAATCTTTTCCCAGTGTTAAGATATTTTCTAAATAAATGGTTTGACATTTTCTCTGGTATGTACCTATACCCCAAAGAATTCTTTAATGGCTGTTTATGTCTCAGAGAAACTGGTGTTAAAATGCAATTTCTCAAGTAAGCAACATGCTGATGCTCAGTAAATGATACAGATTATTTTAGATAGGAGTAACTGAGCTGGGTAATTCATCAAACCCACCTGACCTGACAACTCCTTTCATTATTTTACATCAGTAATTGAGATGCCAGAACGTGTGATGATGATGACCTCAGATGACAATATCAGTCCACTTCAACCAGCCTGCACGTCCTCAGTGATGAGTGATGCTACAGCATCACACACAAAGTCCTCTGCTGCCTTTCCAGAGGATGAGACAGCTCTAGGGATTAATGTATGATTTCACCTGAACTCCTTTTCTTGCTGTCATAAGCAATGAGGTGCCCCAGGAACTGTCCTGGAGGCAGCAAAGGGCCAAATGCAGCCACAGATATTCAGAATACACTGCACTTAATGGTGAGAAGTTTACTTCAAAAAGAAGAACTGATATCCAAAATTTCTGCTGCTACAGACACCTTTAATTAGAAAGCTTATTTTACTTCCTGAATATTCAGAGAACTTCACACTGGCTTCAAGCTGGTTTCATTTTCCAATCTCATACTACAGCAGGAGCTACGCATAAAATGACAAAGAAGTTTTATCTGAGTGTTTTGCTAGAGCTAGAACTGCACTTTCCACAGCAGTGGAAATATTTCCCCACAGCAATCTCTGCATTTACTGGCAGCAGTCTCAGGCTCTTCTCTGAGGTCCAGGAGCCTGCACTGGTGGGAAGTGGCAGAGCTGTAGCAAAGCCAAAGTCAAATTCCTGGCAGTAAGAGCAGCTGCTCCAGCAGCTCTGGGGGAGTGCACCCATGGCCTGGCTGGGAGCAGAGAAGCACAAGAGCATCACCAACTCCAGAGTTAGGGGCTGGAGCAAAAATTCCTTCCAGTACCCTGTCAGCAGCATCAGGAGCCATTAAAACAGAAAGATGATGATATGATTAATTTTTCTGATCACATATCATACTGGCCAAGTCCTTCCTGCTTTTTTCCCCTCTGGCATGTGAGTTAATTTATATGAGGAACTTTCTACTCTGTGTCCCTAAGGATATAAACAAAGAAAAATGCATAACAGATACACTGACTGCCTGCAGTTTATTTTTACTCTGTTACAAAAGAGATTATTGCACTGGCCACAGAATTACTCCTTCTTCCAGAATACCCAGCCCCCCTACCACCACCTCCACTTCAGAGGGTTTTCTTTGCTCTGTTTTCTTTTTAAGTCTGTTCAAAACTTAGAAACACATAGAGAACACTCATCTTCACCCCCTTTAGGTCCCAGTTCCAAAATTACATCATAACCATCACTATTTAGATCTGAATGAGGTAAATCTGATAGATATATATGCCTCTGGAATACACATCCAAATGGATCAGGTCAATAGAGGGAGATTGCTTTTCTAAAGACCCATCATAAAGTCATATACATGGTTAAGGAGGGAAATAAGAAACAGCTGAAGAAAAAAACAACCTCCAAAACACATTTTTTTTTACAGGCCTTTAACATATTAGGCTAAATAGGGGGAGAGGATATCTTGGTTTTGTTCTAATTTGGAGAGAGAATAAAAAGAATCCTACATTGTCACGATTTACAGCACATGGATTAAATGTTTGAAGCAACAGTTGATGGAATGGTTCTCTGGAAAGGACATTAAGTTCTTCAACTTTGACAGGCAAAGTCAGTGATTGGCATTTCAAAATAAAAAAGGCTGAAAAGAATATAAAGCCCAAACAATAAACCTTTCACTTAACACACAGCTTCACATGGGCTCTTGTGTCAGAAAGCTCTTCTTCATCAGGGTGAAGCTGGATATGTTCACTGTATTCTCAGAATCTTTAGGGATTAACAGGAAGCAAGAGATCAGAACTTGGTCTACTCCTTACTACAGAAATTTTTAGCACCAACTTCTCTACCCCGTGGATAACCAGACATTTGAATTTTGAACACAAATCTCTCTTCCCATTCAATCTATTCTTGTCTTGATTACAGAATAAAACATGTGTTGCTAGAATATGAAACAAGATGTGCATGAAACAGAAACAGGGATGTGCAACTGTCTGGTATAATTTCTGAATTCCAGCAAATTACAGTTAACCAGAAAATAACAATTCCATTTTGTAAGAATTTTCAATGCAACCACAACAAAATGTGGAGAATACTTTCCAAATGTTTTCTGCTTAGCATGGGAGCAAAAATAAATCCATTTTTAAATATTGCCACCAAAAAAAAAAAAAAAAAGCCAGGCAAAATGTCCACTTTTCAAATAAAGATGTCTTTCCATTTGGAAAGAGGATACAAGAGTGTTTTAGCTGTTATGAAGAAATATGGAAAATTCAAGCCTGTTTCTCATCCCAGACCAGGACTGTTCCACTCTTCCAGAAAGTTAAGAAAACTGTTCTTATAAAAATGAATAACCAATGTAAGCAGTTACCTGTGTGTAGAGGCAACATCAGGCTATATTCTTCCCTATAACTGTTTGCTGCTGCCATAATTCTGTCTTAAGTACAAATGACTGCACTGCTTTCAAAGAACTTGCTATAAATGCTTTTTGCTGGAGGAGGAGATAAGTGCTAGCAGCTATAATTCAAAAGCAACAAAAGCTGCACACACTCCCTAGCAACAAAACAAATGTGAGACCTCCACTTACAACAGCAGCAGAGAGCTGGGATGGCTCAAATTGCTTTTTCCTCCAAGAGCAGAAAGAAGGGAAAAAATACCTGATACCATGAAACATGTTGAGCAATCATGTTAGAGGATGATTGTGGTTTTTAATATGTTGGTTAGGCTGTGGACAGGGGAATATTAGATAGAATAAAATTATGATTATTAGATAGAATATTATTTTTAGAATAAAATTTCTGCAGTTCAGTGAGCATCATAAGGAGACATTTAAGCAGGGATGTGTGAGACATGAAATCACTCACTCCACACAGCTTCAGGGACAGTCCCGTGTCCAGCTTGCAGCATCACACCTTGGCAGAGGTGCAGACCAGCCTGGAAGGATGCCAGCATAGAATAGGCAGAATGAATGTGAGTGTGGAGATTTTTTCCCCTGAGGCAAGATGGAAAGAATTGAAAACTGCTAAGACTAAAAAAATACAGTTGAAAAATCATGGAAAAGATGACCTGAATAAGAGTTTTATCTTTATTCTGTCTGTCAGTGACCCTGAGTATATTAAAATTGAAAATCAAAATTATTGAAAACGTATGAGAGTGTTTTATCCCTATAGATCTGAATTTTGCTGGTGAAGTCAGTCTCAAGAGTAAAAATTCGCTCTTGTCATTGGATCAGGGAATTCACATTTTAAAGCTCCTTGCCCAGATCTGAGAAATATCCTATGCAAAGCAGGCAAAAATAGACAATCCTGTTACATTTCTGAACATGAGATTTCCTAAGTTCCACTAAAAACGTGTTTCCCTTCCTTCAAACTTCTGATCTTAGACACATCACTGCAGAAATAGCCTTAATGCTTAATTCAGCTTGCATTTAACTCTCATTTAAGCTAGTCACAAGTTCCATAAGATTGAATGGATTTAAACATCCTCTACTGAAATGAATTCTAAAAGTAAAACTTCCATAATTTTGGAAAAGTTCCTTTGAGCAAAACGTGTATGGAGCCCACAGAAGTTTTAGTATAAACATTTATTCTTAAAGCCCAACAAAATTGGATGTGGCACCTTTTAAATAGATTTCTCCAATCATGTTGCACTATAGCTACAAGAAATGGCAGAGTTCTGCTTGCTAAATTTTACAGCTGCATTCAACAATTTACAACATTCAGCAAATCAAAGATACCTCGTTGACTTGAGTTAGTAAGAGGAGGAGTGCAAAAATTCACAAGTGCAAGAAGAAGAAACACAGGACCGAGTCAAAGCAGTCTGAAATCTTGTGGTTTTTCAGTCTTGAAGTTTTTTCAAGTCCCAGAATAAACTCACTGGTCCAACACATGCATGAAGTGTTTCTAGGGAATCAGGTGTTTCACTAAAACCCTTTTTATGCTGAATGCCAATGCACAGTGTTCAATCTACCTGGGCCAGCTGATAAAGTACAGGTGAACTGCTGAGGGCTTCCAGCTGAGCACAATCCTGCTCCTGACTCCTGAAACCATCAGCAGGGCTGGGAGGGCAAGAGAAGCCCAGGCCAGAGGTGTCACACCCACCACAGCTCTGGCTGGAGCACAGAAGCTCTGTCAGAGCTGGGCTGGAGGGACCATCAGCAGCCCCTTTGCACACCCTCGGCAGTTCTGAGCTACAACCCCTCCATAATCTGTGACTGAGGTAGCACCAGAGGATATTTCACTTTCTGGTCTTTGCTGTCCTTTGTAACACACCTCAGAAAAGATAAATCACAAAATAGTATGAAAATCACATTTCCTCTCTGCCTCTGGAATGATTTCATCATATCATTCTCTGTTCAGGGTATGAAACAGCTAATCCTCTTCTCTTATTTTGTCTCTTCATAGATTTTAGGTTCCCTGTACTAACCTGTTTACAAGAGGAGCACCAAAAACATACAGTGGTGACAGGTTCTTGTCAGTCTGAAGAGACTTAAAAAAAAAGAAGCCTTGACCCAAATTATAAAATCCATCTGGGCTTTTTGCATTCCCCAAGGTCAATGTTTCAAACTCGAAGTTCAAATATGAACAAACAAAAAATATTGCTTTCATGGTTTACTCTTTTTTATATATATTTTTTGAGGAGGGGGGGTTGTACTTTAAAAATTTATACAATGTTTAACCTGTTCATCTAAAGAGACAGCACAAGTCAAATACTGACTAATCCAAGTTGTGATTAAGATGGTGGTTTCCAGCTTGAAAAAGGGGCATAATTTCAGAAGTATTTGAGCACAATTAACTTGGTGACCTCCTTGGAGGGGAAGAGGTTTGAGAAGACCTGTTCATGGTACAAATGCTGCGAGGAAATTGGAGACACGTAAAAACTGAAATTAATGGGATCCTCTGAGATCCCACCTTCCTTGCTAATGGCACTTCTTTTATAATGACATTTCTTTTACAACACTTATGATGCAGAAGTATTAACTTTGGAAATAAGGTGCCACATTAAATGGATGTGTACAGAATTTGGAGTGAAACAGGTTATTATATTAGTAGATACTATGAATTTATTACATCTTGCTACTCCCAAATATGCTACCTTACATTTTACTATAGTCACTTCCAATAAGACAGTAAAATCCTCTTGATAATGGATGTGCAGCCCTGTCCTAGATGCAATGACTCTGGTCTTTAAATTCACCATTATTTCCTCTACAGGGACTTAATTAAAAGATGTGCTCCAAGGCATTCTCTCCCCATTTCTGCACCTTCTAAGACTGACCTTTGATTTGTTGATTTTCGCTTGCTTAAACACATCCTGAAACACATTTTGCAAACGGAATTAATTTTCATTTGCACTTTACCATTTATGCTAAAATGGTCCAACACTCTAACTCTGTTTTTAAAGACTGGCTTCTAAAAAAGAAATTTCTTAAAGTCTAAATCATTCAGTGTAATGTCTGTGAAATGTGCATAATGGTTGTTATTAGGAGTTGTCATCTAGGGAAAAACACTAAATACATAAACCCACAAGAATTCACAGTAATTCAAAATATGATTTTCTTCCTGGATAATCTAATTTTAGCTACTAAAAGACCATCATAGCGTTCATACTGATGTTTGTATTTTACATTATGTAAACTGTAGCTTAGAAAAACCCCAGGCAGCAACTAAAAATCTCAGTTACAGTCCTTAGATCAATATGGAAAAAAGTGAAATCTAGAAGGAAAGCAAGCAGGGAGGGAGGTACAGGTCATTGCATGTTCTGCCCACAAATTGAGCTTGTGAGGGGTAATACACTCAAAGATAGGTTCCAGAGCATCCTACACCAGCTGGGGAGATTTTCCCATCTGCTCTCACTCTCTGCAGTGTCCACATGTCCCACACATCCTGGTGAGGCAATAATCAGCTGGGAGCACACAAACATCCACCTGTGCTCTTCTACCACTGCTCCTCCTCAGCACTTAAGGGAGCTGAACTATTGCTCATGACACAGCAAACTTCACACACCCCAACTAACACTCCAGAGAACTCAAAACTTCAGAAATATTTCCCTGGATTTGCATTAACACGATGTCAATAGAAGCTTTTATCTTTCATTCACATGCTCATCAGATATTATGACTTAGGGGAGATTTTAGCAGTTACATCTTCATAAGCAAAACACCCACATTGCTTAGCAAGCACAATACTATTTTTCTTAATACAAAGTGACTCCTAAAAGCCTAACTCGGAGACACAGAGACAGAAATGTCTAGTGACTAATTTTTTAGTACACACTGTAAGATTTCTTTTGGGCTTGTATGGCTATGCCTGCACAGAGAAACAAAAAAAAAATAAAAAAAGGAAACAAAAAAACACTTTCTCTGACAGAAAAGTCAACCAGGATTTATCTTCCCATGCCATTGAGAGGGTATGTGGAAGAGCAAGTCCCCATAATTACACACCCCAATTCCCTGAGCAGTGGGTGCTGCAGACAGCAGGGCAGTTCAGGTGTCAGCTGGGGGAGGTTTTGAAGGGTGCCCAGAGCCCATCACTCATAAGGCAGCACCTGAAGGGTGCCCAGAGCCCATCATTCATAAAGCAGCACCTCTTTGCCTCCCTGGTGCCCTGTGTTTGCAGGGATGACTGTCCCTGCACAGCTGCACACCTTCAGAGGCTGACCAGCCTAGAGCTGCACTCCTCCATGGGCACAGCTGCAAACTCATTTAGCTGAGCCTAAAACCCCTAAATTTAACCTGCCAAATGGCTTTGTTTCCTCACAGAACTCCAGTGTCCCCTAACACCCAGACCCTGACAGTCTCTGGATCCAAGGGTGTGACAGCTCAGCCAGAGTTACACCTGCAGCCAGGTATTTTCTGGATCCATAGTGTTATTTGCAAGTAATAACTGGGAATAGAACAAAAGGCCAAGCCAACAGGCCATGCTCAAGCTGCAATTTATATTTGTGTCCCCACCACACAATATCTGCAAGGTAATTCAAGATGGCTGGACCTTTCCAGTAAAAATAGCTAATCCCAGGTAAGAAACATGTGGATGGAGAACTCAATTCAATCTGTAAGTATGATGAAAAGTCTCCACTCTATTCAGGCTGTGAAAATTTCATCACTTAACCATAGTTTCAATATAAGTTTATAGTAGTGGAAGAGTATCACTCCTGCTCTTACCTTAGGCAAGCATCATTTCCATTATAAATGCATAATGCATATAAGCAGTTCTCTCTTTACCTTGTATCCATTTGAAAAGTAAACCTGGCATTTTTGTTATTTTCTGGATTTTTAAGAGCTAGAATAAGCAGTGTTTACATGAACAGAATATAAAATCAATGCCATCTTGATTACATTTGACTTCAATGAGTACTAAGTGATGCTTTTTCCATTTAATCAGGGAACAGTGTTGAAGCTACACTATTTACATTTTAATAGAAATTCTCTCAAGATCCAAAAAGTAGCAGCACAGCTAAGTGCCTAAACATTAGGAATTCATCTTTCTTCATGAATAATAAGATTTAACTTGTTTAGATATTATTTTGCTCTTAATTGTAAGACTTATTTAATAAATAGAGCCAGACTGAAAACCATCAAAGTTTCTATCTACCTTCAAAGCAATTAAAAAGCCTCCATATGCAGAGCTCTCCTGGAGTTTTGTGTGTTCACAACAACTATATATGTGTGTATACACATATGCAAGCACACACTTATATATGCACTTCTCATCCAATTTTGCTGCAGGCAGCAGCAAATGTCCCTGAAGGACTGAATAAAATCTCTTAAAACAACATAATATTTAAGCTGCTAGAAAAGTAATACAGCACATCATTACCCTCTAACATTAATAAAGGATGAAGCACAAATTCAGAGAACGTAGTGTCAGACTTATTTTAACTCATGACAAGAATGTTTTTTTTCCCAGTGTCTAAAAATGTTAACGTGGTCCAAAACTAATCCTGATATAATTCCATTAGTTGTAATGGAATTCTGCTATAGATTAATTCATGGCAGCAACTTAATTATATAATTCTCTTTCTCATATGGCGGTTGTATTCTGAACACTCAAAAAGAAACAGCAGTGGGACCACAAACAGCAATGAATTTCCCAAAGTGTCTCCCCTGAATTATCTTTTAAATTACAAAGTCATGTTAAACTGAAAACTGGAAAATTTATATTACACTGCCTTTTCATAGCAATCCACATGTTTGCCAACAAACCATCCAAAATTCGTATCATGAGGATTGCAATTCAGACTCTTTAAAGGAAGGGAAAAGGTGCTGATTTCTGGTTGAAAGCAAAGCCCACAGACACATAAAAAGCAGTGAGGAGCTGGGCAATGGATCTGCACAAGGAATGAATGCATAGTGAGATCTGGAAGGCCATTTAAGGGCTTTGAGTGCCCATTTCCATTACAATTAGCATTTAGTTCCCCTGGGTAGCTTTGAAAATTTCAGCGTAGGTGTGTACATAAGCTACATTATTACTGAATCCTAAAACAGTTCAAGGAACATTAAATTTTATGCCCCATGTTCTCAGCTGATGTTACTCAACAAAGCCCCACTGAGGTCATTAAAGTGCTGGTGGTGGCTCTTGGAGGATCTGACGTGGAGCCTTCACATCTTACTCTCTTTTTTTTTTTTTTTTTTTTTTTTGCCTAGTTTGTATGCTTTGGATCAATAGCTTCATTACCAATAATGATCATTTGTAGATTCTTCACAACAACTGCAAATTAATTCGATGTTGCAAGGGTTCACTTGATTCACTTGCATGTCACAGAATTACTGATCTGCCCCCCCTCAGTAGCGCTGCCAGCTGAAGTTGTGAGCTCAAGTTGTTTCTCCTGAGCTGAGCTGCAAATAGAGAAATTGCTTGAACTTTAATGGAATGGCAGTGAAAGCTTGCAAGGCTCCTTGCTGGTTTGTGTTCCCACAGCTTGCAGCCAGGGGAAGGGTAAGAGCCCCACCAGGCTCTCGCAGCTCTGGCCCCTCACTCTGGTTGCAAACAAGCTAAAGACTCTCCCCCTAGCATTGCCATGGATTTATCCACGGGCTTTTACTCCAAAACTGGGCTACAAACCCCACTCTTTACTGGCAGAAGAGCTGCAGTGCCCTTCGAATCTTGTCCCCGTCCCCAGCGGATTTGGAGCCATGATTTGGAAGAAAGGAATCAAAACAAGAAGTCAGAACTGGGAGCTTCTTTTCAGTCTGACAGCTGTGATTTAGTGTCACTGCTACCAATAAAAGATGAGCAGCTCTTACAACAAACAAGCATTTTGCCTCTATGGAAATCTAAACAAGATGTAATATTTTCTAGTACTAATCCTTCCTCATTGGCAATGTCTTGGGAAAACATGATTATTTGAAAAGATGTTCCTGGCATTAAAATTAGACAGGACCCTAGTCATCATTGTTTAATCCAAGTATTTTTACATAAGCTTTGTTTTGGTGGTTAATGATTTTGGTGGGTTTTTTTCTGATTATGACACCTGTTTTAAATAGCAACACTTAATTTAATCAGCAAGTTCAAGCTCCAAACCTCGTCTTTTTAATTAAACACCACTGAAGGCCTGCAAAACAAATTACTCATTTAAGCACTAAAAGGAATTTTGGAGCAAGTAAAAATGTGCAAAAAAAATAAAGCATTTATTCATAAGCTAGTTAATTAAAAAAAATAAAAGAAAGAAAGAAAAAAAAAAGTAATTTACACAGCTTCTAAATTTGACCAATACAAAATATCTACTCCTATCACAACCCAATATAAGGAAACAGAAGCTTTCTGATCTGAGGGCAGCTGTTTCACCCCACAGCAGCTCAGGATCTGGCACTGTCAGTACTGACCCTGATGTGTACCCAGCTCTTCAGCCCACACTGATTTCAGATATACCACCTGGAGCTGACAGACATCTGGGGTTAATTTTAAAGCAGTGATAATAAGCAGCAATCATTGTATTTCCTCTTTTACAATTGCTCCTTGGAAATTCAGGAAACACCACTAGAAGAAACCCAAAAAAGGAATGAAATGTGCATTTGTGTTGAGAGCACAAACCCCAGGGTAGGTGGCTGTGACACAGATGTGTCACAGACCTCACGGTGGCTCTCACAGCAGCCTCTGCTCAGTGCCTACAGGCAGCAGTGTTTGTGCTCTTTCCTTGTTGCTTTGGCATATGGAACAGATTTTATTTTCCTATTTTGTGCTACTATTACTCCTTCCTCCCTTTGTTAGCATCTCCCACAAAGCACACATTAGAACTTCACTTTACTCCATTCATTTGATACATCAAAACCTATAAAAAAATCACAGATAGTCCTGTGCTGGGAAGAATGAAACAGTGACTGGCTTTCAGATTCCTAGAAATGCTGGGAAACAAGAGCATTTGTTGCCATATCTTTCACCTCAAAAATTGTGACACAATTTTGGGATATTCACAGGAAACCTGCTGGACAGGGCACCCCCAGTGCAGAAGCTTCACAAACTCATCACAGCATTCCAGGAGACCAAAGTAGCTGCCACAGGTCCTGTCATGGACCCCCACCACTGCTGGAATTTCAGCACCTCTTTTTGGGGATCAATCCCACAGATACAGTTAGAAGGAGACACGAAGCCATTTTCCCCACCATGGAACTTTTGATGATGTTCCAGACCCTGTTGGCCTCTTACCATTCCACTGAATGGTTTTTCCTTCCCTGCACATTCACAAAGCCCATAAGCATGCCTGAAATAAATGCCCTCAATTGAGTTTCAATGTGTTCATTCAGAAGAAGTATTACTAAAATTAATAGGAGTAAATTAACTGCACATTAAGGTCACCGGCTTCTGATGTTTTTTTACCAGTGTTTTTAAAGCACTGTCTGATAATTGGGTATTGATTTCAATGCCCTACAAATTGACCCGCCCAATGGTCTTTGTCTCTTGCTTGATTCTCCTCCATTAGGGGGTTGACCCACCCAGTGGTCTTTGTCTCTTGCTTGATTCTCCTCCATTAAGGGGTTGATGATGATAGTTTTAATTATTTTGCAATATTCTTATTTCAGAAGGAAGAAGGACTGCAATCCTCACTGAGCCCTTTTTTCACCGCAGACCAGATCAGAAGGATATAATTATATTTCCATCCTGATCAACATCAGAATGGATTTTACTTTAGTTCCTACCATGAAACCTTTCACTGTAATTAACAGCCCAGAAACTGACAGTAGGAACATGATTCATTGCTGCACAATCAGATCTCTATTTTATACATCTGCCCTCGCTTCATGGCAGTACCATAATCTCATGATGAGCCACAATCTCCTTCATACAGAGAGGTGAACCAGCAGTGATGCCCCAGAGCTCCAAAATCTCAGGAGGAGGCTACTTGATGCTTCAGGTGCTCTTACATGCACCCAGACCCACACAGCCACAGCAAGTTCTCATAGTCTCTCATTTTCTCAGTGTTTTCACCAGGAAGAGCAAGGCAGAGGAGAGATGATTTCAGTACATTAAGAAAGCCCTAGAAGCTGGGTTTGTGAAGAGGAATTTGGTCCGCACACAAAAGTCTTATTAGTGCACAGTGGGATTCCCTGCCTGTCACTTACACAGCTCTGGACCCCAGCACTGAACAGGATTAAGTCTGAAATAGGAAGGGATATTACCAAATAGTATGTCTTGAAAGTTTCAAATCCCTAATATCTGTCATCTTTCTGACTGCTACAGCTACACCGTATTCTTCTTATTTTCTGTCCTTTTTATGATTATACCCTCAAACACCTCCACTGTTTCCCCACTCAGTGCTAGCTGCAATGTATGTCTGCCACTGCTTTCAAAGAATTACAGAACTGGGGGCAATCAGGGGACAAACAGCATTTAGCTCACTCTCAGCACTGAAGGGAGATAAATATCCTGGATATTGTGGGGGTTTTCCCTTAATTTGATGGTATTTTTAGGGCACCATCTTCATACAAGTTAAATTCCTATATTAGCAGACTTTTGGCTAAGAAAAGATATTGAAGTTAAAAAAAAAAATTGCAATACCACCGAAGAGATCAAAGATCACCTGGGAAAGGAGCAGCCCAGGAGTGCATTCCCTATAGCACCAAGGGAGGTTCCAGAATAGTTAGAATGACACCAGGCTTTCCTACTGGGCTCTCAAGAGCTATTATTAGCTTGATAGTCTTTAATTACTTTACAGAAAATATTTTAAGGAAGGTTTTTCCCCCTCACCACTTTCAGTCCACAGCTCAGGCCACCTAATCCAGGGCAACACCCAGAGAGGAGTGTCACCAGGTGGAGTCACAGTAGGAGATGCTTCTTTCCCCATCTATTTGTGCTTCTAAAAGCCCTGACCTGCTGAAAACACACAGCATGACCTGTGCAGCCAGAGCAAGGTGAGGCACTCAGTTGTCACACTGCTACCCTATAATAACCACCCCAATTCCTACAGACTGGCAGAGACAAATTCACCCTTTTAGCTGCAGCACTAAGAAATAAAGCATGTTAATTCTCCTAAATTTTTGTTACCTCACTCTTCACAAACTAATTATTTTAAATTGTGTTATCTGTATAAGCATATTAAAACTCCAACTTCCATTACAAATCCTATTCTTGTGCAATATTTATAATTTAAATAATATAAATAATATAAATCCCTGAAAGCAGGTTCCCTGTAATCCCCCTGCCTAATTTGGGGCAGGGGAGAGCAGAGTGCTGCAGTGGTGATGTGAAGGCATTAGGCAGCAGAGGGACCTTTGCAGCACAAGGTAATTGCAGTGTTTAGTGGAGCAGTCCTGCTGCAGGGGTGGATGGCTCAGGGCAGCTGCCAAGAACATGCAATTAAATACACATTGTTAATCTTACTTCTGTGTGCTGGGGACAGAAGGATCCTGGTGCTGCTGACACAAGCACACACACCTCCAGCACACCTGGACACTGCACAGAGCTGGACATAACAACTGGTGCTGTGTCTGGGGGAGGCTGCTGCAAGTTTTTAATTAGAAGCACATAAAAAGACCCTCTCTAACAGATAGAGCCCACCTCAGTATGTTCAGGACACTGGGCTGGGAGTCACAAAACATGAATTCTGAGTCTGCCTTCACCATATATCTTCTGTCTCCCTGATCTTTAAAGCAGGGATAACTTTGCTCAGGTGGAGATCAGGCAGTTCACAGGAGACAGCTTGAGGCATCAGTACAGTCTCTATACTTCCAGAGACTCAGAGAAAAGCCAGGCCCTGCAGAGGATAACTCAAAGGAAGAGTCTGAGCTGTAATTGCACCTTCAAGCTCCTCTTCCTGCAGCTGAGAGAGCCGAGGGGACCAGCATCCCAGGGCAGGTTGCACCACCTCTGTCACAGCTGAGGCACTGCAAAGATCTGGCAGCAGTAACTTCCTTTCCCACCTGTAGATGACAGGTGCTACTTCAAAACAACCAACAAACAGGAACAAACAAACCTGCACAGTTATTAAGGGCATTTCTGCTCTGCCTGGGGTTACTGATACACTCAAACACCTGCCAAACTTGCCAGCAGCACTGGCTTTGAGCAGTGAGTTTGGAAAAGCAATAGATCAGTCCAGCACCATGCTGCCAGGTCAGCAATTTGCTACCAGGGAAAGGAGCAGGTGCTTTTCCATCCTCACTGCTGCTGAACCACGAGTTGCCTTTGCCAGTCAGGGCAAACATGAAGTGACCCCTGGGAGTTCAGCCAATCTGGAACACTCACTGCCACTGTTACACCTTGATACCATTTTTTAGTTGCAACTGCCACACGCACAAATGGTGCATCTGTTGCAGAAAAATGTACTTTTGGTCATTCTAACACATCCTTGACCAGATCTGTGTGCAACTATCAGCACAAGGGATGGAGCAGTTATTCCAAATTCTTTGCTGTTCTCCTAGCCCCTGATCATCTGTCACACAAAGTGAACATGACACTTGCATTTCTAAATGTCTACACTTGAACAGTGTCTAGGATGAAAGAGTTTCATATGTTTTTGTCCAAGCTTGTCCAATTGTCCCTAGCCTAAGACTGTTGCATCAACATATTGCAAAATACTGGGGTAACACACGGCACATGACTAAAAACACAGAAAAAGCCTTTATGTATCTGTGCAAATATATTTACCAGAGGAAATCCTATTTCAAACCAGATAGAATCTAAAGCAAGGTTTACGAATTCAGAACAGAATTTTACTTCTAGACTGGGAATAAAAACAAGCATCGAACAGATAAAAAATTTTCCTGTCACTGTGAGATGTTTTGTTTCTGGTTCAGTTTATTCTGGGAGAGAGCTACAAACCTGTTAGACAGCGAAGAACAAAAAGTTCATCAAGGCTGGTCTCTGGAGGACAAGATGCTGTAAGGACAGCCAAGCATACAGCAAGGTTTGGAAAAATGCTGCTATGCAGCCACAGTGTTTTGTTCTCAAAGAAAAAATGCTAAAGAAAATTAAACTATTAAAAGTGTCCTGATTAAGTGAATAGATGGCCCAAGACAGGTTTGCATTATAAACATTAATTGCACATTAGCTCAACTAATTAAAAAATAAATACTGTACACGGCAGGAAGCTCCTTCTTAAAAGCAACTTCTGCCTTGGGAAATGAGCCAGTTCTTTTTAAAAAAACCAAAAACACAAGCCCTGGAGTGTCAGCGAAATGCCTGTTCCAGCCAGGGAGGCTGAGAACACCATGGAGCAGAAATTACTGCTGTGCCAACTGTGCAGAGCCAAAGTGGCAGCAAACACCAGGAAACACTTAATGACAGGATCTCTTCATTGCCTCTCACTGCCCAGCCCAAAGGAAAACCTCAGATGCCATGAATGAAACAACCCAAACACAAAAAACACTTCACTTTCTGGACTTTGGCAGAGGGTTGGAGCAGAGGCTTTGGGGAGCCGGTGCTGGGGGGAAGATTGTTCTTTTCTGGGTGCTGGAAACTCTGGGGCAAAACCCAGCCTTGTGCAAGTGCCTCAGCTCCTCCTTGCCACCCAGGATAGTGCCAAAGCTGCCAGGGGCTGCCTCGGGGCCACGCTGAGCCCAAACCCTCCCTCAGTTTCCTCCCACATCCCCTCTGCTGCCTGCCCCAAGTTATGCCCCCAGCAAAACCCTCCACTATCACCACAGCTTTTAGCAGCAAGCTCAGAGCCTGCTTGGGGCACGCTTCCTCAAAGGAGGGTGTTGCCATGCCCTTCTAGCTCCCTGTTAAGTGGTTTCCAAGGAACCAAGCAAGATAGGAGATATTCAGGCTCTTGCAGCTCAGCTGAGGTCAAGACTGAAGGATTTTGGTGACCTAGTTTGACTGTGGGAGATGGTTGTGGTGCTGATAAGCACTGTGAGCCTGAAAGATGGAATGAAAAAGGAGAAAAAAAAAACAAAAAAAAACACCCCAGCAGCACATCCCCAGAGCAAAGCTGAGCTGGCAGGAGCCAGGCTAGCCATGGCTGGCCTGAATTCCAGGCCAGTGCTCAGGACACAGGGTAGTTTTGCATCTAACAAGCATTACTAACCAGATTCACACTTTCATTTTCTTAGCAAACATGCAAATGCAAGAATAAGAGATTAAAGATGTTTTCAAACATGAATGTTAGCTTTCTACATCTGTGTATACAAACACAAAACCTTCACTTTTTTAGGCAGAGAAGCATAGACACTTTCACCAGGGTGACACTAAGTAGTTAATGCAATACTAGATAAAAATCAAGATGCCACATCAATTTGTGTGAAAGGAGTTGTACTGATATATCTGGGTTCACATCCAAGCTCTGCCATAGACTAGCTACATAACCCCAGGCAAGGCAGCTCCTTTCTCTATTCCTTAGATCCAGAAAAAGCCATTTTTCTTCTGTCTTCTATGTGTTCTCCATTTAGCTCTTTGAGGAAGTCACTTGTGCAATCAGCCTTTGTGTAACACTGAACACATAAAAGACCCAGTCTCAATTTAAACACTGGTGTAATGCAGACAATAAACAATCATCATTAAGCCATTAATTCACTTAACAGCCTTTTTCTCTCTTGCTGCCAACACACTTTCTGAGTTGGAAGGGGTTTTTTTTAGCAGGGAGGTAAATTTGTAGTGTCTTGCAAAAGGAAAGATTATGTGCCTGTGTATTCATAATATTGAGTCATAATAATAAATGACTATTTGATCAATTTCTTGACAAGCAGCACACATCTTCCCTTCAAGTCATGCCACATCTTAACAGCCAGTTCTGTTGAAGGGACTCAGAGGAATTACAGAGCTACCTTGGATGCCATTTAGGTTTCACTGATAACCAAAAACCTGCTATCTAAACAACAAACTGCAGTATCATTTCCATTATCCATTCCATATCAGAAATGCATGAATCTCCTCTCTGGGGGGATTGCTGCTGTGGACAGGGCAACTTGCAGCACTTCATCCAGGGGCAGCCAGCAAAGGAATTGTTTCTTCCAGTGAAGTCTGACTATTCTGACTGAGAAAGGGTTCCTGAAATAGGAGTAACTGCTAATATTTTATTTTATTGCAATTTGAGGGGATTAGGGAAATCACATCTCCCAGCACTTTATTTCTGGCAGGTAAGAATGTCATATTTGTGCTAAACCTGAGGGTGTGTTTAAGCTCACTGGGAGGGAACAAATGCATGCCCAGAAATCCCAGGGCTGTGTGGAAAAACCACACAAAGCAACTCCACCATGCACAGTCTGGGGAACTGGCAGAGCAATATATCCTAAAAGAAAGAGGTCAGTGGGAGACAGAGCCAGCCATGCTTAGCCCATGGATACACAAATCCCCACGTGGCCTGCTCCTGAGGTAGCTGAGCATGCACAGGGGCTCTGAGGCATGCAGCCAGTGCCAGCCTAACAGCACAGCCCAGGAACACAGAGGCAGAAACTTTTCTCAAACTGTACCACTAGTTTATACATCACTTATGGACATGAAACCTTCCATTCCACTCTTCCTTCAGCTGGTCTAAGGCAGAAATTTTTCTCAAAATTGTCTCATTATTTTATATGTCACTTGTGGACATAAAATCTTCCATTCTACTCTTCCTTCAGCTGATCTAAGTATCACCTCAGTATCCCTGCTACATCTCCAATACAGCTACAGGTGAGCAACTCAAACATCATCATGAAGCTCAGCTTCCCTCCCTGTCACAGCAGTTCTTAAACATGCTTAGTGTTGTAGATTCCTGGCATAATTTCTCCTTTCTTGGGTTTGTCTCCATGTTACTGCATTTAAATACCTTTCCATATCTTGCTATTTCCTTCTTGTTCAAAGCCAAGCTCTAAAAATCCCTGCTGTTCTCCACAGTCACATGGACACAAAAAGCGTGGTTTACATCATATAATGAGAACAGAAAATAGCCACAATCTGCTTGCCCAGCTCAGCTCCCATAAATGTGAAAGTGAGAGGAATTCATTACTTCCCACTCCACCTGCCCAAATCCCTGCTGCAGCAGCTGCCCTGGCACAGGTGAGCACGAGCCCCTCAGGCTCCCAGGGCCACGACACAGAGTTAATGCTCTGAGGAGAAACTCTGGATGTTCCACACATAATAGAGAGCTTCCCAGAAAAGCTTTCATGATTAATGGGAACTCTGACACCGTGGGAGCTAAAGACCTTCTACTCTCAGCAGACTCTTAAAGCAGTCTTTGTGCAGAGCAGGGAATGAAGCCAGAGCAACGCAGGATTTCCAGCACCCTTTTAGATCTTCCAAAGAGTTCAGTAAAATATCTGGGATCCCAATGACATACTGGCTTTGTGCTAGGCAAGGGAGACATGGCAGAGAGGGAAGCAGTCAGGCTTTCTTCTCAGCAGAAACCATTCTTTGTTAGTGATTAATTTTTTTTATTACAGTTCCAACTTTAAATTCAAAGAAACTTTCATCTCAAGTGAATTCCTGTAATTGGATTCCAACAACTAGCACGTACTTAAGCTTCATCTACAAGTATTACAAAACACAGAGATAATTATCAGTGTGTTACCATTTTAGGGTGCCCCTTTTAAGAAGCTTTGGAGAGAATGAAACCCCACAAAAGGGAAAGGACAGCAGAAAGGGCAACAAAACTCTTGCCTTATCTCACTGCATGCAGGTGCACAGAGGAAGGCAGAAGCCACATGGTGGCTCCTGCCCCTAGAGTGAGTATCTGGGTTTGTGGATGGTTGAATGCTGCAGCCTGAAGGTGCTCTGGCTCACCAGCATAAGGAAAGGACAAGCTAGCTTTGTGTTAGCTGTGGGAGAACAGCATGACAGCTGCCCACCAAACCACATCAGCTATTTGCATCCACAACCTGCACCTTCCCCAGGTCCCTCCCAGCCTCCTGCTGCCAGCTCTTCCCTCTGCCAGCAGCAGATTATGTTCCTGAGCCATTGTGGGGTTCAAAGAAATCCCCCCCATATGCACCACAGCCATCCTGTCTTTCTCCAGCCCTCCCCACCTGATTTCTTCACACCCTGAGGAAAGCTGACAAAGCAAACAGCTGTGGGAATAAACTGGTTTGTCCCTTGTATATCTGCCTGTGGAATTTGGAGGAGAAAATAGACAAGGGAAGATCTGTTTCTTCATTCCTGCCCATGTTTCCAGACAGCAAACTCACTGTTTGCTCTGCTGCAATCCACCACATACTTGCATTTATTCCCCTGGCTCCCAGCAGTTCATTCCACTCCACATTCACACCCAGTTCTGTTCTGGTCCCACCCAGTGCTCCCAGAACATTTCAAACTCCAAGCTCAGACTGTTACAGGTTAAAAATTACCCCTGTAAAACACTGAGGGTTCACCTCTCCTGCTGCTCTGGAGGATGAAGCAGAACAAGTACCTGCCTGAATCAAAATCAAAGAACAGGGACCTGGCCCTCTGTCCCTCTCACACCCAGCTGAGGCAGCCTGTGCTGAGAAACACCCTTCATTCATGCCATTGCCTGCCAAGGGAAAAGAGTTAATGTCAGCTATTTGAAAATTATTGCCATCCATAACAGTGCACTTCCCAAAGACAAATAATGCTAACGCTGCTGAAAGAGTATTGATTCCATAAAATGATCAGAAGGGAGTGCTTAATTATTTCCTGAGGAAAGAAAAAAAAAAAAAACCAAGATGCTAATACCACAGATCTCCATTACATAAGACCATTTCTAAGAATAAAAGCCTCCATGTCAATTCTAGGTCTTCCTCCTTTCACAGCCAAATCCATATTCTTTAGATAGCTTGTTACAGCTTCCATAAATCCCTTCAGAAATTTAATGCAAACTACCCTTTATTTTAATAAGCATTTTAATTCTGATGTGGGTTCTGTATTCTCCAAGGCAGACATATGCATGAAGTGCATTGTGTGTCTCCTGGGTGATTGCAATGACTTTAACACACACACACTAAATGATAACCACAGCAATAATTCTAGTCTAGGATTTGACCCCAAGTTACTCTTTTCAGATGCAAATCTTTATGTTACTGTGTATGTTCGTGTTAATAACTGCCAAGAAATATGTTTTAAAGAGCAGAGAAAACACATTATTGAGGGGATGGGGAACGTGTTTGAGAATAAACACAGATTAGTGAGGAATCCTGAGGCAGGCAGAAATCCTGAGGATCCAATCTGCCTCTAATCACCAAGGGCTGGCCAGAGGTGCTCACAGATGTGGCTACAGCTTCCTCCAGGTAGCCAGGAGTACTGCTCCAGCAAGCAAAACACACAGCCTGGGCAGAGTTAGAGTTCTCCATTCTCAGAGCAACTTAATTAAAAATCTCCAAGTATCTGAAGAACAAGAGGCTCATTGTTTCAGGATCAGCGCAGGAATTCATCAGGGATGGCCAAATCCCCCACAAAGGTGGAGAGATGCCCTTTGCAGGGTGGTTTTATCTGATTTCTGGGAGGTATCAGCAGTCAGGAGGTCAACAATACTTGGTTTGAGGGGTGGTGGAGGGAGCAGGGTGTGTTTTGGGAAAGGTCCAAGGACTACAGGAGCCAGGGGTTAGGTTTAGCACAGTCTCATGCAAATGTAATAAAGCCTATTTTTTGAATTCAGGGCTAAAAGTAAAAATGGTCTCATTCTAAAAACATGTCAGGTCAACCTCTTTCCAAGTAATTACTAAAAAGATGCTCTCCCCCAAAAAGAGAGGAAATCACAGGATAAATCAATATGAGAATATATATAAAGAGAAGAGAAAAAATAAGGCTCCAATTTGTGATTTATGCAGAGAGAACTCATGCTGCCAGAGTTAAATTGCCCTTGCTAAGAATCTATGGATGACAAAATCTTAACTCAGAAAAGATGCATCCAACACAGATAATTCTGTATTAGAGCTCATCTGTGTGATAAGGAGTAAATTGATCACAAAAAAGGTATCATCCAAAGAAGTGATCATTACTTGATTGCATTTTTCAAGTGCAAACAAAAAACTTTTTCCTTTGCCAAGATTACTAATATACAGGCTTGCTGATTTAAAAGGATCAATTTCATGAAGCTAGGAGAGGAGAAAAGGGAAAAAAAGAGCCAAACCAGTTGGGAGAAAGAATTTTATAAGAAAAATGTTACAATAATTGGGAACAGCTTAAGAACATTTTTCTGGATGTCCAGAAAAACCACAGTCTGAGTCAAAGAAAGCTATAACTACTAAAAACCAAGCTGGCTTATGGGGAAGCAGAAGCAGGTATAAACCATACATATAGCTAATGCATAAAAGGCAAAGTTCTTTGTTTTAGTGCAAGTCAACATACAGAAAATGCCAAAAAATATACAGAAAGGTCATAGATTTCTCCTTTTGTCCATCTGTGTTAAAAAGAAAAAGAAAAAAGAAATGGAAGGAAATATTTAGATATAATAGGAATAAAATGCAACTGTAAAGTGATACTCTTCCTCCAAAAATGAAGTTTCAAATGGTCAAAAGTAAAAGGAAAATATTTCCGTAAACATATTGCCTGTATGTGAAGAAAATCAGCACAACACAGTGATATCAATGAGTGAGTGTTAACAGTTACCAGCAAAAAAAAACATCCTTAGAGGTTTTGGCAATTGTTGGAAAAAGGTTTCTTTGAATGCTTACATTTCACAGGAAAGACTTTCTAGACATTCTCAAGTGTAAATCAGCATCTTCTTGCTCTTGGTCTTCTGTTGATTCTCCATCAGAGATATGTTATGAAACCAAAAGTGTTTTCACATCATCTAAATAGAGTTTATTTCTTCTCTAACTCAACAAGTACTTACATATTTCTGGTACACCCAGCTGCCTAATTTGGCAAGGGTTGTCTCTTGCTACTTTCAAAAATAAACAGACACATGAGGAAGCACCAGAAGAGTGCATCCTTCTGTTCTCAGTTTCATGGATACCTTGAACAGCATCCTCCTCTTTCTACTCCTCCCTCTAAAGAAAGGCTTTATGAACTAGTGCTGTGAGAACTCCAGTAAGAATGAGCAGCCAATAGCTGGGACCAGGTCAGGAAGCTATTAGCCTTTCTCAGCTGCCTTCTGGAGTTACCAGTGAGATTTTTGGGAATCTTTTCACACTGAAGATGGATAAATGCATGAGTAGAGGATTTGAGCTTTTCCTGTCTGCTCATCAAAGACTGGTTTTTGAAATAAACACATTTCTTCCTGATGGGTTCTGGAGAACCTGGTGGACTGAGCTGCTGCTGTGATGATTATAGAGCAGGAAACTTACTGAGGATTTGATCAATACCTGGGATTGCATCAGCTCAGAACTTATCCTCTGCAATAAACTCGTGCAGCTACACAGGTGGAGCTAACTCAGTTGCACAACTAAAACCATATCCAGAAAATCTGATTCTAATGGAATTAATCCATCATTCACTGGAGACCCCCACTTCCCCTCCTCTCAAAGCTACCATTTTTCCATCATTGCTAAATACTACCTGTCAGAAGCTGCATTTGATTGAGATGCGGAGGCATCAATAAAATAATTGCTGATGTCAGGTAGCATTCTTTGCTTAGTGTTCATTACCATGTATGACTTAATTAACAATGCCTCCATATCAGAATAAATCTTTTTTTATTTACCTGATGTCTTCAGACAATTTCATGACTGTCACATGGGGGCTTCTTTATTATTTTTCCCAGAGCATCAAGTAGGTGCAAGGTTGGGCTCAGTTTGAGAGTGAGAGCCCCAGATCCCTGCTGGTAAGCAGGGGAATGGAGATGCAGATGTTTGAAGCAGTCTGAGTTTAGGGAAGCTTAAAAGATATGGCTTATGTAACAAAGGGATTAGAAAGCAACTTATTAGAAGTGCCACAGCACTAAGAAACTAAAACCTGGTAAATTAGATAACATAATAACACTGGGGGCATACAAAGAGTCAAGACAGTGTATGAACCATCTCCCTGTGACCACCTGTTGCACTTTTTTGAACTGAATGGACAATAAATGTGTTCTTTTAAAATTACTCTCAGAAGAACTGGATAAAGCTTCCCTCCAGCAGAACTTGCACTTACAAGAACTGAGGATGCCCGAGGTAAAAAGAAGAGAAAAAAAAGAAACCACATTTCTGTGCTCCTCTCTGTTCCCACCAGAAGGGGAACAGCAGATTTCCCTCTGCAAAGCACTTTTGTCAGACAATGATCTCACCTAAGCCCCTGCAAACTCAAAATTACTCATGTGATGTTAATCATTCCAGATCTGTACTCCTGGATGCAAAGCCCACTCCTGGGCTGTGTTACCTTCCCCCAGCAGAAAGGGCAATACCCCAAGGCAGGGCCTTTTCCCTCTCTCCACACAGTGTTGACACCAGCTGGGACAGTCACTATGAAATTACCTACTCACAGTCTCACTTCAAAATGCATCTTAACCATTTTAGACAACAGAATAAATAATCAAAATGCAACTAACTGCAGAGCATCTCAAGGTCTGACAGAACAAAACCTGGGTACCAGTAAAACACCAGCTAGGAGTGTTACAGAAGATTAGCATTATTCCTCAGGCACAGTCCAGACAGTATTAACAAGTAGTGACCGTGGAATATCTTATTATTCACAAGAAAATGGAAGTGGTTTCAACATTTCTCAATAATAGATAAAGTACACAGAAGCAAAAAGACAAGTCTAAGATCCAACATTAAGCAGTGTTAGAACTGTATGGACATTGGCTGAGCAGTTCACTGGGAAAAACTACTTTTGAAAAACAAATACTACATTTTTGAAGCCCTTATCTCATCCATACTTTCATCTCACATTGAAAAGGCTCAAGATTCAAACCAGAGAATGGACTGTCCAATTTCACAGATCTCTGGGCAGCTTCAAAAATACACCAAGAATCAGCCTTATCTTCTCCCTTAATGTCCCTCAGGAGCAGAGACTGCTCAGAACACCTTGCTCCTCCCTAAAGAGCTGTTTACAAGATAGTTAAAAAAATAATATCACCCATGTTGTGTCATGCCTGTCAATGAGTCACTGACCTGAACCAACCTTCTCATGACCCATTAATTTCTTCTATTTGCTATGGAAATCTCTCAGAATCAAGAGTAAACCCAGAGGAGGCGAGATTTTTCTCATTCACCAGATTTCTTAACAATATTACTCTCTAAATGAACTAGAGAAGAGCCTCCCTCTCTGAAGGTCCAGCTCAAATCCAGCAATGAAATCCTGTGGTCCCATAGAAGTTGCTAGGGGGAATCTTTATTGAAGATGTGATTACAACCCAGCAATCCAGGCCTCCTAAAAATAAACTTTGGGAGAGTTGTTAGTCTAATTTGGGTGTGTGACGAACACCCACACATTACAGTCACTTCACAGGCTTCCTACACATCGTATAGGGCAAGAGTAAAATTTAAATAACTTTCTACAGGTTCATTTACCTTCTGTAGAAAAACTGGACACCTGGCTGTACCATGTTAGTGTTCATTTTATTTTAAAAAAGTGCTGGGGTTTATTGCTTTTGGTAATGTTTAAAGGTGGCAAAAAACAACTTCTTAAATGTTTATAACAGCTCTATTGTGACAGATACATTGCAAGCCTCCTACTTTTGCCTTGAGGGTTGCATTCCACTCCCATTTGTCAGGAAAATCTCTGATACAATGAATGACACCCTCATCCTTTTATAACAGGTAATATTGGCCTCTGAAGCATTCATGTTGTGAAACTCCTACAGCCTGTTTCTTATTCAACTGCAGCTGAAGGAATTCAGGAGAAACTTCTCAAGCATCCATAAAACCATATCAATCCAAGGGAAATCAAATCAGACCTGTGGCCTTCTCAGTTTTTTTTTTTGTTTTTTCTCCCCAACAGGCTCACTAAACATCAGTGAGTTTACAGCCTGTTAAAGTCAATGAAAACTGCTTCCATTTTCCAGCAGATTTTGGTCTCAGTTTACTGCTTCTCTGCAGAACAATTCCACTGGTCTGGTCAGAGGAGCCATGGCCCTCGACTTGGAAGCCCCATCCTGGTCTGGATGAGTTAACCCACCAAAGTCAATTAGGTTGTGGCACCAGAGTACATTTGAAGCATAAATATTTAAGTGACTTATAGGTCTGTTTCTTCTACAACCCAAGGTTTTGCTTTTGGAAGGAACATTAATTCAATCCCCGTATGCTCCCCTCTTTTTCAGTTTTAAAGGAAGCCTGAGGGTAGTGCTTTTACTTATTATGACAGGCAGAGTTCTCAGCATCTGTTTAAACAAAACAGAACAAAGGGATTATATGTTGCCATGCAACCAATAAAAATGATACATTTTTAATAGCTGAGACCAGAAAAAGCAACTGCCATACAGGCTCAGAAATTTTCAAAAGAAAAAAAATAAAAAAGAGGGTAAAGCCTTGAGTCAAGTTAAAGCACTTTTCACCAGAGGGGAGGGGCACAAGCCTTTTATTACTATTATGACATAAACTCAGTATGGCTGGCAAGAGAACTGCTTTCAGCAAGTTCTCCCAGTAGGCACAAGAGTTGTTCTTCCACAAATATGTTGGATTTTTACTTTGCTGACCTTGCTGAGATTGTTTGCCCCATTTCTTTATGCATCAAAACTCTTGACCTTTCATTCTGTGGGATGGAAGCTAAAGCTTGGGACAGTCCAGGCCAGCTCCTGATAACAACACCCGGGGGTCTCCAGGGAGCATCTGGATTTCCATGTGTGCCAGAGCACTCAGGCTGACCTGGGTAATACTGGGAAAATCACAAAAACCTCTGGAGCAGCATCATGGAGTTACTTATTTCCTTCCCAGTAATCAACCTGATTGTGTAGCTTGGGCACAGCGTCCAGAAAAATCCTAAAGGAACAAATTTAAACAAGACACACCTGGTAAGGATTGTGAAGCTTTCCTGATGCCTGCAGGGCACTGCCCATCCAGAAAACAGGAATTTGGGTTGTTTGGATCTAGGCAGCATTATTTAGTACAGTGAATGGCCGAGATTTGCAAGACCACAAGGCACAATTAATGGAAATGTTTAAAGCTAACATGTTTTAAGTCTCAGCCACAAGTAACTGTCTTAAGAGCTCTACAGTAATACAAAAAATATTTTTTTTTTCAATATTAACCTGTATGGAAAAACAGAAAAAAAACTTGAAGCAACCCATTTTTACAAAATGAAATTGTTCCCAGGAGAAAAGAAAAGCTGAAGCCCTGCCTACAAAACTTAGTCTTCAGAGGATTTCAGCAGAGGTTTGAAGGGTTTGGAAAATTAAGCTCTTTAGAAAGTACAAGACCCCCTACTAATATTTTATTACTATATGTTTTTTCTAAGAGTTAAACTGCTGTCACATCCAAGGCTGTGGCCAATGACAAGGATCTGAGCCCACCCCACACAATGTACTTTCCCCATATATACTTAAGCCTTCTAAGGGCTTTTTCCTGCAAGGAAAAAAACATTTCATCACTCTTTTGACTTCTGAAAGCAACTATCTTCAAGCATTTCCCTGATATATTCCCACTGTTTAATAAACAATTTTAGATTAGAATCTCAAGATTAGCAGTGTACAAGGTCACAGAACTAACCAGTAAGTGAGGAGCACCTGTGCTCTCCCAATCCAGTCCAACTTTTGACCAGTAGATCTGGTTTTGCATTCAGAAGAAATTGAAAATGGAGTTTCCATAATCTCCTCCTGAGTCTCAGTCAAGGCTGAATGGAGCTATCAGGAGCTTTGTTTTAAGGTTAGCTTTGTTTGGATCATATCCACACTTGCTAGGTTTGAACATCCATTCTCCAGATATCCAGCTTAGGAAAAGCCTGGACAGACTGCAAATCCTCCTCCAGGTTTTTTACGACACCAGCAAAGGCTTGTCTCGAGTTGAAGCCAGATAGCTTTAGGTCTAAGTCATCTTGGCATGTTTTTGTCTTCAGTGCCATAAAAGTTTTGTTTAGGAGTGTTAACAACACAGCAGAGGCTCGTGTCTCTGCTGTTGTTTTCCTGCTATGCCCCTCAGTGTGAGGGTGATGGATCAAGACAACACAAAATAAACTCTCTAATGTGAAATAAAGACTGACATGGCATGAGACATTTAGATCTCAATGTGCAATGATTCTGATTACAACCAAGGAAACGAGCAAGATTGGTTTCTTCTTTTATCCTTTGTGCCATATTCAATAAGTGATCCGTTCTTATAAAAAGGATTATTTGTTTTTTCAAATTGGCAATCACCACCACCAATAACATTTTGGCAGCTATGGAAGTCATGATACAATTAGAAAATATTGAGGGAACAAATGATTTCTCATTAATACATAATGATCATCATTAATACAAATGCAATTTTCAAGTTAATTTAGAAGAATGGCTACATTAAGATAACTATGTTTCTCCAATTAAAGGGCACAAAAATTCTCCGCTGAACCCACACTGAGTTATTAAGTTGTGCTCCTTAGTGAAGTTTTTGCAGAGTTCTAATTTCAAATTTTTCTCTCTTCACTCTGCCAGTGACTGAATTTTAGTGAAACTACAGGAATGGCAGGAACGAGAGTGAAGCATCCTTGTGATGACTTGTTCTGTCACATTCATATCTAGAAATAAAGTGAAAGAAAGGAAATGTAGCAATCTGAATATCCTGGAGGTTGTTATAAGCCCAGGAAAAAAGTAAGTCTTTGTCAGGAGAGTCATTCTTCCACATAAAATGTGAATCAACAATAATTTTTACTGGTTCCAGCAGTTAGCTTCTTTTCGATGTGACAGGCTTCACTGACTGCAAGGTAGAAAACAATATTGACCCTCAACAGAGCAGGAAAAACAGAGTACAACTGTAGGATCTAGGCAACACTCAGAGTACTGAAAAGAAAAAAAAAACTGAAAAGTGTTTAAAGCCAATAGACAACGAGATTGCTATAAATGCTAATAGGTAATTCACTATCCACAAGGAATATAATAATAGCTTAGATAAAATCCATAAAATCCTGCTACTGGCAACAAACAGAGACAGAAGACACTACCCATGGCTTTGGCCAAGTGAACACAGAGGCTGTTCACTCTTACAGCCAAATGATAGAACCACTGACCTTAAAAATCACAATCAAGAGGCCACGGGGCTTAGGGAAATCTTCCCCTTAACTTGTGCAGACTTCAGCTCAGGCCTCAAAGTGAGCTTGCATTTACCCTCTCCTATTCTGCAAAGACAGCTGAAAAGGGTCTAAAAATATCATTTCTCTTACACTTAATCATAGTGGCTCTGTAGCAGTATTCCTTCAAAAACCACAAAATAAATATGTTTTACACATACATGGTGTTTTGGTTTGATTTGTTTTTTCTTTGGTTGGGTTCGTTTTTAGGGAGTTTTTTGTGTGTGTGACTATTTTGGGTTTGTTTTTTTTTTTTTTCATTTATGTCCCTCTTCTCAAAAAAAGCCTGTTTAATATATTCAATAGATTGTGAAATTTTACATTTTCATGCAACATCATGGAATTAGTTAAATATTCATTAATTCATTTTAAGTGCACATTTCTAATAAACAGAGGGGCAATTGTTCTCTTTTAGAGGGAAAAAAATATAAAATATAAAGTCATTGTCTCTACTTGATCTTGGTGTTACTCAGACATGGGGATCACTGCAGTGGAGGACCATTATTATACCAGCACAGAACCCAGCCCTGTGTTCCTCTGCAGATAAGATTTCAGGGTGAGCAGCCACTCAGGTGAAAACAGTGCAAATGTTTTAGTTTGAACACCTGCCTCTTTGGAGACTTTCCAAAGCCTCCCTTCAATTTATTAGCGGGTAATTCCTGCCAGAGCTTGAAATGCTCCCTCCTGGCAAGCTCTGAGCTTGCTGGCCTGCACGCCACGGAGGTGCAGGGCTGACTGGAGCCCGAGCAAGTTCTGCACCGTGGTTTTAGAGGTTTGTGAATATAAATGAGCAAACCCTGCTCCGGAGCCCCGCGAACGTTTCTGCTCCGCGAGCTCGCGGGTCCAGGGGCACGGGGAGCCTGCAGGAAATGCACCAGAGAATCCGGTGCTAAAATTACTCTGCATTGTACCAGAGCAATGGAGTCTTCTCTTGTGGAAAATTACTGTGTACTTAGTATGTTTAGAGAAAGGATTTTCAATCTTTTGGTTTATGGACCCTAAAAAACGTTCCGGTGAAGGCATAGGAGATTCACATTCCGTAGAATGTGAAAACTTCCTTTTCCTGAACTCCTTCAAAGCAACAGAGAAACTTCAGAAGGTCCACAGACCACAGATCAAAAATTACATGTATAAAGGAAAACATAAAAATTCTCCTCCCAGTTAATCTGCTACATTTTCTCCCTTTTACCACACCCAAGTGTTCACACTCACCAAAGTTAATGATACAGGAAGCAGGACTCCACAAATTAGTCACATTTCAGTTGGCATCCAGACCAAAGATTAAAAAAAAATTCAGGTCTGTATGGCTCAAATAAATTTTCTCACTGAAATGAAAACTTAATGTAAACAAAGGTCTGGCAAAGCATAAGGAGCAGTGCCCTCCCTGTGTTATCCAGCTCTCAGGAGCCAAAATGTTAACCCAGGAATGGATATCTATATTTTGCCAAGACCACCTGGACCCTGGCACCAGAGAGGTGAGGATTCATCACAACTGCAGCCTAACCAAGCAGCCCAAATGCCCAATTAGAAACTCACTGCCCTCTGCTTTTGGCCAGTCAATATCCACTTGCTTTACACAGGAGAGAATATTATCACTTGCAAAAAGAACTGTGTCCAAATCCATCCCTTCCCCTCACTTTACCCACTGCTCTATGACATGGCCAAGGTCTCCAGAAGGAAATTACACAGGTTTGGCCTTCTTTGAGGTGACAAAATGTACTTACCAGACTACTATGTTTAGTGTCTAAAATGTTTATTGTTTTCACATTTTTCTCATCTTAATATTGGCAACTTCAAGTCAAAAATCCAATGATGTTGCTAAAAACTAAAGAGTTCAACTTTATTTCCAGTTCTCTCTCATGCAGCTCTCTTAATGCCATTACCAACTTGTTATTCCCCACTACGTTTGTGTTTTAAATATCACATTTACCAAAGCGGTCTCAGATTCCTAAGTATAAAGTGGTAAATGTATGTAAAACAGGCTCATTTGTTATGCAAAACCATAGTATTTACAAAAATAATTTTAAAGCCTCCTTTTCCCTTTCTAGACCACTTGACTTTTGCTTTAACAAATGCTATTCTCCTGCTACAGATTAATCACTACAAAGTGCCAGCAATTTTCTATGTCAATTACTATAATTTGAGTTTTGCAGGAATTGCTATGACCAACAAACCTGTCTGACCCCTTTTATGACAACTGCTAAAATCTCATGCTGGAATACTGCAGGGACAACCTGTTTGACCTACAAACATAACTCAATTCAGGGAAATAATGCTGATCATGACACTGCTTTGAAGCCAGAATCAGAAGTAATTAAAGACTTACTTAATGCACATGCTGATTTTTTTTTTTAACTAGGATGTCCACTGAATAATTTTCAGGGTAAAAAAGCACTGACTAAATCATATTTGTCCTCACTCACCACCCAGCCAAAAAACCATCCAGTCTCTATTTAAAGATTTTTAGTGAATAAGAATCATTCACCATGAGTTTTTGATCTAATGTTTCATGCACTCTTTCTGCATCTTCTTCATTATTTGAATGCCTTTAATTTCACTCAGTCTTTATTACTCTGAGGTCCTAGTCCTGCCATGTCCTCCCCATATTTTGACCTGTTCTTGGCCTTTCTAAATTACTTGCTATTTCATGTTACTCTCTAATAATAATCTAATATACATGTCTGAAATACAATATCCTAATACAGAAACTGATAACTTTTTAGAGACAAGAAGAGGGAGAGTGTGGTCTGCAGCTTTAGTTTGTCTGAAGCTCAAGGGACTGACACCAAGACCTTACTTGTAAGCAACAAGTAAGCAGAAAGACCCTGTAGAAACACCCAGAATCCATCAGCCAAACCAGAAATTTTTAGCCCTTTGTCCCATGAGCTCCCAGACAATGTAATTGTTATAACCATGCAGTTATCTCCACAACAGAACCTTGAAAACAATTTAGTCCTCAGATTCCAAAAGTGTGGCCAAAAGCTGTGGCCAACAGCTGCATCATATGGCCCTGCTTGAGCCAGAGTTGGACCAAATTACCTCCACAGGTCTCTTCCAACCTCCATCATGCTGTAGTTCATTATTTACATGTTCTTAATTAGCAATGGGTATATTGCTAATAATCCTTTGCACTGCAAATGGTCACTGAACACTTAGACCTGGGAAACTGGATCTGTGAGGCAATAATGGCAAATCCAGTAATATTTCTAAACTTTTTCCATCTGAGTTGATAATGAAAGCAGACATGAAGAGTTTGCATGTGCATATATTCTTGCTGCCTTAAGCATTCTTAAAAGCTCCTTCATGCAACACTAAAATACTTACAAATTTTTATTTTGTTACTGTTTAGCATGAAAACATCTGTTTGAAGCTGATATTTTAAAAAGCTTTGCTTTGGATTTTGTTTTGGTCTGATTGATCTATTTTCTTGTCTTCAAAATGCCTCTTATAAGCAGACTGTCTGTCCTAAATTTACCCTTTAATTTAGCACAAACCAGGTCAGATATGCTGAACTGCAGAATTACAGAGGAAGTCCAGAGGGAAAAATTTCTCACAGATTGAAGAGAAGCATGTGGGAGAAGATTTTATAAGATTTGGTTTTATTTCCCATTATCCTACTCTGATTTGATTGGTAATAAATTCAATTAATTTCTCCCAAGCTGAGTCTGTTTTGCCTGTGATGGCAATGGGTGAGTGATCAGTGATCTCTCCCTGTTCTTATCCTGGCACACAAGCCTTGAGTTATATTTTCTGTCCCTGTCCAGCTGAGGAGGGGAGTGAGAGAGCAGCTTTGGTGGGCACCTCATGTCCAGCCAGGGTCAACCCATGACACACAGTGACTTCAGCAATAATCTTAAAGGGTTAATCAAAATTCACAAATATTGATCATTGTTGTAATTGCTGTACCCTAAAAGTCCATACTTCTACACCAAGCATACTTGCTGAAACATAGTACTGAAACCCAGGAAAAACAAAGAATTTTGGAAGGCAAAAGATCACACTTAATTGTCCATGAAAATTTTAGCCAACTGCAGGTGTACTCAATTAACATCTCATTAAAAAAACCTCTTGAACTTCAAATAAGCCGTCAGCCCTGTATAGTGTAAATGAAGGGCATAATTGATAGCCACAGCAGTGCTAGGTTAAGTGCTTTAATAACATTCTGGCTCTCCAGAGAAAGTCAGTTCTGTTTCATCAATATAAAGAATCCATGCCAAAGAACTTTCATAGTTTAAATGAGTTTTTTGTAGCTGCAGCAGAATAAAGGCAATAAAGTCAGAGGAAAACTCAGCATAATGCAGCATGAGCTTTTTCTGTTTGCTCCTGGAATATTTTCTTCTATTTAGACTGTTTTCAAAATAAAAATGCAGCACACATCTTATTTACTTTGATAGACTAATGGGTAAATGCTATCCATAAAGCATAAAATACCAGTGCATTTCCAAATACACGGCCCCAGTTCTGATCTCCTTCATTAATGTGTCTCTGCCAAGGCTGATTTTTGAGGCTGGTTTTGGATACACTCACCCTACTCACCAGCAACTGGCCAGCACAGGGTGATTATTTCCAGAGCACCTGAGGCAGCAGCAGTCTGGTCCTGCAGGCAGATAAATTCCCTTGACAGAATTGCTTCATGAGTGCCAGAGATCAGTACCTTGTCCTCTCTGCTCCATCCAACCAACCCTGAACTTTGGGAAGGTTTGCACATAGAGCAAAGTCATAAATCTACACCCCTGGTACATTGATTGATGAGAGATGGAGGAGAAAAATATAACAAGCTATTTGATCCCTGGCCTTTTGCTCACTGTATTGCTCTGGCCTTTGTGCAGCAGAGACTAGCCAGGTGCAGCAGCTGTAAATGAGCATCCATTTTCCAAAGGATCATATTTTCTGTCCTTGAGGGGAAAGGAGGACTTCACAGCTCTGCTGTACTTTGAAGAGGTCAGGTACCTCCAGCTTGCACTTCAGTCCACATTATTTTCTCCAGTTCTGATAGTAGTGGTTCTGATCTACCCAGAGCTCACAGCAGGACCCAGATTCTGGAGCTGGGGGGCCTGTCAGACTGCAGGTCACTGGGGTCTGCAAATTACTTCTTAAGTGCTCCAGAACAGATAATTAACCAAAGCAATTCTCCACTCAATTCAAATTAGGTTTGCACTATCCCTGGAAATACTGGGAGGTCCAGAAATTGAGAGAAATAGTGATTGATACCTGGGGTGAAACCCTGCTACCTGACTCTTTATGAAGATTCTAAAACTCCCTGGAAAGTTGTGATTATACCCTTGGTTTTCCCTTGCCTTTTCTGGGTGTTTCTTGGCATCTTCAGACTAATTAAGCATTCCTGTGGCCTCTACCCATCCTTTGCCCTGGTACACACAGTGACCTCCAGGCCAGAGCTTTCATCTTCACATGCCCTGGATGTGAATTCTTCAAGTCTCTTTGACCCTCCTGGATGAAGAGCATTTCTTTGACTAAAATATTCATGCTACTTTTCCTCCCCCAACCCCTCTAAATGACTGCTTTTGCAGTTCCCTGGAGTACATATCTAATCACAGGCAAAGTTCCCTACTCTCCCCTAAGCAAAGACTTAATATGGTCTTCTCCTTTGTGAACAGAGATTCCCAAATAGGCTCCAATACCAGCTCTCAAGATGCATTGCTCTTCACAAGAGGTGGATTCGTGCCAGTTCTCTGTTCCCTCAGTGCTGAGAAGGGCTGTGGAGGTAATCTTGCACTTTCTCTATTATATTTCATGACCACGCTGTGCTCTGTAGCTTACAAACAACTTATTTCTCATATCTTTATGGTCCAAAATGCCACCATCTTATTATTGAAAGTGAAAATAACACCTCTGATAACTATATTGCTTTAAAAAAGTCATGCCAACTTTTAAAATAAAAATTTCATATCATTGGCTTTCTATTTTATATTTAAATTGACCTCTCTCAAATAATACTTGAGGAAATAGCAAACCCTACATTACATATGCATAGCATACTGAATCAAAAACATTTTAACTGCAGGAGAGAGATCTCATCATGAAAAATATAAAAAATCAAAGCTCCTAATGTTCAGCTCTTATGTTATTTTTCTAAAATTCAAGGTTGCAAATGATAGTTCTGGTGTGTGAAATTAAAACCATACAATTAGGTAATCAAATGAAAACTCCAAGAATATAGTGGGTTTTCCACACCTGTGAACTATCACTCATTTTGTTGCAGTGGCTGGCAAGAAGCAGTGATCTTGAGTTGATGGAAAGCCTCCCAAAATGGGAATAAATTTTGGATCAGTTCCAAAGCCCACTATGAAAGTCAGCACAATAACACAGCAGCTGCAGGAGATGAGATTCTCTCAGGAGGCAAAAAGTCTTTGAGCACTTCAGGCAGAGTGTGGAACATCTCCTGCCTTCTCCCTTTTTCATTTCTACTAGCCAGGATCATCACATGGATAAAAGGCAGTAATATTTACTGACTTTGACCATGTAACTTTATCATATTTTGATCATCCAGTGGCAGAGGAACTGTACCTCAGAAGTGCCAATCACATCATGGGAAGGAAATTGTGCTCCTTTTAGCTATGGCAACTCTATCTCCTGGGAGACAGCACTAATATTTTTGGTAGATTTTAGCCTCTGTTGTTTTAAAAAAGGAAAACAGAAGGGGTTTTATATTTGACATGGCTGGAACTAACTTATTTGCTTATCTTGAGAGTGCTTGCCCTTTTCAACATTCCCTGAATTATACAGACGTTTTCCCTCTCATGTAGCAGAGCTAAATAATCTGCTTCACAGGGAGAACCAGAGTTAAACAGGAAAGTTTTTCCCAGCACCTCAGCACAAGCCAAAAGACTGATTCTGAAGCTGCACTTGCATGCAACTCACTCAGGAATCTCTAACTCCACTACAAGGAGAAGTTCTCTAGGAAAACAAACAAGCAAAACAAATCCAAACAAAAAAAAAAAAAAACAAAAAAAAAAAAAGCAAAAACAGCAAAACAGCCTTTTCATTCAAGATAAAAACTCCATGAGCAGTTCAGGATATAAGGACTGACAAGCAATAACTGAGGTGCTTCATGTGTGCCAGCCTGCTGGTGCTGCCAGCAGCTGCTTCACATTCCTCCTGCCCAGCACAGATTCTGTCAGAGTTAGGATGTTGAGCTTTAAGATTTAGGCAAAGTTTTTGATAAAAAATATAATTAACTTGATACAAAACCCATTCATAATCTCAGTCTCATATGAAAAAAATGAAAAAGAAAAAAGGAAGGTATAAATTCAACTGAAATTCTGGACATGGAAATTGCAAAGGAAATCTGGCCTTTAAATTTTTAATATATGAGAATTGTGACTCAATTCTGCTGCTCAGCCAGAAGTTCAAGGAGATTTAGTACCTACAGTGCAGGCATTGAATCAGTCTTGGAAGCCTATCAATTGCATCATTTAAAAGTGGGCTGGAGAAAAATCATTAGAGAAAAACTGCAGGGAACAATTATCCAATGGTCAAAAATGGGAAAAAAATATTATTATAGAACTTTTAATGCATATAATTCTATCTTCCCAAGAGATATGGAGAAAATACAGTTCAAAACTCTACCTGGTTGGTTAACCCAAGACAGTGGCTCCTGAAATTTTTTTTACCCATAATCTTCTAAAAAATATGATTTTCCATTTCTTGTGAGAAGGTTCTTGTTTCTAACCTCAATTATTTTGACTAATTATTGGTTACTAATTCTCTCCAAGACTCTGACACTTTCCAATTTAAACAAATTGTGCTTCTGTACTTCAACTTAAAATAATCTTTTCTTAGACAGTAAAAATGGTGGGATCCTGGACCTGCAAAGAAGCCAACCCAGAATCCTCCACTAAAATTCCTCTCAATGATTGCAGTCTTCAAGTACTCCACAGCTCTCCTGTTCCACTTCCAGACACCTGCCACGTCTCATTTACACATTAGGTGGAACTCTCTTAGCTCAGCTTTCTCTGCTGCATTAATATATAAATAAAGTATAGACACATACATTGGACCACCCATCTCAGCCCTTCAATTATCTTGTCCATCTGCTTTCCCCACAATGCAACTACAGTTCCATCTTTTAAAGGAAAGAGGGGAGAGGGGACATGCTAGGTTAGAGAATTAAACACTAGTGGCTTTTAAGCTCCCTAATTGAATGCAAAGGGCATCATATCTGCATAGGTAGATTGAAAGGCTTTGGGTCATATGCTTTATTAAAGCCTAAATGAGATCAGTGATGAGTGGCATGTTTTTGACAGGTAAGGCTCCTCAGGGTAATCATTAGGTGTGGCCACTGAGAGCAGAGCTGAAAGTGTGCCCTTTGTTCCTAGAAAAATACTTGGTGACATTTTCTTCCCTGCTTCTGAATCCCCTTGAAGAAGGATCAGCTGGTTGGCATTAAATGTCACTGCTTGCAATTAAGATCATTTTAACTACAACAGAACTCATTCCTCCATCTGAGGCAGCATCCCAGTCCTGGAGGCCCCTCTTACTTCCCCCAAACTACACCCAGGTGAATTATTACCCTTTTACAGCTCTGTCACACAGTCAGTAGCACCACTTCAAAGAACAGTTTACTAATTCTGGTGCTGATGAAGCTGGACATCACTGCTGAGTGTCCCACAGGGCCCCAAAACCTCAAGTCCCCTTCAGGAGCCCCCCAGGGCTCCCTGTGCCATGCTGTGGCACCAGCTCATGCACTGGGGCAGCACATCAGCCACCCTCCAGTGCAACACCCTGACTCCTCCCTGCAGCAGCATTCCACAGGCTATTGCTCCAGCTCTTAGCCACAAAACAAGGCTGTTCCTCAGCCCATAGCTACCCTGCAAAAGGTTGAAACTGAGCATCACAGCATCTGTTGGAATTAGGTAAAATTGATTGTTAGGATGGAACATCACCTGTAAGTCCAATTCAGTCTCTGCAGTGCTCTTCACAGAGAGTTTTGGGAGTCACCACAGACTGAGCCACAGCTCTAATTTCCCCCAGTTCTCACTACAGTAAGGGGCAGGAGGAGCAGGGAGGGTTCCTGCAGATGGCAAAGTGAACAGGACAGGTGGAGCTGCTCTAATTCAGCCTTTGCATGTGCCACCTCAAGCTGCAATCCACCTGCACACTAACAGAGCCAGAACTACCTATTCTCCCAGTATGCCACCTGCCAGAGGGGCATTCAGGTTGAGCTCAGCCTTTTCAATTTAAATCACTTCAAAGTAACCCAAAGAGTTTAAACAGAACTGGTATGCTCAGTATGAAGGCACAAGATAATATATTAAATTTTAGGAAAAGAACTTGAGCAGGGTGATGGCCACCACATCACAGTCATTAGGACTTGTCCTGAGAGCAAGAATAAATCTGGTAGACTGACTTCATTTAAGAAATCCCTCCCACACCCATTAGGTGTTTTTGAAGAAGAGTTTGGTGGAACATGTAGTATAAAGATCTATACAGCTTCAGTAGATAATTCCATGGCCAAAACTTCTGCCCATCCTTGCTCATTCCCAGGCAGACCACACTGGAAAGGGATGGGCCTTTATACCACCAAGCCATTGTTGATTGAAGTTAAGCACAGCAGAAAGATTTTTTCATGCAAGAATAAGGGGGAAAGAAAACCCAAACATTAATATCCATCTTCAGTCAATTTTGAAAATTATTAAAAGAATAAGTGTTCTGCCTCTGGCTGTGAAACCTTAATATGGTTTTAAAGTTTTCACTTCATAGTCAGGAGATTAAATTCTTTGAACACAACATGGTGTACAAAAGATCATCTAGTCCTGGCAGGACCCAAGCAGTCTGAGGCATAAACAATCTACCAGGAGGTTGAGTCAAGGATATTGTGACTCATGAAGAATATTAAAAATTAATGGCAATTTAAGTAATCATTCCCTCTTTTAAACCCCAGCACACATTGGTTATTATTTTTCTACACAAAATATGATTTTGAACATTAGTTTTAGCCACTTCAACTCAGAATTTAGTACATGTTCTAAAGAGACCAAAAATGCAAAGTCTTCACCTAAAAGTATGTGCTTCACTTCATCTTGTTTTGACCTGTTGCAAGGATCACTGAGCTTAAGAAGGGATTGGTCCAGAAAGTTTCCTCTGTTCTGGTTAAATTCCTTTGAAGTCAGTGGGAGTCAGCACACATACTTGTGGGTACATTCATAATAGTAACAAAAAAAGTAGTCAATGCCAGAGATATGAGGAAGCAAGAAAACTTAAATAAAACTCTCTGAAAAGCAAATGTGTTCATAGTGTATGTACATTGCAACTAACTAGAAAGGAACCCTTCCGCACACTCATATAAATAGATGGGTGAAGGAAAAAAAAACATTTTGTGGAAAGTTCAAAGGTTCAGCAAACATCTACTTAAAAAGCTGTTTGCTCACAATACCAAAGAGTGAGCAGCCAAATTAGGCTGTTTACAGTTTAGCTGTAATCCAGGATCAATGCAGTGGCATTCTGACACTCAGCTCTGCTGTACATTGATTTTACAGGACCCACCACTGCACAGAGGTCATTAAGAAGGTGTTTTGCCTCTTGTGTGTCTTTTACTTACAGGCCTGTTGACATATTTCTGTTTGACTGTAATTAGGAAAGCAGACATATTATACATTAATCTATTCAAGTTCTTTAAGCAAAGCACAGCAAGAAGATTATGTTCCTTTCTTGCATGCTTTAGACCCTAGAATTAGTCAGAGAAAACTCTAGAGTTCCCAGTTCTTGCTCATCTTTAGGAAATGTTATCATCACTTCCACAAGGATCACCTGGCCCAGCTCTGGCTTAGGAGCACAGGTCATCACAAATTGTACTTCTTTGTTTTAATTGTCTTATAAAACAAAAGAAATTAATTCCAGTCTTGCAAGAGAATATTTGTCTGAAACCACGTCTTAGCACAGCAAAATAACACACACCAATAGTTGCTTTCCCCACTCAGACTCCACAAAATCCACAAAAGTGCTCAAGGAAGGTTTTGGACTTGTGCTCAGAAGCATCAGAGCAGTGTCAGTGCAGCCAAGGAAATGCCAGTTTATCCCAGAGAAATTCTTGGATACCAGGAAGTGTTTGTTCACTGGAAGGGCTGTTAAGCACTACCCCAGGCTCTCCAGTCACCATGCCTGAAAGTATTTAAAAAATGTGTATATGGCACTTTGGGACATGGTTTGATGACTGACTTGGCAGTGCTGAGTTAACAGTTGGACTTGCTAACCTTAAAGGACTTTTCAAACCTAAAGGACTCCATGATTCTATTGGTCCAGTTTATCCCCAACCCAGAT
Organism: Chloebia gouldiae; assembly: GCA_003676055.1. NCBI lineage: Eukaryota > Metazoa > Chordata > Aves > Passeriformes > Passeridae > Chloebia > Chloebia gouldiae. The sequence goes on from QUSF01000022.1 coordinate 3,519,755, forward strand.
AATAAAACATCTGTGTTATCAAAATAAGTAAGTACAAAGAGAAAAACCATCTCCTTATTTGCACAGGTCTCTGCTTGTACAAATTTCAAGCTTCCAAGTAAACAAAGGATAGAAAAGACAAGAGACTATGGAATTTTCAGCACCACTTTACTTGTGAGGAGACAATGGATTCCCTCTGCAGCTTTGACTGCACACATGATGACAGAAAATATATTTCTGGCATGAAATCACATAACCCAACCCACACATTTAAAACTGAAGAGTACAATTAGTGCTTCAGAGATATTAATGTGCCTCCTTTCCACACCCTGCCTTCGCCAGAGGAGAAGGCAGATTCCTGTAGCCTGCCTAAAGAAATAAGAAAATGGTCAGAAAAAGTAAAGCATTAATTGGGAGGTCAGCCTGGACAGCCACTCAGAGTCAATAGGAGAGTTAAAAAAATAGTGAAAGTTGGCATCTCTGTCAATACTACCAATTACTTCTCATTTCCATAAGTCTTTCCCCCAAATCCATTATGTTAGCAGCCACAGAAAGTGAAATGGATTCTTAGAGAAGCCATCAGTGCTTCTATCTGCAGAACTAATGAAATTACTGATCAATAAGTCTGTACAATGTCTGCCCCCAACTCCCATCCCTTCTCTGTACTGTGGTCCTACTCACCCAGGTGCCAAAGTGACAGAACTGCAAAATGAATCTGAGAGCACAAAAGTGTGCAGAGCAGTGGTGCTGACCTCCACCTCTCTCACAGCTAAGCCTGTTGACATGACCAGTCTGCTCAACTACTGATTTTAATAGAAAAATAAAAGGAAAATAAGCGGCCTGCATTCAAGTCAAGAAGTTTTTGTCTATGGTCTCAACAAAACCAAAACCAATCACCTATTGTATTTTAAAAACTAGTATGCTTCTTCTTGTAGATCATCTTGCTTTCATGGGAACAGAATGAAAGGGCTTGAAAACATCCTTAGAGAAGGGTTTAGAGTATCCCCAAAGCTCACAAGCTTTTCTGATTCATCAGAGCACACACATGAGTGGGCTGTGGAAAACCACCCCACAAATAGCAGCTGTTGCTCTGGTGGGTTTTGTCCCCCTCTGCCTACACACCACAATTTCTGTCATTCCTCCCCAAAACACCAATGCCTCCCGTAGAGTTTATACACTCCTGTGCAATGCTGTGACAGCAATATGTCAGCATTTACTATGGCAGTATGACAATGATGTTTTACAAAATATTGTAAACAATGCAGAAACAGTTTTTGTCTTGCAATGCATTATGTTAGAAAAGTGACAGAAATCCCAGCAACTCAATTCTTTGATGTGCTGTGCACACCCAAACCTCAACATATTGAAAACAAAGAACTGGAATTAGAATATAAAACACTCATGGCCATTTCTTTCAAAAAAAAAAAAAGATTAATTTTCTCTTTAATAGTACCATAGTGGTTCAAATGTAAAACGACAAAAAAAAAAAAACAAATCCCAACCCTGCCTGTGTATAATGTTGTATAATAGTTGCTGGGTTCCTTGGTGACTGACTTGGCAGTGCTGAGTTAACAGTTGGACTTGCTAACCTTAAAGGACTTTTCAAACCTAAAGGACTCCATGATTCTATTGGTCCAGTTTATCCCCAACCCAGATAATAAAACATCTGTGTAAGCAATTTTTTTCATAATGCAGTAGAGAAGTGCCTGTCCACGGTGTGAACACATTCACAAGAAGTCAAAGATTCCCTGGCAAGTGCAGAAGAATGGAAATTAAGTGCTTCCTGCTACTTCTGTACTTTTAAGATCCCCACACTGATACCACATGCAGCACACAATTCACTGTCAGCATTATCCACCCTCTAACCACACTTGCAGTGTTATTTGAGCTCCTCTACTTAACAATTCCCAGCTGAGGGCATTACATATCAGTGCTCACATTCCATTAGTCGCTTCTGACCCAGGAGTCATGTCTTCAGAAATGGCCAGAGTGCTAGAAGATACTCATGGTAACTTGTCAAAAGAAACTGCTGGAATAATAGCAGCATTCAGTGTAGCAGATGTCAGTACTTAAAGAGGGTAAATACATATTCCTAAACTTTCCAACAGGTTTTTACCATGAAAGCCTGAGGCATATTACAGTAACTACATCATAGCACCTGCAGAGATGAGGTCATGGTACATCCATCACACAGCACGGAGGATACTGGGAAGCAGATATCCCTCATTACATCTATTCCCAAACCCCCAGGGAAAGGAGAGGCAAGCACCAGGCACATCCATCTCTCCTGCTGCGGCTCTGGGTCAGCTCCTTGGCACAGCCTCTGGGCATCCTCAGGACGTCCTGCCCCACTGCTGGGGTGGGGTCATGGTGGTGCTTGCCTGGTGTGAAACGCACACCACGCCAGAGACAGGAGCAGCCCTCTGACACAGAGCACTTGGGGCTCCCAAAAGCTTTGGTCTCAAACCTGTCGTGGTGAGGAACATGGGCCTGGCCACAGTGCTGTGGGTGAGCTCGCAGTGCTGGCAGGGACAGCTTTGGAGCACAGGCTGGAGAGGGGGACGGAGCTGGCCTTGCCACACAGAATGGAAATGGCAACAGGACATGGCTCCAACATGACCTAGCAGAGGACGTGCAGCTGCCTGACTCAGCTGTGGCAGGCTGCAGGGCAGGGCAGCAGCTGGGACACCACCAGGCTCCAGAGGAACCCAGGCCTTAGCCCAGACTCACCACTCTGAGCTCTCCATTTGCGTCAGAAGTGAAGACATTCATTTGCAGCACCCTCGCTGCATTTTAAAAGCACTTTCCAGCACAAATTTCACTTCAAAGTTCAGTGCAAATCAAAGCTTCTTGATGTGATTGAGTTCTGTCCTTTTCTCTCACACCCTTCTCCTACCAAAATGCCTGCATTGAGACACTTCAAATTATAACACCACTAGATGCCATTTCTCACCTCATAAGATCACCTGCATCCTTTACTAAATGCTTGTTTTGTATTTACCTCCTGCATGTTGATACTTCATCATGATTTCAGGTAGCAGTGCATTTAAAAGACAACATTATACATCAGACTTTTATCAAGCATGGCCAATTATGCAAATTCCTACCAAAATTATTTTCAAAGAAAAAAAAGGATTGATTGCAGAGATTTACCATTTATACAGACAGTGATTTAGAAGGGTATTTCAATTGCTAATATGCCTAACAAAGATGTGGGATTTGTTTGTAAACTTCAGGCCTACAAAATTGAATGTCAACACCAGATAATTGTCATGTCCTATCCAAAACGCTAAACTTAATTGAAATACTCTTTGTAGTAAATCAACAGTCAGCATTACTCTTAATGAAAGTTGATTATGATGCTGCCTGTATGTCAAAAAGTAAGTACCAGCCACACAAGTACCACGTACCTCAAAACAATACATAATTTCTCATCACTTCCTGGCACAAGAAGTGTGACAATGGCATTGCATTTGATCAACTCCACAGATGTTGGTGCTTAGGGGACAGGTACCAAACTCATTGGGATGAGGGCCACATTCCATATTTAATTATGGCCTCTGTGCTCAAGTATTAACTTAGGACACCATGCACTCTTCAGCTTCCATTCTCCTCTGGAAGACACTTCACAATTAATGATTAACTATTTTTTCAGTAACATGATGTTCACCTAGAAAAATTTTTTAATACTACTACTAAACTGTTTCTATTTTGCCTCATAGTTCTTTTTTTCCCCCATTCATCTCTCCTTTGGCTTTCGTCTCTCTTATCCTGCTCTAATCTTTTGACAACAGTTCAGACATTTGAAATCAGTGTGTGAGGCTGACACTTGCAATTTCATTAAGGGTACTCTGTGCTGCTGTAAGCTGATTTCTCACTCCTGAGACCAACCTAACTTGGAAATATAACAGATCTACACATAGACTTGTGCTGTGCTTTGAACAGAGATTTCCTGTTTAATTTGCTAATCTCTGTCTAGTGTTAAGATCACAAAGAACAATTTAAAGTGCCATAACACAGGAGTAAACATATATCCTGTTTCCATTATTTTTACAGCAGTCAAATCCTATTTGAATACAAATACACCCTTCCTGGAAAATATCTTCTGAAAATTTTGAGTTTCATACCAGGAAAGAATTCTCTTTAAATTGTGAGTGACAAATACTTCAGCCAAAATCCAAGATGGTTTGCTTCTCAAATGCTTTTATACGACCTAGAGGAGCTCCTCTTTCATCGTCTATTCATTCCCCTTCTCTTACAACATGGGTAGTGGGAGATACCTCCTGTGCTGGCCTATGAAAAACATCCAAATCATCCAGGAAAATTTTATGTTGTGCAAGCCTTGATGTGCAGTTTTCAACACCCAAGAGTCTTCTGGTTTATCCTGCACTCAGTCAGACCACAGGAACTAAACCAGTTCTAATCTACATAACTCTTGCTTGCCCAAAGCGGATGGGAAGATGCCTTTTGCACAGTAACCAGTTTACAGATTAAGTGATATTATTGTGAAACTACTTCCTAAGCTACCCAAATGTTTTGCCATTCCATGGCTGGAATAGCAGGATTCTAATTTACCAGATCAAAAAAAGGCAAGGCAAGCTCTAGTGATTCTTGCACAGCTCTACCATCCACCAGAAAGCAAAGTAAAAACCTCCAGGAATTACTAATAACTTCCAAATTACCTCAGGAATAGACAATGCTGTGTTAGAAAAATGTAGGGGGGATCATAAGAATCTTTATGGCTTCCTCTAGGAAGCCTCAACACACTGCAATAACAGTTAGATGCAGTTTCTTAAATAATTAGATTATAACACATAAACAAGCAGCAGCATTTTAAGGCAGGATATTTGCATTTGTTCTGCAATAATAAATACATCTGCCTTATTGTATTTGACCTTATCCTTCATAATATAGAGAAAATCAGTTAGAAAATCAACAAGACAAAAAGTGCACGACTATTGGGAGCAGAGGGGACCCTTATTTCCATGCTGCCTCCATGGATAAAAAATCCATCTCACCTGGTGAGTCCTCTGTGAGGCCTCAGAACTGGGTCATGCAAACAAGTTTGGGCTGCAATTGTTGTTTTCCAAGTTTTTTGCTCTCCTCTGTGCTTGTCTCTGCCTTCCCATTGTGTGTGTCACCCTTTGATCCTTCCACCACTCCATGCCATGTCCTACAAGCTCCCAGTGTATTCCCTGTCTGTGGGATACAGGCTGCTCCTCCTGCTGCGTGCCATAAACAAAGAATCTGCTCTTACTCAAAATAGTTTATTCTCCCAGTAGGAGCAAGACATAACAGAAAGACAATATTAAAATAGACAGTGTTAACATATGTCTCTTACTTGGAGATTGCTATCTCCTGGGGATAGCCAAGGCAGCCTTAATTTTCCAAACAACCCAAGGAAGTGTGTGCACATCTAGGACATCTCCCTCCAGGACTCCCTTGTCTTGGGCAAGAAAATCCTCTTAACTGTCTCCCACAGGAGGGGGATTGACTCCTTTCACATCTGGGACTGCTCAGGGTTTCCTCCTCCTTAACCAAACAAGTGGGATAAATTCAAGGGGAGGTCAGTCTGGAAACTTGAGGCCTCTCTTTGTTCTCCAACAAGCACTTGCCATCCCAAGTATTCCTCTTCTTTCCCCATCCTGTCTGTCAAGAAACCCTCTTTAAGTAAGCTCACATGTTCCTTCAGTAAAGGAGCATTACCTTGGCCAACAAGGTATTTCCTGATTGTGCTCAATATCAGCACAGCTGTCCCAAAACCACTCCTGTTCCTCTGCCTACACTAAAAAGTGTCTACCCCAAAACTTTCTTCTTCTGACAATGAGAACACAAAACAGAAAAGCATGATGGCTCTATATTACAGATGATGCTTTTTAAATATGGACATCAAGCACCGGAAAACCAAGAAAATGTCATTTTTAAAAGTATGAAACTGGTGGTTTTGTCAAAACCACTAAATTACAAAAACAAAAAAACAAATAGATGGTGATGCGATATTCTGGGTACTTTGTACCTATACCAGAGCACTGTGGTTTGATAGTATCATCTCCCCTCACTTCTTTTCCCCTAAAGGATTTTAGTATCCTGTGATACCTGACTTCTCCTTTTCATTCTGAATTATATGTGCATATTCCTGCAAATAAGGGGGAAAAAATTGCCTTCTGTTTGCCCTTAAGCTATTTACAGGCCAATTTTAATGATGGACATGAGAACTAAGAGTTTGCCTGAGGGTTTGAGTTCCCAGCTCTGTCTGAGTTCCAGACAGTCCCCAACCCCTCTGAAATTCACAGCAGAGTTACCATTTCAAACAGCATTTCTAACATTCTTTAAACAAAAGAAATCATACAACAATCCTCAAAACTAAACCAAGCCTGTGTCAAACAATTTATGCAATTCTCAAGAAATGAAAACTGAGTGAAAATATGACTAATTGAATAGGACTCTGTTTCCTAAAGTCTCATGAAATATTTCCTTTGTCTGAAACTCCCTGGGGCCTGTGCTACTGAAAACACTGTCAGTTAAAGCTCTTCCATTTCCAGGAGCTGCCTCAGGAGTGAGAATGTATTTATGCTGCTGTCACACACCCTGCTCTGCAAGTGCCAGCTGCTGGGAACTCATCTCCTGGCTGCCACCGTGGGACACCTGAAGGACCACGAGGTCACCTCTCCCAACAGCAGCACTAAAACAAGGGGAACTCCTCTCCAGTAAGGATTTCCTCGTGAGAAGCAGTGTGAGAAGGCACCAGCAGCTGCACTGGTGCTGAGGCAGTTGTGGTTTTATTCTGGGCATTAGCACCCAAGCTCCAGTGCACACAGGAGCACCACACTGCAGCACCAGCACTTCAAAATCCAGATTCAACCCTTCTGTGGAAATAAGCCACAAAAATATGAATTATAGCTTGGGATGCCTATGGTAGGGCACTGCAGCTCAGATCTGCCCTCTCACCACCGTCACGCAGCCACACAACAGCTGCAGCAGAGTCAAGATAATATTTATGCTGAATAAATCTTCGGTAGGACATTGGGCTGAAGGTAGAAATAGGTGTATAAATTCAGCTATCCCCAACCAGCCATACTCTCCTGCTGAGACACACAGGGAAATTCACACAAACACCTCATAAGATCCCAATTGCACCTAAAAGTAACCAAACCCTTAGGCCACCATGGCCAAGGCTGCTTGGTATGTGCCATTGCCACTGATTTCACCAAGGGGGAAAAAATAATCTAAAAACTGTGAGAAAGATATTGACTGTCAGACAAGGAAGGCACTCTTTTTTTTTTTTTTTTTTTTTTTTTTTTAGTATAGACAGCCCTTTTCTTTTTACCACTCAGTTTTCTTTCCTTGCTTAAAAGGGAAAGATTTTCCCCATGTAACTTCTGAACCTCAGTAGTTATTACACTCAGGATGATCCAGAAGTGCTATACAAGCACCAGTCAAGTACTGGCTGTTCCCTTTTATGATAGCTGAAGACCTGGTCTCAAGGTTTTACATTTGTCACTAAAATAAAAAGTGAAATATTACAAAGAAATTTCTACTGTAGACCCATTTCAAAGGTGATGTTTCTTGTAGAAATTAATTCTTATTTTAAAATGAGGTCCAAACCATTTTTTCCTATGTCAGTATTGTTTTCTAAAGTTGTGAATTTTAAAAGAAAAAACATTTCAGGGGAGGCTTTTGTTTTATGCTGTTTCATCTCTTTTGGCAACTGTTACAGTAACTAGAGTGTTGGGTTTTTTCCTTGGTTTGATTTTGTTTGTTCTAAAAGAGAAACTGTTACCAATATGTCACTGAGGAATTCATTTAACAGAGCCCTCAATGAGTATATTTGAAGGGGAGAGGAAAAGATTGTAAGAATGAAGAATGTGAAAGAATTGTTATTATGTTGGTGTAAGCAGCTATACATCATTACTTAGCTTAACAACTGAACTATAAAAAAAGATATAGCAACATCTTTATAGCAATAAACATATTTTGTGAGACATAATTCTGTGTACCTGAGACACGACCCTCTTGGGTAGAGCATGAATTTAGATTATGGAAATATTACTTACTCCTGAACACTTCCTAAATGTCTCCAGGAAAGCAAAACATACATCTCTCCAGCAATATTGACAGAATTATTATTAAATATTATATGGAAGTAGCTGTAAACAACCTAGTATGACAGAGCGTGCTCTATGTAAAAGATTGTGAACACATTACTTGAGGGAGGGAAAAAAGCAAAACAAAACCAATTGAAGGTGTATTCTGACATCATCTGCTCTTTTTTTTTTTACCTTAATGAAAAATTTGGTCTTATTGATCTTACAAAGCATTTAAGGCCACATGCCAGTGCGTGGATAACACACTGCCAGGCACAGTGATGGAGCAGGGTGCTCTCACACCTGAGCAGGTCAGAAAAGGCACTTTCCTATCTTTCCCCTTTGCACTGACTGGCACAAGGAGGAGCAAGTCTCCCAGGAAGATGTGCCAGATTATGGTTTTATTTTGCAGGGTCTAAATTAAGCAGAAAACCAGTGAGCATCAGGAAATGCTTGTTAAAATAAAAAAATTTTAAAAAAAGTCAATGTGTTGCTAGTGGTTTTGTCTACAGACCTCCATTCTGTGTGAGGCATCACTTTCCCACAGATCCCACTGCCTTCAGAATGGGGTAGGAGAGAGGTATTGAGCCCAGCCCAGCTCTGGGAGCCACTCTGCCATTCAGACTGGGAGGAAAAACCTGCTCATTTCTGACCCCTCCACGATTTACACCATGAGAAGCTGATACCTGTGTACTGAGACCAGCATTTGCACATTGGTGTGGTTTGCAGGGCATTGAGACCCTGCAATCTGACAAATTTCTGGGGCTCTACCCTTTCCATGGCCCTCTCCCCATCCCTCCTGCTCTGAGGGTCCTTGGTGCTTCCCCAGCCCTGGTGCCTCCCACCTGCCTCCACCTAGAGAGAAAGCTGTAAAGACTGGAAATAAAGACATTCCCTCTTCTGCACATCAAATTTAATTACTTTTGCTCTGCTGATCCCCACCTGGCCCCCAGATAAAAACACCATCTCTGTGCAGTAAGTTGGGGAAATACCACAGGGAACGAGCCAGGGTTTGAATGGAGAGCTGTGCACCAAGAATTTCATGTCTCTCAACAGGGAGCAGGATCTGCAGTGACTCAGGTAAGCCAATCAACATTGCTCAAATTATACAAAATTCATCCAACTTAGCAGTGAGCCCCTCATGAAGAATTAGTCAAATAAGTTATAAAAAGAAATTCAAATGCATTAGACTATTGCCACCTGTTTGCAAGAAATTTATGAAAAATGAAGTTTCATTAATAAATTATTCACAAGTTATCTCCCCATTGCTTTTCATTAACTTTGATAAAACACACTTTCATCTCTTTCCCTTGTACATCATTTGGACAGATCAACCTTTTCACTCAACATATTTTAACTAAACAGTAATAAATCCTGAGTAACCAAGCAGTCTTTATGCTAAGAAATCTGTGCCCATCATAGCCTGTATATAACCATCTAGGTTTCATTTCTTTGCTGAGCAAAACCAATTCCATTTCCAGAATGCCATCATTGGTAACAGACATTTAATAGGCTGGCTTTCTCCAATAAGCTGTATCTTTGAAATAAATCTTGCTGACTCTAATGCTTATAGAAACACTATCTGGGTGTGCTGTGAGACACTTCTAATATCTACATCCCAAAACACCCTTTCCAATTTTGTGGCAAAGAAGCCTTCATGAACAATATCGAATTCAGTCAATCAGATTATTGCATTAAGAAGTCTGTGTCTGGCTGCTGGAAGGCAGCCTGAGTTTCCTCTGACTCTAAAAGAGCAGAATTAGCCACAGATTCCATCTCTGTTACCTGTAGTCATAACATCTGCTTGTGTCCAACCATAAGACATTATAGTATTGTTGTTAAAAGGAAATATATGGAAGCTTAATCTAGCCTTAAACCAATATGCAATTATGTGTGGACAGAGGTGTGTGACAACTGAGGTCCAAACAAAGGCACTGGGCTTTACTAATTAATCTTTTTCTCCCTGTAGCAAAGAATAAAAGATGCAGCCCTTCTTTGCCCTAAAGTGCATCTCAGCCCTGGCTGCAGAGGCAGCAATGCAAGTGAACAGAAATATTCACTCAGTGTGACAGAGCCCAAAGCTCAGCAAGGTCAGGGGCCAGGGAAGAGGGAGCAACAGCTGCTCCTGCATCATGATGCTGCTGCCACCAAAAATCCCTGAAAACTATGCATCATCCTGCAAGGTACTTGGCCTTATTACAAAACCAATGAATGCAAAACCTAAGTTTTACAAACACTTCAAACACACAAACCTTTTATTCTTTACACACAAGGCAAGAGAGACTGTGTACCCATCCACTATATTCGCCTTAAGCAACTCATTACAAATGAATAAAGCCATTCATAAACACCAAAATGCATATGTTTAGGCTGTGATAAGCAACTGGTTTTCTCCAGCTGCAATACACATTACATAAAATTGTTCAATTTAGATCAATTATTCTGAACAATAGAAACAAAGTCATTACAGAGAGCACTGTCCAAGTAACACTCTGCTCTATTGTTTAGATGACATTCACCAGGCTGGCAATCCAACACTCCCCTCATTATTGTCCTAACCATTACACCATTACCTTCAAAAAAATCCTTCAAACAGTATCACCATCCCTAGAAATACCTCAGGTAATTCTGGTTTGTAATGCTATTGCTATATTTAGTGTAGAGAATTTAATATGGGTGCAATAAATTAGTTCTCTCTCCTCACGGACAGTAAATATTAGGAGTGAGGAACCTTTGGTATATCTCATGCATCTGCTCTATTTCAGTGTTTATCAGCATTTCATCTGTTCACCCATATGGGCTGCCTCATTTTTATAAGGAATTACTCAATATTAGAGATTCATGTGCTGGAATGTTCCACACACTCTTGATATGATGATTATAATTAAATGTGTGAACCAAATTGATGCTTGTGAAACCCTGAACAAATAACCTGCATAGCCATACAAGAGCTTCACATTTTAATATACCCTAATTTATGTTTGGAGTGCTAAAACACTAATAATACCAAGGAGTAATTGGCTGGCATTTAAAAACCCTATTAAACTAAAATATGTTAACATAAACCTGTTGTTAGCAGGGAATAACCAGTTGTCACCTAGAACACTGTTCCTCTTCCACTTCCCTCTGCTTTTTACTCTGCTCTGAAAATTCAGGCTCCAAATAGAGTCACTGTTTGGGAAAATCTGGGGAAAATCCTGTCATAGTGTTGGCACCTCTAGAAGTGATTTTTTCTCTTTCTTTTCCAACACAACCAGTTTCATCAATACAATACCCAGACATACTTTCAGTGGCACAGTCTGACCTTCATCACTCAAGTGATTGCTCAGAAAAAAAATCTTTGCCTGAAAATATCCACAGCCTCATGTTGTGAGTGACAAGGTGGCCCTGGGACACGTCTGCTACATCCCAATCTCATTCTGACCCTTGGTGTCTCTCCTCCTTGCTCAGTGTGAACAAAAAAACATGTCAAACAACAGCTTGAGCCAAGTTACACAGAAATTCTGAGTGGTCACAGCAATCACACAATGCTGTGTGAAATTCACACAGCACTGAAAATATTTTTCCATGAAACTTTATCTGTGTGGCTGAAGAGCTTTCATGTCACACCCTGCTTCCAGCCCTTAACCAGGCCATAAAGTGCTACCAGCTCCAATCTCATTATTTAACTCTTACCTACAGCATTCACCATGCCCAATAGACTATCGTTATGATAGTTTCTAGAGACATTTTGGTTCTTCTGCTTTATTAAAAAATATATAAACAGAAAAAAAATCTTATCACTTTGTTTTTCATAGTTCAGGGAAAACTTCTTTTTCACTCCTTTAAAGCTATTTGAACTCTCAGGATGAGCATTGTGCTTAGATGAATCAAGGGCAGCAATGACTGGGCTCATAATTCCCCTTTTAAGGGAATCACAATTATGATAATGGGTTATATTAATGGAATTCATGTTTTCAGGTATAAAATAGAGGCCTACAGCATCAGGAGCTTACCTATGTCTCAAAGCAAAAGCATAGTCCACTACAAAATGTGCAACTACAGTATCTTAACATGCAATGTTGATTTTTAAAAAAGATTAGTAGATCATTTGAAAGGAAATGTAACTAGTTTAATAAACTTCTCTTTAAGGACATCCATTAAAAGCCAGAGACGCTTTCTCTAAGTGAAATTTAAAATACAAAACAAAAGACAGGCATAAGAGATTAATTTCCAAAGATCCATCCAAAATGTCTATTACTGATTTTCATAAGCATCTTTCAGACTGGCAAGGATTTTTTATCACATATATTTTCTCTTCTTACACCAAGATCATCACACATACACAAATGAATGTTTTGTTAGCCAGAACAAAGCACCACACACTCACACCCAACTCAGCAGTCCCAATGCCACCCCTTTAGCCTGGAGTTCTGATCTGGTGACAAGTGACAAGCAGCAGAGGAGCCCCACATGGTTAAAAATCAGAGATGACTCCTGGTTGGGTGAAATGGGCTCTTGCTTTCAGTTGCAGTGACACTAAGAACAGGTGAGCAGGGAGGAAAGTGTCTCTCTGAGGCATAGCAGACAGATAATTATTAGGTGGAAGATTGAGAGAACCTGTTAAACACACAGAGAAACTTTTTAATTAAAGGTATTAGAAGCATAAACCCCTTCTTTGAATTCTAAGGGGAAAAGGCTTGTCTGGGTTCTGGGTTGTTTGATGTTGTTTCTTGTTTAGATGATGTTGAGTTTTTTGGGTTTGGGGTGTTTTTTTCAGGGAGAGGGTGGCAATGGGTTGAAATTTTATATAGCCAGAAATCCACCCCCTTCTTTATTAGCTCCTGGTTTGGGTAATGAACATACTAATGAGCATTCTTGGCTTGGCAGTGAGTGATTGTTTTTTAAAGTTGTAAGAGAGGCAGCTGGTAGCTGCTCTGCAGAGGGGAATTCATCTGTGCCTTACCCAGAGCATCACATCCCTCTAGTGAGCACCAGCTCCAAACAAATGCTACATCAAAGACTCTTGATAATTTGTGCTGCTTCAAATCCTTAGTCTAAGTTTCCAGCAATTATTTTTGTAGAAAAGAATAGAAGTTTCATAGTAATTAGGCAGCCAGGTTTAGGAATTTGAGTATTAAAAAAAAAAAAGTATGGGAAACAATGAACTCCCTATCATGATTATTCTTTTATCTGTGTATACATTTATATTTATATCTCTTCAAAAGAGAATTTAGGCATTCCTTTGGAATACATATATTTATGTGAGTACATGTGTGATAATATATATATATTTTCACAAGACTCTGAGGGTGCAGTATATTGACAAACCTTTTAAATTTTAATGCTTAATTTCATACTGACATTTTAGTTTCCTGTGAGAGGTTCTGAACATGACAGGAATTTCAGCAGTGTAAAAGGCTTTTACCTGCTTGAAAAAGAACTAATAGAGCTATTATTGCTTAATAAACAATATGCCTGTACCCCAGATAGCTCCTCTGAATGAACTGAATGTCCCAGAGGAATTGGATTCAGCATCATTTCTAGATGAGATTTGCAATTCTTCTCATGAATGATTTTTTTTTCTTTTTAAGCAAGAGATATTTAATTGAATGTAATTAAATCACTCTACAATCAACACAGATTTTAAGAGTGAAGGGCTCCTTGATGAGTTTCATAAAGTAGTGTTGGTGAAAACACATGAGAAAAGCAATGGCCCAGCCCTTAGTTATACATGGCAATTCCCTCGTCAGCAGGAATTTGGATAATATTCACAAACAACATTTTGATAGATTCGGGGTTTGTCAGGATTTTTGTCTGTCTAGGTCAAATGAGACTGATATATTTAAAAATTCTTCTGATTAACATTACTGCACATATTTATGAACAGCACCCTTGCAACCTCTTTTATTCTGACTTCTGCTACAGAAGAGCCTTTCTGACTTGTACTTTGATACTCAGTAATAGTCACCAAAAGATTCATGTAATTTTCATTACACTAACTTGATAGGAATCATTTAACAGGCACAAATCTGTCCCTAGTTTTTAAAGGAGACATGCAAAACCTTAATGCTGCTATGGATTCATATATGTTAACACATCTCCACTTAGTGCCTGACTGAATGTTGTTTGAGGTCAGGATCTACATTTGATGGAATCAGTGACATCCAACAGAAAAATCTCAGTACAGAAATAAAGTAGACTCCAATTTCAATAATCCAGATTTCCAGATTTCCAGCGCAACAAAGCCTTTACATTGTTTAATATCACTGCTCTTTGAAAGATGACAATGGCTTTTTATCTGCTTTGCATATTTCTATCCTGCTAACTGCACATTTGGAATTTATGTATTTATTCCTTTCCAGACACCCAGGACAGGTTGCAAAGCCTGTATAAGTGTTCCTATTGAATTCTTATCTGTATGCATAGATTCCATCAATAATCACAGGAACAAGGCTACCAGACCACATAATAATATAAGCTGGTCACCTTTGAAATTCTTTGAAGTCAGCACAAGAAATAACCAAAATCAGGGTTAACAGTCACTAGCTTGGTAAATTATCTTGAGATTTCAGAAGCCTTCCTAAGTATCAATTTCTTGTAGCCAAGTCTCCCTGTAACTTTTATTTCATTTTAGCAAAAGCATCTCTCTGGTCTTGCTTTACCTTATTTTCCTAATTGTGAATATTCACCAGAAGAGACCCCATAGGCACGAGAACAAATCATGCAAGCTTGGAGAACACTGTGTGGTATGAGCACAGTTACTGCCAGGAAATACCAGTTTAGTAAGCTTGGAACTGAGAACTATATGCAATATCCAGAAAGTTTGGCTTTATGTGGCAAATTGCAGCATAGCAGCAAATTCTGAACTAAATCACACCATGGTCCTTCACACTATATCAACAAAACTCGAGAGAAGGATAACATTTGGGTTCTGTTCAGAACTCTCATCCTGCCTGTTTAGAGGTACTGTATAACAACTACTCATCCATTCTCACCTTAAGGCAGTTTTCCTACAATGCTGCTTTTATGGTGGCTCTAAAGTCTCCATGTACCAGCAGCCTCCAGAAGTGTGAAAGTTTTATTATCAAGTGAAAAAAGTGCTGATACACAAAATTACTGTAGGCTTAGCACCTGCTAAACTGGCACTGCTGTATCTGAAACTGATCTGAGTCTATAGACTGGAGGAATTGAGAGTAGTAATATGACAGGTTTGATTGATTGAAGCACTAGGCTGATTTCAGCAGTGATAAACTGATCATAGTTTCCTCTTCCCTACCCAAGAACAGTTTTGTTTTCTAAAATGACTTTCAGACTTTAACTTGTCTGCAAATGTGAGAATTCCAGAGCAATTTTACTCTTTGTTTCAAGCATTGTTTCTTATGGGCCCTTTCCTAAACTTAACATCAGGTCATTCATGCAAGTATTTAATTTTCTTTACATTGTTTTTTTCCTTTTCAGTGAATTTATTAATTGTTTTGACAATTTCATAAGTCATTTCAAAAAGTATTTTTATTAATATGCCCTGAAAAAGGGCATTTACATGACATTTACAAATACAAGAGAAAAAGTTACACTTTCATTAATTTAATAATTATTGCTACCACCACATTCTTAGAGAACCATTTTTATCATAAGGATAAAATAAAAGGTATTTCAACTAACTGCATATAACCAGCTAGTTTTAGAGCGTTTGTGATTGCATAAAAAAACTCCCAACTACTGTTACAGGTATATGTGGGAAGCAGAGTAAAAGTTTTCAAAAATTTCCTTAGAGACCAGGAATTCAAAGTATTTGTTATTTCTAAAAGTGAAAAAATCCAAGGGCTTTACTTCATGAAACCTAGATCAACACTTCAGTTAGAATAAATTCCAAGAAAATAAAAAAAAAGTACTGAATAATGATATGATTTCAAATTGGACGCACACTGAGCAGATTAAATCAGCATAATAATGAATTGAAATATCCCCTTTAGAAGCTGAATTTCCTTTAAATGAGGTTAACAGCACCATAAACAAAGATCCAGGAATTATCCCTAGAAAAAGAGCCCTAAGAAGGTGAAAAAAAAATGCTTTAAGACCTGGCATACAGCTACTTTAGTAGGAAAGAGTTGAAAGTCTACCCAGCAGGGCTCTCACCATGGGGCTGCCCATAAATCCCCTCTGTGTGCAGGAGCAGCAGAGCCTCCCTGCATGGGGCAGGTGCTCTGCAGCTCCAGGCAGCACAGCTGCTGCAGCACTGCTCACCCATGCAGCAGCAGCAGCAATCTGCTTCCCACTCCTCCCCATCCCAGATCATTCCTTAGGCAGTCATTGAGAGCAGGACCTTTGGAGCAGCCTCATGACAGGGCTTAAGAGGGTGTGAAAGTAGAGCCCTTGCTTTTTTTTTTTAATGATAAACTTTCAGCTCTTTGAGACCATTTTACTATTTTATGCTAAAACCCTAGGGAGAAGATGCTCAAGAATCAAACAGAATTAAAATTTCAAGAAACAAACTCAAATATCCAGAGTGCAGAAAAGACCTCACAAACATTTCTCACAAATAATGCCTGCTCCACCTGCGTTTGACAGAAGGTCCTGGAAGTCTTTGAGTCTGCCTGGAGCACCAAGTGTAATGAGGTAGGTGCTACCAACACCTTTTTGCAGCAGAACCCTCTGCAGGACGCCAGGGCAGACCCAGAGAGGAGAACAGCTTTAGAGCAGCTGGGACACCTTGCCCATGGGCACAGAGTACTCATCTCCCTAAAAAACACTGCACTTCCCTGCTGAAATAAAATTATCGTCACTACTTTAACGATCAGAAATAGAAGCAACACCATGTGGAAAGCTGAGTGAAGGCAAAAGCCCAGAGCTGCACGTTGGTGCCAGGCAATAAGGCAGCACCATAACCAGAGAATCACCTTCCCTTAGCCTGCAGCCTCAGCCCCACGGGGCTGGAGCTGTTCTGTGACTGCGCCAGCAGGATTTACACAGACACGCCCCAGCGTGGTTCTCCTGCCATAACAAAGGCACTAAAACTTCTCCTGCTCTCCACTGACTCGGGCATTTATCCCAGACAAAGAGACATAGATCAAAATCCTGTAAAGCCCATAAGATTACAGATAGCAGGCACCATACCCATATAATTCTTCATAAGTGGCAGAGCTGCCAAATCCTACCTAGCACGGTTCCAGCATTGCTCTGAGATTAGCATGAGGCTGAGTGAGATGCATCTGCATCTTTTTAATTCCTGTTTTTTAAAACCAAACCATACAGAAATCTTTTTCTGGCTTTATTAAATCAAATGTACATACAGGGAAAATAAAAGTACAGATGCATCATTTGAATACACAAATACAGTTTCCACAGAGAACTGTGAATCAGGTTTCTTCTGCTGTTATAATTTACAATTACTTATCACGTTAGCTCTTAATTGTCTTTTCAGAGTGCACTCAATTACAAAATTAGAATCCTTATCTTCCTGTAACAGCCACCTTCTAGACAGATCCACATAAAATGTGCAAATTGACTAGAAGAATATTTTTTCCTTATACTGTTCCTGTTCACCAAAAGGTTGTTCTTAATCCAAGTTTAAGTATGTTTTTGTTTTTCTGCTAAAGAAAGCAATCTGACTGCTTTCTGGAAGTGGCTTATTAGACATTTCCTTATACAGAGATCAGGTAGTGTCATGGATTTATTCTTTCACACAAAATCCTAATTTTGCCTTATTTTTTTAAGACCAGCTTTTGGCAGTAAGGCATTCTCTATATCCCCTTCTTGTACTGACAGCAATCATTCACTCCAAATGACAAAGGAAGAAACAACATTTCCTATTTCATCCTTTCCCCATGTCTTTTTAAAAGCAGGGAGAAATTCTCAATGTTTTGTTCAACCCCCTTGTTTTATGGATGTGGTCATCCACTTTAAAGGGGCTGAAACAATTAGTAAAAATCACTTCCTGCTTTGTCTGAAGCATTAATAGATACTCCTCACATACCATTGACTCATGCTGAGAAGGAGGGTAAAACAAAAGCACACCAAAATCCCCCCCATCTTTTGTAGGAGGCTGTTTTCCTCAGCTAATCAAAGAGGAAGAAATGCAGAGCCAAGGCTGCCAAGGCCCAGGGCTGGATGCTTTGCGGTTTTAAACATGTCTCAAATACTCTGGATGTATTTTGATCGAGAAAATAAAAACTGAGCACCTTTCAAAGTCTGCCAAGAGCAAATCTATGTTTCATCCAAAGCAGAAAACTTTGACATCCTACAAATTCAAGCTGTAATAGCCTGTGAAAAAGGACAGTTAAATATTAATGCCTGTACAAATAACAGGCCTCACTCATTTCGAGTGCCATTTATTTCCCTTTTCCAGGCTCTCCTGAATGTATTTGCATTTTCTTCTTAGAGGAGACCTAAGTAAAGCTTTCCACCCCAAGTCATAAAATAGTTCAGCACAGCCCAGTTTGTCACGTCTCTCCACTGACACACACGTGAACTCTCAGGCACAAGGGGCTGAGTGCCAGCACTGCATCAGAGCAGTGTAAAAGGAGCCTGCACACACCTGCAGATTTGCACAGCACTGTTGGTTTCCCTGGTCTGGGAGCCCCTGATCCTTGCTCAGGCTCTGTCTGGACACAGCTCCCAGAGGAGACATCCCTCCAAGATGGGCTCAAGGCTGAACACGTCCTTGCACCAGCTGGATAAACTGTTTAGCTGCAGAACTGGGGCTCCACCACCTCTGCTTGAATAATTTTGTAGCCTCCTCCCAGTCCACAGGAGAAAAGTCTATTTCTATCCATGCCTGAAAGGAGCCTGCACAGAGAGTTCCAAAGCACAGGGAATTCCTGACACCACAGTGCACAAAGGGTGTTGTGTCCAGATTAAAGGCTCAAACTCCAAGAAGCACCAATTTCTCAACATCTATTTTTGGTTGCTTATCTCAAAAGCTTCCCATTTTTGGGAAAGATTAGAATGAAGAATGATGGGTTATTTATGCACCAGCTCAAAGTCACTGGGAGTCTCTTACTGGACTTCATGGTGTTAACAGCAAAGGAATGGTGGAAAGGGATTTTTAGGAGGGTACACATGGATAAACAGCATAATTCTGTCAGTCTGGCACTGTGTGTTGCAAGAAAGGCATGAGAAAGATGAGTGGAGCAGACAGCAGAACTGCAACTCTAAAGATAAAAAATACATTGGGAAGGAATAAAAATTGTACAGTTTCAAGTGAGTTAAATTTTATTAGCTTTCAGATATGAACAGAACTCCCTAGGAAAGCCCAGAGTTGTGTTTGGGTAACCCTTCATTAACACACATTTTATCCACTTTCCAACCTTTACTTTCCATGACATTTTTTGCCATTTTATAATTAAAAGGTAGCTGCATAATTTTGCATACATTTAAAGTAGGTAGTTAAACATTAGTAATTCCTGTGGTATTCTCAGTGCTGAGAGTAGCCATTATTAACCTATTTGACAATATTGCAGATTCCTTTAGCATTAATGTGATTGTAAAATGTAAATCCATAGGAATTCAATTGTAAATTACCATTATTCAATGTAGTTAGTTTCAATGCATAATTCTGCAATTTGTGCAGAAGGAATTACATGTTGACTCATAAGACATAACTTTTCAGGGCTTCATAAAACCATATGTGAATAATTTGTACCTATAATTATATTAAAATGTAAGTGAAATATATAATGCAGCTATATTAAAGGAAATATACTGCTTATATCCTTAGCCATGTTGCTTAGAGGAAAATGCCTCATATTAAACTAGCTTTTTGCATCAGCTACTCACTAACACAGATTTACTTAACAGCCAGCAATGTACCAACAGGAGTAAAGGCCTTAATCTAAAGAATATTAAAGAGGAAGTTTTGACAATTTGACATATTATTTTTCAATTTAAGATAGAAACCTTCAAGGGTCTGTTGCAAAGTCAGTCCCTGGCTTCAGGGTGCATTGGATAACATCCTGGAAAATCCTTCCCCAGTGGGGAAGTCCCACAAGGAGCAGCTGAGGACACTTGGTCTGTCCAGCCTCGAGCAGACTGAGGTCAGACCTCTCCTGGGGCTGCAGCTCCAATCTCTGTTCCCTTGACAGGACCCAGGGAATGCTGGAGCTGGGCCAGGGAAGGTCAGGCTGGAGATCAGGACAAGTTCTTCCCCCAGGGGGTGTTTGGCACAGGCTCCCAGGTCACAGCACCAGGCTGACAGAGCTCAAGGAGCATTTGGACAAAGCTCTGAGGGACAGGGTGGGACTGTTTGGGTGCCAGTGCAGGGCCAGGTGTTGGACTCGGTGATCCTCATGGCTCCCCTTCCAGCTCAGGATGCTCCATGATTCACACAGACAATAATTCCTTCCTAAAGCCCGAGGGACTTCACAGCACTCGGTCCAGGACATCAAAGGAGAACAATCTGAACCCACTCTCATCCTGAAGTGGAGAGAGAACTCGCTCCATTCACTTAAGAGCTGATCCCATTACTTCTATGGGCTTTTTATGAAGCGACTGGAGGAAATCAGACAATACATGGCATCAAAATGTCAATCATGTTCAACCAAGATTCCATTCTCTGCTCTCAAGTGTCACTGAGTTCAAACAGAGCTCTGTGAAATGATCAGAATTTTATCTACACACTTTAAAGGGAGTGATCTTTTCAAGTTATTCACTTGAGTAATTTCATTGATATTTAAATTTAATGGAATTGCTCACATATACATTAGAGGTTTGCAAGTTAGTAGTCAGTAAAAAAAATCCAAACTTTTATCAATGAAGTTCAGATAAGAACTTTAGAAAAGAAAAATTTTTGCTCTAGGCTGTGCAGTAACATAAAATTGGGCTGAAAATTTCATGAGAAGAGGCTTTTATGTTTTGCTCACTTTAGCCAGAAATATTGCAAGAACAATTTCTGATGATGAAGACTAGAAATGTGAGCTCAATATTTTGCTCTTTTGGGCACAAGGTTCATTTAAAATTCTAGAAATAAAGGGAATTAAAAGGAAGATATTCTTGGATTTATAACCTCAGGATTTTTTAGGCCCAACTCATGAACCCATTCCAGATGGAAGTTAAATTTGCATCTGTCAATAACCAAGTTTCAGAATGTGGAATTAGTTCTCAGTTAAATAATCTTTGAGGCAAGGAGGACTTAAGTCTGATCAGGTTCTTAACAGAAAAACACCATGTTTCCTAGCTAGTTGGCAATTTCTTCTTCTTCCTAGTATTCATTCCATTCCCCTGGTGTTTTTTCAAGCTCTCAGCTGTAGTTTTACTCAATAAAATAGAGTACACAAAAAAGTGATGCATGTCTGACAATACATGCAACACATCCTTGCCATCAAGGCTAAGGTCCACAGGAGCTGGGACAGTGATGTTGTAAGATTCCATGCCCCAGCAAAGGCTGGGGAGGAGAGGACAGCCCAAAAATCACTGTGCACACCCTGAGCCAGCCCTGCAGGGCTGGAATAACGTCACAGCTCTGGCTCCTTCCATCCTCCTGCTAGCACTGTGTGCACATGGATCAATTCCTGCATCCTACAGGTGACACAAGTCCATGTTCTGCCTTCCTGCCTCTGCATCCAGCCCAGTGATTAAAGGAGAGCAGGGGGCAGGTGATCTCACTACACAAAGAGGATATAGCTGGGCTCAGTCAGTCCTAAATTAATCTGGCATTTCAGGGTAGCAGTCTTTGTGCTGCAGCAGATATTCAGCACCCTCACACATCTATCAGTACAATTGTAGCAAATGCCACAGTGTACTTTGCCTTTTCTGCAGCAATATTCTGCTTTACTCTTCTCTCTCCTTTTAATGACTGCAGGGACGTCAGGTGTTCTTCAACCTTTATAGCCAACAAAGCACCAAGTCCACAATTGGCTCAAAACCTTTCTGTTGTGCCTGCAGCTACAGCTGTCCAAGGGAGATTTTTGTCATTTTGGACTCAAGTTCTTTGAATTATTGATGGCAAAGACAGTCATATAATATTTAGTAGATTTAGCTACCTCCACACTCTCTAAAGTTTTAATCCTTCCTCCTCCAGTTATAGCACACAGACAAGAAAAACAAAGCAGTTTAACATTTCTTTAGCTGCAAACTGTGTCTATTAGTTGGCATTCCTGCAGCCTAGAAGAGCGAGCACACAGCTGTGCAACAGAGCACCCTTAGGAAAAGGAGGTGCTGAAGTTTGCTACCTACAGAACAGAACATTTGACAAGTCTAAGAAACAGAAGGGTAATTCCCCAGAGAGAGAGAGGGAGGGAAAAGTGATGCACTGGCTTCTGTGTTTCTGCTGATCACCTTTTGATACCACACTGGTTTAGCTGTAGGTCTGAGAGCAGCATCCCTCAGAATGAAGTGGAAAAGGGAAAGTGTTAAAGCTCAGCAAGCTCTCTGCAAGTATATTAGAAAACTGGAAGCAGAATAAGGCTGGATTGTAGATTATTCAACACACACATTTTGCCACAGGGAATAATCTTCCCATAGAACTAGCAGCTCTTTTGGTTTTCACTTCAATAGCCCCAATGGGAGGCTTTTAACATTGACTTCTTCCCCCCTCCAAGAAGCAGTGCAGGGCTGGAGCAGTGATGGCTGTTTGAGCCTGTTCCCTCTGACGTTAATGGTAAGCCCCACATTGCTTGCTCATGTCAATAGTTTTAAAATAAGGATCAGCCAGTGTTAAATACTGATCACTGTGTAAACCTGAGAAAAATGTTAACATTCATAGGAAGCCAACAGTAATGTTTGTTTTTTCTACCCTATTAGGTTGCCCTTTCAACTTTCAGAATTTGTATTCACTGTTTATCTTTCTGGCTCAACCAAAGCCTTCCTTTCCAGTTGCCTGGAAGAAATACATGTCACAAATAATCCTTACCTTCTTCACCACCCCCCCCCCCCAGCTTTACCCATTCCTATTGTAAGTATTATTGAAAAGAATAAGGGAAAAAAAAACCAAAGGCAGAACTCTGGGGTTGATAGATTTTTCCGAATGATCTGGCTGGGCTTGTCAGCACAGACTGCAGCCCACTAAACAAGCCCACTAATCATACAATTCAGCTGAGGAGCACTACACCCAAATCTCCCTCCAATGTTAGGCCCATTTGGTTTTAAAAGGACCAGATTTGATCATCTGAGATGCAACAGCAAGCTATAGTCAGAGACAAGGACTCTTCCCTCCCACTGCAAATCCATAAACTCCCTTCCTACAGCAGCAATGGTGGTCAGAGCCCATCTCCTCCCAAGCACCTTCAGAAGGAAACCCTACCAGAAGGGCCTTTGAGGCTGAAAAGGCAAAGAAATAATCAAATGAAAAAACATCAGTGCCCCAATCTGGAAGACAGAAGCTGATTTTGAACAAGAGGGAGACAGAAAAAATCATTTGCACCAGATTGATACCAAAGGATGTTCAGGTGTGACTTACCTCTGGCAATGCCTAAGTAAAGGAAATAAGCTGAATATGAGAACCCAAAAACAAAGCATGGAAAAAGTTAGAGTAGAAACCAAATTAATTTGGTTTACAGCTCTGCCAAGCTGCATTCAGTCATAACTGTGTACTTTTGCAAATAAAAGACAATGTAAAGGACAAGAAAGAGGGCTAAAATAATTCATCCATGCACATGAATTAAATTACTTCAGTGGTTCTTTGCTTCATTGAAACCAGTTGGACGCACGTCCTTGCTGAAGCAAGCAGAGTGCAGCTCACTCCCACTGCTCTCCCCATGGCTCAAGCATGCATAATACATGTGCCTCTGACAGCTTCTCCCAGTCACAGAACTGTGTGTCCTCATTTATTAGGACACAGAGGTTTGAGCTGGGACTGGGAGTCAAAAGCCACAGGGCCCATAGCTAATTACCCTGTTAAAACAGACCCAAGAGTCCAAAGGAAGATTAACTTCTCTGCTTGAAATGAAGATCTGCTTGTAATTATCTTCAATGTTGTTTCCTACTTCACTTGTTCATCTCCCAGTATATTTTCAATTACATCCAAGAACTACAATAAAACAGCATTTTATTGCTAAGCCAAGCACTCCAAAGTTAAGAATTGCCAGAATTAGAACTGCCCATGCAACTTCAATTTGGCCCCACTGTATATATGAATGGTTCTAATTACACGATCACACAATATTTTATCCACAGGACCCTTGATTAATTTTCATTCTGAACACACTGCTGGAGACTTTGGAACTATTAAAAGAAAAAAAAAAAAAAACCAGTTTTTATATACCAGCTCATACACAGTTCTGAAAAACAGAAAAAACTAGTTCAAGACAGTTTTTAACCTCATGTTTTTACCTGTTTGGGGAAAGAAGTGTAACAGTTGTGACTGCCACAAGATAATCACCTACTGATGTGAAAGAGGGTTAGAGCAGATAATTGGTGCTGTTCTGGCACACACCTCCAGACTGTACAGCACCTCTTGATGAAGAACCACCTTGTGACAAGCTAGGAATTGAACTCTCCTTCCAGCACAGGAGAGGGTTCCCCTGGAGCCATCCACAACCAAGTCAAAGGGAACAATTTCCTAATGCTGGCACTAAAATTGATTCAGCTCAGTGATCATGCACAGCAGCCTCACACACAGTGCCCCACCTGACAGCTCAGCAGAAAACCTGCAAGGTCCTCACAGCCAGCTGCTCAGAAACAGAACCTGCAGTGGTTTTCCAGACTCTCTCAAAAGACTCATGGAAGTGGGCCAGTCTATGATACTTATGCTCAAAAGCCCTTTAACTGACTGGAGTAATAATTCTGGTGTGCCCACAGTGCCCTGTGGTTTCTAACAGCTCACCCATGTCATCTCCTGCAGCCTCGAGGGAGTTCCCTCTGTGTGCCCAGTCATGTCCCAGGCTGGACTCAACTGCACATCTTCCCCTTTTGGGGGATTACCCTACACACAGACTGTAAAACCCTCTATCACCTTGTGCTATAGTGATAAATCCTGATAAAATTGTTACTGACAAAAATAGGTTATTTCTAGTAAGTGATACTTTTAAGCCTTAACCATTTGATGGGCT
Source organism: Chloebia gouldiae (assembly GCA_003676055.1). Lineage (NCBI taxonomy): Eukaryota > Metazoa > Chordata > Aves > Passeriformes > Passeridae > Chloebia > Chloebia gouldiae. The sequence continues at coordinate 3,544,782 of QUSF01000022.1, forward strand.
TTTTTTTTCCTCATTTTAAGCCAGCACGTGCATCCATTGTAGCAGCAAAAACATCAGAACCAAATTGCATATATATCATCTTTTGTTTTCCATGGGGATGTGGCATAAACACTTGGACAGCTTGTATAATGACAATAAAAACCTTGAATGCAAGTTTCTCATCTAGAGCTAATCCAAATGCCAGCTGGATCAATTACCACTGGCCACAAGAATTTCCTTGTTTAACTGCAAAGGAGTTCAGACTGTTCCCTCTTCTGAAATAAGTCTTAAGCAGATATTTATAACCTGTGGCACACTGTCTACGTGCCTGGGAGCTTCTCAGTTTGTTTTACTGGCATTGTTAAATACAGTTTTCTCTGTTCATAAAACATCTAAAATAGATTCTCAGAAATATAAGTAAAAAGGGTGGAACTTTGTCATCATTCCAGCCCACAAGGCACTCATTTGCTCTTTATGTGGAGGAACACAAGAGGTTTACAATGAAAACAAACAATGACATTATACAGAAGTTGCAACAAGGAACATCAGAAGCAGCTAGTGCTAAGAGATAGGAATAGAAAGTTTTCCTAAGGTAGCATCTAAACTGTTCTTATAAAATATATAAACTACTGTAAAACTGTATTCTTTAAGTACACAATTAAAAAAAAATATTTTAAGAGTTTAAAAAATACATTGAAAAGGTTGTAATGATGTAGATACAAAAGCACCAAAAGTTCCATACTCACTCTACACTCAGACGACTTTGGATTCTTTGTTCTACTTTAGGCATATTATAAAATCAATTTCATTTAATAATGCTCAAATAAGAGCTCCAAAATTTGGGAAAAAGTACAAGAGAGGCCAAAACAGATTTACATTTGGATTCAATTCCAATTATATTCTTCTGGGCAGTTTCCTCCCTATTATTTTTAATTAGCTCCTCTGACACCATAAATCATACACAATAGTAAGGGTGGTTTGGGTTTTTTTGGGGGTTTTTTTGGTTTTTTTTTGTTTTTTTTTTTTTTTTTTTTTTGTTGTTGTTGTTTGGTTTTGTTTTTATTTTTTTTTTTCCTAAAAAGTCCCCATTAAAAAACCCACTAGGATGAACACACTCTAGTGACAACAGTTAAATATATCCAGGGTTATGAACATGCTTTGGTTTTAGGAGAACACAGGCAGACCAAGGAGGACTAAAAAGGAAAAAATTTTTAAAAATCCACAATGGATGGGAGCAAGGGGACAGATTTCCAGGAACATGTAGCTGCTCACCTGTAGCACAGAAGGAGCCACATCCCAGCCATGGATTTCAATGGAACCCTTTTAGTTCCAGGCTCTGAAAGAAAACTGCTCCATCCCACACCCTAAAGCAGCCAGTGAAGCTCCTGGCATTAGAAACACAGGTGTGAAGGAGCAGCAGCTAAAGGCAGGTGCTGGTGAGTTACTGCTGCCAGCCCACTCTTCCCCTCAGATCAGGGAATATTTCACCCTCTGGCATTGCTCTCGTTACTGTTCTGCTGCTGGGGCTCAGCGAAATCACTTCAAAGCTTTTCATTGCAAAACAGGTTTTCCTTTCTTTGGTTGTTTCAGTAAAGTATGACCCAAAACACACCAACAGAAGAAAGAAGAGTTTTCAGGCTGGTCAAGCAAGCACTGATGGGTAATTAAAAGTACAGCTGCATTTGAAACAGCAGGTGATTGGGGAGGGAAGCAAGAAGTTTGCATTTAATGGCCTCTAAGCTTGAAAGGTAGAGGCAAGATGAAAGAAAACTCTGATGTACTGTAATTATAAAACTATAACCCATGAGTGGGCATCTTCACTATACTACTCTTAACTAAAACCTTGCCTAATTAATTACACTGCTGTCAGATGAATAATGTTCAACTGCACTCCCTTGACACCTAGAGCACACGGCAGCCTGGGAATCATGTGAGGCTGTGATTGAATCAAACAAAGGTTAATGCCATCCTGAGGGAGTTTTGAGCACATTATCCATTGGATAAATGATTCTGAACTGGCACATGACTCTCCCACCTTATTTTAGTGGCTGTCTTAGAGTAGATGACTAAAATAAATAGTTGTAAGGAGGAACTCTTCAGGTGAGACTATGCAGCATTCTATTTCCAACCAGCCAGTGGCTGTTCTGACAAGAGCTATTTTTCACCTCCTTTTGCCCTTTGTTCTGAGTCAGGCCACTTACTCTCTATGGCTTCCAGCAGTAAAGATTTTGGACATTAAAGCAGGAGAAAGATTCATATTTTTTTTATTATTTTGAAAGTTAAGGACTGCTGAGCAAAAATTAAAAAAAAAAAACATCTACAACACTGGTATTAAACTTCCCTGGAGGGAAAAATTAAGAGGGGAATATGCTCTGATTCTCAAGACAGCAAGATTTTTAACCAATACTCCAATTTCTTTGTTAATTTGCGATTAATACAGGATTGATATTACAGCCAGCAATGGATACAGAGTTTTGAGCCTCTAGTCATGAGCTACACTTAATTTGTTTCCCCTGTTTCAGTTACTGGAACCCTCTGTATTTCAGACACTCATTATTTCATGAACTGAGACATTGGCAAGGCTGGCAGACCAACTCCCTGGCTGTTTTGTACCTAGAATTAAGTCATTGAATTTACATCACAAAGAATAAATGCGTTTTAAACAGTTTAATTCCTTCCCTCACTCTCTTAAGCAGCAGACACCATGAGAAGCACCCTACTGCAGCTCCTTCAATTGTTTGTGAAGACTGGAAAGGGAAAAAACATAAATCCACTAATTAACAGAGAAACAGCAATACGTGGAATCTGGCCTCCACTGCAGCCAATGGGATTTCTGCCAGCCCAGTGCACCCACCGAGTCCAACAATAGTTGTTGGAAAAAATGTTAATGGCTCCATTAGGAGTTTGGAGTGAGAAAACAAAGTCACTTGGCAGTCGGTGATAATGGAACAGGATGATACATCGGTGAAACAGAGAACATTCACCTGGCATAGGATGTTTTGGAAAAATAACTCTGCCATCAGTGTGAAGGTACAGTAAAGGTTAGTTTGCTTTCACAGTCTTACTGCTTCAGAAAAGATTTGGCAGGAAAAATCCGAGTTCAACTGTGGAGTAAAGCCTTTAGATAAGCATTTCTTCTCTGTGTTTTTAGCTCTTTACAAAGGGCAGAAGGCAAAAAAACAGCTCCAGATAAAGTCAGGGATCATCCTCAAGGGAAGCGCTGTTCCACAAGCACATACCATGCTGTGAGCAAACCTCCCTTTCTCCAATGGTCAGCCTCAGTCCCTAAAAACACCAAAATACCAGCCCTCGTCCCTTTTCTCTTTGCAAGATTTTCCTACTCAGAAAGGCTTTTTTAGTTGTACCAGGTCTTACGACAGTTCAATGTCTCTTACCAAATCCACAGATCCACCTACAACAACAAAACCACCCCCTGGTAACTCTGGTGCCTTCTCAGAGCTTTGTACACGTGCCTGCAAAAGCCTGGTTGGCTCTTTCTGGTTCTCAGTCCCTCCCTACACAACATTAATTTACAACCTTCACCTTAGTTTGGTCCCAGGATGTTTTCCTGAAGAAAATAATCTGTCCAGCCACACCAAGGATATAAATAGGAAGACCAAGTGGTCGGATAAGACAACATTGAACATCCACAGATTTTGTCAGACATGAAATCTTCATAAGGCAATTCAATAGTAATGAAAAGAACCATGATTAATAATTTATTTTTTTAATGTTTACTGTTAGACATTTTATTTGTGTTTCTGCAAAAGCACCTGTTTTCTTTTAATATTTTGCCTCTGACAAGCTCCTTCATAAATATTTCTACTTTGTAGTATAAAATATTTAAGCTCTTAATTAAACTGTCATTGAAGTTTTATGGCAATAAATGCACTGAAATAAATGACAGCATTTAACAAAATGTGCACATTTTTGTAGAGATGATCACTGCCAATGTTCACAGTGTAATGTGAAGGATGGTAGTGTCTTCACGCTGCTCACAAGAAAGACTTTTAATCACTGAGCTCTGAAGATTATTAGTTAAAAGCTGCTGATGGAAAAAAAGAGGGAAGAGTGGAGGGGGGAAAGGGATTGACTGACATTCTGCACTGTGAATGCTCAAGCAGTTCTGAGCAGCAAAATGCTGCCTTGTATTACTCAGAAGACCCTTCCCCTCTGACCTTGGGTTTTTTCAAAATCAGAGCCCTGGTTCTTTGCATAGTTATGTCTAACCTATTTTAGAATTTGAAATTATATTTTTATGATCTACAAGGACTCTGGATAAGTTAAATGTGACGGGGAATATTATCCCACTACTGAAGTTCTTGTCTATAGGTACAGAAATTTCTTCACATGAAGAAAAGACACAGATTTTTTTAAATATCTTATTAAAAAAAAAGAAAATATATTTTTTTAAAAGTTATCTTTAAAAGACTGTATTTTCATAGTGTATCATTTATATACTGAAATTACTGAGCTGGAAAGTTTTTTTGAGGAGGACCAGCTGTCAGATATAGGCACACATTAGAAGGAACAAGGTATCCTCACAGCAATTCAAAGACAACTCAGGAGAAGAAGCACTAACCTTTGTATAAATTAAAAATGAGATTTCACTTTCATTTAAAGATGTTCTATTTTTGAAACATACATAAGAACTCTATAGAGCGAAATTGGTTGTGAATAGCTAAACTTCATGGATGGATAAAGGAAAAAAGCAGCTGCCATTTATACTTCTCAGGAAAACATACAAAGGGACAATACATGGTTCTGATTCTCTAGGAATTCTTATTTCTCCTCTTCCAACAGCAAGAGACTGCTGCAATATTGTGCAAACATCAGGGAGAGGGACTGGAGCTGCACCACAGATGGGGAGGTGCTGGAAGTTTGCACTCTGAAAATTTTCAAGCTATATTATAACCAAAAAAAGAAAGAACTGCTTCCCACCCCTCAGCACTAGTGGGACCATCCATCATAAAGCAGATTAGAAACCTTTAACCTTTTGTTCCAGCCAATCTAAATATTTCCTAAGGCCATTTTATGTTGGTCTGTTTTATTCAATGGCAAGGTAATTAACAGCAAGGACAGGTACACACATGATCCTTTTTCTAATTCACACGCTGCCCTGGAGACTGATGCCATAAACACCTCCTGTAAAGAATTAAGTGCCTTTGACTCCTCTGGTGCAATAGAGTGTTCAGGCTCTGTGAGTGATGGCAGGCAGGGGTGTGATGGGAGAGCTGCTGAAGCTGTTCCTGATCTCCACCGTACACCTGGTAACTCGCAGTTATTTTCATTGCTCTGCCTTTGTTTGGGGGAGAGGAAAGACTTTTTGAATCCAAAAGTACAGACATGAAAGCGAATCAAGGCTCTGTTACAGTTACATCAAGCCTGAGCCATTCAGAATAGCAGAGACTGAGGGTAGAGACCTCATGAAGTGGAGCTGCCAGAGGCTCTTTGTGTTCACTTGAGATAAATCTCACTGAAATGTCCTGAAACATTACAATTGGCCAGTGCTGCACAGTCCACTCCAGGACTGTTCTTCCAGCTGTGTGAGGGCAGAGTGTGTTCTTGAATGTGTAGCTGCTCTGTGTGACAGCACAGCCCAGACTGAAGAAAAATATAGGGAAATTAGTATTGAATTTAAATCTAATAAATATGGTCATAAATCAACCTTTTTTTTTCTCTAACAAACATTGAGGTTAAAAAATAAACCTCCAACTGCTTAAGCTTAGCCTGCTCTCTTCCCACAATGGCAGAAGAAAGCACTCACTCTTTTCTTGAATGTGGCCTTTTACATCTTTTCTCTCCCATACAGCAACTTCCATGCTTTAAATGCAGTGCCAGAAAATATGTGCAAGCCAGGTTATACAATCTCATCCTCATCAGCCCTAAAGTCAGCTCGTATTGTCAGGACACTCTTGAAGGAGCAAGGTTGTCTTAGGAGACCAGAATTGAACATGTTCCAGCAGCAGGACTAATTAAAGCTGACACTGATCTAGACAGAATCCCCACAGATGCTAAAAGTTTATTTACTCTTAATTTCTTAAAAGTTTCTCTGGAAATCAAGATCCAAATAATTGTTTGGGAGCCCATGAAGTCACAATGACATAGGATAAGAATTCAGCCCACACTGGATTAGAAGTGAGCATGTCTGGTAAACATTCAAGGAATAATCCTCCTCGTGTGACCTTCACTTATCTCACTGGTTTGTTCCAACATGAACAGTTCCATTTTTCTTTGTTAGGAGAAGGAAACAAACAAACAAAAAAAAAATTGAAAAGACAACAACAAAAAAAAAAAATTGAAAAGACAACCCTCTCCAGTTTTGCTTTTGTGTGATAATCTCTCTGTTCCCACTTGCTGCTTTGGATGGTTCCAGCATGGTACACTAAGGTCCATCTGGGAACCACGAGATATTTAGATCCCTTTAGGATTTAAGGGGAGCTCAGCTGGGGCAGGCTAAAGGTTGAAGTAATCTTCCAAAGCCCTTTTTAAAGATTAGATACTCGTCTTCTACTCCTGTTCTGCAGATAACCACAGCACAGTGACAGAAAAACCAGCACATGCTTGGCTGAACTTCTCATTAATAAGGACAGAGTTATCTGGAGGATCTTGCTCCCTTTCTCTCTCATGCTGAGAGGGAAGGACACCACAACAGACATAAAGAGATAAAATACCCCAACACTTCATAAAGCATAACAGCTTTTTTTTTTTTTTATTAATCAGTGACTGTCACTGGGCTGTAAATCTGTGAGGTTTGCACACAGGCCTGGCAGGAGCTTTTCTGTTTACACACAGGCTCAATCAAGACTGCAGACAGAAGCATTTCCAGCCCCACCACAGACTGCCATGTGAGGGGTGAAACATTTAACAAGCATCTTTCAGCTCCCTGAGGTTCAAACAAAGCTTCTCATCCCTTTAATATAGAAGAGATTTCAAATTCCAGGACAGGGACATCTTTCCTTGGGTTTGTACAGTAACAACCATGATAGGCTTCTGATCATGGCCTGAGTGCTGCCTTCATAAACACAATGACACTGCTACAGCTAGGACAGAGAGCCTGCCAGGGGCTGGTAACCCAATATTTAATGTCCATTGCAGGACTAGATGTTTAGAGATCTAAATCAACAACCAGATTTTTTTAAGGTGAAAAACAGCAAACAACTTCTCTGGCTTTTAATATTCAATGGGGTGTATCACATCCAAAGACAACCTGCAGAAGGACTGAAATTACAGCCTGGGCCAGGAGATAGGAACATTGCAACACCTGGGGATTATTTACTTCTAGTCCTGCAAGTGACTCACTCCATTGAAAACATTTAACTCCCCCAGATTTTATTAATTTAACATTCTCACATACATTAGGTTTTTTTTCTCTGCCTCAGATATCTGTGAAAATTACCAACACAAAAAGTGGAGACAAAAAAGATAAAAAGCAAGCTAAGGACTGCAAGGGACTCAGGTATTGTAAGAACAGGGATCAAGCAGCTGCCCATTCAAAAAAAAAAAAAAAAAAAAAAAAAGAGGTTGGCAGGCATTAAAATTGGCATCAAAATGCATTGATTAAGAGGGGAAAAATGTAAAATGAAAGGTTGTCCTCCACTAGTTTTTATGAGACAGAATGAACAGACCATGCTGTCTTAACTGAGGCATTATCTTGCACTGCTTCACATGGTTTATGATTGTGATTTTGAAATAACTCATTAGATACTGCAAATTCTTAATAATTCCAGTGGGTAGGACATATTTTTACTGTTTCCTGTGATTTTACTCAGTGCTTCCCCCTGCTAGGCAGCAGAGTATGTGTAGGAGTTAAAAGGTTCCCAAAAATAAATATTTGCTTTTAATTAAATCCTTCCTCTACACTTTGTTCAGGACCAGGCAGGATTAGGCCCTCAAAAATGTCTGTGCAGGCAATGCAGTGAGGAAGGAGAATTTATACCACACAGCAGAGGGGATAAATCAAGTTCATGAAACATGTTATTTCCCACTGTGATGTTACACATACTGCCTTTGAGAAGCAGCAGGAGCTTTCCTTTCCCCATACAGCTGCTTTCAATATGCAAGAAAATGGTTTAAAAGCCTGAGAAGGCACTTAAAAACTGATATTGTAAAAGTTTTTTAAGAGGAAACTGGAAGAGTATCTGACAATAAAAATATCTCCTTGTTAGGTAAGAGAACCTCAGCTGCCAAATTTGTCCTTTGCTAATCTTCCCACTAAGTACTCTTCCCAGTGTAACCTGTGGTGCTCCAAAGTAGATATATCTCATTTAGCTACAGATTTTCCTTCTAGAGAATCTGTTTCCTGAAATAAAAATGCCAGCTTAGTGACAGTGGGTGCTGCTCACAGTGAGCACGTTGACAGACCAATGCCACCCAAGCCCTGCTCCCCTCCCAGCAGAGGGACAGACCCTCCTGTTCACCTCCAGAGGAGATCACCTGGCTGCTTTTGCAGATGAAGCAAATATTTCTGTTTATTTAGTTTTCACTAGCTGAGCTTGCTGGGAAAAACCTCTTGTTCTGAAGATGCTTGGTGCTGTGAAGGTTCTAGAAAGCAGCTGAATGTTCTCAGCTGTGATTTCCCTGTTGCACTTGCAGCATCCTTTGTGCAGAGCTTTCCTGACAAAGAGGACACAGGACACAGCCTGGACAGCTGGCAGCACTTTGCTGGTGGCTGTATTCTGCTGCTTTTCTCACATTTTCCAGCCCTTCCACAGCAGGAGGCTCAGAGCACCAGACCCAGACAGGCAACACAAAGGGAATTTCCTGCACATCATGCTAGACCAGGAGGGCTGGTATGAAAGATCTCTGAGCCACAAGTCCAGGTGGGAGATTCCCTTAAAATGACAAGACCTCTCAAGAGCACGATGAGCTTCTCAATCAGATTTTTTATAGCTTTGCAATCATCTGCTCTTTTCATCTCAATATGATTTGTTTAAATAAACAACCAGCATGGCTTCAAGTGTCATTTCACCCAATACATGTGCCTCTAGACAGATGAAGAGGCAGGAAAGAGAATAATAGAAAACTGATGAGGAGAGATGAAAATAATAAATAAGACCAAAAGAAAGAATGAGCACCCTTAAGGTTCAAGTCAGCATCCAGCTGAGAGGTCTGTGGATACAGAAAAGATTATTTACATTGAACTGTGAATTTTGAAAGTAATATTATATAAGCCTTCCAGCTTTAACAATTAAAGAGAAAAGTAATTATAAGAATTACCCAAATGTTAAATGGTTTGACAATAACTGAAATATTTCTGTCTCCCTAGTGCATTGTTGTGCAAGACAAAAACAAGTTTCTGAAAGATGGGGGTGGGGGGAAAAATGGGGGGCTATGATTAATTTTAAAATGCAAATATTTTAATAGGTTTCTTTTAATATATATGTTAATGAGCTTCTAGATGAGACACAAACCACAGGCCAAGTAAGCAGATGTCTTGTCAACAAGGTCTAGAATTTAGAATCATTAGGGCTCTTTTAAGAAACATACTTATTCCGACATAAAACTGAAGCATATTTCAAATTCACACTGCTCTGTGTGACATTTTTTCCTCATTAAAATGAAGAATGACACAGCCAGAGAGAGGCCCATCTTCCCTGCTTTGTATTTGTAGTTCAAACGATGTCTCTTGCAAATTGTCCCAGAGAGACAAAATATTAAGCACCTTGAGTGCTGTTCTGCATGCAATTAATTTCATAGCCTTCGGAAGTTTTTAATGTGTTGTGGTGACCAGTGAAATAATAATTAGTTGCTGCTCATTGTTCCCATCCTGTTCACTCTCTCTTTTCTGCAACCTGTCAAATCCTGTTTAACTCTGCTTGTTTTTCTAGGTGTCAGCTCTTTTACAATGTGCAGCTTTCAGAAATTTCTGATCTTCTTGTTCGCCCTTCAACTTTGAGAAGCAGAGATCCAGATAGACCTGAGAAAAGGAAGCCCAGCGAAGGGAAACGAACAGAATGTCTCTGAATCCACAGCAAGTAAACTACAAATATCATCATTTAGTAAATACCATAAAACTTGGGTCTGGTTCCTGAGTTAATTGCCTGTTGGACTGAGTCAATTTACTGAAACCAATAGAAGTTTTCCTACTGCCCTAGGAGAATTTCTACCAAACCTTAAATTAGTCATCATTTAAACCCAATTCCTTTGGAGCACACACACATGCATACAAAGGCTCCATTCTTTGACTCTTATAAAGTAGTGAAATTTATACCAAAAAAAGCAGCATTCATACAGGATATGTTTCTTGTGACATGGTTATTTGTCCTAAAATCTCCACAATTAAAAAGGAAGAATGTCAAAAACACCCCCACTGGTACAGAGGAATCTGCAACATGAACTAAACCTTCAACACAGAGACTATGATCAACAAAGTACTGTGAAGATATCCTGCATATTAACTAGTTGCAGAAAAATGCAGGAAAAAAAACTAAAACTGCAATGGAATTCTAACATTTAAAAGGCAAAATAAAGGGGGAAAGCACAGCACATGCTGTTTTCAATACTTTTATTTTTTCAAAATTGAGCATCTAGAAACACTGAAAATTTTCCCTGCATTCCTCAGAAATCAATCTTCATTTTCCTGTTGTTTTGAATGACCTCTCCACAGTAATAGAGAAATACCAATGAGGTAAACGTATCACAGCTCTTACTAAGACCAAAGTGGTGCTTCCACAACACTTGAAGAACATTGCATCCCTTTCCCACCATCCATTTTCTACCTTGATATGGAAAAAAATCACCTCTTTTTTGTCAATTTGAAAGACAAAAGCATTTACTTATCTGTGTTTAGCTGCTCTATGGAACCATTTCACTGCTGCAGAGCCCTGAAAGTTGAGATTCCATGTGGAGCAAAAGGATACCTGGTCTGAGAAATAGCCCACACTGCTCTGTCTTCCTATAGCACAGGTTTTGTTCTATGACTGTACACTAAAGTATCTTATGATAAACTTTCAGGAAAACATATGCAAGTGATATTAAATATATAATGGAACACAAATGCAATGAATCTCTATCCTAAAATCCTGCACAGAAGACGTACACCTCATAAATCCTCATTAATGAATGACTAGCATTTTTCACTCATTCTGAAGAAGTTCATATTAAAATCACAAGACTTAGCAGCCTTAACATGCTTAAAGGTTGCACATCTGCCATAAGTCCATAGAGGGACAAGATTGAGCTGAAACTCAGACTCAAAGTAGCTTGGACCTGTTGTCAAAGAAATGGAAATGAAGGAGCCAGGGCGACATTAGAAACTAAAGTTTCTTAGAATCTTTTCCTAAACAATTTCCTCAGTTGCTGTGAAGCCCTTGATCTGATCCCACTGTTCCACTTTCATGTTCATCACAAATTACAATGATGACCATGGCTGGGATTTTCAAAGGAATATGACCTTAGAGTGAACACTGACATCTATTGCAACTGAAGTCTTTTTGTCTTGTGCCAGATGTTAAGATCTTTGTCTCTTTTTGACAGACAGGACTGGATTGCTGCTGTACAGGGTCACAGCATCTCCTGTGCTTGGGAGCACACGAGACAAGGCAGAGGTAGGTCATTGTTTGAAGGGAAATGCAATTTCTTGACCAAGTTCACACAAGCCAAGGTATTTACAAAGAGTTTTCTACTCAAGTCTGTTGCATCCCAATCAATTTTGTTGGTTCTAACTGAAATAATAACTCAATGTTGGGTAGAGGGAGGGAAATTATGAGAAAAGACCATTGCAATATTTAGGCTGAAAATGAGAGGAGTTTCTAGAAGGAAGATTCAGAATAACCAATATCAGCAATTGAAGGAAATTAATTTGACTCAGAACTGTGTGTAAAAATTAGACCTTTGTTTCAACAAATACTGGAATTTCTAGCCATGTTTCAATAAAAAGTTCATAGCTTCACAAAACTGAAGTGTTGCTTATAATGAAAAGCCTTAAAGTTTTAAAAAAATTATTTTCCCCATGCAACCCAGCCAAAACCATTTTGAAATATTTTTTTTCCCTGAAGCTTCTTTTTTCATGAATAAATGATAAAATATGACTGAAAGGAACAGACATATCCATAAAACAGGCATGTTGGTGTCAATACAATTGAAAGGTCCTTGTATTCTCAGAAAACCTATTAGACACAATAGCCTGTCTGGACTTCGAGTGCAATACAGAGAGATAAAAATAAAAATGAAGGGTGTCAGAAGAGAGGGAAAAAAATCCTGTTTGCAAATTTACATCACAGAAAAACTTTACAAGCACTTAATAACTTCCTAAATTCCAGTTGAAAATACACATTTTATCAGATTTCTGAAATACTGTCTTTTCAAATTTTTCTTTTCTGTGTATGAGCTCCCCCTTTGGTGAGTGAAAATAGTTTCCTGCTGGTGAACACCCTCATATTTCAAGGTGAAAGTGACTGATTTCAGAACTATTAATCTTATTCTTCAACACAGTACTGAGGTTCATTGGGAAAAAAGGCCTGCTATAAGCTTTCCATAATAAAATTAACTTTCCAAAGTCCAAGTTCTCTGTAGGATGACTTGGTTTAACATCCATTTAACTTTCAGGGAGTTAAATGTTTTTCATGTATTAGTGTTAATACTGGTTTTATTTATTTAAACTTACAGATGCTTACACTCCTGAGAAAGCAAATTATTCTATCACAGGGCCAGAATACAGAGTAATGCACCCAAGAAAACAAGGCTGGTGCAGGTGAGCTCAGTTTTGTTCTTATAGGTTTGTTTCAGCTGTAATTCAGTGAATAAAATATTCTGGGCCACATTGATTCATGCACAAGCGACGTGTTAATGACCTCTGCAATAATGAACTATCCACCCCCAGCTTAGCAATGACCTCCACAATGCATCATCTTAGCTCAAGGAGAGCCAGGAGCCCACAGCCAGAACCAAAGCTGCAGCAGTCCAGCAGCAGACAATGTGGGATGGGATTCTCTTGGGCCACATAAGACCAACCCACCTTATTTAACTTACATTCATGGCCAGCTTCACTCTCTACATGAACCTCACTGAAACATTTTTCCTCTGGAAAGCTTTAATTACCTTTTAAGAAAAGTGGCTTTGCTTTAAAGTTTATTTCCTGCATATGGAACCTGGAGAACACACAAATTGTTGGACAGGCTGTGCCAGGTGGATGGGTAAGAGGTTGCTGAACTGGGAACACGTGTGTACCTCAGAGCATTGGGCATAAGGACACAACCAACAGTTCCAGGGGGCTTCATACCAGCAGCCTGTCTGATTAAAAAAAAATATATATATATTCATACTTAAAAATTAACCTCTGTCATTTTTAAAATTAGAGGTATTTGGTTCAGGCCTTGATTTATGTTGATCTTTTGAGAGAAAGATAAAGAAGTGCAGGAAAGACAAATTATTTCTCCAATTCCTTCCCCTATGTAAAACAAAACACAAAAAAAACCCAAAAACAAGCCCACTGTGTGAATTTGGGCTATTTACAATAAAATAAGAATAGTACACACTGAAGATGCACAAACAAGTGTTTCCTGGGTAGCACTGCAATTACACAAGAGAGACCTGGCTTTCAGAGGGGTTTGATGCAGTTGTTTTGTATTCCAGCTGCAACAACTGAGTGCCATCCAAAACACAAGTAAGCTGAAAGAGGCAGAAAAACAAAAGCATCTCGTTTGTCCCAAATGAATTCAACTTCGTTAGTTTTGGCAGCTTTTCAAAGATCAGAAAAAAAATGTTTGTTTGATCTTTCTTTTCTTTCCACTTAAGGTCAATGATTGAAACAGGATCAGCTCAGTGTGTACACCTCCAGTTCACACTCTGTTGAATAAACATACTAAGTACCATTTTGACAGCTGTGGAACAAAAATAAAAAACACCATGATTTTTTTATAACAGCTTTACAGAATGAGGAAGATCGCTGCTTTCTGAGGTAGGTAAAAGCCTGGGCCATGAAGCAGAACAATTCTGTTCTAATCTGCTCCCTGCAACAGACCTACTTGTTGTCAGCCAGCAAGTCATTCCCACTAAAAATTTCAGAGAAATATGTCACAATCTTGACACACAAACCAAGTTCAGTTCTCAGAAAGTCAAACCATCTGCACAATACCTTAGGATCAGTAGCTTTCCCTGGTGACAGAAATGAATGGAAATAATAAAAATAGGTTTCTAATGAAGTAAACACCCAGTCTTGTCTCAAAAGTTGCAATCTGATATGCCTTGTCCTGCCATTAAAGGTGTAATTTTCAGAGAGTCTGGACAGATACATCAGTCCTTGAGGTGCATCAGGTTTTGAATTCCTATCTGCATCACTGCTGCTAAAAATACCCAAAATCCTAAAAAAGATATATGTTTAAATAATGTCTAGATTGATAAGAAAATCCACCTGTTTCAAACCCTATTTGAGTAATTCTCTCGAAATGCTTAAGCAAACTGCACTATCAGTTGGGAAAAACATCCTATTATCAACTTGAGAGATTTAAGGGGTAGATCAAATCCTCTAAGAGTCTTTAAAAACAAAAGCAACTTTTCCTCTGCTCTTTTAATAGACTAATTCCATTTAGAACATCTTTTGATCAAGAGAAAGATAATCTTTCTTTTATGGAAAAATAAAATCAAAATTAAGTAGTGAGAATATTGCAGGGAGAAATATTGTCCAAGAGGACCTTAGAGTAGTAAAGGTTTGCTGGATTTCTTACAGAGTTTTTAATGTTTCCATGGGAAAAAAAAATTATCGCGTGTTCAAATACTGAACAATAATGTTGAACTCATTCAGTCTTATTAGGATTTCAAATATTCATCCCAGACCACCTTATGCTTTAATAGAGAACCTCTATCTGATTATTAAAACAGAGCTTGTTGTCTGATAGAATTAGAAGCACTGAGTTTTCACCTCAGTCACAGAGTACAGAGTAAAACAGAGAGTCTGATGAGCAAAAGTATTTTTAAGCCATCTTTGTGTCTTGTCATTGCCACATGGACTGAAAACCAAACCTTTTCCCATAGTATAAGGTTGGAATAGTTGCAAATACACCTTAAAACAATCTTGGTTCAATCCACTGGAAGGGTACAAATGAAAACCTAACTCAGACATCTGCCAAGTGCTGAAAAGAATGCACTGCTCCATGTCCCTCCAGTATCCCCTACACTTCACTGTGAGGATCATGCAAAAAACCCTAAAGGTCATGGAACCTTGGCAATCCCTTTCCAACCATCATCCACTGTCAGACTCTGCCATAAACACACCCACACATCAGCACCTTTCTTGTTCAAATCAGTCGTGTTTCACCAGGTACAAAACAAAGGAGAACCAAGTTCACTGTCAAAGGGTTTCTAAAAATATGGGACCATTAATCTTATACCAAGGGACAGGTACACATGAAGAGTGTGTGTATAAATAGACTTATTGCCATTACCATTTTGCAACTTGGAACAAAAGTCTCTCCTTTGTAGCCTGGGAAAATTCAGTGTCAAGTCTCACAGCCTATAGTATAGACATTCATCCCCCAAAAATATATTTTTATCTCATGTGCTTTGAAGACAGAAGTTTGGAATAGCTTGCACAGATATGTATTCATAACTAAATACAGAAGGAGAAAATATAATAACAAGTTTTGAGGCAGCAATACTGGGTGCTCAAGTTGCTGATGGCTCCATGAACTGCAGCTTTAACCTGCCTAAGCTTGTGCTTGGGCATTCTCTTGGATTTTGCTACAGTCTCAAGGTGTGCTTTGAATTTGAATAGACCAACCATAAAACTGCTCAATGTGATTTATTTAATCATATTTTTCCATTACTGATATATAATCTGATGCCTGAACAGAAGGACAAAGACAGATTCTTAAAATGAGTGGGAAGGTGAATCTAGGTGGATGTAGAGAGGAATATTCCTCCCTGGCAGGTCAGTTCTTCACTCTCGTTTTTGCCAAGTAAGCTTTGGGCATTTTTATGACTAGAAAGAGCCAATTCAAGTCTATTTTGTTCTTTCTTAAGTAACAGAAGATAAAAAGCTCCCCTCTCCTGCAAGAAGCCTGAAGCAATAGAAAAGATCCCACCTGATACACTGCACATACAATAGAGAGAAGTAACACAAATTCCAGAGAATCTGGGGAAAGAATGGCATGCTTTGCATTGCTTTGTACAATGACAAACCCAAGAGAAGTGCCTTGCTATAAAAAAGTGGTTTAAGAATTATACAGAACAACACTCTGGCCAAAAAAAAAAAAAAAAATTAAAATCATTTAATTATGAATTTTGCAGTAACAAGTCAAACCAAACAATTGTAATAACTTGTAGTACTAACAGCTCCTCTGGATTAGTGGAATGCAAACTTATTTTAAAAAGCTCTCACTATTAGTCCAATCCTGTTCTCATTTAAATTAATTGAAAAATTCTAATAGCTTCTTTTAAAATTAAAAATCAGATAAAACACAAATAAAAATAACATTAAAATTATTACTGATGAGCTTAGTGCTTGGTGGTGAAAATCTGCTGTGCCAAATGCCATGTTTTCATTTTAAAATTAGTTCGGTTTTGATCTCAAAATTTGGAGTAAAAATCTGGTTTTCCAAGTAATTTTATCTTTAACAATAGTTTTGGTTCATCCCCACATATTATTTGCACGTGATTTACTTGAGGACAGTACATATAATAACTTACAAGCATTTTGAGAATTTCAAGTAGGTATCCTAGAAGCAGACCACACACAGAACCTCCTATATCTAGTTATTACAGAGTCACTGGAACTTCTGAGAAAATCTTCCCCAGAGAGATAAAATGAGATAGAAGTTCTTTTGATTCCAATAGACATTTTAGTAAATAAAGAAAAATGAGACAAATTATTTTTAAAAAATCCCCAAATGTTAGAGACACTGAAAAAAAAAATGAGTAGGCTCTTCAGAACCCTAATAGTCCTGGAACTCCTAGAGATCTAATAATCAAAAGAAAGTCTGTTATAGCAGAAAGTGTTATAGTATCAATAACAGTTAATGAGCAACTTCAGCAGCTACCTGCAGCAAAAAATAAATCATCTGTTCCTTCCAGAGAGCTGTGGTTCAAGGCTATGTGAGAAGCAGCATAAGATTGTAGGAAAGCCAGCTAAATTGATAACAAAAGCTTGCCCATCAGCTCAGCAATATTTGAGATAATCAGGGTGTGCATTAGGCACAGCAGGTCCCTGCTCACCCCAGGCTTTGCAGCTGCTGACAAACACCGTGGGTACCCTCTAACCCTGTCACCAACAAGAACAGCAGCTCCAAAATCAACATATAAAATATACATGGGACTTGACCTCAGGAGATGAACCAGATCTGGCCTAATTAAGATTATCTAGGATTGTTTTAGGTTTAACTTGGTCAAAAATGGAGTCAGCTCATTTACTTCCAGCTGAAATTTACTTTCAGGGTTTTTTTTTGCTTTAATTCACTTATAGAAGCTCAAGTGTGGAAATATTTCTACAGGGACCATGTTACCTTACACTTGTAAACACACAGGACTGGAAGCCACTCCTTGCATCACAAGACAAATTTTAGATAATGGGTGACATTTAGGCCTTTGGAAAAAAAAAATGCCAGCATTCTAGAGTGAATTCCCTAACACAGCTCAAGTCTGGAATGTGTCCATAGACAACAGTGGTTATGGAATTTTGCTTCCACTAAGAGACCAAGATGATGCTGAAGAAGGCTGTGAAAGCATTCAGCTGAGTCAAACTCCTTTTTGTAGTTGCAGTTTTTTCTCTCTGTATTTGTTACACCATCAGGTTTCAGCAACATTCCAGGATGACTAATCCAGCAAATCTGATGCTGAAGAGCTCCTGCGGGTGGAAAATGAAGAGATTGTCCCTGCAAGCCATGGTGGCTTTGCTCCTCAAGAATTTTGACCAAAGAAAAGCAGATTGTTGGTCCCTGAAAACATCCAAGGACATGATAGCTTTCATTTTGTTTAGGTTCTGTTTGCTTTCAGAGAATTCTCTGTTCAAGCATTCAGCTCATATTAATTTAAATTATCTGAAGCACTGACTGTAGATATGAGAAAACAGTGTCACAGCTTCAACAGAGCTGCATTATGTTTGAAACAGCAAAACAAGAACATTTTTACAGTTCTGCAAAAGTGAGAGAATGCAGGAAGCATCAGTTCCATTTTCAAATTAGTGTCTCTAGCATGTAGCAAAGGTAGCTGAAACCTTTGGGGATACCTGGCAGTGTTTCCAGAAATAGTTCCTGCTCTTTCTAAACCATGGTATGGCCATTTTCTCCTTTATGAAGGGCACTGTAGGATCTATTTCAATTACTGATTCATTGTAAAAGAATTCTGTGCTAATTATTACTAGATTATGAACTTTTTTATGCATTGCAACTAGTATCCCTTTCTTCAATCCCAAAGTTGTCTCCTTCCTGAGCACAGGAAAGTCCAATCCTGTCTACCAGGAACTCCATGGTTTCCATTTTATTTCGAAACATTTTAAAATTGGAATTTTCTGTGGATTAATTAAGAGCCAGAGGGTTGTCTCAGGTCAGTTTAAAACAAGGAAGTTGTGCATTCTTGTTATGCTTTCACACCTTACAGTGATACCCAACAAAACCAGAGAGGATGTGGAAGTCACAGTGGAATATCTGAGATTTTCATTTTTTATGAAGGACTAATTTGAACTCACAGAGGTTTGTCCTACTATTTTAAAAAGTTGAGAGAAATAAACAAGCAAAAACAATCACCAAAAATGAATCTGTTTTCTGAAATTTGCTCTGTTAAGAAAAGAAAATGAAAAAAATCAGCCTAGAGCGTGTTTAATTATTTTTGAAAATAGATGGTTACACAGTAACCAAGAAGAACACAAATTCCTAAGTATTTCTACTTTCAAAGAGAAAACACAAACATTTATAAAATAGCAGCCTCAGTGACAACCTTTAAATTATTTGGAGGATCTTAAAAGACTGCATTCTGCAGCATAATAAAGGCAAATTAGTCAAAATATATGCAAATAATATTAATGTCCCCTTAAGATGTTTTAAATTTTGGCACTGATTACATTTGTATATCTTTATGACTTCTCATATACAATGCAATTTCACTGAGATGAAACTAGTTTTCTATCCAATTGATTTTTTAATCATGGAGAGTTATTAGTATTTGTAATTTTTAATCTTTATCACTCACAGTCTTTAAATGATCATTTTTAAAGTTGCTGATTAGATGAAGACTACAGAACCCATTATGATGTGTCAAGACTAATTGTTAAAAGATAGATAAAATAATTACTCTTATTCTTTGTGACTAAATATCACATTTAGAGTATGAAAAAATCTTTGCTCTTCAGTTTAACAGCTATTAGGGCACAGGCTGGGAGATGAACAACATGTGAATTATATCCATGGCAAGGCTGCTGTCACCTTACTGGATTTGCCCAAGATCACCTGGATCAAAACCTCCAAGACTGGCCACAGACTCTGTGGTTCACAGGCTCTGGAATGGAGCTGATTGCAAAACAAGGAAGCAATTCCCAATATCAGTGCCCCAACCTTGTATTAGATAAATCATCAGCACCACATGGATCAACGAGAACCCCAGCAACCAAAGTGAGACCAAGCACAGAGCCACACTGAGATTTCAGCCTCTGTCTCCCTATCACTGGAGAGGAACAAATACAGATCCCTGGGCAAGCCTCTTTTAACCTGCAGCCCCAGGTTTTGGCTCCCTGAACAAAGCACCTGGCCATACTGAAATAAAGGATGGCACAGTTAAGGACAGACTCCAATTTCGTGTCCCTTCTACGTCCTTGGCTTGTTGCACAATGGCTTGGAGATTGCAAGGAGCTTTTATTTGGCTGGATAAATTGAAACTATTAACAAGGTCCTTGTAGTGGAACATTTAGGAAACATCATGGGCGCTTCATTAGAGTAAATGCCAATATATAGCACAGCCACTAATGTGAAAGAGCCAAAAACTTTTAGTAAGAGGGATGGAGGGAAAGAAGAGAATCAATTTTTTTCTGCTTCATTTCATTTAAACATCTTACATCTCTCATTTGTGAGGTGAATACTAACTGAAAAAAACCCAGCATTAAGCTGTACACATAGATCAGTCAAGTAAACTGCATGCTCATTTACACTTTGTTTATAAGTTCTTCCCTGAAGTCACAACTATATGGATGTCTCTGAAAAAGCCATTTGGGATAAGTCCACATTCAGGGTTCCCTATCTGTTAATCACACACAGATTTTCCTTTCACCCACAGGAATGTAAATTCAGAGCAACACCAGCAAGGTCAACATGAAAAGACAATTTTAGTCATAGTCTGCATATTTGGGTTCAGCTTCCTCATAGTTGGCACAACTGCAGGGTGCAGCAGAAAATACTCATGAGCTAAGCAGAACTCCTTAAGATTGATCAAATTCCCTTTTGTGTTGCCTCAATGAACATTATGGATGGCAGAGAGATTTTTGTCTCTTCTAAAGGCCCCATTGTAGTGCCAAGCCCCTGAGAGCAAAGCTGCCTGGAGAACACAGCTCCTGCACTGGGATTGAACATCCTCCCAAGTGCCAAATACTCAAGGGCCCTACAGCTCATGTTGGCCCACTTGTGAGCAACACAGATAATTCTTAATAAATACATGGTGCCTACCCCACTGAACTTTGCTTGCCCTCTCATTTATCCATCTTCTCTTGGACAAGATTGCTTCCCAAATATTTAACCGTGTGTGTCTTTGGGTCAAGTTGTACTCAGATCAGTGACATTCACATCTTCTATAATCGAATTCTCCTATTTGCAGACAGCTGGCAAAAGTTTACACAATTAAAGGGTAGCTGAGCAGTGCAGAACAACTTTGTAAGGCCCCATACAACAAAGAATGTGGCTCTCCATAGTAAAAAATTCATTTCTCATGGCCAAGACAACACCTTGAGTGTAGTGAAGTAAAATATTTTTCTTAAGCAGTTGTCCTTTTTTCTTTATGCTGTATTTTAAATTGAGAGAAAGTGACATTTTTACTTATCCAAGCACTCTGTAGAAAATATGAAAATATATATATAAATGAAGTACTTTTCCCTAAGAAAAAACAATATCCATGTAAAATTTTCCTTATGTTCCCTTTCACTTTTGTTCTAATGCAGAGGTTCAACAAGTTTATTCCATGGTATGAGTAAAGAACTAATGCCGAAATATTTATATGCATATAAATCACACATATTTCATCAGCTAATGATAATCATTATTTTTTGATTGCTTTGACAGCAAATTTGGCGACACTGTAGAGATTAAGGAAAAGAAATATTCTGCACATTTTTTGGCTCAAATTCATAAAAAAAAAAATTTACATTGAGTGCTCTCTCCTGAATCTCTGCCCACAAACTTTGGTTTTCACAATTTGTTAAGGGTTAGATTAGTGCTTTTAATCAGGAGATAGTTTAACATTGTAACCCACTGCAGAAAGGGTTTTACTGGGAAGCTGCTGTGTTTTGAAGCAGTTAGGAAAACTACATCCATGTTTAGGACACACAAAGCTCAAGAAAATATTGGTTTATGAAAATCAGAATCTGTTGTTGTTGCTGTTGTTGTTATTGTTGCTGTTAGCTTGGTTTGGATTAGGTCTTTATCTCACTTACTGGGTGCCCTTAGAAGAGACTTTAGAAGATGAGCAAATATTTTGAGACCTCTCCCCATCCATTGAGAGAAACCTCCCAGAATGAGAATCTTGTCTCTAGGAAACATTTAAAGAGATGTTATCAAAATTACAGGTCCTAGCTCTACGAAAAAGGAAACAAATCCATTAGAAACATAGATAAAGATTTTCTTAACCTTGAGATTTCCCTCACCAAGACATATGCTGCAGTTTCTCCAAGGGTGTTGTTGTAGCACAGGGAGAACAATGAGTATTAGTTGAATAATCAGGATAGATTATCAAAATATATAAAATCAAATCTGTACCCTACAGCAAGTCATAAAGAAAAGCAGCCATCTGGAGCTCAATAAATGTTTCTAGCTTTGTCAGTAAGACTTTGTTATAAACAGACAGTATAGGCTGCTAATTAAAAAAGCTACAGCTAAGCATTCTCCCTCTCTCCAGGGATTATTTCCCATACTTGCTTTAATGTTCATAATTGTGATCTCCACAATCACATTTCTGAACCCCTGGGCTACAGGAGACTGACCACAGGGACTTTCATTTCCCTTATTCACATCCAACATCAAGTCCAAACCAATAAGCACTAACAAGTGTGAATTCAGTTCTTGCTCTGTTCTTGTTTTATTGCCAGTTCCAGGAAACTTCTACAAGGCATTATAAAAACCAAAAACCACAGGAAATCAGCTGAAAATTCTGATGTCATTCTGAGATTCTCAATCCTTGTGATTTCTAAACAATGCAAGGACAAAAGGAGCTTGTTGTTCTCTGCATAAAGAATACCCAGAGAGAAAGGTACTGAAGACTAAAAAATAAAAAATAAATAAAATCTGTCAAATTATTTCCCATTTTCATTTAGAAAGGAAGAAATATGGCACACTTTTTTTTTTTTTTTACCTAAGTGGGGAGTTTTGCTTCTGTTTTTACTGATAATGGAGAATTTTTATGTTTAACTTCTGATCAGGAATAGACTTTCAAGAACTACGTAATCCTGCATAAACACGCTTTGTGTGTTGCATTTAGAGCTTTCAGTATGAGCAATCATCTTCATAAAAATGTACACAAAGAATCAAGCCAGTATCTTTGCTCTTCTGGCTGATGCTAAGCTTATGAGTACCTTTCATGCTCTTCCAGACAAGCTTCTTATCATAACTTCCCTAGACAAATATTTCCTTTCTTAGCAAAAACCCTTTAATATTTACTTTCCATTCAGTTTCCTACTCTTCTCTACAATGCATGTACCTCCAAGAGCCTCAAAACTTCTGTACTTTTTCAGCTGAAGCATTTTTAAAACAATGTGAGCTAGAGCAACCATTTTCCCATGTCTCAAAACAGCCATTGGCTCATGACCTGAACAAGAAATTCATTTAATCAGCAGGTTCTCCAGCATGGAAAGATAATACAGGCACAAGAAGTCAATCTAAAACTGATTGTACCAGAAGACGACAAATCTGGATTCTATACTGATATGGGAGATTATAACAGAAAATACAGGGTAAAGAAGTCACTAATTTTACAAGCTGGCTTTGGTTTGCTTTCTCTTCCAAATGTTAAAAGACTCCCTAAACTAAATAGAAGACAAAGAAGTAACATCATGGTACAAAAGGGGCCATATATTCTTTTTTACATTGGAAAATTCACAGTGCTACTGAAAGCACTTGAGATTTTCTCACTGCTTAGATTCTCTGTACATCGAGATCCTGCTACAGGCATGCATGTACATCTCACATGGTGTGTGCTCAGTTACTCCTCAGGGTAGCAAGTACACTGGAACAAGTTACAGAGCAGTGTTTCCCTCCCAAGCCAAGGGCCAGCTTTAAAAAGAACAAATCACAGTAAGCTCAGCATGGTGGGGACCCAGAAATACCTTTGGTCCCTCTCCTAGATGCAGCAGAGACAGATCTGGGAGCACTCAAAACCATCTAAAAGGTGGCTTACAGTTTTCTTTATCTCCCAGCAAAAGATCTCAGACAGAAGAGGAATTTTGAAAGGCCAGACCCATATT
Organism: Chloebia gouldiae; assembly: GCA_003676055.1. Lineage (NCBI taxonomy): Eukaryota > Metazoa > Chordata > Aves > Passeriformes > Passeridae > Chloebia > Chloebia gouldiae. The sequence continues at coordinate 3,568,345 of QUSF01000022.1, forward strand.
CCCAGTGTGCAGACAGAAGAGGATGCATATAATTGCAATCTACAGGCATATATTAATTTATGCACATGAATTTCTAGGTTTTTCTAACTCAGAAGGTGCAGCTCCATTCCTCCCCTATCCCAGCTCTTCCACCACAGCAAGCCCCAGCAAAAAGGGCAGCTTTTCTCACAGTTTGGTGAACATTTGGGGTGATCAGAAGGGCTGTGCACAGAGCTTTCCACAGATAAAGGTTCTTCACAATATGTTCAAGTTCCCAGTTCAGGCACTAGTTTTAAAAAAACTGCTTTGTTTCACATGATGGAAGGTGCCCTACTTACTGAGAGACAGGTTACTTTTGCTCTTTTGATTTCCTGCTGGCCAGGATGTACAGATGGGTTTAAATTTAAAAAAAAAAGAAAAAAAAATAAGAGAGGGAGAAAAAAAAAAAAAAAAGACAGATGCCACTGAAGTAGAGAAAAGATTAACAGGGTCACTAGTTTGCACTCCTGGGGTCTGGTTGAAGGATTCCTGCTTCTTAAAACTGCGAGTTGTGAGAGGTGACGGGCTCATCACTCAATGAAAAGTGAGTTACAGCTTTGCAGTGTGAACTTACTTGGCTGCTTTCCATTGCCTTGGCTCTGCAGGATGTGAGGGCTCATGGGAAAGCACTGCTTTGATGTTTTCCCGAATTTTTCTGTGGAACATATTAGACATGAGGTGTATCAGATACGAGTTCAAAGCATCTGGGCTAAATTCACAGTTGGTATTGATGATTTTCTGCAGTGCTTCAGGTGACATTTTAAGCAGGTTATTTAATGTGCTAATAAGCATAGAACCCAGATTATTTGACTAGGAACAATAGGTCTTTTGTAAAAAGATGTATAACATGGAGTCACACTAAACTTGACAGATATTAGGCTAAGATACAGAATTACCTAAGGACTTTCGGGTAGAGTGCATCTTCATTATGCCAAAGAGACAACAGAAGCTGTGCTTGTAATACAGAAACGTGGCAAGAGATGCCAAAATATGTCATGTGAGATGCAGGACATCTTACACCAGGCATGAAACTGGTCCTTGAACTGCAGTGCAACATGACAAATCCTCTACAAAGCTGGCACAGAAAGAAATCATAATGATAGGGGGGAAAAAGAAGATAATCCTGCAATGTTGATTCTTTTTTTCTGTTGTACTTTGCCATGCTATCTTTGCAAACTAAGAATCATGCCTACCTATACTAATATCCTATTGATAGCAGAAATAGGAAAGCAGGTCATGCCAAGTGGTTTCTGGTTCGAAGAACAAGGAACAAATTTTTTTTAAGGTTTCAACTTCTAAAAATATCTACCTATTCTTTCTAGGTTCTAATAGATAGAGAGTTTCTAGGGATGGAGAGAGAAATTCAGGCTTCTTTGAGATGCTGGGCTTGTAAAGAGCTTCATGCCATGATGCCACTGGGCTTGTGCCAGTCCTTATCAACAGATGGAGAACAAAAAAACAGGACCTTTATTCTTCAGTTCAACTTGTGCCTTTCATAAACAAACTTGCAGCCTGCTGACAGAGACAAAACAACCTGCTTTCAAATCCCATCATCCTCCCAGTTCCTGGCTGACTCATGATCCCTGTGCATCATGACCTAGAAGAGAGTAAGGAAAGCTGACTCTCCTCACTTCCAAGTTTTTTCTCCAGTGTTTTTCTTTATTTTTTTCCCTGTTGGCCTATTTTTATTTCCCTATTGCCAGCCTTGCCAAGTGAAGGACTCATCAAGATGCAGAGGCACAATCCATGGAAATTATTTGGATGATCCAGGCAGGGAACCTTAAGGCATTCCCTTCCAACACCCTCCAAAAGCCCTTCAGACCAGGCTGCCATCCATGCTGGGTTCTTCCCTGGAGATTGCTATGCAGGAATGCTCACAGGATCCTTTTCTTTGGACACAGGGGCTGTGGATGCTCCAGATGATAAGGAAGCATGAGTTGGGTACAGCTCTTTGCTGTTTGCTCCCTGCTATGCTGCTGCTGTCATGGAAACATGACCTTCTCTGCTTTATCAATTGCCATCTTTCATGAAAACCTGTAAGTGTCCCATAGGAAATCTGGCAAAAGAGGGGCAGGAAAGAAGGAACAAGAGTGTTACAGACTGCAATGGCAGCAAAGGAGCAAGATCAGGAGCAGTATGGTCTGGGCATTAAAACAATCCTGGCTGAGTCCCAAAGTGGCATTTCTGTTGAGGAAAGGAGGTACCATTTTTAAGTAATTTGTCTTTCCAAAGTCACATATTAACATGGAAAGAAAGCTCACCTGTGAGATCTGACAGGAGCTTCAGATTTTGAAGCCACGGGTTCATTTTTAAAGCTTACACATTTCCTCACTTTCCAAGCCTGCCCTGAAAGCTCTGTCACTGATCTAATGACAGCTCTATTAAACAAGCTCAAGAGAGGTCCGTGACTGGAAACAACTCAGCCCAATCTTGTTCTTCAGCACACCTGCCCTTCTGAGAGGGGAATTCTGAGACATTTTTGCAGTGAAGCTCTTGCTTTTTCCACTCTCCTTCCTTTTACTGAGGCTACAACTTCTATTACACGCACTGGCCCAAAATGTGCTGGCTGCATTTCTAGTGACCCCTGAGGGTTACTTTACCTCATTTGATGCTAAGTCTTTCTACCACGTGATTCAAGAACACTGAAATATGTCAAAGCTTACACAGAAAAAATATAGAAAATGAAGCTAATTTCTCTCCCATTCACTTCAAAATGAGGACAGCTTTTAGAGGGCTGACACAGTTTGGGGCACATCTTATGACTGAGAATATATCCAGAAGTTTGTGCAGCCACAGTCATGCAGAGGTAGTTAAGCTGTACTGACACAAACTAAATTCCAACTGGCACATTTGGAATGAAGAAAAGTATTCTGTACTTCAAAGAATAAAAAATTTGACATGTCTGTTGTGTGATCTCTTCAACTCTGCAACTAAAAGTTAGCATTTTCAGAATTTTACTGAAAGCAAACTGTTTTCTTTAGGGTCAGAACTTCTGAGCTGCAAGTAAACTCTGGGCAAATAGGAAGTCTCTGACTCATTCAGGTGGTAGACAAGAACTTCATTGTGAGCATTAGAAAAACCAGCCAGAAACAAGCCCTAGCAACCAATTGATCTCTGCCCAAACACTGTAATTAAATGTATGAGTATGTCTGTCTCATTTTGTAACTTTCTAGTGAAAGAATTCAATGGAACACTCCAAAATTCCCTGTGTGAATCCCTCCATTAAATGAATGTCAGCAGAGATCACAAAGACCATAAAATATCCCAGTGAATTCAATGCATTAAAGGACTATATATCACAGGCACAGGCTATATATCCTGCTGCTGCAGGTTACCAACTAGCCCTGTTATTCCAGCTTATAAAATTTCATTAAAATATATTCTTCCTCCTTTTTTCCTGTGCCAGAGGAGCACAGACTTAACTGAGAACTTAATGTGGGACACTCTGGGCCAAGTTTTGCTGACAGTATCAAAGTTAGTGATAAACCTCCTGTTGGCTTAGAGATGGAGCATTAAAAGTCCTAAAATAATATGAACTAATAATAGATCTCTTTTAAAAATATAGTGTAACTTTCACTTGAAAAACTACAACCTCCAAGAGACTGGTTGATGTTGAAGACAGAATATTGTGTTTAAACACTTCTCTGTGCAACAGAAGCCTTAGATGGAACTGCTACATCTCCCAAGAATGCAGTTATATTTCTTTCTTCATCTGAAAGGTGATTTCATGCTTCAGGAAGTAAAGAAAGTTTGTGCATTGACAATATAAATGCAGATGCCTCCCATAATGATTGACACCGAAGGTCGTGCAAGTGGAGTTTCATTTCTACTCCCTGCAGATCAGGCAGCCGAGCAAATTAACTTCTCTTCAGGAATTAGGAAGTGAAAGTCTTGACAGTTCTGGCTTCCCCCCTTGAAATGGGTTCAGTTCAGAAGGCCTCATTGAGGTCTCATCTGCTCCTCACAATTACCTCTTTTAATAGACAATATGAAAGCCAATGACACTCAGACTGTACTGTCATAAAGGGAAATTTCTTTCCCTGCAAAGGACATAAGTGCCAATGAAAGAAACTATTACATACAGCAAGCAGTAAAACACTGTCATAAAGAAGTATTAATTTCATAGAGCTGACAGAAAACTATCTGTGGCCCAATCCTAAATATATATCCCAAAATGAGAGACCATTTCAAGCTTATATCTGGAAGAATAATGCTGTTCATGCAGGGGATAAGCAAAGCATATTCCTAACAAGCTGTTTTTGCAGTTTGTGCTCTCTCACCAATGAGGGAATTTTTCAGCACAATAGAAAACTTATTAAGATACAGCACAAATATTGTGACAAATAGTAAAAAATGCAGCTCACCATTTCCCCTGCTGTGTATTTTTAGACTGTTGCTGAACTTCTTCATGAACAAAGGTATATAAAATATTGTACATTAATGGAATTTAAATAGGGAAACAGTAATTCTTCCATTCTTTTTTTTTTCAATCAAGGAAATTAGCAAGGGGAAGCTATTCTGTATTCGTTCTATTAAAAAAAAAAAACAACTGGTTTCTTTGTTCTATTTTTTAAACTCTATACTTGATTTTGACTATTTCAAACTAACTAGAATGTACAGGAAATTTGTGCAGTACTACATAAGCACCAAGCAGTGAATGTCTGCATAAATCCATTCATGAACACATTTCCAGTACATCCTCATGAACTACCCAGCACCACTGCTAGTGAGAAATATCCCACCCCCTTTTCAAAACTTTCTGACCTCGTTCCTTTGATTCAAGGAAATAGCACCATCATTGTGCTTATACTTCTCTAAAGATAAGTGAAAATGTATTTCAGAAGCATTTGAAGGTTTGCATTTGATTCTGCTGTTCATAATTTGCTGCAGCTTTTTGAGAGACAGCCTGGACATTAAATTCAGGCAAACATCATCTTTCTGCAGCCTCAGAAAGCATGAAGCATTTCGATCCTGCAGCTGTAAATTTTTCTTTAGCAAAAAGAAGTTCCCAGAGCCTTGTGGGATCAAGACCTTCCAATCAGACCATCAAACCATGTGGGTGGGAGATATTTGGTGCTTGCAGCCCTGATCAAAGAAGTGAGTGACAACAGCCCGAGCCCAGCACTTACAGCCGTAGCTGAGGGAAGGATTTTCAATAAAAACATTCACTGTGCAAACCACAAAGAGCTTATCCAAAACCAGAGATAATCAGGTATTTGTTCAGAAACTGACTGATAGCTTTGCTCAGGGTTCCAGGCTTTCACAACAGAATCAAAACTGGATCTTTTTTTAGACTGTCAAAGAGTTATTCAGCACTTCCATTTATGTAGACAGATGAAGAGCTGATGTGTGTATCTCTCCTACATCTTTGTTTTCAGGAAGGACAGTGGGGGATAAGTGGGGACACTGAGAGGAGCAAAACACAAACACAGTGGCTCAATAAAACACCCAACAGGGAAACAATATTGACTGAGATAGACACATGTAGAGCAGAATGCCTCGCCAAAGAATCAGCCCATGTTGTGGTTGAAAAATTTGCGTCTGAACAATAAAAATAGTAAATAATATTTGTATGCATAATATTGATCCTTTCATCCTGTAAAGTCCTTAAGTCACTCACAATCACTAGAGACAGACATCCATAGAATGCAACAGCCATTGAAACAAAGCAATAATTAGGCAGTAGTAAAACAAGAAAATACCAAATGCCCAGTTCTTGGAAATTAGCAAAAAGTACCATGAAAAGGATTCAGCAGAAGTCAAATAAAAACTATATAACAGTAATAGCATTTTTTTGTTTTCCTTTTTTGATGTTTCTCTGGCTTGTTACTCATTAATAATCTTTGGTAAGATTCAGAATCAGACTCTCCTCCTTTCATTTTCCCAGGGCACAAACAGAGAAGATGATTGATGTACTCATCCCTTGCTTATAGCAAAATACTAACCTTCTGTATTGCTAATTTTGATCTGAAATAAAAAACACAAAATTATTAACTATTTCCTTTCCTCTTCTCTATTGTTATATTAATTTCAAGACTCCAAATCAGAGGAAGAAAGTAGATATGAAAGAAAGTGCCAGTTCATTTAAAAAAAAATAAAATAAAACTAGCCCATGCTCTACCTATAGATCAAGACAGTGGAACTTGTGTTCATCACTACAGGGTACAACAGAAGGAAGAGAAGAAAAACCAGCTAGATTAGAGTGCAAAGGATTAGAAGATGGAATGCATCATAGTCTTGTTCCTGCCAGTGATCTTGTTCTCTTTCCCTCTCCTTTCTGTGTTTTACATTTTCATGGCAACAAGGAGGAAGGAAGGTCTTAAGGGGGCTGGTGGAGCAGCTCCTATCCAGAACTGTATTTATGTCTGGAAGAAAAGATTCAGCAAGCCAGGAAAGTAGGAAAAAAAAACCTAAAATGATAAGGGATGCAAGAAAATCAAAAGAAAAAAGGTGGACATAGGGAAAGGTGCCCCTATATTTTTACAGGATGGAAGAGGATTAGGAACTGCAGAAGTTAGATATGGAATGTACCCATTGTCTGAAATCCGGGTCAACCCTTTCACCCTGAATAGTTCTGCAGTTTGCACTCTGGAAGCTTTTAGCTGAGTTTCATCCATGTTTTGTGCATTTCTGCTCTCACATACCCACCATCTGGAGAGGCAATTCTAAGGGCAAAGCTGGGGAATGCCATCACAAGGAACTGGTCGTTTTGGGTTTTTATATGACTCAACAGCTGATAATCTGAAACACACTTTTATTGCAGCACAGTGAAACCTAGTGACAGATGGTAATAATCACTTAAATCTCCTTTATGCAACCAGATTTTACATTCATTGAATAAATCATTAAATCTACAATATATTTCTCTATGTGTTGTGCATTTCAGAAGCACTGCAGGGCATTTTTTGTGAAAAAGCTCATGTTCACTTACCTATCATTACCAGTAGGAATAATGGGTAAAGTCATAGTACTCACAAAGTCAATGACAAAACTCCACTTCTTCTTCAGTAAGGACTAGGATTTTGTCTGAAAAACCTACCCAGCATAGACAATCTTAAATTAAAGTATACTTTCAAATACTTCAAACTCTGAAGAGATGCAGCTCATTAATAATCATTGTGACTACAGCTGTGAAAAGGACCAACAGATGTGTGACTACCCATGACACAGCAAAGGCATCTTGGCATGACAAACTTCTTGCAATTCTTGCATTCATCTCCACAGCACAGGGCAGGCTGTCTCAATCTATTCATCCAGCCCAGACTTAGGAATCACCAATTGTAGGCAAAGGATCCTAATTATATGGATTAATTTAATAAACCTAGACACACTTCTATGGAAAGTAGGTCTGGCTAAAATATAGTACATTTTATCAGCCAATTATAAATTACTCTAACTGGAGAGAATAATTTTCTTTAATTTTCAGGGGACAATACTGGGGCTCATGAAGAAAATTCCAGAGAAGCCATAAGACAAACAGCTTTTTGACTCCCTCTTTTTTAGGCCACATGATGTTTAATAATCACCTACTCTTAGAAGTGGACATTTACAGCCCTTTATCTCTGGCAGGATTGTCATGGACTGAAGCAACCTCCTCCTTCCTTTACACACAATAAAAACAAGACAAGGGAAACAGAAATAGGCTAAAGAACTAAAAGAAATCTAAACAAGACATTACTGTAATTAATGTTTTCCATATCCTCCTCTCAGTCCCTACACAATTTCCTGAAGTTTATGGAAAGCAACATCATGTCCAAGATCCTGTGCACACCTTCAAAGCTAAGCCTCCTCCTCCTTCTGGAGGTACAATAAGGTGCTTCCCTAAGGGTGAAAGAAGAGGGTTTGAGCTCTGCTAGGTTGTTATGGGTAGTAAATATGGGCAGCACCTTCCTTAAGATGGGATCTTTCATGGGATTTGAAAAGCAAGAGTTAGTCCAGTAGGTCCAGCTCAGGTGCCCAAAGGGTTGTTTTGCAGACATACAATGAAGAAGAGGTTTTGGGAGACAAACCCCAGCTGGACAGCAGGGCCACCCTGCAGAGCAAGGCTCACAGGCACTGCCTCACATTTAGGATCTCACAGTAAGGATGTGCCCTGACACTGGGAAGGGACCTCCCTCGGGTGAGGCACCTTGAGTGGTATCACTCAGCTGTAGGAATTTACAAACTTCTTGCTTCTTCTTAAATGTTCATTGTTTGGAACACTTGCAGCTGGCTCTAAACAAGCACAGCAGGCAAATGGCATTGCAAGTTCTGTGCTGGTGTTTGCAGTGCAAAGGAGCCAAAGCTCCTCCTGAGTGACCATGAAATGGAATAACATTGATGCCACATGCATTATGCAAGAGTGCATGGATTGATTAGTGGGTCACACAATTCCAAAGACCCATTATACAGTTTCCTTTAAATAATTAATCACAGGAAAATGTACTATTCCTGCAAAGCTAAGTAGGAGCATCTCACTTCTTAGAAGATTCACTGCCTACTTGTTTACTAAAGTAATCTAAGCAGGTTCTCAGTGACTTGGGGCATTGGCCTCAGTTTCATGGCACTATTGTGTTCCTTCAAACACTTTCTCATATTCCTTCAAACACCTCTTCATGTCACATGGACCAGCACTGCTTTCCCACTGCCTTGATTTGTTCAGTGGGGTCTGTTTGCTCTCTCAAGTATTTGGCAGCAATACATTTGTTAGTGTGAGCAGGGATTTGTTTTTCTAAGCACTTCCCAAAGATTCTGGGTTATTTTTGTCCTTTATTTCTTGGCAATGGCATTGCACATCCAAAAAATTCAAGCATTTGACAACAGGGAAAATATTTTTGCTTGACATATTTTTTTAACCCGAACTGCCCATCAAGCCATGAGCAGTTAAGTTCAGATTCAGCTATTTAGATAGTGTGCTTTTCATATCAGGTTTGCCAAAAGGTTCAAGCATTGCCAAGTTTTAAGGAGGTTATTTGCTAGCCCAAGGAATTAAATTATTTAAAGCTGTAAAGACAGAACTCTTTAGCAGCACCTTTCTGACGCCAGTAGGTTTAGGGAAGCCTGCACACATGGAAGAGTGACCCTGCTTGTCACTTCAGCATCATTTTTATGAAGGCACAAAAATGAATTGCACATTCTGTAGCTTTCTAAAAGATATTTAGAGCTAGATCTTAAAGGTAGTGTAATTTTTAACAAAAATTCCTTCAGAAATACCCAATACACTTAAAAAGAGGAGTGAATCAACTGCTTTCACTTAACAACAGGCCCTTTAACAACTTCAAAGTGCAATGGGGAAAAAAGTCAAATGGGTACAACCTTACATCTAAAGTGACTAATCTGACCTCTGTTAGCTAACAAGACTTGGAAGGATTTAAAAGAATTTCTGTATTTTTCCCTTTATATGTCAATGTTGAGAAGAGCTCACTTCTATACTTTCAATTTATTTCTCAGTCATGTTTTCTTTGAACATATTGTATATCAAAGTATTTTACTTTCTCATCACCTCCTAATCAGATCACTATCTTATTACCTGATACGGAAATAAAATACCTGGAGAAACAAATAGTCAGAGAAAAGGGTGAGGCAGGGATCAGCCCTAGATAAATGATATGGTTAACTTATTCATGTAATGGCATGAGATCATCTTAAAGCAAAGACTCTGAAGAATCAAAAAAATGGATTCATAAAGGAAAAAGGATTTGATTTAACCTGGCCAAGAAAGTTCAATTAATCACTTAAACAATGACAACTGGCTGGTTTGCAATATTCTATTACCATTATGAATTTCAAAGAAAAAAGACCAGATAAATTGTTTTGATTTTTTTTTTGATAACATTCTCACTATTTTTCATTCAGCTGTATGGAATAAGATATTTAAATCACTATTACACTTTTTAAAATTTTTTTTTAATCAGATGACATGCAAGGATATATGTGGCTGGAGGAGATGTAGGTCACCTTTTTCTGTGGGGATTTTCAGTATGTTTAACAACCTGCAAGTAAAGCATTTCCTATGGTTGGGGAGCATGCCAAGGGTATTTCTAAGGTCTTGCCATCCCATCAGCATCTACTCTCCTGGAGAATGATGGATGAATTTAAATACTTTGGACATGTTCACTTTCCATCAAATATGGCTTAAATCAAACCCTGGGTTTACAACCTATGGGGCAAGGTGTTAGGCTCTCACACACACTCTGAGTGTGGCTGCAATCTCATTTCTCATTTCCTTAAGGACACACCAAAGACCAAACTTAGACTAACACTGCATGTGTAACACCTGTGTACCTCAGCCAGGGGAGACCATGGAGAGCTGCTGGGGATTTTCTGTAGCACTGCTGAAACAGCTTTCCCCAAACACAGTAGTACTGGGAAACATTTTCATTACTAACCCAGGGCAATCTGTTGTTAAAACACACTGCTACAAGGATACAACTTCCCCAGGGATTGAATTTAACTGTAGTGACAACACCAGTGAGAGCGAGCTGAATATTGTCTCACAAGTTGCTTCACTTTCATCATTTTCAGGATGCTCTTTTTATCTAGTATTGGAGTCTTTTCTTAAGGATAAATCTCATTTTAACAGAAGGAAAACAAATATAAACCCATTTCTCTGCCTTACCCCATTGCCTCACCAGTGACAGCATAACAGAGGAGCCACAGGCCATGACTGTTATATTTTTTATGGAAAAATTTCACTGCAAACTGTAGGTGCACAGATCTGAATCCTTTTCTTTTTTTAATTTTTGCCTAACATTTTGTCCTAGTTTCAGCTGGGATAGAGTGACTTTTCTCCCTAGTAGCAGCCATAGTGCTGTGTTTTGTATTTGGGATGAGAAAAATGTGAACAGAACACCAATGTTTCAGTTGTTGCTGAGCAGCACTTGAGGGCTTTGCTCCTCACCCCAGCCCAGCAGTGAGGAGCTGCCAGAGCTCCCACTCACCCACGGGTGTCCCATGGCAGGAGGCACAGCAGAGGCACGGCTGCCAGTGGCACCTGTCACTGCTGTGAGGGTCTGTCACCTCCAGGGCAGCCCCCAGAGCAGCTGGGCTGATGTCACACAGGGGTTGGTTCCACGTGCTGGTGGCCTCAGCACAGACTCATGGAACCATAGGATGGTTTGGGGTGGAGGGGACCCCCTGGATGCCACCCAGCACCCACCCAGGGGAAAGCTGGCCAGGGATCAGTCAGCAGCTGAGTCAGGCATCACTTGTTCTGTATGTTCTAATTCTTGTATCATTTCTATCATTATTTTTCTGCTTGGTTTGCTCCTATTAATCTGTATCCCAAGCCATGAATTTTACTTTTTTTTTTCCGTAGTTCTCTCCCTCATCCCACTGGGGCAGAGGGAGTGGGTGAGGGGCTCTGAGTTTTTGCTCGTTTTGGGTAAAACCAGACAGGTTTGCACACATAATTACACAATCCACTTCTCTGGACATTTTGCTCCCACAATCTGAGTGAGTTCCCATTGTTCAGCAGGAGAACAAGGGACAGGGCACCCCCACTGTGTCACAGCAGGATCAGGTTCAGAGGAGAATTAAATTTGCCAATTATCTTCCCACTTTCTTCTGTGCTATGAAGCATATGTTCATCCCCTCCATGCAAAAGGCAGCTCCCCCTGCATGGAAATCAATTTGATTGTATGACTTTAAAGGTTTGTGCTGGAGGACTTCAGCATTTTGCTTCTACACAGGCATGAGCCAAGTCAAAATTTCCTTCTCTTTCCCTTCTACTTAACCCTTTTCATGTGGCTTCAGTGTTTGCCTCTTTACAGATGTGCCCATTTCCAGCTGAAGAAACTTGAGCTCAGAGGCTCAGAACATGACAGTTCTAATAGAGTGACTCTGACATATTTGAAAGTTTGCGTTCCTTTCTTTCTTTTGATATGAAATGTATTTAGAAAATTGTTAATTACAGCAAAAACAAAACCAACAATAACCCAAGACTTAACGATAAAACCTTGAAAAGGAAACAAAACCTTCAGTTAACCAGAAGCAATTACTTCATTACTATTTTCAGTTTAAAAACAACAGCAAAACATCCAGGTTGCTAGGGTTTTATCCTGTTTATAGAAAACATATTTTCCAGGATGGCAGAACTTTTCCCAGAACTTGACAATAGTGTTTCTCTTCCCCTCCAAAGCACCACTTCTTCCATATGTTTAAGAAGGTGCATAAAATGCATTGATTTCTCCATGACCTAAACACAAGCGGAATGTCTTGATGAAAGGCATCCAAAAGGTTTTTCTACAAGAACTCCATGACTGTGTAAAATGCAGGCTAAATCACAATGAAATGACTGATTAACAAGTGAGCCACCAGTTTACAAAGAAAACAAAAAGCCAATATAAATTCCAACAGTCTTTTACAAGCTGCAATCAATTATGTGTTATCAAAATCTAGTTCCTTTCAGGAAATTAAATGCTATAGTGCCCACGATCGTGCATTTCATATGTCATTCAACTTCTAATAAACTGGTTCTTTTGTAAAGTTATTGTTTTCTGCCCTGTGATCTCAGCTCCTCTCACACTGCAGATCCCCTGTGTAGCTTCAGGGAAAGTTTGCTCAGCAGTACACAGGGAGAAGATGATGTCACTTAGAGAACACTTTTGGTATTTTGACATTGGGTGAAAATTCAGTGTTGGAAACTCCATCTCAGAGGGGATGGAGTCCCAGGTGTGGACAACATCACATGAAGTTTTTCAGCTAAATCTAATACAAAACATAGCTGGACTTCTCTTTTGCTATCAGGAAGAAGTGCTGATAAACTCTGAGGTAACAGAAGCCTGTCAGCAAATGAAAGATGGGGAGTTCAAGCCCATTAACCTCTTTGGTTCATGGGATAAATTTGGGTAAGACAAGATATTTAGGAAATAGTGAGTAGTCAGCTTTAGACATTACTGTAGGTAGTCACATACATGGTTGGTTCACAGCCTAAAAACCCAAGTTTTCAGCCAGATATTCCTATACTACCTAATCCATAGCAATCACTATTTGTGTTTCCAATGACTGACATGAGACCATGATTCAAGTTTGACCATTATAGTGTTTGTCATCAGAGTATCATCTAACAACACCAAGTAACCCAATTTCAGAGAAAAAGTTATTTCTTACATGTTTGAATAAAGAAAAATCCCCACCAGAGAGCAAGAGGACAATGAAAACGTGGGACACTTGAATGATTGCTGATTCATACAAAAAAAGGGTTTGAAATCAAGGAGACATCAGTTATGGAAGGCTTGATTTTCATTTTAAACTAATAAAGAAAATAGTTTCATGTTTTAAGCTGAAGGGATTTTTTTATCTGAACAGGGAGTTTCCAGGCAGATGACAGATTGAATAAGCACATGCAGTGGGGTGCTCCTTAGAATTTGGGGAGAGTGTGGCATGTCCAATAATCACCAAAATACACCTGTTTTATTGCTTGCTGCAAACTGGCCTCACGGGTGAACAGATCAGCTTTCTCTGCAAGACTCCCTGACAGCACTTAAAGGTCATGTAGTGCTGAAATCTGTGCAGCTCAGGCCTAGTTATGATGTTGAGACATTTTATTCAGCTGGTTCAAGAGCTCATACTGGAGGAAAAAAAATCCAGCTTGCTGGTAGAGACACATTATAGCCAAGGAGAAAAAATATCATTGTGGGAACAGTGCCAGAAGAGGAGATTGGTGCTTGTAAAGCTCTGGCCTGAGAATGTCAAGTAGCTTCTCTCACCTCTCCATCCATAATGCTGAAATGAGTGCTACCAGAATTAAAGGGATGTTGTGAGGCCCAATCCACACTATTTCTAAAGCACTTAGAGGACTTCGGCTGGAAAGCATGACAGAAATGAAACACTTTTTATTTTTCTCACTCAGTCAAAGAAATATCTTGGAGGAAAGGCAATATTTTATAGAACTTATAAAATATCAGAAACCTGACTTATTTCCTATTCAGGTCAAAAGCGTTTTCCTCTGGCTGCCATGTGAGCAAGATTTGGACAAAAATGCCCATAACAATTCCTCATAAACAAGGCTCCTGAAAAGTTTACAAATAGATGGCTGCTATTTGCCTTGGCTTTCACCCATCTTTCACCACAAAGAAAAGAAGAGGAAGAAGATGATGGACCGGTCCAGACATTAATGTTTGCATACTAACTTATTGTCCTCTGTTAACACTGAGAGCAAGAACCATTGGTAATTTTATGGAGTGAATTTTGTGGGCTTCTTAAATAGACAACACCCTGCAGGCCCATCTCTGCCTCAGCTCCTAAGAGATGAACACTTCAAATCCCTTCTCTCTACAGTATCTCCAACCACCATATTTCTACCCCACAATATTTAATTGTTTCAACTCCCTTTAGCTGATTTCAAAAGTCTGGTGAACTAAAGGACATGTTTACATTTCAGATGCAAGCTTATTTCCCAAACATTTTTCTGCACTGGAAACAGAAGCTCAGCTTCTGGAAACAGGCCAAGCTCTCGTCGCTTGAACTCCATTCATGATATTCTAGAGTAAGTTCAGCCACTGCATATATTTGCTTTGAATAACTTTGCTGCTGTTTCAGCTGGGAGAGACTCTACATGATTGGTGTTTATATCAAACTGACATAGTTTGCATTGTCCTGAACAGAGACCACTGCCCTGGCACACACTGCTCCATTATCCAGTGTTTCTTTTGCCCGAAGAAATATTTGTCTCTCCTACTTTAGCTAATGCTAAAACCACTCCTAGTTGCTATAATGGCATTAATTATTCCTTCTTCACTTCCATCACTCACCTGCCAGCATGACAAAGCAGCATGGAACACCTTTTGCCTCTAAAAAATGGGATCCATGTAGGTCCTCCTGGCATAAGAACATCATAGCAGCTAACACAGATCACACCAAAAGCCCACCTAGCTCAGCTCCCTGCCCAGTCAGAGGGGGCAAGGTGGCAAAGAGCCCCCAGGAACACGTGCCAGGAGAGCACTCTGGAGATGGGGGTCCGTGGGGTGGGAAATTCACGTGCTGCAGGGTTGGACCCCACCCCAGCACGCTGCCATTACTGGGATGTTCCTGAGAGCTCCGTGTCCCAGAAAACAACCAAACCCCTGGGGTGCTGCCACAGCAGCTGCAGGCAGCACAGCAGGGCTGAATGAGCCCCGGGAGAAGCAGAATCTTCTCCCCCTCCTGGGTGAAGATACAGAGAATTTGGGGAAATGATGAGGACCAGCACCAGCTTGTGAAAACCAAAGACTCCCAGGCACATTTATCTCCTCTCCTTCAATCTCCTTCTAACTTGCTTGGGTGTAACTGCATCATTCAGTGTTGCTTACACAGTATTTTTGTTTAATAACTACAGTTCCAAAAAAAAAATTTGCTAATAGCCATAAACTTAGAAAAATTCATTTTTACTTCAGTAAGAGATAAGGAATACAGGGATGTTTCTACTATTAAGAAAAACTCCTCCAAAACAAAATGAAAATATCCTATAAAAAACATTTTAAGATTTCTGACCTACATTCTGGTTTTATTATACTTAGCTATAAACTGTCTGCCTGTGAATTTTGCTACTTTAATGATTCATGACTACAGAATGTGTCTTGAATACAGAGGACAGAAAAGGATTAGTGATGAAAAGGAAAGCACACATAACATTTTTCAGTGTCTTAAGTTTTAATCACTAGGAAACAAAAAATAAATGAGCTATGGGTATTGTATAATTGCAATAAATTTTGAGAAATGAGTAGTGTCCAGAGAAACCCAATTAAGTTTAATAATTTTGTGCATCAGAGACTGAGAGAATGGGGGAGGGGGATAAATCTAACAAGTTACTGAATATAAAGTTTTCAGTTGCAGAAAACAATGTTTAAATTAATATGACACGTGGTGGTACTTCTGGCTGCCTTTCTAATTGATTCATCTTGTTAAATCAAGAGGAACTTGTGCACAAAAAGCAGATTGCTGAGAGGCTCTCCCCTACACACAGATAAGAGTTAACCTGCACAAAGTAGCTTATTCATAAAAGAACAGTCTCTTGTTTAATTTAGTGGGGCTTTGCTCATGGGTTTTTTAGCTTAAGCTCCAATGGAACAGCAAGCAAAGACCAAGGAATCCCAGTATCTCCAAAACCACCAAAAATTTAGCCACAATTTGGCTCATGTGCATGACATTTCCTCCAAGTGAAATGTGAAGCAAATGCTCATGATGCAATAAAAGGAGGAAGCGAGGCACTTTTCTCTATTTGCTGATTAATTCTTATATACATTATAGTAAGTATCAATCTAACCAGAAGAGTGGCCAGTATTAATGCATTTTCCAAGCCAAGGAATATTTGAAATGCCCATTACCAAATATGAAGCATTTGAGTCCATTAAGTTGCACATCAGAGCACTGATTTTCAAATAAATTCTGAACTGCAAACTCACCTAAGAGAACATAAGATGAGCCTGGATGTATAAAACAATATTGAGACAAAAAAATAACTTCTGACCTCGATTCTACAAAGCCTGTCTTTGTTATTAAAATGAATGAGCCAAACTGGCCAATCCTTCTAGCTGGTCTCCAAGCTCTTCAAAGTTTAATTTTTCATTATTATTTTTAGAAGTGGATTTCTATCTTTTGGAACTTCAAAGATGATAAACAAAAGAAGAGTGCAACAATTCAGAGGTGTCAAGAACACATCTGGAACATCACCCCAAGACAAACTGTCCTGTTTAACTCAGCAAGGTGTCCAACAATGATAAATTATATGTCAGCACCTATGATCAATTCATTGCCTGTGCAGAAAAGGGAAGGAAACTCAGCTATCATAAGACCAGAACTGACAATCAGGAAATCCTGTCAAGTTTTATCATTCTGCCTGCCCCATTTACTGACTCCAGTAACACAGATTGACACTGAATGCAAAGTGGAAGATCACTTGCTGTAACATTATTTGGGAGCATAACACTGACATTTAATTTTACCCTGGGCAAGTTCAGGAGCTTGGCAGAGCTCAAGGACATGGCAGGAAGAGAACAGGCACAGAAGAGAACCTTGTTTGTGGGCACAGAAAAAGGGGTTTTGAATACTTGTAGTATCCAGCAGGTGTTACATTCATTTCAGCAACTGTGGTAGAAATTCTTTATGTAGGGGAATAAATTTTGAAAAAGACTGTATCATTAGGAAGCTTATATAATTTCAGTTTATTAAAAATAAGATTTTTGAAAGACTGAAGGGTTTTCTTCACATGTGGGAGGGTCCAGAACTAAGAAGAAAGAAGGCAGTCTTGTCAGTTTAGGACACTAACAATGGGAAGAAGAGGAAAGAGAAGCCAATTTCTTCATGGTAAAATATGGATTGGAATTTTTCTCAGCTAAAGTTAGAGACATTAACTACACTTTTTGGTCTGTGTTAATTATTTGACAATAGTAGGATCAACTTCAGTTTCAAAAGCAGAAATGGGGAATTTCCCCATTTTTAGCAAGTTCTCCACTTCTTGTTGTTCAGTGCTGGATTCTAATTGTGAAAGTTACAGTATCTTAACCATTTGTCACTTCACCTTTTATTTTACAGCTCTTATGTGTTAAGGAAAATGTTCCTTTCACTGAAGTGGCAGCAATACCAGCACCTCCTGAAACTTCAAGATAAGAATTCTCACCTGACTACTCATAACAAATGAGATGTGTCTTGCAGGATTCACCCATTTTTATTCCAGGAAGAGAAAACGTGTGCACTGGGAGACAGAAATGAGAAATGCCAAGTGACCTTGGGCAAGTCACTTCACTTCTTTGTTTATCCTTGCTGCAATTTTCCTGCTACCTTTGGTCTGTCTTTCTCAGTTAAAGACATGTGAAACAGGAATGCTCTTCACTTTTCAGCATATCTCACCAAAAAGGTGCTGATCTTACTCAGCTACAATAGTAATAACTAATAACCATGACAACAATTTACAAGTGATGCCCTGCATTTCTAATGATCTGGCTAAGAAGTATTTCAATTACTTATTAAAGCACATGTGTAAATTCTCCTTTACAATGGGAAACTGCTCTTACCTCTTGTCAGCTTTAATAGAACTTAAAAGCTGAGATTTTCACCCCTGACAATTTCTCCTGGCAGGCTGTTGGAGAAGTCTACTGCTCCACTGGTCTGAGAAAAACTCTTTTCTTTACAAACCCAAATGCACTCTTGGACAACTCTCACCCTTCACTCTTAGGCCAGCAAGGTCTTCTCCTCCAGTGTTCATGTGTTTCATTTAGAAACAAATCACAGCTCTTCCAGGCCTGTATTTTACTAAGTCAAAGAGACCAAGCTCCCCTCTGTGTTACATGTTAAGCCTCCATGAGGACCTCTGCTTGGAGCTCTTATCCATCTCCCTTGAAATCCTTATAACCTAATTCTGGACATAAGCTCCTGCTGAAGCAGGTTAAAAACCTTTCAGTGTGCTATGGACAGAGTGGTAGGGTGACCAACCCCAAGTCTCCACTCACTTCTCGCCCCAAAAACTAAAGGGAACAGTGCCCTTGCTCCTGAAATCCATTGCTCAGTGCTGTCCTTGCCTGTCAGCATTCAGCACCCACCCCAGGAAGGGGGTGGAAATAACAAAATTCCCTTTCAGAACACGGTCCCCTCCTTCCACCTTGGGATTGTCTGTATTTATCTATAACTATGTTTAACTGGGTATAGGGTACTGAATTTGGTGGTACTAAGGGCATGTTAAAAAGCCCAAAAAGCCAAGAAACAAACTAGAATCTAGAAGAAAATACTGTAACATGTAGTACATTTGTAGCAGGAAGGATGACTTTCAAATGTCCACTTGCAGGAAATGTATAATAAGATCTTTTCTTTCTCTGTCCTTTCTATTGACAGCATATCACTTTCAAACATCATAATTTTGCTGGGTGAAAATGTATGCCCTCTCTAATAGAGATAAGTCATTTGCCATACATAAGCCTTGCTAATTTAGGATTAATGTTGCTGAAGTAATTAAAGTGACCTTAGACAAAACACAAGACTATTGCTGTGCACTGAAGTCCTTCTGGTTTTCTGTAGGTCCAACTTCAGTCCAGTGGTATTAACAGCTGACTTGGCTTTAGCCTTACAGCTTCAGAGGTCTCCAAAACCCCCTTTATATTAAAGGTCTTCTCCTAAACCTTCCAAAGACAAATGAATGTCAGTCAGTTGTTTGAGCAGTTAACTGAGAAGTATAAACTCTTCAAGTAAGGCTTGAAGAGTCAAAGATCACAGACAGAAGCCAAGGATGCAAAAATCATGGTATGTTCACATAATCATTCTGTTATTTCAACAGCCACCAAAAAAACATGAACTGAAATGAGTCAGTGGACAGAGCTGGCATTAAAACTGCTATAAGTATTGCCATATGCATTAACTTGGAATTTGGTGTGAACTCCTTTGCTTCCAGAAAAAAGCTTGAAATAACTCTCCACTATACTGCAGAACAGCACTTTTAGTATGACAGAGAATTGTTTAGCAAGCAACTTCTGCCAGATTAATAATTTATCAGGGACAAACTATGGTTAAATTTGTATGGTTTCTCTAGCAAGAAAAAACCTGCTCGGAAATTTACATAAAAAGAAACGTCATAGGAAACCAGATGCTCCTGCATAGGCAAGGATATAAAATACAAAACGTTGTTTTGTGTGATAACACTTTGGGTTGGTGGAAATTTAAATTGCTTTTCATGCACAAAGCCGAAGATCAAAGTATTAATGGCGACAATTACAGAGCACAATGTGAGAGCACCAGAGCAATCAGCTGCTGAGGCTGGAAAGTTTCCTGTAAAATAGTGTTTATACCGATGAAACCCTACTGATTTTCATATTGCAAAATAGCTTGACCTCCCAAGCTACTATCCATGATTACTGCACCTTCCCCTAGGAACAGGATGACTGTTTCAAAGATACAAACATCAGGTTTGTCCACTTTTGTAGCTGACTCAAAATCTGTTCAATAAAACAGTTCCTTTATTTGCATATGGTTTCCAAGGATTTTGTTGAAAAACCTCTCACAGTAGAAGTGTCATCTGCTTTTCCCCTGTTCATTATATCTGCATTATTCACGCATGCAGCACCTTTTGTTCACCTTCTTGATATCAACAAAGCTGAAGAGGGACAGACTGACCCAAAAAGGGGGCTACATTATTGTATATTTCAAAGCAGGGGTATTTCAAAGACTATTGCCTAGGGTCACTTCTGATACAAATTCCAGAAACTCACATTGAATTTTGTAAAACACTGCTATTCAGTCAGAGCCAAGTTCAAAAGCAGCATTCCTTTATGTGATATGTAGGCTATTTCTAGTACAGAAGTCATTACTAAAAGAAATGCACCCAGCACTCTACTACAGAACAAGAACCACCATTGTACAGGGTTTGCAATTAAAAGATAAAGGGATTTTAATCTTTTCCAGCAGTTGCCTGTGCAGATGCAGTGAAACAGATACATTGAGTTACGGGATCCTGAGTACCCAGCAGCTGACTGGCTGCAGAAATGGAGGTGGAACCAGGATAAACCCCACCTGCACAGAGTTCAGTGCTCTGAAGGCTGGCATTTGTGAAAAGCACATGTCTGAGCATGCACACTGCAGCATCCATCAAAGCAGTGATGCTGAAGTGGAGACACCCTCCCCACACATGTGAAATTCTCAGGGCAGGCTTTGTGGCCAACCATTGCTCTGCACTACAATCCACTCTATTCTTAAGCTGTAACAATCATTCCTACTCCCCTGCAAATTCTTTATTAACACAGACATAACCACACTGCTAAACCGTAGAGTCACACTCTTCTTTCTCACAAATTCTCCTGAAGTATCTTCCTAAAACTTCTGCCCACCGAGAAAGCCACACCTGCTTTTCTTTTGTGTTTTTTCCCCTCCACCATCCGATTTTAACATGCCAGTCATATAACAATGCCTGGGGCACCAGCCCTGACTCCGGGACTCTCCAGGCAATCTGCAGCCTCTGGGTTGTGTTCCAGGTGAGAGATGAGCAATAACAAAGGAACATTACAGCGTGGAACCTTGGGGTTTTGCCAAGAGATCAAGTAAATAACTTTCATGAGGAGTTTTAGAAGGAAAAACCCCTCCCCACTAAGCTTCATCTCATCAGATTTCAGGCTTGAATAAAATGCTCACAGTGAACCAAAGCCTCCTCAAAGCTCATCTGGGTTTGCAGTTTTGCTGTTATAACTCAGACAAGACTCATTGAGAGGCCAAAATGTATTTGGAAATGTTTGGACCCACTTTCACAGGACTCTTAGCTGGCAGATGAGTTTGTGTCTAAATTTTGGTGAAACTTAAATTAGTATGGGCTGAACTGTTGAAAGATGAGGATGAAATTACTTGATATGTGGAGGAGCACATCATTGTCACAACTATAGAGCTGTAAAGTCTGAAATGTTGGATATTGCTGGTGACATCAGGGTGAATTTCTTGCCATGACTATTTTTCATATTTTCCTGCTAAGTAATTTTTTTAATTTTTACTGCAGTGTCACATAAGATTTCACAGATCAAAATTCCAATTTTTAGGCCCTGCAAAGGCATCAGTGTGAGTCCCTGTCTCAGATAATCTTGAATTTAAACTTGGTAAGAACATAGTATCTTTTGGAATAAGTGATGTTGAACAAGCAGGCATTTCAAAAAATCCACTAGGTCAGAAACTGCTACTGCAATCCTGTTCAACATAGATCAGAGTCCTGTATATGTGGGTGTTTGGGGTTCTTTAATTTGCAATGGAAAATATCCAGAGTAAGCTGGTATCTTGGTGTTCTTTGTTCTTTTCTCCTTAAAAAGCTTTGTAAGACATTAGACATTCTTATGATTTGCCCAATGCAAAAGTTTTTTAAAATGTACATATGTAGAATTAATTTTGCAAATAAAGTGGTGAAGGTTGGGAGATTTTATCCCTCCTTTTGCTTCTCTGCTTTATGATTTTTAAGGAATCTGAAGCCAAACTTCAACATGAAACATTGTCTGGTGCACACTGGCTCATCTTTCACAAAATGAGCACGCTGACAACAAAATAACTTCTTTGACAGAAATGGGTGTGCAACAGATCCCTCGAAATCATACTGCAAATATATCCCTAAGAATCCTCCAGAATTCCTAAAGTAGAGTGGAAACTAGAGATATGCTTAAAGTCCCAAAAGTAATGTGTACTGTCAGCAAACAGGCTAAACTGCTGCTTCATGGGTAATGCAGGTAAAATACCCTTAAAATGACTGTACCTGCAGCAGAAAACAGCAATTTTTATGACTTATGTCACACCACATCAAAACAGGTCAGATGATGCATTTTGTGGGATCATTTCACATCTGACCCTACAAAATCACACGTCAGATGATGGATCAGATATTTTCTCGTGAAGCAGTATGCTCCAGGTAAAGCCAGGATAAAAGTGAAGGGCCATCTTTCACAAAGTAACAAATACCTGACAGGATGAGATACTTTTTTCACACCTCAGCCAAGCATGCCACTATTTTGATAAACGGTAAAAAAAAAAAAAAAAAAAAATAGGAGCAATCAGAAGAGTCATCAAAACAGAAAATGCCTGTCCTTCTTCCTCAGTTTGACTTGACAACCTCAAAGAACATTTTGTCTAAATGTTACTAAATCACTGTAGATGGCAGTTGTAGATCTAGAAAAACCTATGGCTGTTCCCTATAGTGAAATGCAGCGAATCCCATCTCAGGGAAGAAATGATGACATCTGCCTCCAGATCAGAAGGCTGAACGATAGTTTTATTAAAACTATACTATATTACATTAATATACTAATTAAAGAGCTACAATACTAGTCTACATACTTACTTCTTACTTACACATCTAAATAACTACAAACTTGTGAGTCTGCTGAGAGTCCAACACAGCTGGATCCATTTGGTCATTGATCCCAAACAACTTTCACCAGAATCCAACCCAGCCATCACTGCAGGTAAACAATCTCCCCACCACATTCCTCATGGGCAAAACAAAGGAGCAGAGATAAAGATTGTTTTCTCTTCTTCTCTCTGTGCTTCTCCTGAGACACAGAATTACGTCTCTGTGTCCAGAGAATGTGAATGTCACAGTTCCCCTCACATTAAGAATTCTGCAATAGGAATAGGACAAGGTTTGTAGGAATGTGGTTCATTTTCCTTAGACAAACACAGTTTCCAGAAAACATACGTGTTTCAGGCTACAAGACTTTTTCCATGATTCAGATCTCCATTCAGTTTTTGCTCCCTCTTGGGCTCTAGAACATCAGGCCTTCCAAAGTAGACTTCAAATTGAGTCAGTAAAATCCAGAGGCACAAAAAACCCTTAAATCTAAAGCACTGAACTAGAAATCATGGGCTTTCTTCAGGCAATAGCCTAACAACAAACACCTGGGCTGCTTTAACTACCAAAGCCATGCAGATTAAATTATGGTTGTGAAAATTATCACTCTCCATGTCAGTACACAAGGGCAATACCCACTTCTGATCCTGTGAACCAGCAGCTAATTATCTCTGTGCCAGTGGAAACAACAAACTATTTTAGATGGACAAAACTGTGTTTTCATCAAAGGGAATGCAAGTATAAAGCAAACACCTGAGAAAAGCAAATTCAACCTAAGAAAATGCTGAAGGAACAAGGACAGAAGCTTAAATCAGTGCTCCTCAGTCAGTGCAATACACTCTGCCATCCTTCACTCTACCATGATGATGTTGCCAAGATGAAGCTCCATCCTACCAGCTATTGCCTGTTACAGGGTCAAACCACCTGGAACTTCATACTGCTTCCCACCTTTTAGGTACCACATTTTAAGACCAGATTTTTAACATGAATAATAGACCTGCACAGGCACTGAGAGGCTGAATTTCCTCCTTCACATCCTTTCCACGGGTCAGCAGCTGAGGAGGAGAGGTTGACAGGGGCAGGGGAAATGCAGACCCTGGATTATATATATCCTTTCACTGGATGTGAAGGAGCACATCCACATTTGGGGCTGTGACAGGACATTCATCATCCTGCTCCTTCTCCTGGAGAGAAAGGAGAGCAAATAATTGCCAGTAAAAGGAGCACCTTAGAGCCCAAGGAGCTACTCCTCAAGGAGTAGATGATGTTTCCTCTTGCTCAAAGTATGGTTTAACTCACACATTCACTCCAGCACTATTTACCTTCAGAATGACACAGATGATTCTCGCTCAGGGCTGCAGAGAAGCACATGCCACACCCCAGAGCCTCACAGCACCAGTGCCAGCCATGGGGTGCTGGTAAATGCAGTGTGGGTTATCAAAGCAGACTAAGCAAAAACAAATTCATCACATATATAATGGTCACTCACAGAGCCCTGTGAAAACAATGACATGTGCATTGACAGATGTGTTTGTTTCCCCAAAGGACAGGGTAACCCAGGACAGGTATTGAAAACACAGAAGAGCCAAATACCATTTTATTAGTTTCTATACTGAGGCCTTTCCCATTGTTCTACCAGGTCTGTTCCATCTGAATGCTCATGGAAACAGAAAATACTTACCTGCTTCTCAACACCAAGGTGAATTTAATCAGAAAATTAATTGCTTTCATTTTTTCTGCCATAAACTCTTCAATTTGCTGTAGAAATTACCTAGGTGAAAATTTTCTGTGAGCAATGAAGTCCAAAAGGAAATGGTCTGTGCTGTTTCTTGGGAGAAAATTGCCTTTAGAAAAATCCTATTTCTTTACTAGAGTATCAAGGAGAGGTGTGATGGAAGAAAGAGATGTATCACTTTTAAGATTGATCATTAGGATGAATGAGAGAAAAACTGAAGGCTATAAAATATCTTCATAATCTATCACTACTTCTTACTCAATAATTGCACCAGTAACTGCCATCTTCACTATTTTTATGTAGAATCTTTCCCTGCCAAACTTGGCCCCAAAAGAACTGATGTATAATATCTAGTTCTCTATACACAAATCTAAAACTGCTGGCAGCTGCAAGAAACATGAATTACAACCAAAATACAACATTAAATTATTTTCAAACACATTAGCAGCCCATAGAACAGTCCTCATTTAACAAATGAGCAAGAATTTCTGAAAACAAGAATGTGGAGTGAAATACTTATCTTTTCAACCCTAGAGTCAAGCACTTGATAGTCTGTGCTGTTTTTGACTGGGG
Organism: Chloebia gouldiae; assembly: GCA_003676055.1. Lineage (NCBI taxonomy): Eukaryota > Metazoa > Chordata > Aves > Passeriformes > Passeridae > Chloebia > Chloebia gouldiae. The sequence goes on from QUSF01000022.1 coordinate 3,593,421, forward strand.
TCTATAAACTCAAACATATGATTTTCACAGTTTATCATTTCCTTGAAGTATTTTTTTTTCCCTAGAACATTTTGTTACACACCACGTGGAAGATGGGGATCATTAAACTGTGTGTTAAGGAAACCCAGAGAGCTCATGGAGCCTGTCAATACATGGCTCTGACAGAGTTAGGAGCCCCAGATCTCACACCATCACTTCCACTGCACACAGAAGAACACCTCTCAGGGTGCATCAAAGAGTCAGGAGGGGCTTATGATGTTTCATAACATCCAAGCCAAGATTGATTTCACCAGAGAAGGCACTGTTAAACCCCCAGATTCACAGTCACTTTCCAGAATGAGGATTCCCATCAGCAGCATGCTCTAATGGCTGATCACTGGCTGCTAAATAAAACCTGCATCTTGTTTTAAATAAATCCAGACTCAACACCAGCTCAAAGAAAGGGACATGGGAGACAGTGCCAAGATATTTGTGAGGAAAGCAAACAAGCCAAAGGCAATCTGGCTGCTCTGGCAGAATCTCCTTTCCTCATAGAAAAGCAGAGAATTTGAGGCAATACAGCTGCTGAATTATCTAATTGCTACAGCAAGGTGAGGACCGTTTTCCAGCCTCTGTTGTAGCAGATCTAAGTAGTCATGCTGTTCAAGGAGGAGGAAAAAAATGTGAATTGAGTAGGACCCAGGAATTCAAGAGCAGGAATAAGAAGAACCAAGTGCTAATTTAATGCAAACCCCAACTTAATGAAAAGACAGATAACTGGAGGTAATGAAAAGCCTAGCAATGATAAGAACAGGAGGTTGTACAGGCACGTAAAAGCACTTCCTGTGCACTTAAATGTGGGTTTGAGAGTGCTCAAAAAGAAAGCAATGAGGTAAATCAGAATCCTGTTGCCCAAGGAGCTCCTGGATCTGAGTTAAACTCACTGACTGTCACACAAAGGTTTCAGCAGCTCCAGCTGAATTGCAGAAAAAGCAACAATGAAAAAAGCAACAGCAATTGCTAATAGACTGAAGGAGGACTATTTCTGATATCAGTAATCCCTACTGACCACCTGCCTACATGCTGTCAGCTGACAATGTTCCCTCACCTCTGCAGAAGCAGAGTACCCTGTAGGGAGAAGAGGAAAAACAATGGGAATGAATAAATAAACAGAAGGGAAAGCTGATAAAACACAGAGGGTGTGTGTGTGGGGGGGAAATGCACTCAACAGACATGGCAGAGAAAACATGAATGGGGGAAGAACTAATGCAGAAGCATTCTGCAGCACAGAGAAAGCAAAATCTGCCAGAAAGATGCAATGGTGCAAAAGCAAAAAAAAAAAAAATCAGGAGTTATAAAGGATACTAATGTGGAGGAGCTGTTAAAGCCAAAGCAGAGCTGTTAAATGAACAATATCCACCTACATCCTTGCACAGAGGATGTAGGATCCTCACTGACCAAGATGAGAGCAGCAAAGGGTTTTAGGACCCTAGAAAGAGTTTCACAAGGACAAAGACTGCTATAGTCCTTAAAGAAGTGGAATTACCCATCCAGGCTGTTGACAGGAGAAATGGAGTTCTCTAACAGTGAGAAGGGCTTAGAAAGAATCGTGGAATCACCAGGAAAATCAAAGAGCTAGTTTTGTTACCAAAATAGAGACCTCGTTGCTATCTCATCTGAAGAAATTACTGTGAATGGCAGGCTGGAAGCTCACATATAAAGATATATTTTACAGTTACAAAGGGCTTATACATACCCCAGATTTGAGCATCTCTCAGAAAGCTACTCTCAGAAATGATCTCATTATGCCACTGGCAATAAGCAGCACAATAGGAGACAGACTACTCAGAGCCTAAAACTGAAGTAGGTGCAAAAGATAGCAGGGATTCAGAGAATAGATGGGGGAAATGACAGGACTAGGAGTACAATTTACTGCTCAAGTCCCTGTGAAGCTAGCAGAAAGACTGTTCATTCATTTCAATGAACTTTGGATCGGGCCCCTCACTTCTGAAGAGCTTTGAAGTTGAAAAATGTTAAATGGGCACTCAAAATTCTTATCAACAGAAAAATGTGGCTAAAGAGATGCCTATGAGTGTCTTTTTAACTTGCTTGAAAAGGTCAGAAAATTGAGAAGAATGTTGGCACATAGACTGTGATTTAATGGGATTTGAGGGGAACACTGCAGACACAAAGCATGGATAACACATGAAGTAGGATTTGAGCATCTCTTACAAGAGTTTGTGCACTATAGACTCATCAGGGCTATGTAAGAACTGCTCAAAAAGAAGATGAATCTAAACCAGGGTGGTTTTCTAACTTGTGAATGGCCTGGACATTTGCTACCTTATCATAAGTCAGAGCAAAATATTTTTGTGCAATTTCTTTGGCAGCAGTGCTGGTTTAGCAAACTTTTGCTCCCTGTATGTGCCCCAGCAGCTCCTTGTCACCCCAATATCAGCCTCGTGCCATGCAAGCAATTTTTTCCCTTGTGGGGTGGAAGCTGCTGCCTGAGGTTCACAGACATAAGTACCAGGAGGGCCTTCAAACACAGAACAACTATTCACCAGACACATCTTCCAGACTTTATTATTCCTCTGAGGTGTGTTGAAGCTTTCAAGAAATTCGGGATGTTTGCAAGAACTGGTAACACGGGTGTGCCTCAGCCAAATCACAGCTCATGCTGTAAGCACAGTTAAAATTTAACCTGGGAGATGTGACATTATAGCAGACACCAGTGGGTAAGGGCAGCTCAGCATGGAGATCACTTTGTGTCCCCACGCCACAAAACTAAAACACTCAGCAAAGCAAATTGTAAAGGGAAGGATTCACATACCTTCTGAACAGAGACTTGGCTTTCTCAGGATTTCTCCTGAGAGAAGCTGGGAGAGAAGCAGAGAAAATAAAATCAAAGCAATTCTTATCTTATTGGCTGCTCCCTGTTTGTGCCCATGTGGAATGTGTTCTGGAGATTATTCCCCAAGGTGATTGCTTGATTGGATTCTGGTGATGGTGCCTTGGATTCATTGACCAGTTGGATCCACAGCTGTGTCAGGACTCTCAGGAGAGAGTCACAGGTTTCTAGTTAGTAGTTAGTGATAGTTCTTGTTAGTGTAATACAGTGTAATAAAGTTATAGTATAATATACTAAAGTGATTAATTAGCCTTCTGAAATCATTGGAGTCCTGCATATCATTCTTCCCACATTTTGCTGTAGCAGGAGGCTGAGTAGGCAGGAGAGGTTTCAGACTGAAGTACAACTCTGCAGGCAAATCCAAGCAGTGCTGCCTGTCAGACCTTGCTCCATGGGTGAGCTGCTGCAGAAAGATGATGTTTACCTCCACACAAATCTCTGCTGAGTGCTCCCATATGGCACACACTGAGTGAAAAGTGACAAAAGCGATGGATAACTTGCACAGCACCTTCTTCAAGGGTGTCTCTGCAGCCTGGAGCTAACTGCATATCTTGCAAATATACTTCATGGGTTTAGAACTTTCTGTTTTCCCCCTTTTTTAATAAAAATAAATCCATTAGGGCCACAGTCACACTATGTTTTGATTTCAGTTCATTTATCCAAGTTAAATTAGCTGGTATGCAGTTGAGTAGGAAACAACACTGACACCATAAACCATGCAAAGTAACTGCAGAATGTGGGATGATAATGGTGGAAAGTTACTGTGGGTCTGGAATTTATAGTCACTGAAACAGCAACCACCAAACAAAAATCTGTCAGCAAATCACTACCTAGGTAATTTCCTATTGTTTTATTTGCCATGTCTGAGTGATATTTATTGTGGTGGCACTATACATTTATAATCAGCATGTCATATTTATTATACATAAAGCTTTGCAAAAGCAGAATGGCTGCTCTCTTTAGTCTAAAAAAGAAAAGATGAAGAAACCCAAACCCTTCCTAGAGACGACATGTGGTTAGCTGTTAGCCTGATGTTACAGGAAGAAATTTTTTATACACAGGTGCAATTTTAATACATGTATTTTAATATATACTGACATCGAATCAAGAAGGAAAAAAGAGTTTAAGAAAAAAAAACTACCAAAAAACCCCATGAACACCATCCTCTCCCATTAGGCCATAGAAATTGACTCCCACTGTTTACTTGACAGAACTTGGATGAGTCTCAGTGGACTCTGTGTTTACGGGGAAAATGGCAAAGTTCAGAAGTTCCTCATCCCCCACACACCTATAATTATCCTGTTTTCTGCAGTTTGGTCAGAAGAGGGATGAACGTTCACTCTTTCCAGCAGTTCTATTTTCATCCCTGCATCACTTTTTGACAGTAAAATATGTCAGAATTGGAAACCATCCTGTGTCAAATGACATCTAATTTGCCCTAAACTGAGGAGAGAACTCAATCACCTTTCCCACTTGCTCCTGCACATCTTGTCCTTACCAAGGGTCAGGAGCAGACACTTGTGCTCACTTGTGTTAGCTGAGACTCAGCCCAAAATATGGACCTCATTACCTCCCTTGGCACCTGAGCACTGAGCCAAACCTGAGCTGCTATCCACATCCAAAAAAGAAAGAAGTGATGGATATAAGATGGAGATAAGACCTATTTTCTTTTCCATGCAATCTTACTTGGCTTTTTATTATTCTTTTTTTTTTTCTTTTAATAAAGAAGCAATAACACCGTATTTTCTTGCAAAAAGAATATCTATCATCTTATTCCTCAAAGAGAAGTTCCCAGTGGTAGTAATGCTTATTCTGATCATCTCCTCAGTTTTACTGGTCCTGCTTTCTTCCTCAAAAATATGCTCCTTATGTCCATCACTTCAACATGCTCTGCTAATCTGAGAAAGTGTTTGAATCCAACCAGACTAACTACTGCTCTGTGGTTTACCATTCTGTGCTTCTGGAGGCAGCCTCTATTCTTTCATCCCTCACTAAATAAAGATGTTTTTAACTGCACCCTCATTTAGTTTGAATGAAATTTCAGTTCTTATGCCCACAGTTTGAAAGAGGCTTACAGCAATATTCACATTTATTAGCTGGAACCAATAACAAACCAAACACTTGTCATTTTGCATTGCAGCTCTGATCTTATTTTCTTCCTTCTTCAAAGCTATTAAAAAATAAATAAATCAGATACGAGAACAAAACGTTCAGCAATGGCTCATGAATAGTGATGCTTTTATTCTAGGAGCAGTTTGTGGTTTGGTTGTTTTTTTCCCCCACACCTTTTCTGATTGTCATTGAAATGGTTGACTGGTTTTGTCATTGTATTAATTTAATTTTTAGTTAGTTCTCTGATGTCTATCAGAATATATTTGGGATGCTGCCAAACTGCCAAAGAAAATTGGTCAAGAAAGAACAAGAAAAGAAGGGGGAGAAGAAGTTTAAAAAGTGACATCTTCAGAGAAGGCCACCAAATATTGGAACTCAAAAAATCCGAAACAATTCCCTGCCCTGCCACAAATGCCTCCAATGACTATGGGCAAATCACATCAATTCACCAACTCTGGCACTCTAGGGCTATCACGCATTCTTTTTGCCAATCTGTCTTCCACCAGAAAGAAACCAAAATTCTTGGGGAAGGAGGAGTAGAGAAGTTACCCCTGCCCAGGATTCAGTAGGAAATACCATCTGTTTTCTGTGAGTCTGCTCCACAGATCACGACATCAAAGTGGGAAAGTTTAGCGTTTGTATCCTAATTCTGGTAACCAATTTCCCCTTTCTATAACAGCTGTGCTGCTGGAAAGCAGGACCAGGGCTGGATGGGGGATTTAGCTTCCTGAAACTGAAAACTGGGGCTGGAACTCTAAGCAAAGTAAAAAAAAAAAAACACTCAACTAATATAAAAGTGGATTTTTAAAATTATTCATTGACCTCACATATTTTAGTCACAATAATTTTTCTTTAATTGACAGAATTTCCTTTCTTTCTTTTTCTTGTCACTTATGAAGTTGGCAGAAGTAGGAATACTACTGAGTGACTGTCCAAATGCCTCCCAGAAGTATTCAGAGCAAGAAATATTAGAAATTAATTTGTTTTGTTTAGTTGGGCATGAGAAGAATATTAGTAGTTTGATAAATTATGTTTGTTCTCAGTGGAAAAGAGGCTGCTCCAGGAAAAGATAAACAAAATGTTTATTTTCTTAGGAACTAAAGGCACATGTACCCCTATTGATCTGTTGGAAGTACATATTGTGCCCCAGCTGTTACTCTATGGCTCTTGAGGAAATCAACAGCATGCTAGGAAATTGAACAGTAGTCAAAATAAAAAATAAACATTCTTCCTGACGTGTACAGTGTTTTTAGGTAACATGCAATTATATAAATGTGAAGATGAGGAATGCCCAGGGATAAGAATAGGCTGAACAGCGTGGGATAATTCATAGCCATGGCCTGAGGGATGTGTGGGACATGGACAAAGAGTTCAGTTAAAAAAAGTGATTTACAAGCTTCATCTTTCCAATGCCAACATTGCCTTTTGGCCAGGAAAAGCTGTGTGCATGCACTGCTCCACACAGGGCCTGTGCTTGCAGGTATCAGCATCTGTGCATGAGCAGGAGCAAAACAGGATTAGACCTTGTAAATTCCATCACAATTTACAGCTGCCAACACGATCCTTTGGTGCAAAACAGACTCACATCACACATACACAATAGACTTGGTTCCAGCAAAAATAGACAAAAACACCTGCTCCTTTCTGTGTTCCTCTGTGCACTCTTACACAGAGCTTGAAGAGAGGTCTGGGTAACAGTTTACCAGCAGATACACAAAATTATAACTCCTTTAAGCATAAATCATTTCAGTCCAGGCTAAAAAATGCCAGTGGAAGTGTCAGTACCACCTTGTCTAAAGCCAAGTCTCACTGTCTTAGGTTTTCTAAGGGGCCTATTACACTGAGATCTAAGTACAAGCAAGGAAAACACCACTCTCAAATAATTGGAACAATTTTAAAGCCAATTTTCCTGTCAGTTCTGTACAGAATGAACATTCTTCTACAGAGCCCACAGGTTTTTAAAACATATGAAGCTTTTACTGTGCCAAAGGACTTTTGTCTCCTGTACACAATAGGAGGCCAGCTCCTATATCAATGGACATTAAGCAAGTTAAATAAAATTTTTAAGAACCAACTCAATTCATATAGGCTGTATTTCTGCAGAAGTTGAGGGATTTATACTAAGCTATAGATAATTCTCTCCACTGTCCTTGCCTGACTGACAAGAATAAAATCCCAAATAGAAACCAATACTAGGAGCACTTATCCCAGTCTAACTCCTCAGTTCACTGCACATCAACAGAATACCCTGTCACCAAAAAGCCAAACTAAACACATTTACTGTTGCTCCCTGAGGAAAACAAAGTTCTTCAAGCATCACTATGGTCTCACCTTCAGATTACAGTACATAAATTGCTGCATTTATGAGATTGGGGTCATTCCAAATTTCAGCCCTGGGCTGCCATGCAAAGGCTGTCCACGAAGTGAAAGAGGCAAGAGGTTCTCACAGAAAAATAGGGGCTTATGAAAAGTGATCAGAGTCACACTGAGATGGCTCTCATCTTAAAATTGTCTGTTCTGAAACTTTCAAGCTTTATTTTGGGTCTCAAATGAAAACTGAACTGGACAGTTCATTCAGGAGGCAGTATTCACTCGGTGCCACCAGGATTTTTCAGTGCTCATTCCAGCTGTGACTGCCTCCTACCTGTCCTGGTTTTTCACTTAAAGGAATATATTTTGAACTGATTGTGCCTGGAAACATCTGACACAGATTAAGCCATAACACAGCTGGCTGGAAATTTCAACCCATGCTGCTTCCTCAGCCACTTCTCCCATGGGAGACATCACCTGAGCTCCGTTCCCTGGGGCTCTATCACACAAAAGGAAATCACTCAGCTTCACAGCCCTGAACCTGCTCTGGCAAGAGGCCACCAAAGCACACACGGGGAGGGTGAAAGGCAGTGGGACACCAGCCAGCCCCTCAGGCTGTGCCTTTCCAAGGGGACAGGCCCCAGGGTGAGGGCAGCCCCCCTCCCTGACACCAGGGAGGCTCCCCAGGAGCAGTGGTGGCACAGCAGCAGCCTCTGGAACCATCAGAACCATCAGCTCATCTGCTAGGATGGCCATTAGGCTGAAGGCACCTGGCTGAGAGGCAGCAGGGGAAAGGAGAAAAACACAAAAAAGAGGGGAAAAAAACTGCATGGAGATTATCATTAGTGCATGGAGGAACCAATACTGGGAGGTGTTTTTTCGTGTGTCTGAGGTACAGAACAGCTGCTTAGCTAATAGCATTATACAGGATCATGACAGAAAAGAGCATTAGCTGTATTATAGTGCAGGAAAGAAAAGAATTATGGGCTGCATATTTTGTTCCCAAAGACTAATAAAATGAAAAGGGTTCTGCTGAAGCCACTAAGGCACCCTTCAAATCACATACATTATAAATCAGCAAAGCCCTGAGGCATCATGTTTATATAGACACTTAAATTTAAAACAAAAATACTCAATCTTCATTTCTGAGTAGAGATTCAATTACTTTGAGCTTTAGAGTCTGAATAATATGAAGTAGAAAACTAAGTTTTTTCCCCAAGGTATCTCTCACTTGTGAACCATTTAAATCACCTAGTTGCATGAAGCAGACAAAACAAATTATGCCAAAAAAGCAACAAGATTAGTCTTTTATCTGTGAAAACCAGTACAAACTGTGAAATAGAAAAAGATGCAAAAAGCACTTGGGCTATGAAGCACCATGAAGCCCTCATCAGCTGTACTTCTTTCTTTTCCCTAATTCTATAAAGCTCTTCACAGAAAGGCAGGAAATATTTTATTACTGCAACTATTTGATAAGCTGGTCTTAATACTCTTTCACTGTCTAGGTGAATCAGTGCCAGCGTAGAACATAACGAAATTTCAAACTTAATGCAATAGAAGTTATTATGATGACAGCTAGAAAGTTCATTGAGACTATTCTGTAACAGCAAGTTCTTTTGTTTACCTTTTATCTTAATTTTTTTTCTTTTTCATTATTTTCTGGTTTTTTTTAATAAAATCAGAGATTGGCCACTAAGGCTTTGGTTCTATACATGAGAAGAGGAGCACACATTGCTACCTCAGATTAGCTCAGCTGAGTTCAGCAGAGTCCAGCAGAGAGAAATGCACCAACAGCAAGTTAAAGGAAAGAAGTCAAAAGATCTGAGCTTCTCTAAAAGTCCAGGTTTGCAAAGCTGGGGGTTCCTCTGGTCCCTGTGACATGCTGCTGTATCAGCAGGGTGTAAATCCAATTGCTTCCTCACACAGCCCTTTTACAGCCAGTGCTCAGCTACTGCAATGTCACCTGAGGTAGTTCTGCTCCTCCTGTGAGAGTAACTCCTGCAGGGGTTATTGCAGGGACAGGAAAATTGTAGAATTTTTTCATGAGTAACACTGAGGCAGGTAAAATCCAATTCCAAGGCTCCTGAACTTCCAGGCTCCCATAAATATTACAGTAAAGCCAGATCCCCAAGGAAGCAGCCAGAGGTATGGGTTTGAAAGGGTTCTTAGAATCAGATCAATACCTGTCTGCCTGCAACCAAATGCAGATTCACTTACCTGAGTCCAGCAGCAGCCAATGTCACTTTATGCATCTCTGCCAACTACATATAGATCTCCCTTAGGTTCCTGAAGGTTTGTTTTTCTTGCCAGCCAATTCCCTTTCATTCTGCAACCACTTCTTAAAGCTTTTCTACTTCTTCATTACCAAAATAACTTCCTCATTGGAACTTACAGAAATAAAAACCCTGTAAGTCATTGCCTTTTTATCAAAACACAGGAGACTCTTAAAATAATTGCAAAAGTCCCAAGTTTTTGACAAGATAGGCACAAGCACATAGACCCTGTGAAGCTGAGAAATGCATTTCTCACAACCACTCTAGTTTTACAAGCATTTGGGCAAAGCTGTGTCCAACACTCCTGCTGTAATGATCCACCAGAACCATGTGCTCTTCCCATAGACACTACAAAGCCCATCTCTGGTTGGGCATGTGCTGACATGCAGAATCCTCAGCACCACCAGAGAATGCTGAACTGGGCCTAAGATGTATAAATAAATGCATTACCCTCAAGGTAAAATGAGTCCCTGGGCATTTGGAGTAGAGCAAAGTAATAAAAATCCAAGTAACCAAAAACCAAGGATGGACTTGCAGCCTTTGCCCAAGGCTGCAGGTCTGGGGCTGAAAGGCAGCAGTGTGAGTTTGTGTCTAAGTTTGCTCTTAGAGCAAACTGCAGCCTGGCCCTGTGACATGGCCAGACCCACCAGACTCAGAGAAATCCAAACAAATTGATTAGCTGGGACCTGCAGCAGGAAATCAGCACAAGATTTTGCTCTTGAGTTTTCCAGCCATCTTTTTGCACTATAGTAGCACAATGCAATGATTGGGAAGGAACTTTCTTAAAAGTCTCCGTGAAGGGCTCTCAAGCTCTAAAGGATTCTGCTAACAGTCCTCTGAGGCTGCTGAATGTCACTTTATACTGCTTCAGAGGTGCAAAGCAGCCTTATCTGGACCAAAAGCATGGCCTTCAGGCCTCCAGAGATAAAAGGCCGGAGCACTAAACCATTCTGTCTTGCCAGCCATAATAAAGAGCCATTTAATTTAGCCAAACTCATTTAAAATAGAGATTGATAAAGAACAGGACCAGATTATTTAATAACAAAAATGAAACTACTCCTCTGGGTTGGATGACACTCCAACATTCTTGCAAGAGAGAGAAATGGTAAAATGTTTAATAGAATTTACAGCATTTCATTCAGATAAAAGAGGATGCTCAATTTATGGGTGGTGTTTGGCTCAGAGCAGCAATAAAAGTCAGGTCAATAAGTGATTCTTTTTCCTGACTTGGAAAAAATATTCTGACTAAACAAAGAATCACCATAAACCACAAACAGGCAGAGAAAGGAGTCCCCTGATATCAAGGCCCCCACTCAAGGCTTTCTTTTCTCTAACTGGAAAATTTCAAAGCAAGGCAAATCACTTATGTGATGTCTGTAAATAAAATATTGTCTAGGAAAATAAGAACACTCAGTTGGAAATAAGTCACAAAGTCATTCCCCGGGGGGAGGGGAAAGAAAAGTTAGTCTTTTTAATTAAAAATACTTAACAAGGTTATCTGTGAGCACACAAGTTTTATTTGATTAAATTAAGAGTTCCAAACTTAAGAAAATCCTGAATAATAAAATAACAGCAAAAAAAAGTACAGGCATTTTAGAGCAATGTTGAGAGCTTGTTGCAGAGTACCCATGGAAATTTCTCTGTCTAATGGGGGAAATGGAGGTGCAGAGGATTTTAATAACCCAGCACTAGAGCATGCTCATCTTCTCTGCTTCTCAAACACTTTCTAATAAGGCACTGAGAAAGCCTGAGCAAACTGCAATGAATACTTCAGGAAATATGGAAAAAAACTTCTGCAAACTGAAACAGCAGCAAAGTGAGCCCAAAGTCCTTGAGATTCTGTGGACTGCTTTGCTCTTTATCCTGCTAGCAGCAGAATTTTATTTAGGTCCCACAGTCTAGGACTGGACATACCCAGAGTGAGAAATGCTCCTCTGGCTTGGAGAGGTTTAATGATCCAAACTAGAGTTAAAAGGGAGAGAGCTGTATGAAAAATGGGATTTGCCCTATTTTACAACTGAAAAGCATGGCACAGACCCATTAAATGAGCTGCCCAGGGTCACATATACTCTGTGATATAGTCAGAAATTAAATCCAAGTCTCCTCAGTTTCATGTCAGTGCCTTTACCTTAGACTAGCATTTCACTGTTAAAAAACACTAACAAATCAAGCCCTGCCCTATCCCAGCAGTGAGGTAAACCATCCAGTTTGTGTGACAGGCAAACCGAGAGAAATGAGAATTATAGGCAATGAAATCTGTCAGAAGCTCATTTGTTTTGAAAGGCAGGTCACTAATTCAGGTGCTTAACTCAGGAACCCACTCACAAACCCTTAATCCCAGAGCTCACTCTCAGCTCACTCTGAATATTTCAGAGTTTTGCACTGCTGCTGTGCAACCCCACTATATCTTTTAATTGCACCATCACTCTCTGCAGACATTCCCCTGGTTCCTAGGCTGGAACTACTTGAAACTTATTCAGTAAATACCCACTGCCAAGCAGTGAACCTATTCCATTTGAGCTGGAAGGAGAACAGCCAAATAAGAGCATGACTCAAAGCTCCTCAGACTAAAGAGAAAGAGAAGAGGAGATGGAGGAAAACCCACAAACGGAAACTTTCTGGTTCAACTGTACCAAACACCAACTTATTTATGAAACTGATTGTTTTCAAAGATTTCATGCCAAAGGCTGGCAGGCAGCTACCATGGATTAGTGTCAGGCTGCAAGTGCAGCTATAAGGAAGATGGGGAATGGGCCAAACAAGCTTTTAGCTACTGCTTCTTCTGCCTGGAACACATATTTATTTCTCCTGAAATGCCCATGTGTGGAGGCACAAATCCAAACTCTTGTGTTCTTCCTCCTTGAGGTCATAACAACACCAGGCATCACATCCTTGGAATTACTGCATTTTTCAAAAACATTCTTACAAACAAAAAAAAAAAATGACAGTTAAGTTTCTGGGCTTGGATTTTTTTTAAGCACCATGGAGTGAACAGTGAGAATAACAAGACTGAACACAGTGATGTGGCCAGACTATTGCCTGGCAATAATCTCAGCATGAGAAAAGCCTCTCTGGCTCTCTAGGAACCACCCTCAGGTTTGTTTGCATCAGGCTTGTAATTTTGTACACATGCCCCAAGCCCTGCACTTCTCAAGAAATTATCTCTGATAATTGCTGATTTATGCTCATAGACTTGGAGGAGCAGGTTCAGTAGGCAAAGAATATTCACTGTATGTTTCCTGCTTAGGGTATTATTATCTTTAAGACATCAAAACAAAAGGAGGACATGATTGGATTACAATCAGCCACCATGCATATCATTCTCTATCTCTTTTGCTTCACGCTGTTTTCTAAGACTTTGCAGTGTATGAACAGTCCCTCAAGGTCATTAGGGTAAGCTGTGGTATAAATTGGATGCTTAAAGTGTTACACTTCAATTCAACTTGAATTGCATTTTGGCAGGTGGAATATGGAGATTACTAAAGAATATACACAGTAGAACTGGGGCTTTAAATACTAACTACCATCCACAGTACAAAAAAATGTAACAAGTTACAAGTGAGAGATAGGTGTTTTATGAATAGTCTGAATTCACACAGGTTTGTCTTAGGATGATGATTTGGGAGGAAGAGAGATTTTAGTAATGCCATTAAATGCAATCCCTAAAGCAATACATCAGAGTAGAGTAACAATCTGTACACAGATACCACGTCTCTGTGTCCTAACATGACTGAAGTCAAAAAATAAAATTAAATTTGGTTTAGTCAGCATCCTGGACATGACACAGTAAAGCTGTGTTTTCTGAAGAGAAACAGCAGAAAAACTTTAAATATACTGACTCCATTTACTCTTAATCCCCTTGCATTCACAAAATGAGTCTAAGTCTGTCAGAACCAGGAAGATGCTCCATGTAGCCTAAATCTGGATCTGAAACAAGAAGAATGTTCCTACTCATTACAGCCACCACCCCTGAAAACCTTCCAGTTCACTGATTATATTTGTAGGCTCTGGGAACAAAAAAGGGACAAACAACAATAGGCAGCTTGGCTGGAGAAAAATTACCCGTGATAAAAGACAACAGGTGATCACTCTAATGCTCCAAGCTGTCTTGGCTACCACTTCTATCCCATTGCTCAAAACCACAGGAAGATTTTTTTGAGGAAAGGAAGCTGTTATACCAAGTCCTTCAAAGGTCGAGATGAGCAAGTGGAAGGTATTTGGTGAGATAATCAGAAAGGAAGGGAAATAAAAATACCAAGGTGGGGAAAAGTGAGAGCCATTTATTTTCACTTGAGCATTCACTTTTCTGCTTAATACCACTAGAATTTAGCAATGTAAAATCATTTATCATTTATTTCTTAAAAGCTGTCCACAGCTTGAGTGGCACATTAAATACAACAGTGTTTTTTTGCATGGTCAGTGACATCAGAATCACCCAGAGCTGAGGTGTCAGAGAGCTCTGGTGCTGCTTTTTTCCACTTACAGGCACAGGCACTGCACACACTGGATCCAAAAGGGTCAGGGAAGAGACACTTCCCAAAAGCTGAAAAGAAAGAACCACTTCTACACACTTGACACCTAAATAACCTCGGGGTCAGTCAATCCATCTCATCTGGATCCAAGGACACTGGTTTAGAATGAAGCTTTCTACAGTCCTCATATTCTATTTATAAAGAAAGGAGCTTGTGAAGGTAGATTTGTCTAAGATATAGGTTAAGAGTTGAATACAAAATCAAAACTATTCATTTTTTTACTTTCCTTTTGTTGTGCAAGGCTATCAGAGCATCTCCAATGCTGAAAATGTGATTCATGTCAGTGTATGTCACTATAGATTCAGAAATTAATATTTAAGCATAAAAGTTTAACACCACCACCTGAATCACAAATTTAAAGTGAGCTTAAATTGGTATTTCAATTAAAACTATTTCATTTGAATAATAATTCTGATATTGTCCTAATAAGAAGCAGTAGAACTGATCTGATACTTTTTTTCATTTTCAGACTGCAGGAAGCATTGATATTTCTGTTTTTATTTCAGATTGGAATTTTGTTCTGAAACAGAGGTTCCAGTAAAAAAGCAGCTCTTACTCCTGAATAGGCTGGCTTCATTTTTCCTTGGGTAAGGGAAATGATACAATTACTGTGTTTGTTCTCCTTTTCCAAAGAACATTCCTGACATCAGGGGTACAGCATTTCCCAGCCACCCTCAGGACTTCCCCCTGACACAGGAGGACCCTGAGCTGACTCCATGAGCACAGCCCTGTGAAAAAGCACTCATTAAACTTCACAAGACAAATATGGGCAGTGGAATTTTGCAGAGTTCTCACCCATCCTCAGGCATGGAACAGACCAGAAATACCAATAATGTAAGAAGAGACACTGAGAATAAGGCTTCACTTGTATTTGCCAATCTTGCCTTTAAGATGTAAATACGGAACTCAAAGCTATGCAGGTCATTGGTGTTTTTCTGGGAAGTTGACTCACTGGTGTCAACATTTCCAGAAAAGACCCTGGCTCTACCTCAATAAATCACCACTGTGTGTGAAGACATACATCCCATCAGTTCCACAAAAAGGTCATTTCATTAAAGAACATACTGAAAGACCAATTTAAATGATGAAGTCTTTCCTAATAGTTATAACCCATTGGAAACATGTGCCAGGTTGGGTCTTTTCTGGAGATTATTTATTTAGTTAATTATTTAATGGCTGAATTTTCACTTCCATTATGTGGTATAGTCCTTTGTGATAAGCCTGCAATAAGTTATTTAGTCAGAAAAGAACTCATAGCCCTAAAATTTCAGAAAGCTATCTTGATCCTTTAATCCAGCTGTCTTCTCAATGTTGTGAAGTTCTCCTTAGCAGATGGACTCTGATAAAAGTCTCAGAGATTTTATTTATCCTTTCCTGCAGGGGAAAAGGTCACCCAAGCAAGACCCTCCACTTCATCCTCAAGACACACAGAGGAGAAAAGGAGTTTCTGTTATCCCAGGGAATGCAATGTCAAACCCCAGAGTGGGAGCTTTCCTTACAAAACACGTGACCCATCACTGTTCTTACCCTTCCACTGAAACACAAAACAAATAATGAGGTTTTGAGTAATGCTATCTATTTCACATGTAAAATAAATCACTGTTCAGAACAGAGAGCATAGAGCAACCTGTGATATAAGGAGTGAGTTTCTAAAGAGAAACTAGGAAATCAGCCTCCAGATGGAAACATGCTTGTAAGACTGAAAACAAACCTTGGTCATCATTTGAGCCCATATTACCTCAATTGTAAGAACTGTGCCTCTGCAGAGAGCTGCCTACAAGTGCTGCAGTTAAATCATATGGTAAAAACCACAGGTCAAAACGCCCCTCGTTAAGTAAAGTGGGGCAAAATAGCCAATATCCTTCACCCATTTCCTTTGGTCAGTGCCAGATACAAACCAGCAGCAAGAGCTGTAACATCCACATGCCACTTCCTTCCTCCCAGGTTTCACTGTCATCTCCCCTGACCACACAAAAAGCCACCACATTATGTATATACATCATTTCAGACCTATCTTTGGAAATAAACTAGAACTCAGCTGATCAGTTTGTTCCTCACAAACACCATAATTAGGCTAAGACATATTTCCTGGCTCTGACAGATGAAGTGCATGGCATGTCTGAAAGGAAGAGCTACGAAACAATCATGGTTTGCAAAAAGTACCTCAGAGGAAAATGACATTGACAGCTGCCAAATAAAAATGATACAGGGTTGATTTGTCTCTCAGCTGGAAACATTTTGGGAGGAGTGGATTTTTAACTGGAATCTCCATTTTTGGTGAACAGAAAGGGATAAATGGGAATATAACACTAGTTCATGAGGACAACATACCAAACGCTACTGGTGCAAAGCTGTCATACACGAAAAGAAACAAACAAACCAAACCAAGAGAGAGAAACAATCCCTTCCCCTAGATGATATACTAAGAGTGTGATAGGTTTGAAGATCCCTTATAGGATTTACAAAAGAAAATATTTTCAAGGTAATTTGCCCACTGCATGCCATACTTCCATAAAGGAATAGTCTCTTTGTTCATATGGGTTTGGAATGCAGACAGAATTTCTTCCATACCTTGGGATTATGAAAACAAAAGGGTCAATGTATTAGTTTTGTGGAATAATTAATAGATACTTCCAAAGTATGTTTGTCATACTGGAAATAGGCACTGCCCAGCTGTCCCTACCTTTCAAGGCAGGGACATGTCTCTGGGTAAATGCTGATTACTCCACAGGAAAATGTACATACTAATGTGTGTTGAGACAAGGGCTTAAATGGATTATGGACTTCAGGACAACAGTCTCGTATTGACTTCTCTGTAACACAAATCCCTGCTCCTCTCCTGACAGATTTATTCTCTGGTGTTCACAGCACTGGTCCTGCTTTCTCTGGACTGGAGCTAGTAAGTCAATATACTGATCTGTTTGAAAAAATTAAGTAGCATTAGCAGGAATAATTTGGAAAGGAGAAATTCTTCATGACAGCCCTCAAGCAACCATGGGATGTGAATGACAAAGGGCAAAACCTTCCAAAGAAAAGCTGTGCATGCACAAGATGTCACTCTGCAGAACACCCACTTAACCTGTTTTATTTATGAAGCTCAGAGAAGTTATTGGTTATTGATATATCAATACCATTTCTATTATATCCAGAAATCAAAAAAAAAAATCAAGCCTAAACCACCAACCCTTCCAGACTGTGGGCTGCCATTCTCACCCTCTTGCTTCCAAAGACATTTACTCTCAGCTAAACATTAAATTATTGGTATTTCAGTATAAAGCAAAGCCACAACACATAATGCTACAAGCAGTGAGCTGAAAGCCTTTTCTCCGTTCTTGTAAGATTAGAAAACATTGTTGCATTCCATTTCAAGCCATTTCCCAGAAAAAGGGTCATGATGTTGTCCATCAGATCCATTCTCTTCCACAATTTTTTCCTTTCATACAACTGCTAAATCTCCTAGTGTGCTTTTTGGCAGTAGTTTTTATTCTGTTTTGTTTTCTAACACACATGCCATTTGTCATCTGTAGGTTACACTTTGTTGACAGGGTAGACTTGTACAACTTTCACAGGCATCAGAACATTGGCCTTATCTCCCTTGAAAGCCTCAGCAAATAAGCTAAGCCCCAGGGTCTTTCAAGGAGACATGGTCTTAAACAATTAAAATCCACATTAACAGAAGTATTTAAATATGTGCTAAAATTATTAAAAGCACCTGGCCTGCTATTGGAAGTTCAGTGACCACTTGGCCATTTCTTGCTATTCAAGCCCTGTACATCCTTAGGGCAATTCCCTCCAGAAGTGGGAATCACCCTGGTGCCACTCACAACTATGCTAGAGCAAAGTATCTAACCAGGATAATTTTCCTTCAAAGAAAATTGCCCCTACTCACCTGGAGAAGTGATTTCTGGTGGATGCAGTCCCAGTGCAGGTGCATGGGCGAGGTGCTCACCAAGGGAAATGCTCCCAGCCTCGTGCCAGGTGCTGGCTGCAGCCACCAGCACATGCAGAGTGTCACACCAGCTGTGGGGACCATCCCCAGCAATGAAATGGCACATCTCTCTAGTAAAAATGTGGCAAACCCCGGCACAGGGAAGAAATGATGTGTCTAGTTCTAGATCAGAAGGTTGAAGGATAGCTTTATTAAAACTATACTATATTACAATAATATACTATTTAAAGAGATGCTGTACTATTCTACATACTTACATCTTACCTAACTCAAACTCGTGACTCTCTGCTGAGAGTCTGAGCCACAGCTGGATCCAATTGTTCACTGACCCCAAACAACTTTCACCAGAATCCAACCCAGCCATCACTGCAGGTAAACAATCTCCACACCACATTCCACATGGGCAAAACAAAGGAGCAGAGATAAAGATTGTTTTCTTCTCTCTGTGCTTCTCCTGAGACACAGAATTATGTCTCTCTGTCCAGAGAATGTGAAAGTCACACAGCTCCACTTCTAGGGATGATTAATGGCTGGGAGACCACTGCAATTGTGAGACACTGACCAGTACTGAATAACTCTGTAAGAGAAGCATTTGCCATAACAAAAATGGGACAAGGGCACAAGCAGACTCAGCCTGGGAAGGCAGGGACTCCAGCAATCTGACATAAAAATACAGTCATTGCTTCCTTCTCTTGGTAGGAAAATAATATCCTTTTTAAATATGCCTCAGAACTGCTGCTTTAAAATCCTCAAATAACCATCGTTAAATTGTTCCTCTTCAAGGATCTGACATTGAGCAAGGCAAAATTTTTCTTGCACAGGTTAGGAGAAAAGAAAAAAAAGACATAAAAAAAAGCGTGAGATAAATTGCCAAAAGAGGGAGTTAGCCTCTCAGAGGAGACACAAATCTATCCAAAAAACCCATTTATACTGGAGAGTGGGAAAGGTAAGCACAGCATGAAACAGCCCCAGAGGAAAACCCTCCCTTCACCTTGCAACCTGCACATAGCACAGATAGAAATACAGCCCTGAAAACATTGACATACTTGGTCTTGCCATTAAGAAAAATTTTACTGACCATTTTTTAGACAGTCTGCAGACATAAAGAGAGGTCCTAATGCTGGTTATCTTCATAATACTCACAAACTTTATTAGATATAAGCATCTGACTAAAATCAGGAAGACAAAACCCAGCAGAGCCAGGCAGTAACTCACAAGAGAGGACAGTAATTGTATGTCAGAAATGCCAGAGTCCCAAGCATAGCCCACCTGACTTACATCAAAGAAATGCACTTGGCAGTGCCAACCAGACTTGAATTTAGGATTTATGCAGTTCTAGAGTGAATATGAGGGAAAAGTGTAAGGAAGTCTCCCAAACCACTCATACCCTGCATAAAACTGAATGGTAAATCATCAACCTTCAGCCCAAGGAAAAAGCAACCAAACTTATGCTCCTTTCATCTCTTCTGTGTTCACATCACAGAGATACATTTACAAAGCCAAGTTTGTAAACTGGCCAGGAACATCCTTCTTGTCCTTTTAAGGCTGGGCCACAGAAGGACACCTTGACCTCAGCACACCACTCTGATTACAGTGCTTCCAACAGAGGCCAGCCTGACCAGGTGACCCTGTCAAGGGACTGACACTCCTGCCATGCCCATATTCACCTCAGATCACATTGGCTTGACTTCAGGAGAAATGGTTTGCACTTTCAGAGCCTGGAAAGTTATACGTACATTCTGAATTTTTAGAAATTCCCTCCCGCAAGCTGAAGGCACAATAGCCCATGCTTGTTCACACAAGCAAACCCTCACTTGCACAGCTTGCCCAAAGGAATAAAGGGAGCTTTATGAGAGAAGAAGGCAGGCACAAGACTTAGATCATGCACAGCCCCAGCTGAGATAGCTTTTAATTTCTCAATTGTCACAAGAGTGAAAAGAAACATCCCTTTCACACAGACAAGAAGCAGAAGGTTACAAACTGCTCTGTTATACAGCTACAATCAACACACATCAGAAGTGTGAAGCAGAGTGGCACTGCTCATAACAATTAGCCCAATGGTGATTGCAAATAGTGAGATTGCCAGAAACAGCAACAACAGTGAGTCAGAGCTGCCTCTGCTGTGCACTGGCAGCTGGTGCTCCCAGTGCAAATCAGAAGACACAAAGATACTCTCTGAACCTTCAGCTCTGTGTCACAGTCACTCCTTCCTCCTTCGTGGTTTTTACCTTCCCAGGGCTGTGCATTGCTGGCTTGTCACATCCATGGACCACCAGGCTCTGCTCTAACACAGGCAGGATATCCAGGTACATGATGCTACCTGGATCCACCACAGTGCAAGTCTGAATCCCACCAGGGTGGATATAAACGTGCAAGAATTGTTTATATGTGGGATGTGACTGCCACGGGACAGACAAAGGAAACACGCCATGAATTAAATCCTGCCACTCTTCCCAGTGCCAGCACTAAACCCATGATTCACTGGGGACAAGGATAACCTTCAGGCCTTTTTTAATCTCTCTCCCAGTCTTCTGCCTGCTTAGAGGAAAATTCTCCCTTGCTGGGAGATTATACTGGGGGAAGATCCCCTCTGCTCTCTTCCCTTGCCTCCTGAACAACAGCAGGACAGAAAGGAAGGCTGAGGCACAAATCAAGAAACATTTGATCTGGTATGTCACTCCATTTTGTATGTTTCTCTTGTTTTACAGTTACATTTCAGTTCTCTAAATTGATGAATAGCCCCATATTAAAGCCTGGATTTGCAGAAACACTGAGTGACCACAGCTTGGGTCAGTTATTTGACAACAATAGTTTTACAGCCTGGTCAAAACATTGCAGCCCACTTCCAAATTTCATTAATGAGCTAGGTCTACAGGTTTTTTTTGCCTTGCACTCTACTTCAAAATTCCTCTTTTCCTTCTTACCCTATCCACGAGGAAAGTTCCTTACTGAAAAGAGGTTTGAAAATCAAGACTTCACACCAAGTCCTGAACTTGAATGTGCAAGTGAACCTGAAGATACTCAACACCTGACACTTTGCAGAATGCCATAAATGTGGTTACCTGGACATGGTGGTGTTGCCAGGAGTGCTGGTCCATTTGCTGTGTTTCTTTCCTTCTATCCTTCAGACTCAACATCAAATTTTTCATTTCTTTTCTGTCCTTCCACTCTGCCACATTAGCAGAGCCCTGGGGGACTGGCTGAGGCCGCCAGCATGTACAGTGTCAGACCAAGGTCAGCATTTCAAAACCAGATGGGCACTTAGTGCAACCACTGGTTTCAGAGAGGCCAGGATGGCTTGCTAGCTGGTACAACATGTTTTACACCCTTTCTTTAAGCATCCAGACACCAGAGAGTGCTCCGTGCTGGGAATCTGATTCACTGCTGCTGATTTGAGAGAAAGGAACAATGACAACCTTGTGAGAAGATTTTGGGTTTTTGTCTTCTGTTTATGTGCTTTCCAGAAAGGGATGGATGAGCCTTGCATTCTCAGGCAGTACAAGGCTAATGACTGCTACTGTCTTGCATTATTCAACAGGAAGTACACAATTAGATTCTTATGTTCAATTTGGTGTTCACATTAGCATCAGGTTATCATAAAATATAATTATGTGAAGTTGTAAATATATGCTCATCTTTTCTTTGCTGGAAACCAAGGGCAATACTTGCATTTCTGAAGGAAGGTCACAGCTCTCTAAGCAAGCACAGCAAAACTTCTGCTTGAGGAAGTTCCCAGGGCATGTTCCCATGTGGGGGGAGCTGAAAAACAGAAATCCCCTGAAACAGAAGGACTGCAGCAAGCTTCCTTTGGGCATTGAGGAGCAGCAGAGCAGCACACAATGCAACAACACTGTAACAACCCAGGTATTGTCCAGCCAGGGGTGTGGGGACAAGATGAGGAAGGAATCTTTGCCCCTTACAGACCATGCTGGGCAGTTGCCACACTTGCAGTGACGATGCTTTAACACAGCACTGGCCTCTGTTAATGGCATCCTATAGGTCTAATTCATTAAAATAATTTGGCATGCCTTTATTGTAAGGCTTCTATTCCAGAATAAATAAAAGAGAACTTCAGATTAAAAGAGCAGAGCTTCAGGAAGCAAAGCTCTTCAGAGGGAAATGCCATCATAAATCCAGCAAGAGACTTTCCTGGTTTTCTCAGAGCACTTGGGCAGTGACCATGGACCCAGCCATCAGTGCAGAGGGAATTGCTCATCATTCCAGGCTTCCTCTGCAAAGCCTGCAGGATGCTGCTGATTGATATGAAACCACTGGGACTTTGTCAATTTGTAGCAAAGCTTTCTGCTTCTCAAGCGCAGAAACAAGACAGGGAAAGAGAAGACTGGAGATGTGCAATGTCCTCTAATGCCATTGCTAGGAAATAACTCTACACAGGAATTGTTAGAGGAACTACTGCTGGATGAAGATGGCTGATTTACCAAAGGTCTGTGGGTTTGAGTCTCCTTTTTCCTCAGATCTCCTTTCCAAGATCTCCATTTGCCCACTTGCTGAAAAGCAGCACAGCTGTCTCTCTGTCCCTTGGGAATGGTGGTGTCTATGTTCCTCTAGAGTCTGCAGCCACTCAAAAGAGAAGGAACAGGAAAGAGCTTCTGGAAGGCATCTGTAGTCTAGTGCTGGCCTTACTGGATTTTAAATGAATGGGGTTTTTTAACCTGTAACTACCTTGTACTGCTGGCACTCTGCTTCTCCAGATCCATAGAGCTGGTCTCGTGGTAGCTTGACAACATCCTCACTACTGTAGCAATGTTATCATAAGTCAAGAAAGCATTTTTAAATTACCTCCACGCTTTCCAACACCTAGGCAGTGATTTATAAGGAATCCAGAAATTAAATCACTTTAAGGACCTCCCAATTAAGGGCTTCAGAAAAGAAAGTTTCAGAAATACACTTTCTCTTTCAGTGAGGAAATGACCACTGCTACAGAGAAACCTAGGAGAATCACATTACACCTGTCCTTGCATTCTTTTATTTACAGATTTACTTGTAACATGAAGGCACACATGTTCCCAAGGGTTTGTGATTTTCATGTAGGTGATGTCCCTTAAAGAGATAAAAAAACCTTCTCCAAAAGACAGCCAGAATAAAATCTGAGAGGAACATATATTTTATTGTAAATACACTTCCTTTTAGGCACACAATAGCTAAAGGCCCCCCAGAAGAGATCTGCATTTCATCTAGTCTGTCAGACAACTTTTCTAAAGCAAGTACATGATTCTGTATCTGGGAACAAACCACTTCCATTTTTTATTTGATAACTTCCTTCTGCCTTTAACCAGGATGAAAATTAAGCACAGGAGTAATTACAGTCACACACAATTACTCTCATAATTACTAACACATAGGCAGAGGAACCAATCCATTGTTTATTAAAATCAAAGCAAAGAAGTCTGTGTTCATTTCAGTGGAATCAGAACAGTTGAGGTGTCATATTTGGACAGCAAGTCTCAAAATTACAAAAGAAAAAAGCCTGCTGATGATTTTTTGTCAGTTCTCAAATGATCTCCAAAATTAGTCTATGGACAACAAATCAGAATGGATATAATGCAAAATTTCCATTTTAGCTGCTTTTACAGAAGAGGTTGAAATCTCCTCTCTAGTACATTTACCACAGGCAGAAGATTCTCTGGTGTTTGGGGTTGCAGGGACCTCTGAGACCCAGAAAATCTTAGCTCAGGGATCCAATAATTCCTAGGGAGGGTCTTGATCTTTATAAGCCATTTGTCCAACTTGCTATTACATGCCAGGAATAGAAAGGAAAACGTCTGAAATAGAAGCACTGTTCCTTGGGATTCAGAAAACCTCTGCCCACCTCCATGGCTGGGAGATGTGGGTGAATAAGCACAGGCAATAAGAGGATGGAAGCAAGGCACTTCCCTCTCCATATCCATCATTTTCACAGCCTGTCCCCACCAATGTGTCACTCTGCAGGTTCCACACAGCCAGAGCTTGTAAGCCCCTGCTCAGGAGAGGCTTCCCTCCCAAGAATGAGCAATAAAGCCCCTGAGGGGCATCTCCCATCACCAGCCAGGCTGCTAAAGCCACACCCAGCCCTGACATTTACCTGCTTTTCCCCTGCACAGCAGTAGCTGGGACCAATGACATGCATCTCCTGCTTTCCTTCATTTTGATGATAAATTTTGGTGGGAATGAAGTCTTAGCAAAGCCTAGCACAAAATCCTGCCCCTAATGAGGCAATGGGAGTTTTGCCATCAGCCTGCACTGGAGAGCTGCCAGGATCTCATTTTCACTGCCTCAATCCAAGCAGAGTGGAATCAGTGGGAGCCCACCTGTTTATTCCAGTGTGTACAACCCCAAGTCCCTAACAATTTGCTTTGTATTAAATGCCTGGTAGTGGCATGTTTGAGTTCAGCTCTGAGCAGCACACCATAAATTGCAGAAGTCCTATTCCAAGGCTATTTAAAGAATGTTCTCTGATTTTCTTTATTGTTGCAATTTTCAGAAGAGAGCCTAATAAACACTATATTTAAAATTCATATTTGCTTTTTCCAATAGGAAAAACTGACAAACAATAACAGTTCTTCAGCATCTTTGCTTAAGACAAATGAGACCAATTTTTTCTGTTTTCATCCAGGTCACTACAATACATTAAACTTATTTTATTGGTTGAGTCAAATTCTAGAAAGGGGTTATTATTTAGAGTGTTTTCAAAATTTCTCAGGATTTTAATATTTAATATAGTCCAAATATTCTCTTTATGACCTGTACTACTCTGTTGCTGCCTTCAGTGTAAGTTTACTAGCCATTTTATAACTCAGAAACTGGGCATTTATAGATTCTGCAAGCTTAATGCACCAATGTTCTGATTCAGAAACTCTCTAAGTAAACAGCTTCAAGCAAACTCTTCCGTTTTAACTGTAGATTTGGAGAGTTCTTAGAGATAACATTATTTTCTTACTTAGCTCTTTATGAGATGAAATCTTACTCTAGATATCAAAGAATCTTCTGAGAAAACTATAGTAAGTGTCATTATTCACCTCACAGTGTTGGTTTCTGAGTGAAAACTGAAAAAAAGCTGAGATAATAGTTAGGCAAAAGCCTGTTGACACCTGTAGTGCTGCCTAGAGAAGCACTAACAGGAAGAAACCCCAGTTGTATTTTAAGCAGTTCTATGATTAAATATGCAAAGCAGACATTCTCATCAATTCAGTAATGAACAGCAAAATGGATGATAAGAGAGCATAGACA
Source organism: Chloebia gouldiae (assembly GCA_003676055.1). Classification (NCBI taxonomy): domain Eukaryota; kingdom Metazoa; phylum Chordata; class Aves; order Passeriformes; family Passeridae; genus Chloebia; species Chloebia gouldiae. The sequence goes on from QUSF01000022.1 coordinate 3,618,714, forward strand.
CCAGCCTATTTTTCTATTACTCTAGCTTTTCTTTTTAAAACAGATAGAACAGACCAACTGATTAAAATCCCTTTAATTTCCTCTTCTTTTAACGTCAATTAAACTTCTCTAACATGAAGGGAACATAGGGAAAGGCACAAAGCAACAATGCAATACTAATTACCTAGCAAGGGAACAAGATGATAATGATTAACCATGAAATTTTTTATCTAGAATAAAAGGATTTTGAACGAAGGAGAATTTTGATTGGCCTCTGTGCGTGTATCTTATTGATACAGAGTGAAGGAGCCCTGCCCCAGCCACCCTGGGTGCAGAGATGCTGTTGTGGCACTGTTGCACAGTTCTAGCTTTTTACAAAACAGAATTCCTATTTTCTGGTTGGTTGTGCATTTGATCTGCATAATCACCCCACAGCTATGCAAAGCTCCATGCTCTGAGCAGCTGACAGCAACATTTAATCCAAGGTCAGTGATTTCCTTTAATTCTTTTAATTCTTTTTCCAATCAGCCATACACTCTGCATGGATCTCTGCTCTCCCTGCTGGAACTGATACATTTCCCCAGCTAACTTAAAAAAAAAATCTAAATACCCCAATACAGCCCTGGGTGAATACGCCTCAGTAAATGACCCAAACTCTCCAAAAGGTCCATAGAAGCAGATGTGCACAGAAAGGAAGATGATTTCATGCAGTCTGTTGGCCCATGGTTATCCTTCCTGCCTTGTCCACCAGCACTCCCCATTTACAGCTGGTTCAGAGGAATGAGGGCCAGGCTGCCTGAGGCTGTGGAGCTTAGGAAAGGGGAACCCTCCAAGGTTTCCCTCTAAAATGCTCCTGAATGCAGAGGAGTGGCTGCTGTCCTAGAATTTCTGCTTCTCAAACTCACAGAGTTCTCTCTTGAGAGCCATTCTCCTCCCAGAGCAGCCAGGAGCCTCCCCAAAGCAAACTGAAAACACCTCATTGCACCTTCCCCACTGCTGGGCTGCTGTACCCACTCTGCCACTGGCAGGGTTTCTCCATGGGAGGTGACAGCAGATGGCACCTAGAGGGAGATAAAAGTATTTCCCAGCTCTGTTACCTCCTATTTGGGCTCCCATTTGGAGTCCCAAACGCAGCCAGAGATGGGTGCTGTGAGAAGCAGCTTCTCCCTTGTGCTCCACATAGAAATCATCAGGCCCCTGTGGAGGGGCACCATGCTGGGACAGGCAGAAGGACAGAGTTTCCTCTCTTGGAGTTCATTCAAACCAGGATACACTTATTATTTCCTCAACAGGAAGCCCTTTCCAGTTATCATTACAATAATGAATGTCTCCTGGGATACATAGCTTCCTTTATAATAATTCACCCATGAAAAGGCAAGAAAACCACAGTGGAGAAGGCACTGAGCTCTTTTTTATTTTTGTTTCAGCCTCAGTGACTAGGAATTCATTTCATGTTTTAGCAGTCATTAGGAGACTAAAGACTGTGGCAGCTTTTAAAAAATTGGCCAATTAAAAGTGAGCTGCAGTGACGTTACTGGTGAGGCTGAGTAAAGGTGGCCCTGCATGAGAATGAGCGAGTGCCCTCACAGACTGAGCCATGCAGGAAGCAGAAGGAGACAAACCAAGGTGCCCCTTGCAGTCCCAGCTCGTGGGGCAGTGCCCCCAGGCTGTCCCAGTACCCCCACCCCAGGATCCCAGTCCTGGGTGCTGTTTCAGCACCCACAGGGCAGCAAAAGCACTTTCAGGGAGCTGTGACCTGATTCCATCTTCCTTCTTTCTCCCAAATCCAAAGCCAGAGACAGAACAGCCATGGATATAATAAAAAAACTCAAAATCTACCTAAATTTTCAGTGCTGCTGCAGAGTCAAGAGTGTTGACCAGCCAATAAACCTCCTAGGAGAAGCAAGCCAAGAGTCTAGGGAAAACGATGGTTCCAGATGAAAATTTTTTAAATGCCTTCAGAGCTTTTTCCCCACTCAGTCCCTGCAATAAACTCTAGATTTCTCAACTTGTAAGAGAAAATCCAATCCTTTTTGAAACTCTGATTAACTGAGCCCATCTTCTGTACATAACAAATACTGTCTCACTCAACTCTTCTAACCACACGTTGCAGCACAGGCACTTTGAAGAGGGAGCCCCATGAAGAACTAAAGAAGCAGGATGTAAAACAGAACTATTTTATGTGAGGCAGTAGTTTCACATAAACTTTAAACCGCCTTAAGCTAGGACAGGCACCACAAGAGGCAGTCCTACCCTCCTCTATGATTGCAGTTGTTTGTTCTCAGCTCCACTCCTCCACCCCTGCTGACAAATATCTGTGTGGCCATGTGGGGAAGGGGATCAGGGAACTTATCTGAGTGAAAATAATGAAGTCCACCAAAGGGCCAATTATGGGAAGGGAAAAAGTAGCCAGGGGCATAAGGTGGGTTGAACTGGTGATCTTGGCAGTAACATCTGCTTGTACTGGCTCAAAGTGTTCATGAAACTTCACTCCTATGATTGAGACAATTTCTGGCATTGTTACAGAAATAATGCCCCTGACTGCTCCCCCTGAGAATCAGTGCAAACACAGATATTCCCTGACAGCAGCTCTCAAACAGGCAGGTTCCTGAATGGTGCAAGCCCTGTGGGGAATTCAGGGCTGGAAAATGATGACAAGGAAGGGACCATGTCATAAGGATAATTAATTTGGCTCAGTAGAAAACTGAGATGGAGGAGGCAGATGAGCTTTGTCTCTATGTGGATATGTAGGTCTGGGTGCAATACATGCAGCTGGGTGGGCAGGAAAGTCTCTCCTGTGTCCCAGAAATTTCAGGAATTGTTGTGGTGATTGCAGCCTCTGTGCTCAGGCTGTTTGGGAGCCCCTGTGCTCCAGTGAGACTCTTCCACAGCACTGAGCAAATGAAAGATCTGCTTCCAGCCAAGGCCTGGGCAGAGATAACAAGGCTTTGATGCCACAGTTGGATCCTTGCAAGCATCTTCCATCCATGCCAGAGGGCTGCTGTGCACAAAACCAGTCTGACTATCACCACAGGCAGCCACTCCAAGAGCTTGGGCTGTGTCCAGATGGCCATCAGGAATCTCCATGGGTGTGTGCTGCAGAAGGTGTGGTTCTTGTCTTAATTGATGTATTAAGATTCATTTCTCAAACAGGGCAGACCAGGCAGGAACCAATAGAGAAGAGAATGCACACTGCTAAAAGCAACCTACACAGAGCTGGACCAAGGAGACAGGGCAAGGAGGGAACTTGGTTTTTGCTGATTTCTCATCATTTTCTCTTGTTTAGCAAAACCAATATTACGTGTTGTACTGTCACCATGCCTTCCCTTCAAATTTCACATTACTATATTTCCAGAAGTCATGGTTCAGGTTTCAGAACATGAATATGTCAGATTGAAACAATTTAGAACAGAACTCTATCTGAACCCATGCACCTCGGATGTGAAGACTAATTTTTAAAGAAATGAAACTACAGGCCAGAGCTTTCTGTGATTTATGCAGCTCAAACAAACACTAGGCAGTGGTGGAAAAAATATAGATGGAAGAGGAAAATTTCTTGAACACAATGTTTAAGTTTTAGGAGCATCAGTGGTGGGACAATACTGCAAATAATATAATAGGCTTTCTTTAATACAACTTCTGACCTATCAGAAATTGAAGTAAAACACTCCAGTTTATTCCCCTGTTATTTACTTTAGAAAACTCAGAACATATAAATACAAATACCAGCAAAATTGGCAAAGTGAACAGCTTAGTTAACTCAGCTTCATTTATCTTTTAATTCATTCCAAAGAAAAAGTAGTTGATTGATGGTTATTTCATTTAACTCTTTTACTGTAAAGCATAAGAAAAAGTCTTTGATACATATGTAAATATACTCATTTTCCTAGCATATTGTAATAATATTCAAATTAATAGTAAAGATTATAAGAAAATAAAGATAACTTAGTGCTTGGAAAACCTTATGCTTTGTTTTTGACAGAGTTAAACAAGTGATAACAATCTGTATTGTTTGTTATTTGCTTGACTATTTTCAATATTATCAAAGACCTAACAGTAATCCTAAGAAAAGGGAGGCAAAAACAAGACCTGAATACACCCCACATTTAAAAATGCAGATAAACAACTGGAAACTCACAAGTATTTGTCTGAAGGAACCAATAAAATAAAATACAGTGGAGCAAAGAACAGCAGAGTTTATATTTTTAAAAAATTAATTAAAGTTAGAAAAATCAGTCTTTTTTGGGGGAAACTGGATACAGCCTACAGCTCTTTTTTTTTTTTGCCATTATTTCTTAGACAAAGGGATTAAATTACTGATTTTGATGATCAAGACAATAAAAATTCTAGTAAAGACAAAGGCTTTCTCTGACCCAAATCCTAGACAGTAACAATGACAAATGGGCACTTTGGAATGTCTCTGAGCAAGCAGTTTTATTCTTGCTCCTCATTTAGAAGTCTCCACATCATCAGAGCCACTCACTGCTCCTGGCAGTAAGTGACACCTGTCTCAGCAGAGGAGATGAAGATTGAGGAGGTCCAGCACTGAGCAGTCCACACTGTCCTTTTGGGCTGACTTTCCTGTCCCAGAGCCAAGGCACTGACAGCATCAGCAGCACCATTACTGTGCCCCACTCTGTCATTAAATAAAGGAGAATTTAATTATCCAGCTTGGCCCTCATCATACAGAGAACAGAAAGGGGAGGAAATGCAGGAGAGAATGAGATTTTTTGAGTCACGTGACTCCTGAAATCTTCATATTTAAACTTATTTCCCCAAGTCAAATCTGTTTTGCCCATGACAGCAATTGTTGAATGATCCATCCCTGTCTTTATCTAGAGCCACAAGACTTTTTTTTATATCTTCTCTGCCCTGTTCACTTGAGGAGGGGAGTGACAGATCAGCTTTATTGGGCAGCTGGTGCCCAGCCAGAATCAGCCCACAACTTCCAGGTGAGAAGAAAAACTTTGGAATCCAGCAGGATCTCTAATGAGCTACTGGCTCCCTGAGTGACCAGAACACAAATGGGGGAAAAATAACAAAAAAACCAAGAACCTCAGAGAAACCAGGAAAAACCAGGAATGAAAAGCCAAAAAAGTCATATGGAGCTGTGAAATCATCTGTCCCACACAAAAATAACTATTTCCCATGAACACCTTGTAACAGCTTTAATGCAGTTGGAGATTATTGGCACCACAGTAATAACATCTACCTACAGCTGCTATCCTTCATTCCCAATGACCTAAAGCACCTTCATTTATTTCAGAATTTTCACAGAAATAAGAATAGATCCAAGCCTGCTGCAATCAATGGAAATACTTCCAAGAGCACAAGAGGGCTGTGAATCAGGCTCATATTTCACAGCAGGCACAAGTCTCTGCTTTATCAGATTCAGGAATACACTTTCTGACTTGTAAAACAGACCTCCAGAGCAAGCTGGAACTCTCCTAAATTGCAGACAATGAAAACTCAGCAAACAAAAAGAATCTGTTCTGTTCCAGGGTGCCACTGAGGAAGGGAAGTCACCAGCACAGGGTACACCTGTGGCTGTGTCCTGTGCCCCTGGGGACACTGTGCAGGACACAGCTCCCACACCCTGGGGCTGCCTGGGAGCCACAGGGAGCCTGCCATGGGTGGGATGTGACCACGGGCACCTGCAGCCCCATGGAATCATCTGTGCTGGAAAACTCTGTGGCAGCAGCTCCCTGACCACAGAGAGCAGGCACAGCTTTCCCAGGCATTGTCCTGAGGAAGGCTGTGAGAAGATCAGAGAAAGGAATAATGAACAATTCTTACCTTCACTTGCTACACCTGTTGTTGTGAACATGTAGAGATTTGTTTACCAAAAGGTAGTTTCTTAATTAGCCAATGGTGATGGTGTTTGGATTCCAAGACCAATTGGGTTCACCTGTATCGTGACTGTCTGTAAGAGCAATAATTTTCTTAATAAATATAGTATAATAAAGTGATTGATCAGCCTTCTGAGAAGCATAGAGTCAATAGTGATGATTACTCAGCTAAAAGCCTGCGGTGACAAAACATCTCCAAGATCTTTGAGTCCAAACTTAATCCAGCACCACTGTGCTCCCAGGTGCCAAATCCACAAGCCTTCTGAACTTCCAGGGATGGGCATTCCACCACTTCCCTGGGCATCCTATTTCAATGCCTGACCTCCTTTTTAGTGAAGAAACTTTTCCTAAGGCTGATCTGGAGTAAAGAGCCTGGTGTCAGGGCTACCCTGAGCTGTGCAAACACAGCTCTGAGGTAAGGATTCGTGTTAAACAGTTAAACTGTGTACCATAGTGGAAAGAATCACTTACCAAACTCTGGAATGAGGATTGAATGTTAGAGATGTAAAAAGATTTCCCTCAGAATTTATTCTTACCACAAATTGGCTGCCACCCCAAATATTGTTCACTACAGAGTAACTTCCTGCTTTGTTTACAATTGAGGGAAAAAAACCACCAAAAAAACCCACAAAAACCACAACAAAATCAACAGACTCCTTTTGGTACATTGTAGACACAAACTTGTCCTGGGGAAACAACAACTCATCCTTCTGAAGTTTGCACAATTATAGGCATTTTCACTGGTTTTCTTTATTTTATGGATTATTTATGTTTTACATTCAAACATACTAGTCTTCCAACCCAAGAAACACAAGAATGAACACAGCTCTTGTTTCCAAAGAAGGGAGTTTTCCAAAATCAGCACCGCAGTTGTCATTTTGGGAGCTTTTTTATTTCATAATTAGACCGTAAAAAATACTTGTCCTGGACTTAAATTACCTGTTTCCAGGCTCTCCTGTATGTAGAGCTGAAGAACATAATCTCTTATTAGTATTCAGACATGCCCAATGCTTTTAAGAGAGAGATTCCTCTCATAAATTGAATTACAGCAAAATGTTTACCCAAAACAAACACACGGTAGATTTTAGCTATCAACATCCTTGTACTTACCTAAGGAAAACAATCCTTTAAAACATCAGTAATAAGCTCAATGCCTCACTGTGCAGTGACCTTATTTCTTTCCAGTCAATATAATCAACATGGGATTCTGTGTGCGAGAACAATGCAAGGTGGTGAAGCATCTGAGCTCCAAATTTGTATGTTGGGACAGCAATTCTCCAATTTGTTGGAAATAATTCTGTGTACAACTGTGTTTTACTTCTCTGTGCTCAAAAATTGTCATGGCACTTTCTTAGACTCCATACTCCTGGATATAAGGCATTGATAGAGTCATTGCCTTCTCCAAAGTGCAGATAAAGCTACAGGGGAAAAAAAAATGCTGTGAAAAAAAAAAGAAAGTCTTTCCACAGCCTCAGTGCCAAAGCTGAGGTAAAAAGCTAATAGTAACTATTGTGTACAGACTCTTCCAGAGGAGTGTGGTTTTAACTTTCCCTCATAAATTGCCTTACAAAAGAACTATTTCTTTGCTTATGTCAGCAATAAGGGAATCCCAGCTTGATGGTACCCAATGGGTCAGAAGAGTCCCAGCCTTTGTGGACTGACACAATATTGCTGAATGATTTTGGGCTACTTTGAAGAGGAGCCAGTTAGGGCTGAATTAAATGTGTGCAGAAAATAAAACAAAACTTAGCAGTTGAGGCCTGATGGCATCTATAGACCACTAAGGACTTTTAGCTCTCTTTGGTTTATACACATCAACATTTCTGTAAAAGAATCTTTAAAGTTTTCAAGAGCAAATGAGCCTTTTAGGACACATTGAAAAGCCTTTGTACATTCTGAAATCTGAATGCACAGTGAAGAGCAAGTAGCTAGATGGAAACAGCAAGGAGGTAGAGAAATTAAGGGATCTCACCCTTTTTGCACTCCAGGAACCAGTTCTATCACACACAGCTCTTCTGAATTCCCTGCTGCTCTGTGTGTTGTCTTCCTCCAAGCTTACACAGACACATGGCTTGTCCACAGATGTTCCCATCTCACAAGAATTCCCCCAATACAAAGGGTCATGTTGAACAGTCATCCACATCAGTGAAACCCCACTGATTTCAGGTGATTGGAGGCATTTGCTCATACAACAATTTCACACCCAAGATCTATAAATAATCTGCCTGGGCGTCCTGATTAATGGTAGGCACCATCTGATCTTAATTAAGAGTGAATCTGTTAGGTCTGTGTAAGGCTTACCTCCTTCCCTGGGTTTGACATATGCACCATATGGTTCATTTTCCAACTGGGAATCTGCTCTATAAACCCATAGCAGCTCTCCCAGGTGAAATCCTGTGCTCACAATTCTATGATATAACACAGCTAAATTACTTACATGATCAAACACTGAATATGGAGGAAGCTTCTCATTTATTTTCAGGTATGCATGACCTGTTTTATCTATTTCACATTACCTTTTTCAGCAGGCATTTGAACCTGTTAACTTGCTCACCAATGTCCATAAACAGAAGAAGAAGTTTACACACTCTCCTCCTTCCTAAATACTAAAACACAGGTAAACAAGCTCAGGATTGAATTTAGTCTTTATAGACTTTTGTATTGCAAAGTTCTCATTGCTAATTAGATGGAAACAAGTTTATTAATCATCCCGGGCATTTTTCTTTCTTCATACAGGGACTAATCTCTATCCATTGACTTTACTGAAATCAAATGGAAGTTAGATTTCTAGATTTCTAAATCACTCCTCCTCTCACGTACCAAATAAATCACATCTGTGTGGTGTGAACACACTCAGTGTTTCTTTAGTAACTGAACTTAAAAATCAGATTATTTTCAAAGGGATCCAAATTGCTGAAGAAGCTGTCCAGTGATATAAAATGACACTACCATCCCAAACATGAGCCCAGCCTGACATTTTGTTAGTGCTGCTCAGTGTTCAAAATTTGAAATGTTAACACAATTTCTGAACTTGAAAAAGCTTACAAAATACCAAAAACTATCTTACCCTCCCCCTGTTAAAACTGTGCATTTCTCTATCGATACCTATATGAAAGAATGATCCCTTTAACATATTTCAACATTGTGGATTCTACACATTGGAAGGAGAAATGGGAACATTGCTCCCACCCCTTCACTAACAGTGAAATGTTAAACCTCAAAGTGAATTTGTCAAACAGGCTAGAAGGGGTTAGAACTTGACTAGAACCTTCTTGATTATTATATAGATATTTAGAACACTTAAGGATGTCCCATTTCAGGTGACAGAGACAAATTATTAGTGCAGCCCCCCTCCCCTGTCTAGCATGGAAGCAGAGAGAATGCAGCCAGCATTTGCCAGCTGAACTGTGTTATTTTGCATTACTGAGGGGTTTTGTGTTCAAATGATAAACTGTGCTCAGTGACATTTTCCGTCACGGTCTTCTGCACTAAACTGAGCTCTGAAGAAATCAGCTCAGCAGTACCATTTGGAAGAGGAAAGTTGTACAGAGAACGAAGACACAAATTGCAGCTGAAAAGCTTTTATCCCTAAGTACCTGTCTGTATCTGCAAAGCTGCAGAAAAGTTGACCAAGAGCTGCTGAAACTCTCTCAGCAGCTGCCTCAAAAGAGGAGGAGCCAGGGTGCCCCACCTATAAACCACAGTGTTGTGAGGTGTGGAAATGAGGGGGAGCTGAGGGAGAAGGAAAAATATTTAGTTCTCCCTTTTGTACCAACTCCCTTCACTACCTGTATCTTCATCACATGTGCTTTTCTAACCATCTTTCAGTGATATTCCTTAATTACACAGTAATGAAATACACTCAAAGTCAGTCAGAAATCTGCAAAGCAAATAGAGTGTGTGCAGCACACAGGGTGAAGGGAATAGGCTCAGCTCACACTATTCAAACACAAAAACAGGCATTTCCAACAGCTCTGCCACTGCCAGGCTGCAGCACAGCAAGGTTTTTGAGTTAAATCATTGCATAATATGATGGTAATGAGTTTCTCAGCAATCATTATGTCTCTGTCAGATGGTAATAAAATGGAGTATTTGTCTCTGCTCCTGGTGCACTTGGAGAATATGCAGATATGCCAGTCCTCATTATATCTTGATAGAAACAAAATCCATTAGCCCAGGTGCTATACATTTTAATGAGGGAGACATGTAGAAACAAACCCAGGTCAATTATAATAAAATGGTTACACATAGCTGGAATTGATAAAAATCTAAATAGGTCCATATCAATGCACTGTTTCAAAGTTGCATGGTGTTGATCTGCTCCTGGTAGGAGAGTGGGCTTTCAACTCAGTGACTCTGTGTAATTGGTAGGCAAGGAATGATGTTTTCATGATAGGTGCTACTTTTCAAGTGTGTATGAATATATAATGAAAAATTATTCCTTTGGGGAAAATACTTTTAAACCCTTTTTTTTTCTTCCTCACAGGCAAAAAGGAGAAAAAGACAAATATGAGAATTTCTTATGAGAAAAAGACAAATATGTTTCTGTTGATAAGTTATAATGGAAACAGCTTGCAGTTTCATCCACACTATTTATTGATCCTTAAAGGTAAGAGTTGGAACTGAGATCAGAGTTACCATTTTCATGGCTAGAGCAGTGATACCCAGATATTGATATCTTTACTCTTTTTAACTGTACCACAAATAATTTAGCAAGTGGCCATATTTGGTCCATTGTTTCACACTACCTCACCACACCAAGCTCACCCAGGGCTTGTCCTTCCCCAGCCAGCTTTGGAAAAGAGTGGAGGGTGGTTAGTTTAGTTAAACACAGGTGTGCTCACTCCAGGCGGGGAGGATACGGGACAAGAAGTTTCTAAATTGGCATCAGCCCGTTCATGGCATTTGCCATGTGGTCAAGAAGCCCAGATTTCATATTTGAAGAAGAGATTCAGCAGCCAGCACTGTCCCTGGCATGAGGCTTGCCTGGCCAAGCTCTCGCAGCTCTGGCTTAGCCCTGCAATCTGCAGAGCTGGGAGGGTAAATCCCTCCGGGGTAAGCCACAGTGTGCCCGAGGTCTCCCTCCTGAGCAGCAATCAGAATGTGTTTTGTCCTGAAAAGACCACATGAAAGGGTGAAATGATGCCTGATTTTTCTTTTTGTGTGAGTTACATCCTGAAAGGAAACACAAGCTCTGCTGTGAGGCTGCTCCAAATGAACTCCAGATGAAATCTCCAACTGGCCCAAATTCCCACTGACTTCATTGGATGCTTTGAACAAGCACAAAGGAGAGTCTGATAGCTCTAAGCTGGAAAAACATATTCACATATGGCTGCCCCATTTGCTCCTGACTCACTGAGAGCAATGGAATTGCTTCCATGTTATACGTGTGTGAGCAATTTTCCAGACTGCAGCCATAAAGCACTAGATAAAAATGGTTGTAGAGACTCATATCTTTGAAAGTTGTCTGTAGTACATGATTCACATAATTCTTTCCTCCAGTTAACCATTTATGTACTTCCTTTAGCTGCTTTAATATTTCTTTGCTCCTTTTCCCTAAAGAAAAGTTGTTTTAAATTTGTATTTTCAGCTCTTTTACCTATTATGCTTCAGAGTCACAATGTTAAAAGAGATATTTCTTCTTTCCATTTAGACTACAAATCTGTGCCTGATACCGAATGACACCAGAATTATTTCTGCCATTTTAAAAGCACCTAAATATACCCCCTTTCCTTGTAGACATGATGCTTTTTACTAAGAGGGCCTCCAGGTTTCTCCAGGCACACAATGTACTATTCTCCTAAAGAATAATGATGGGAGAAAGAATTGCAGTCAGCTGTAGATATTTCTTTGGAAATTATTTAAAATTCAAATTCATATTAAGTAATTAATAATTGTTTAAGTAATGAAAGTTCTCTTTTGCATAAGGCAATTTGCTGAATAGGGATTAAAAAGTCATTCTTCAAAGTGCCTACAAATAATAGTTTCAAGGAAGCACGTTTGTTTCCTGTCATACAGGGATTCTTGTTTTCTACAGGGGGACAGCACAGCTATTAAACCTCAGTTGTGTCAAACATTAATATGTTGCCATTTGGGTGCCCATCAACCAACCATCATATGCCTACAGAAAATTCTAAGAATCACAACATACATTAAACAAATTCCTGCCCGTCCTCTGAAATATTAACCTTCATTTGCTCAGTTGCAATTACAGCAGTAACAACACTCTTGCGGTGTCTCAGTCTTTAAACTTCCTAAAATTGCCAGGAAAAGACAAAAGGAGGCTTTTTGCATCTGTTGAACAGGTACCCAGGTTCTTGGCATAATATCAGCATGAAAAAAATTACTGTGAAAGACTTCATGTTCTCTTCAGCAGAGAGCTGTAGGTGAAAAAAAAAAGTGAATCCACATTTGCTGCTTATATATTCTGTCAAATTAACAGGAGAAACTGTGGATGGGCTACTGCCTATTAATACTGGTTTGTATTATATTAGATTTAAAATGAAATCTGGGGCTTTGAACATCATTGATTGAGGTGAGATCATGTCATTACATAATACCTGGCAGCCTTGGTGGAGCTGGTCTGTAGGGGCAACCTTAGTGCAGAACTGAAAAAATAATTTCTAGATTTAGTAATCAGTAAATAACCTTACAGATTTATTCAATGGTTTATTTTCTGCAGTCAACCCATATATAAATTATAAAGCCCTCTTGTCTTTTTCACTATTATTATTTATTTTAAAAGAGCTTATTTTGAAGTTATCAAGAATCCATACACACTTATTCACCAGTGTAATTGCCTGGAAACTTTTCAGCCTTTCTCGTGTGACATTTTTCACCTTGAAAAGGACATTTGCATTGAGAGTTGAAAACAATTTTAAAACTCAAGGCTGAGAACACCTAAGATTGCTATTACTCATCTTTACCAAGCACTGACAGTTTTAAACCTCCTGAGCACTGAGATAGCTCTGCAATTTCCTGGGGGAGTCAACTATTGTGCAACACCATTGTTTTCCTGTGATAGCACTTTCAAATCATTAGTCCACAGAATTCCATACATATCTGCAAACAGGTATGATTTATAGCTTGTAGGATGGAAAATCAGACTTAAAATATTACATTTTAAAAAACTGTGCTAAAAAGCCCCTCTGGGTTTCTGAGGAAAGTACCTCATCACTTAGCTACTTACTTTGGGACAGCTCAGATGAATAAAAACCCAGTTGTAGTGGGCAGCCTGTAGATATAGAAAATGACAGTTCTTTCACAAAAGGTTTAAGCTCTACACTTAGAAATATCTATGTGAGACATCACAATGGATTGATAATTCAAAAATCAAAATATAATTAATTATTGTCTTAAAAATAAAATTGGATCCTCAACATTTTCTTTTTTCTCTTTAAAGAAAAATAAATGGGAATAATATGTAGTCTGGGAACAGTGAATGCTGCTTTGTTTACTTAGTGCTGCACTCAGGATGTGCAAAGATTCATCATTTTCTGCATGAACTTCTCAAATTCTTTGTTAAATGCATCTCTGTCCAAAACTATCTTTTTTTTTTTACCCTATGTAAATTCATACTCTCAAGATAACTCACTGCCTTTAATTACAGTGATCTGCTCCCCCATCACTGTAGAAGGGCCACAATAATTTTAATTGGGTAGCCCCAAAGCATAAGGTTCCTTTAAATACCAGCTGAAGGTCAGCTGAAAATATAAGTCAACACTAGCACAGTAAGAAAGCCCAACTGTTGTAATTTTTTACCATTTAAAAAATAAGCATAGGGCTTGGTATTAATTTGACATGAAAATGAAATGCTTGTAAAACTGAGAATATCCCAACAGCATCCTATCAAAAAAGTTGCAATTGACTATATGTCTGGTTGAACTGAAAAAAAAATTAAAATTGATTTTTACTATTTTTAGACTTTGAAGGTTAAATTTTCTATATAAAATGCATTGAATTTTTAAAATTCAATTATTTGCATTTGAAGACAGTTTAAAAAAGAACAACAATTATATTGCTTTCTGAAAGCAAAATTACTGAAAACAAAACTCTTCTGAGAGAATACTTATCATGCTTGAGAGATGGGTCACAAGAAATTGAGCCTTGGTCTGTTCTGCTAATAACAGTGCCCTTAGCCACAGATTAATTTGTCTAAATAACAGGAAGAAAATGCATTTATAGGGCCTGCTCTGTCAAACCTCCCCCATCAGTCTTTTCCCCATTTAGTCCATATAACACAGCAGAATAAAAAATATGCAGGATAAAAAATGTGCCCCTCTACTGCTGTAATCAAAGTGATTGTGTTTCAGATCAAAAACATTTATTTACTGCATGGATTAAAGGATTAAATTGCATAGGAATTCTCTGCCCAGCATTCTGTGCTTGTTGCTAGAATCCAGCTGCCCTTAATCTCCATATCATTGACACAGGATATTGATAAAATGGCTTTCCCATTATGGCTTGTTTGTTTGTGATGTATACAGAATTAAAGTAACAAAAATAAGATTCCAGGGTCATTTTTGGGGGTGCAGTTGAGTCCTGAGCCAGCTCTGCTGGCACACCGTGCCCCTCCTGCCCCCGCAGCACCGAGCCCTGGGCAGGGCACCCTCAGGGTGGGTGTGCCACATCCACCCAACAGCACTGGGCACAAATTCCCCTCTTGTTCTAGAGTTCTAGAGTCCCCCTCTAGTTCTAGAACTCTCTCGTGGTGAGTTCCACCCCTCAGCAGGCTGAGTTGGGGTGGGATCATGCAGTGACAATGTGACATTGCCCCTGAGCCTGGAGGTGGCTCGGGGGCCTCAGCCTCGGGGGCACACGGGTGGGCTCTGCTTCACAGACACCAGGATGGTTCAGCCCAGGGGAAAATGAGTCAAGAGCCAAAATCACTGCTGAAAGAGCAAAAAGCCAGTGGCAAACACACCGTGCCATAACTAAATATCTAAACCATCTAAATCTAAAATAGCCTCTTCCCTAGGCCAGTGTCTCTAGTCCAAGGTACACTGCTTGTAATCTACTGCAAGAGATAGTGGCCACACTCAAGCACTAAATGTCTGTTCTGCTTCCTGTACCTACAAGGCAAGCTAAATATTTGAAATGTACCCCAAAAAAGGGAAAATATTAGAGATATCCATTCATAGGCAAAAATAATTAATTTTGATTATTGACTAAAGAAAATAAACTTTGTTGCTTGATATGGAGAATCCACTGAATGACTCTTGCTCTTCTTTCATAAACAGGAACACAGTTCACAACTGAAAAATCCATGACTGACCTTGGTGTCAGCAACCACTTCCAAAAGATGAAGCACTTCTTTTCCCCTCAGGTCTGTTGTTGCAGGCTCTCTACAAATTCAGGCAGCCATCACTGCATCGGGTTAAATCTATCACAGAGGGAGAGTTAAAAGATAAAATCCCCTGTTTTTTCTTCTCCTCTAATAAGAGGATGTACCATCCTCATATCCCAGTAACTTTCCAGTTCTCTGCAGTTTTGCTTCAAGAATTGTTGACTTGGTAAGCAAATACAGTAAGTTAATTTAGTGTTATTGCCTAATGATCACAAAAGGGGGAAATAAATTAAGGAGTGTCACTCTTTTACTAATCTTTTTCTGTTTTACAGGGCACGTGTTGGTGTGTTGCTACTGTTGTTTAAGATTATGATGCCTTTAAGGTTTATTTGGTATCTTCAGGCTTCTGCTCTTTTGTGATTAAATGCACAGAAGCAAGTGGAATAGTAATTATGTAATTTATGTTCATACACTTCCTCCCACTGGCAGGTTGCTTCTTGACTGAAATTGTATTATTTGATTCATGAACAGCTACCTATTAAAGATGGTGGGGACAGATACTGCAAATCCCTAAGAGCAATCATGAAAAAATATTTCAGCTACACCACTGATGTCAGGTCTATTTGCACATTTTTATCACTGATTCATGTTCTGTAATCTACTGCTTCAACTGAGAGCATTTATCCCTGCTCCTTCTGAATAACATTAAAAGCATATAGAGAGGTGAATCACACAACTCTAAGTGTGCAGTTCTTACCATTGATTCAGGCAAAATAGGAATATAATTGTTAACCAAATTTGCAAATACAGAGAGGAAAAAATTTTTAGCTAGGGCAGTTAATTGGTGTGTTTGTGTTTTCTTCCACTCTAGGAAAAGTAGAATACCTCTAAAGTGCCAAACACAGATAAATTAAAATGGAACAATTCTGCTAAAGGTAAAAGGGGTAACACTTCTTTTCTGGGTGTATCCAGCTCCTGAGTGATGAAACTAATCATAGCTGAAGAGCAACACATTAATTACACAGCAGGGACACTTAAAGACATGGCTCTGTGTTGTGCCAAGCTCTGTTCAAGCTTTTTCTTTAAGAAAAATGTAAAAGAGTAGCAGGGAAATGGGAAGGAGGAAGGAGTGAAGTAAAGGTGCCAAAGTGAGTCAATGAGAAACACAAAACAGATCCTGGTATTGCCAGCCTGTGCCGTGGCTGGCAGATGTCAGAGCTTCTCTCACATCCTCAGACAGAGGAACTGTCAATTGAGTTTTGAACCATTCAGCTGCATTCCTCCAAGAATGAACTGCAGTCAGTGGATAATTCCAATTCTGCATCTAGGTTTAAGTCTGTGTAAATAATAGTGAGGCTTTTAAGATTGTGATCTGACAAAGATATTCTGCTCTTCAGAAAACTCAAGACTATTCTTTGATTGAACAACATTTGAAAGTAAGAGAAACAGTAAGAAGCTAAAGGCAGTATTTTTCATTGCAAAGGAAATGCATCAGTGTTTTGTCTTGTTGAAATCTGGAATGAGGGATTATGCCATTAATTCTGTGTATGTTGCTCTTTACAAAACCCCTGAGATCTACGGTTCTGATATTTTACAAAGACAGGACTAAAAATTGGTGAAAATCCTCTTCTCAAGCATTGCTTATCGTGCTGCAGTAAATACCAAGAGCTACACAAGCACAGCCTAACCAAGTATCCAGTCTTGTTCAGAAACAGCCTAAAAAGTTACTAAATGTTTTCTAAAATAAAACCTCCTAATAAGAAGTGGAGGTTTAGACAGTAAATTGAGTTATATTAACATTAAATCAGCCCCCCCTAAAGAATAAGGTTTGTCTTAGTCTGTGAACTTATTTCCCAAAAAAACAAAACAAAACAAAACAAAACACACACACAAAAAAAAAAAAACAAACCATGTGTGGGGTAAAAACACAGTTACCAAATCTGAGTTCCCCTTCTAGGTGGATTTGCAGAAGAGTGCTACCAAGCAAGCTGAGCACCCTTGGATGTAACTATTACTACAGAAAAATACCTTCATTCAGGTCACGGAAAAGAACAGATGAATTCCATAGTACACATAATGCCTAAAAAAGTACATGTGAATGAAAGCTAAACTGAGCTAGGTATCTTCCCCTGTGTGACTGACAGACTGAGAGCTGAACACAGAATTCATATCTGTACTGAACCATCCCACAGCTCTACAGCATCACATCTGTCACAGGAGGAATAAAACAAGCATTTTGGCACTTTCAATAGTTACCTCATTCACAACATACCAGCTCAGTGAAACAGCCAAAGCAGAGACAAGCAAGTCATAATTTCACCCCAAACTAATGTTTATTTTTTTGCAAGACTGGGAAAGGCTCAGGAAGTTTGAGTCGTTCTTTTCCCCAAATCACCAGATTAAAAACAGGTAGTAGGTGGTCAGAGGAAGGGTCCCCACTATTCCAGTTCCTCAGTGTCTCTTTTTCATAAATCTTCCACTTTTAATCCTTTTCCAGAATACAAAAGAATCCCCACATTGTCACCAAGAGTTTACAGGCCACGGCAAGAAATTACTCTTTTCTCTCCAGAAATTTCCAAAGGCTAAAGCAAGGGCAACACGTCTCACACAGGGTGCATCCAACTCCACATCTGGAAACCAGATAGAGCCTGCAGGGCAAACTCATCTGACCTGCCCCAGCTTTACTGTCATTGTGCCATCTCCTGTGGGTCTGTGCATGTCCATACATTTTGTCTCTGCTAGTTTGTTTCTGCCAGGCAGATAGAGTGGAAGGGAGAAGAGAGCAAAGGGGCCATGGGAGATCACAGAATTTTGGACACTGTCCCAGAAAACTTTCTCTAAATTCATTTAATCGCAACAAATTGAGTTTGGACCACCCAGACTGCAGTACCTAAATAAGAAAGGCAAGAAAACTGTTTTAACTTGGAGACACTTCTTTTCACTCACAGACTACAAAGTCACTGTGTTTTATAACACACACACACACACATTTTAAGAATCAAAAATATCAATTTTCCCCCACAGATTTACTTCATACCAGAGGGTTTGCACCACACACAGAGTTGGACAAGGAACCCTGAAGTCCCAATCCCCACTCCTCCACAGAGCCTCACAAAGATGGAGAGTAGTTCCTTCACATGCTCAAGCTAAAAAATAAATGGTAGCATAATGTACAGCATGAGAGGTTAAAAACCAGACTTTTTAATAATGGATGCTGTTAATTTACAGGATATTAATATGGCATCTTTCTCCACTTGATAATCGCTATTTTTTTATATTACAGAAAGGAATAGGGGCAGCTTACACAAAGAAACATTTCAGTGACACCACCAGACCTCAATTAAAAGTTCTGCGCCACTTAGTATTGCTTCAAGGGATGGTAAAGAAACACTGATCCACTCCAAAGTGGTTTATGAATTGCTACTGATGAGAACTCTTGCTGAATAAGCAGGATAGGTTCTTTAATGCCACTTTCTTACAAGCAGCAGCAAGGAGTAGAGAGAGACAGTAATTAATGTGTTAGTATTGAGAGAAACAAAGAGCCAGCAAAGGTCTGTCCTCTTCCAGCTATCAGACTGAGCAAGCTTCTCTAATATAGCTGGTACTGTAATAGTCCTCAGGGGCTGCACTGAGGGTAAGCAATGCCTGATTGATTAAGGTACAATCCTGACAGTATTTTACAGCCTAGATAAATATCCTTTCCCCCCCCCAAAAAAAAAAAAAAAATCAGGCTACAGACAGCAAGTGAAAGCTGGTATTAGGGTGTGGAGCACATGAATTTAACGAGCCAAAGCTAATAGCACCTCCAAATATACCAAACTTCTACAGCATGTTCAGCACAAGAACCAGGTGGATTGGAAATGGGCTTTTACCAGTGCTTTGTTATGACAGCTGATTTCTGTGACAGTTAAGTGTTTTCTTCCAAGAAATCCAACCATTGTGGATTAAATGGCAAGAGCAGTGTTCATCCAAAGCTCTAACAAGGTTTGTGCTGCTGTGCACAATAAGAAATGAAGCCACACTGCCAAAACAGGGGGCAGAGGAGAGGTGCCCACACTGGTTAGTGCTTCTCCCTTGGAAGAGCAGACACAGCCAACTTAGCACCTCATTTCTTACACGCAGCATGACATGATCCTCCAGGACTAGACAAGGTCAGGATGGGTTTTATAGCTCACTCAAAATGGATTTTCAAATCTGTATTAACCACATGCAGTCCTCCAGTGGAGTCAGAGTGAAAAGCATCATCAAAGAACAAAAACACCCCAAACAAAATAAACAAACAAATAAAAATGCATTTTGTAACACCAAAACATCCCTTACCAAGTTTCCCTGACAATGTCCCAAGCCCTGACTGAGGCAGAACCAGCCATCAGAGCAAGTTACCCTGAAAACATTTACCAGGCTGCTCACTGTCCTCAGCCAATCAGTTTGGGCTCCATTTGTTGGCAATTAACATGAAACTCCATTCTTGAGAAACAAAGAAACAAATCAGGGCAGCCTCTTTCTTCCTGTTTCACCGGGCTCAGCTTCACCTCTGCCACTTCTGCTTCCTTGCCTAAAATTCCCTGGTTCTGCAGTGGATTGCCCTCAGTCACTCCCCTTGGAGAAGGACAGGGGCAGCACTGAAGGGTGCCCATCAGCCATCCCTTCCCTTTCCCTTCTCCTCCCCAGGATTTCTCTCCCCAGGGCTGGCAGGGAACCCAGCAGGTCCCCCAGGGACAGAGGAGATGCAGCGCCAGGAGCTCCTGAGTAGCTGAGGGGCCCCAGCTGGAACCAAGATGCTCCAATCCTATGTGGTATTTTGGGGGGAAAATTGGAAGAAATAGAAAAATTTCTCAGAGTAAAGCACTGGATGATTGTGACATTCACATCCTCTGGACGGAGAGACATAATTCTGTCTCGCAGGAGAAGCACAGAGAGAAGAAGTCAATCTTTATTTCTGCTCCTTTGTTTTGCCCATGTGGAATGTGGCGTGGAGATTGTTTACCTGCAGTGATGGCTGGGTTGGATTCTGGTGAAAGTTGTTTGGGTTCAGTGACCAACTGGGTCCAGCTGTGGCTCGGGCTCTCAGCAGAGTCACGAGTTTGAGTTAGATAGGTAAGAAGTAAGTATGTAGACTAGTATAGTATCTCTTTAAATAGTATATTCATGTACTATAGTATAGTTTTAATAAAACTATCCTTCAGCCTTCTGACCTGGAGCCAGACATCATCATTTCTTCCCTGAGTCAGGGTCTGCCACAATTTTACTATAGATGATAACAGGGGAAGGAGAAGTTTAAAGGCAGAGGGAGCACAACCCATGCTTGGAGCTCTCAGGGAAAGGCAAAGCTCATTTAAATATGAGGAAGCCACAGTGAAGAGATGAAAGTCTAAGTTAACAATTTCACAGACTTCCTCTTTTTTTCTGCATTTCAGCACCTTGAGACCTCGTTTAGGAGGTCCCAGGTGAGGTGACACTCTCCTTTGGCTCACAGCTCATGTACACAGGGACAGTGAGACCTGACACAGTCAAGGGATGATGATGATAAACCACATACAAGTCACCAGTTGTTTCACATGTGCTCTCTTGAACCTCTTAAATGTGAAATGCACCCACACTGAGCTGATTAAAAGCTCCTGTGAGTGTGAAATCTTCTCTCTGAAAAGGCTTCTACACCACAAAAGAAACATTTCATACATCATGTTTGAAACAGATCAGAGCCTTAAAAGCAACTTTATTCGACTGCCATTATGAAACAGAGCTTCTGTTGTCTGCCCCTGAAAGGCTTTGAGTCATCATCTTCCAGTAATAACTAATCCCTTGCTCACTCTGTACCTGACAATTCATGGACAGCCCAATTACAGGAGAGGAAAGTGGCACACCACTTTCAGAGGGTGGACTCATACACTCAACTACTGTTAAAGGTTTTTGTTTCAGAGTACAATTCACTTAAGCAAATTCTGATAATCTACTTTGGGAGAAGACTGTAATAACAAAAATTTAAATTGCAGCAGCATCATCTAATAAAGACAGAGTCAAACATGATTACAAAAGTCAGGAGACAAAAAACAGTGTAATTTGAGAAATATAATATCCACACCTTACATTTTTATCAGTTTCTCATGCCTAACTTGCTTCTTAGTTATTAGTATTTTTAATTTGCCTTGAGTGACCTCCCAGAGTGCCCATTTCATACCAACACAGGTAAATGTGCCAAAGCCTACCAACATATATTTTATACAGAATTATGTCTGACACAACTTTGGTGTTGAGGATTTGTGACTAGTTGCCCTCATGAAGATCTGGTGAAATCTGTCTGTAACTGCACAGAGGTTAAAAAACAAACACAACAGGAGGAATTATCAGAATGGCATAATGCTCATACACACAGTTTCACAGAGAATTTTTAATTTGACCTCTCTTAATTCTTGAGTGTTTGATTTTACAGAGTAATGACATGGGCTTTTTTTGTGTAGTATCTAATCTGAGGGAAGAAACCTTGAAGGGAATAGAGTGAATTGACATTTAATGTAGTTCACTTTCAGGTATCTGCTCAGCAAGATGCATTCTGAGCATGGATCTCTAACAAGACAGAGGGAACCCTTATCTACAATCATAAAAAATTAAATGCAGCTAAGATAAATGTCACGTGTTCCTGATGATACTCAGGAACTTCCTACCCTGTACTTTGTCAAACCACTCTCCTGCTAATGGACAGCTGCTGCTGATACAAGAGATGTCAGATATCCCCCAGGCTCTGAAGAATGCTCATGTATAACTAAAAGCTTTCAGATTTACCTCCTGAGCTGGTGGTAAAACTCTGGGTTAAGACTGTGTAAGCCTCCTCACAAGTTGAGGTGCAGCCATAGCATATGTTCATGAAAGAAGAGATCCAGGTACTAACATTTGCACATTAACACCTTCAGGGGAGCTCATTAAAAGAACTCTCTGCTCCCTCACACCCCAAGCCTTCTCTCAGGACTATATCTGAGCTGATGCCATGAGCAAGAGAGATGTCACAAACCTAAAGACAACAAAGTTTGTCTCTTAACTCACATTCACATTTTCCCATTAAGATTTCTATCACACAGAAAAGTGGCTGAATTATCTGAAGACTTCCTGTCAGAGAATGCTGTCATCTCTCAGACATATCCAAGACGTGCAAATAAGAAATGATCCTGCATCTCCTCTGTGCTGTGTGTGCTGTATTTCACAGCTGCAAATATTACAATCTTCAATAAAGGGAAGGCAACAATTCCCTTCAAGTCATGAAAGCACTGAGCTCAGTTGTGAATGACTGCAGACAGAGTGTGTTGTGACACATGCAGGAAGTGCTATGTTTTATAAGAAGATTATTCTTGCCAACATGATTTTGATAAGGAAGTCTTTGCAAAAAAAAAAAAAAAAAAGTGCGTTTGTTTTCCAAATCCTTATATAGTCCTTTAGCTTCCCCTTGTACACAGTGCCATAGAGCAATACCCTCTTTAATACAAAAGGAGCACCAAGCATGGGAATGAAGGGCCATGCTTGATTCATCCATCATACAATGAAGCAAAGTCATAGACATAGGATAATATTAAAAATATTATAAATAAAATAAATACCACAGAGAGTTTTATAAAATATTTATTTGGAAAAAATCACTCTGTACAAATTTAACATTCTCAACACTGAAGTTTTATAAAAATGCTAACACAACAGAAAGACAAGTGAAACATTAAACTGCTCTTCTTAAATTACAAAGGAAGAGATTCATTCTAAAGAAGCTACTGTAATTCTAAACAGTAAAGAGACCGTGATAAGATTTCATTTTTTCTCTATTACAGACAAATACAGGTATCAAAGGATGACTTTTTCCATCCTTTTATAAACTTCTCCCCAAACACTGTCCACAACTAAACCAAATCCTCTAAATGGTTTACACTTTTACTGTACATAGCTTGTGCTCCGGGAAAAGTCAGCACAAATTCATCATCATTTTCTCAGTGCCTAACAAAATTTCATCCCTATAACATTTGGTACAAAATTGTCTGTACAAAGCAACATTGCTCATGTAAATTTGAAGCAAACTTAAAAGTTAAGAGCATTTATCTGTGCCTTCAATTTGGCATTATGAAGAGAGAGTGATTAAGTAAAATTTCAAGGAGGAAAATTCAGTAACTGGGATTACTGTATTTTTCTTTCTTTTTAGTAATTACTATTGTATAAAAAATTCATATACTGCAGGTTATTAGGAATGGCAGACCCTAAATCTAACAATACTATTTTCATAGTCTTCATCACAAAATTAATTTTTCTGTATATTATTTTTCTCTCTTCATTTTAATCTATTTGCAAAAGCTGCTGTTGCATATCAACTGCTTAAACAGGAAGAAATGTCTCCCTACGGAATTAAAATCAGTAAAAACGCCCTAGCACTGTAAACACAGCTAGAATGAAAACTGACAGAACACAGTGTGACAGGTAAGCCGTTGTCTGGAAAGCTTTTTTCACATTTTCTTAACACAAAATATGGCTCACACCACAAACAACAGGAGGAAATAAAAAATAATAATTAAAAACAATAAAATTAAAAAAAAAAAAAAACAAGAAACCAAAACCAACAACCCTCCCCCTCCCCAAACTATTGAAAGCTTCAAGTCACAGCCAGGGGTGCCAGGCGGGGTCCATCCGGCAGAGGTTGTCCAGGCTGTTGGCAGCTGCCACCAGAGTGTTGACTTTGCTTTCCCCTCCCTCGAACTGGGCGAGGTTGTGGAGGCGAGTCATGATGGCAGTCACAGCTTTCTGAACCAGAGAAACCAGCTGCTGGCTGTCCATGTTCTCAGGCTGCCCAGCTGCTGACAGTGGAGAGGAGGTGTCCTCTTGGGTCTTTTTGTGCCACGCAATGATTTCATCCCTTAGCACAGTTTTTAGGATGCCATCAACCTGTATGAAGAAGAAAAATCAGATTATTGCACTTAATCCACAGAACAATCAGATTCTATCAGATTACAGAATTGTAACTAGATTTTAGTTGACACTTTTGGAGCCACATTGCAATTTCAGACTTTTCAAGGGGAGCATGGCTTCCAAACATTTTATTATTCCCTCTCCAGTATTCCTTCTCATAAAAAGCTTCCACTACAAAAACACAACACAATGACTCCTACAGAAATTAATAACATATATTAAGATATTGATACACAGATACAGTTGTGTACATCCTGTTTTTAAATTACTCCACTAAATTCATGGCTTTTACCACACACACAGACAGAAGTCTTGGTGAAAAGATCTGTACATTGAAATGCTGGAGGGTTTTATTGCAGTCATTACACTCTCGGGGAATATTATTTTCTGCTACACAGGGAAAGAACACTGACTACAACATCCATACATATGTATCTAATAGATATACACATATATGTTATAGAGGCCAGTTCTATCCTTGGATGAAAAAGAAATGCCTGCAATGAATACTTTTCTATTTTTTCTCATCACTGACTTGAGTTACAGGTATTAATTTGCCAACTCCAACAATCTCAAGCTTCTAAAGCAAACTTTTATGTGTCCAAAGTCAAATCAAACATTTACACATAACATAAAACATTTCCAAACATTTCCAACATTTCAGCTGGCCTTTGTGATGACCTCGGGGTAAAATTTAAAAACAAATCCGCACCATCATTCAGTTCCTACCTTCACAAAAAAAGTGCTGTTTTGTTTATAAATTGTCAAATACAAACCTGCAAAAAAGGTTTACAAACCTTGAAGTTTGGCTGTGCAAAGCAGCGAGCTACTGCAATCATGGATGCAGTGAGGGGCCCCGACACTCCGATGGTGGTGAGAAATTCCGAGATGTTCGGGGTGAGCCGGAAGGGAACCGGACGGTTGGCGTCCAAATCCCCAGTGGCATCATTAATGTCAAAGCGAAAGTACGCCACGTTGAGCTTGCCAGTGTCCTGGGTTTAACAGAAAAATGCACAAAAGCAATTAAAGAACTGGTTTTCATTCATGGAACTAAAAAAGTTGGGGTTTTGTGTCTGTTATTGTTGAGTTGCAACAGTACTTTTCACTCGTTTAGCCAAACGACTTCTGAGTAATGAAGTTATAAATAATGGCATGCACAAAGGTATTTCTCTCAAAATGTTGTGTCCAAACCCTTTAATAAATACATGTAATACCAAACTTAAGGAATAGATGCCTCTGGATCCTGATATATATGGAGTCACTGCCAATAGACCTCTGTGGTAACATTCTATGTCCATTGTTCACTGTGGGTAGACAGCTGAACATTTAACAGAGGGATTAAAAAATCCTAATTGCTCTACAGACTATAGCTCTCCATACATTAAAATGACATTGAGACTTTAATAAATACCACCTTTGCTATTTTTTAAGGTGGCAAACATCATTTTAAATATTGGGTTAAAACAGAAAAATCTTGATTAATACAAGTTGATGGATATGCTCAAAAGAGAATGATATTTAAAAGGGGGTACAGCCCTTTAAGAAAATGAAGCTCTATATTTTAATTTTCTTATAGTTAATTGATTTAATACAAAGGTATTTCGAAAGCATTATATTAGAAAGAAGACTAAAAAGAGAGACTTATCAGTCATTTACATGAAGAGTTCAAATATCTAAGAACAATTTCACAAAGTTCTACACTCTCACCACAGAGGGCAGAGTTGATGTCCATGGGCCTGCAGGTTAAAGTACTCCCTACAAGATGTGCAATCACACAGAAATAAGAAGCCTACTGAAATGCACGGTTAATTATCTGTGTTGAACTTTGACTCATTTCAAAAGCACTGTGCAAATACCCATCTGATCCAAGACCAGAGAATGAACAAACTGAAGCACACCTGGGCAATCTGCAGCATCTCAGGGTTGAGCCTGTTCAAATGAAAGATGAATTCTGCAAAGCCAATGAGGGCTAACTGGATGGTGAACATCTTCCGGAAGGTCCAGTAATCCGTGGCGTTGGGGAAGGTGTGCAGAGCCCACTCCTTGAGCATGCTGCGAGGCACCATGTTACTCTGCACCTCCTTCAGGATGTCTCTGAGAACCTGCACAGCAAAAGGGTTAGTTGGAAAAAGGAATTTTTAATGCACTTCTTAGCAACAGACAAATCGACCTAAATCAACTACCAATCTGCTCTTAATTGCTGTATCTCGTTTTAGGGAAAGCAAAAAAAAAAATTCTACCAAAATATTTAATTACTATAGCATATACTAGGCCTAATTAGTTGAAAAAAGAAGGATCTGTTCTGTTACACCAGAAAGCATGCTAGTCATGTTTACTTCAATTAAAGGGCTGTAAAAGTTTCAAATGTAAGAATTCTGAAAATAGAAACAAATGTTATATAGCACTTCCATTTTTATTTTGTAACACAAAGTCTGAGACAATTGTTTAAACTCCATCTATAATACATATCATCTGGGCACTTTTAATAGCTGTATTTGGAATGGGCCTGGCATTTTATGTATAAATTTGCACTAACACTAAGAAAAAAAACCACATAAAACCACCTTATACATCACAACTGGTTGTTTGATGGAGGTTACAGAGAGAGAGCTTTGTTCTTTCTGAGTACTTAATTTATTAGGCAAGATTGCCCAACTGCTTCTGTTTGGCTTAGATGAATGGATCCCCTGGCAATTTTAAGAGAAATATTAGAAGAACATGGGAAGCCTGCCTCACATACCATGCTGTAGCTGCTTATGTAAATTAGAAATGCTACTTCCCATGCTGTCAATTAATTATTTTTAAAGCACTATACAAGAGAGCAAAAAAAAAAAAAATCAATCAGCACCCTGCCTGTTTTCAGTTGCATTTACCCAAAACAACTTCCAGCAACACAAATACAACTTTTTTTTTAATAAAATCATTCCAAAATCACCTAAAACTCTGAAGAGATCGAGTTCTCATTATGAAAAATCAAAATACATGCAAAAAATCCAACCACTACCCATGCACCATGCATCTGACATCTAATGACATCTACCAAACATGCACATCCCTGCTAAGCTGAACTGCCTTTAAAAGACAGGCTCTGCTGAATATTTCTATTTTCTATAGAAAACCTTTTAGCAAAGTCCTAGCTTTATATATAACAATAACTTAAACCTGTCAGAATCTGCTACCTCTTTTCTCAACTCCAAAATATTCTGTTATTTAGTACATAATGAACTTCCTGAATTCTGAAGAAGCGCTGAGGGAAATTTGCCAAGACACAGCAAGGTGCTGGTGAAAGCCCTGGATGGAATTGCAGGGGCAGGGTAGAGTGCTGGGGACAGCCCTGGATGGAATTGCAGGGGCAGGGTAGAGTGCTGGGGACAGCCCTGGAGGGAATGGCCACAGCAGGGTGCAGGGGACAGCCCAGGATGGAATTGCCAAGGGATGGCAGGGTGCTGGGGAAAAAGCCCTGGATGAAATTGCCCCGGGGATGGTAGGGCGCAGGGGACAGCCCTGGATGGAATGGCCACAGCAGGGTGCAGGGGACAGCCCAGGATGGAATTGCACAGGGGATGGCAAGGTGCAGGGGACAGCCCAGGATGGAACTGCCACAGCAGGGCACAGCAGGGTGCAGGGGACAGCCCTGGATGGAATTGCACAGGGGATGGCAAGGTGCAGGGGACAGCCCAGGATGGAACTGCCACAGCAGGGCACAGCAGGGTGCAGGGGACAGCCCTGGATGGAATTGTCACAGCAGGGTGCAGGGGACAGCCCAGGACGGAATGGCCCTGGCAGGGCACAGCAGGGTGCAGGGGACAGCCCTGGACGGAATGGCCCTGGCAGGGCACAGCAGGGTGCAGGGGACAGCCCTGGGTTGACCCCTGCTGTGGTACCTGGTGACTGGCCTGCGTGCCCCGAGCCTGCACCGTGGCCAGCCGGTCGTAGTAGCGGGAGATGGGGTTGTCGTGCTCGATGCCCTTCTTGGCACAGCGCTGTTTGTAGATCTCCACCAGGGACAGCGAGGAGGGGTTGTCCTCCACCAGCCGCATCTGCGGGGACACCGCCACCACCCGCGGCACTGCGCAGGGGGCGGGGCAGAGAGAGCAAAGCAAACCTGAGTGCATCCAGAGCCCAAATGCTGACACACCGGCCCGCAGAACTCAACCCCAATAATCAGCTGGAGCCTAGCAACAGAAAAATGTAATGCTATGCTCATAACTAATTTACAAGCTCAGGCAAAAAAGAATTACAGTACGGTTTTCTTTTTATCTTAACAAAAATATCAATGGTATTAAAAAAAAAATTGAGCACTCATCGTTCTTCCTATTTTTCTTTACCTTTAGGAAAGAGGGTAATAATTTGTTTAGATGAAATTCAGCAATAAAAAGAAAAAGTATTTCTTCTGTGTTATGTGGAAGACGTAAAAGAAATTCAATATCTGTGTATCACTACTTGGGGAGAAAATATTTTGTTCTGTCTCTCTTCAGCTGTCTCTAAATGTTGCATTTCCCATTGTATTTCCCATACTTCAATGCTGTTGAAGTATGTGTGCCCATTTCCACAACAACAGGCCCAGTGGACATCTCTGCCTTAAATATTCACAAGTGCACTTGATATCATAAGCAAGGCACATAAGCATTTCTAAAAACACTCCAGATCCCACGCAATCAGCTGCACTCCTCCAGAGGGGTACTACAGCTCCAGACAAGACTAATCACCCAGACAGATGTGAATTTACCTTCTGAATATTCAAAAAAACCTCCAGCCATTACAACCTTTGAGCGCGACTTGCATTTAAAAACAACACAGATCTCTCTCCTTGGGTACCTGTGAAAAACAAATGTCTTTTGGTGGTCTCCTTCCTCTTCTCCAGGCAGGGGTTGAGGAGGCGGAGCAGCTGCAGGACGCGCTCCTCGCGGCGCGACTCGGTCAGGCAGGCGTCGTTCATCACCAGGTAGGGGTAGATCTTCCCGTTGTGCCCACGGATGTATAGCCTGCGAGCAGCCGTGTTGTGCTTCTGCACTATCTCCACCCTGGGCATGAACCTGCCATGAAGGAGCATTTGGAGACAGCTTTGTAACTGTTTTGAACAACAGGATCTCTAGTGATGGCAATAAAAGCACGGTTCTCAACTTACAGCGAGGTATAAGAAAACCAAATGTGCTCTGAATGCTGCAGGTGTTTAGTGATCAAATGTAAAATTATTGAAGGGGGATAAATTAAAAAGGTTTTCCATCAAAGTTTGACTATATATGCAATACACATATATAAAATATTTATCTACTATAAAATATCTACTTTTGCAGAGTGGATGGATGGATGGATGGATGGATGGATGGATGGATGGATGGATGGATGGATGGATGGATGGAGAGGGCTTTAATTTCTTCTCTGTTTTCAGAATTAGAGCTACCAAAGCAAACTTTTAGGTTACCTTGCTATCTTGATGTAGTAATGTGTTGGCTTTGGCATAAGGAATTCTCCGGGTATCTCTACTTCCGCAGTTTGAGCTGAGAAGTTACTTAGAAAGCGGCACTTTTCCTCTATGAGGAAGAACTTTGGAAGCTGTTTAGTTTTGGCCTCCAGAATTTTGATCCATTTCTTTAGTTTGGATATAAGGTTGTGGAGTTTCATTGATCCTGGCACACTGAAGTCAAAATCTTAAAAAAAAAAAAAGAAAAAAAAAAGCCAAACAAACACAAATTACACAATTCAATAGTGCAAACCAAACACACACACCCCCAGCTAAGCTGAACTGCCTTTAAAAGACAGGCTCTGTTGAATATTTCTATAGAAAACTTTTTGCAAAAAGTCCTAGCATTATATAGAACAATAACTTAAACCTGTCAGAACCTGCTACCTCTTTTCCGTACACAAAATATTCTCTAAAATACTCTATTATTTAGTACATAAACTTCCTAAGATTTTCCTGTTTTACAGTCACACAAACATTGAAAAGCATATAGTGAAAAATTTAAATACTATTACTGTATTGAATTCTCTATATACTGCAACCAGACATACTGCAAAGAAAAAAACCCAGTAAAACTCTGAATTATTACATCAGACCATTTAGTGAAAGAGGAAAAGTAGGCTTACTTTATAGCAGTATAATTTTATACCTGTTTAATTACAAGTCATTTATTTATTTATTTAAAAACAGTAGAGACTTTTTACTCCTAAAATGAATGAAAGAGCCCCAGTTGAGGATACAACATAGAATCCAAGAGGAACTGCAGGACAAACAATAAAATTGTTATTATTATTGTTCTCAGTTGCAAGAAAATTCTTATTCTTTCCTGTCGTAGACAACAATTGAAAGACACTACAGGAAGAACAGTCACAGCAGCCCAGGAAAAATGACAATATTATGCAAGAGCCTGCTTTTTCCACTGCAATGTCAACAGCATCACAGAGTGAGACTATCTCCTTTAATCCACATGCAGGTGAAGAAGGAACTTTCACAATGTCAATACATGGACTTCAGTACATTATGCAAGTAATTCTGTAACAGAAATAACTGCAATACTGAGCATTTTCTGGGCCACACCAACACCATCTGCCCAACACTGTTCTCACTACAGTTTCAGACAAAGCAAATAATAAATAAATAAATGTATTTGAATTTCCCAAAAGAGGGAAAATGAATAAATTACATAAGTGAAATGATGGCTTAGCATTTCAGTGCCACAACAATGAAAGATTAAACACACCTGGATAAGACAAACTACTCTCTGTAAACCTCATTACTTATGGCATCCCAAACTGTGCAAGTTAACCAATAGACTTGAATTTTTAACTCATCTCCACTCCCTAGAAGATGCTGTTTTAAGCTTAACATGTCTCAAGTGAAAACGCAACTGAAAAACACCAGCAAATGACAATTCAGTATTTCTGAGATTTGCAGCTAGAGCAGAATGGAACTTTCAGTATTATTTAATACAATGAAAAATTAAGTCTTAAAAATTAGTTTAAATTTTCTTGCAGAACCTTCATTTCAATGCCATATACACTCAGTATTTTTCTAAGTTGACAAAAATACCAAAAAATACCAAAAACCAAACACACATGAGCACTGCTCAGAAAATTTGACCACATAAATATGCTACAAGCATCTGCCTGCAAGTGTGCCAAGAGTGAATTAAGTATGTGCACACAACAATTACTGCATTATAAAAGTTCTTTCAACCACAATTAAACCACTCAAACTCTGATTGTCCAAAAGACTTACTCCTAAAAACAACTTAAAATATTCATTTAGCCAGCAGAGTGCCTGTCATTCTACACATACACTCTCCTAAGTTCTTTTCTTTAATCCAGGATTCTAATGCCAAAGAAAACAATGCACCTTGATTGCTTTCATTGTGCTGTTCTGTTACTTAAATAAATATCTGAGAACATATAACCCAACATATTTCACTGTGTATCCACAATAAACTGATATGATAAAATCTTTCAGTGAAAGACCTAAGTTTACCAGCCTAAAACAGCAAAAAAACAGCTCATACAAAATCCTTACCACTTCTGTAAGAAAAAAGTCTATAACGAAAAATACAGTTTCATATTTATGGATGTAATATTCCCTTTTCTTTTTCTGCCTGCTGTGGGCAGTGCATCTACTGCAATATCACTGTAAAACACTCTTATTAAAATCCCAAGCCTACCCTCTAGTGAGCAGTGGGAGTAAATCATTTCATCAAAGTGACAAAATTATTGCATCATTTATCTCCCGAATCTCTGAAGTGCAGGAAAGTACCCTCAAACTGCAACTAGTTTTTGTGCTAATGTGAATCAGCCAAGAGGTAAAAACACACATCAATATATTTTCCTTACAAAAAAAGTCACTCAGTTCACCACAAGAGCAGCTCTAGTTTGCTGAATGCCTATTTTAGGATTTTTGTTGTTCTCTTGTTTCCCAGTGGCAGATGGGAAACACTGAGAGTTCAATTAGTCTTTCTGTTCATGTCACAGAGAGCCCCATCTGAGAAGAAAAATCATTTCAGCTGGAAGAAAGGGAAATATAAGACCAAACATTATTTGTGTAGAAAGTCTCTCTGCTTTGCAGACATCTTAATCTATATAAACAGTGGTTTTGTTTAAAAAAAAATCCCTTTCTTCAGTAGTACTGGAAAACACCTTTTTCAAGCTACTTCAGACCAGTGTGTGTTAACTCACTACTTGCACCACCTATTCCTAAAAAGGATGGGAAGTTTCCCCCTCATCCTTAATGGGGATTTTCACAGAAGGCTGCACAGGCTGCAGTGGAAGCACTTTGCTCTCCTCAATGCTGCTGAAGTTTCTTGCCACTCTCAGTGGAAGGAGAAATGGAGAATCTTCTCCCCAGTGAGACAGACCTAAAAAAATCCTGATGCCTGTTAACACACTTTGATTGAAGGCTGTACCATCATTCCTCAGGAAGAAACATCAAAAAACATACTTGAGGTAGCAAAATTAGAGTATCAAACCCTCTGTGCCCCCCAGTCCCCTTGACCTACCCAACATTAACATGGCATTAAGAAAACAAAGAATACCTCTAAACTAAGACTCCAGAACTATACAGAAAGCCCTTCTGCTACACTGGAAGAAAATAGTTCTGATCAATCAAAGGCAAGAGGCTATTAATGCTTTTAGAGCAAGAAACAATTCATTTGAAGATTTTTAAGATTATTCTGACCACAGGAAAAGCCTGATTCCATTAAAGGTTCACATCTCAAGATCTCCAGTTAAAAAGTCAAGACACCCATCATGTAAGGTGTCCCTGAGGACTGAGTTGTAAGCTTTTCTGCACAGAGCAGGACATTTCTTTATGCCCATGAAGATCCAAGCAATCTCCAAAATTGAAGTGCTGTCTTACTTTTGAAGTTACTATTCAAACATTTATATACTCTACTTCCCAAAACTTCTTTCCAATCTCACAAGAACTTTTGGTAGAAACCAATAAAGATGAAAAATCTCAGTGAGAGGAAAGCAGAAATATGGAGCAGTACTTCTGGTTTATCACTTAGCTCCAGAAAACCAAGACTGCATAGACCGGACATCAAGGTCAAATATTATCCATCTCTTTATCTGGATTTCCTGGATAACACCCTGTTACCTAAAAATTGCAATGGAAGCAAAGAAAGAGCTACCAAAGTACATTATGCTCACTCTTGAGCAAAAGGGGGAAAAAAAAGTCCTTAAAAGGCTGAAAATGAACAGAGCTCTTCCCTCTGCCCCCTCCAAACAGTTCAGAGCCACACTTGGTTTCAAGAGCTTCCTCCTGACTGCAGAGCTTCCACGCACAGTGAAGGATTCATTGTGCTGGGGGACAAAGTCTCAAGGAAATTACCATGCCCTTCAAGAGGGTATTTTGGAGCTCTCCATTCATATTCAGCTTGAGAGGAGAGATGGTTGCAGAAAGAAGCTGATCCAAACTCTAAACTATCATCTGTCCACAAAAGGACAATTGAGGCAGCTTTTCTGCTGCTTTCACTGCTGAGACAGCTCTCAAAGGGAGCATTTTTCAGCATTTTCTTTTCTTTGATGTCAAAAGGTTTAGCAGAAAAGGAAAGAACAAAGAACAGATGGTCAAAGAACTATGCATTTGAAGTTCTAGAAAAAAAATTCAAAGTAAATTTTGTTTTTATAATATAACATTAGGATAGATAAAGATGACCTATCACAGTTCCAACAGTCCAGACTGCTACAAAGAATTCAGAATATAATAAATGGTGTGAGAGTCTCCAGTGGCTCCAAACAGGAATCAAAATACAACTCTGATGTTGAGGGAACCAAACCCTGCTGAAAGTGTCTACAAAAAATAGCTGTCAACATTAATCTGGGAATAATTGACAAAAAGTTTACTCCAAGACAGCTCCTTGGCTTGGACACTTTTGAAATGAAAGGCAACCACTGTAATTATCTGTCCAAAATCCAAATGCAACTGGTACTCACACAGGAAAAAACCAAACATGAACATTGTGGTGTGACAGAAGGACACACCAGGCACATTCTACAATTGGTTTCTTGTCATGTTAAAAAAAATCTTGCAAATTTCAGTACAGTAATTAAAATCCTATTCAGTTATTTACATATATGTTACTGTTATTTTAAAATCAATTAAAAACTTACTTTCATTTTCTGCAAAATTAATTAGATTACAGAAATTATTAAGTATGCTGATTGGTTTAATTTCTTCTCTTTTCCCACATTTAATTTGTAAATTTAAACACTGAATGCAACAGATTAAAATAAAATCTAATCCAGCACTGAGGAAAATAATTACATGTATCCTGCAGACATTCATATTTCATCGTACTTGAAAAATAAAACATTAAATCTTCAAAAAAAGGAAAGTAATTACTGTTATTTAACTGAAGTTTAGTAAGAAACACTTAGCATTTGATGACTTTACATGATTTTTATGACCAGGCCTATGTCATACTTTGGTTTATATGTTGTTATATAATTCTTTAATTAAGAGAGAACATCTGAAAATCTTAACAGCCATTTATATATCACAAAGTTATGCAAAAAATAAAAACAGCATAAAAATACTGGAAATCCTCTCCACTTTTTAACAAAAGGTTGCAACTGAATTATAATTAAACTTTCTTAAATGTTTCTGCAGAAATGTTTTGAAATATTACTTCAGATATTGCAGACTATAGTCTGGTATTTTATTTACTTTTCCTGTACATCTTGGAAACCCCAGAGCTCTCTGATGCTCACAGGAAAGGAAGTAGGAGCTGCTGTGACAGACCAAAAATAACTCAAATCCAACCAAGCATATCAACAACACTTAGAGCAATAAATAAGTGGCTATACCACTGTTGCAATGTAAAGACTATTAACCATTATTAAAAATCAAAATCAAGCCCATACTTGTATTCAAAGTAGAGCATTTCAGCTGGAAGGGATCTACAACAACCACCCCCAGATCCCTGATCCAGGGCTGCTCTCCAGCCTCTCCTCTCTCCATTTACACCTGTACCTGCCATTACTCCTCTGTTCCAGGTACAGAATCCAGCACTTGGGACTGGTGAAATTCCACCCCATTAATCATTATCCAATGATCTTTTTCCCCCTGTACGCTCCCATTAAAGACACACAAAGTGTTTCTACTTCCATTTCTCTCCCTAGTACACTTCATCCAGAAAAATTCAATCATATGGTTCAGGACTTTCATTATCTGCTGTCATGCAACTGCTGTGCCTCAGAAAGGACATCGTGCAAAGCATGGTGTGCACGAGATATGTAGGTCACTTCTACAACTCAGTTACTTCCACAGGATTCCCACCAGTTCCCCTATTTTCACAATATTATCAGTAAAATGCTTGAAAAAACACCCCAAGTCTACTTGTCAAACACTCTCAGTTACATTTAAAGAAAAGCCAAGGAATTTATGCAAAACTCAAAAACTCTGGCAACCCAAAACACTGATGCTAATCAGGGTCACTTGGTCATGTATGAGCTGCGTGGCCTTAACACATTTCATCAAATGAATCAAGCTTGTAAACAAGCTTTTCTTGGAATTTCAAATCAAGATCAGATACTCAAATATGTAACCACTGGTTAAGAGAAAATGAATGAAGCAAAAAAGCTACTTCCCTTAAGTATCTTTTTTTATTAACTCTGATTAAGGTTATTGATTCAATTTACCAATGATGTAAATATAGGTAATAGAATTTTTATAATCTAGTTACCCAAAAACACTAAAGTAATCCTATTCATCAGAAGTAGGCTGTTTTGAAAGACTTCACATAAAATCATCAGTTTGGATTTCTGGGGTGAAAATTCCATTAAATTCTGGCATCATAGAGAGACAAAGATCATTACTGTCCCTCACATACAGCCAGCAGTTCTGTTCAAATTGCAAAAATATTACACTGAAGTAATCCAATTTAAACACATATGTGATGAAAACACAGTTTGCAATAATAAAAATACAACCATATATTTATTCTCTAGGTTGATGTTTGTTTTCCACTTGAATTATATTTATTACTGCACAAAAGACAGGAACAAAACAATTTCAGGTTTGCTGAATGACAGAAAAGTGCTGTTTTCTAAATTTTCTCTCAGGAAAGATATTAGAATAAAAAAGCAGAATGCCCTCACAGATGAACTGTGGGGAGAAATTTTCTTGAGATTAAACGCAACATTTTAAAAATTTTAAACATTTACCTGTTGTAAATTGGCCTTTTAACTTCTGGAACACGGGGTCTTGAGCTGTTGCTTGTGCTCTCCTGGCTAGTGACTCTGAGGCTGCACTAGAAAACATGGTGGACACATTGGAGACATTCTCAAGACCTACTCCAAAGGTGCTGACTAACTTCTTGACAAAATTCAGTGTATGAGGAGTGATTTTGGCATCTGAAACGGCTCCACTTTTCTCAAAGGCAACGGAGTAGCACTTTGCCAAGCCCTGCTGCAGTTGTCTGAGAACCTGAGAATGAAAAACAGAGAAAACAAAATAGTCAGGAAGATCAGGCCTTCTAATTTCACACCAAATATTCATTCCCACTGCGTTTTATAGAGTAGAATTAATTATGCTCTCAAAAACATCTGCTTAAAACTCTTCTCTTAAACTGCAGAGGGTCAGTTAGAATGACAGCACTGAATTTCATTAGCATTGCAAACAAACTGAGCAGGGGAAATGCTGCTTCACAAAGGACAACCTGCTCTTTCAACAGCAGGTAACTTTTTGATTTCATATTTTGAGATATATGAAAAAAAAGTGATATGAGGAAACCTTTAAATAAACACTGTGCTAGGCAGACAGTCCAACACTTTGAGAGGCAAAGAACAGCAGAGTGGCAGGTCCATCTGCTCTCTGTTGCAATGCAAATTTCAGGTAATAATCACCACCTGTCACACACCACCAGCTCAAGAAGGAAACTGGTATCTCTGAGACTTAGTGTTAGAATATACATTTTCAGTTAGTATGAGCAACAGCTTAAATCCTAGAGGCATTCATCACATTTAACAGTTCTGCTAAACCCCTGTACTGCTTCCAGAAATAACCAAGATCCAAACTCCAATCAGAACAGTCAGTTTCACAAACATCAGTTTACTAATCAAAACAAACAGTTATGCTTTGATGTTTAAAATTAATTCTGGGTAAATATTTTGCAGTTAACTTTCCCTTAGATGATCCATACATTCATGGAAGGTCATTGAAGCCAAATACCTCCTCATGCCAATTCTCTCTGAACCAGACCATCTGATCCACAATGCCTTCCAGAGAGGACAGAAGGGTTGGGTGCAATTCCCGCTGCATGTGCATGATCCTGCTGCATCTCCACATTGGGGCAGTGGCTCTGATGGGCCCGGGGTCTGAGGCAGAGTGGGACTGATTTCCAACTGAACTTGGCTGCTGTTGCCCTGAATCTGGAAAGTGAACATTAAAAAGGAAGTAAGAATTACATTTCATGAACTTGATATGTGTCTGTTTGAAACAAAATTAATTGTTCCAAGAATTGGCTTGAGATTTACACTAAGTATTAATTACGTATTCCTAGTCTGTATCTTTTAGCACAAACCATCTCTAGCATGACAACTCCATCAGAAAGTGATTAAGCAGTTTTGCTTTACCAGATGACCCCCACTAACACACACAACCCACCCACCCAGCAGTGTTTTTTGGCAGAACCTACAGGGAAATATTTTACTATTGCTGGAAAAGAATAAGTTATTAGGGTATGTGGGCATCTCCTTACATCCAAAAGAGAATACAAATAAAAATAAAACATTATTTAATTAGTGCCCTTTCAAATTTTATACAGAAGTTTAGTGAACTAATTCCCAAATGGAAAGGGCAATTAAATAAACAATGTACTTTGTAATAAAGAACACAGAACTGAAATGAGAGTTCTTCAAGTAGCTCTCCCAGGATTCCCAGGAAATTATATGGGACAAAAGAACAACTAAATTCTGTGGAATCATTTGACATAACTATTCCAAATGTGATTTATTCTTGGGAAAAGAGTTGTTGTGCAAGTTGCTGAGTGCTTTCCCAATCTCCCAAACATTTCTCAAAGCCAACATTGCTTTTATTGGTGTAAACGGAGATGCTCATTCGATCTGAAAAGTCACCATAAGAAGTTATTATGGAGACACAATTTTTTCAAGTGTGGTTCCTTTGAAAACAAACTAAATGTTGCATGGCTCATGCTTCCAATGAAAATTAGTCTAGAGAATCTTAGAAAACTGTGACATTCTCTTGTATTTATAAACCAAGAATTTTCTACTTCTCCACAAATTTATCAAGATAAACATCCAGTGAAGAATGCGTGATTCTCAGTAATTAAGGTGACATGAGAATGAAAGAGGTGGCACTCCTCTTGGTGAGTATTTTATACAGAAAAAAATCAAGACAGCTCAAGTCATCTGCAGGTTTAACTTCCCAGAAACAAATCAATGCAAGCAGAGCTTATCAAGAGTTTTCTTCCTTAGCCTTGCTAAGTTGGTATGTTTTCTAGAGAATCTGTTTTTTCTGTAATATCCAGTGAAACTTAACCTAACAATTACGTTACAAAGAGCCCAAACAATTCCATGAGGACCAAACTCACCACTCTTGTAGCGCTCTCGCTGTTCTATCTTCAAGGTCAAATAGAGGGTCCTGATAGGGAAATAAACAGCCTGGGGATAGACTCTTCCCACCTATTTGGAGATACACATTTCTCAGTTAAGGACTACTGACTACAGATCACATCAACACAGATTCTCTAGTAAATGAGTCCAGTTCAGGAATAATCAGATCTTTGTGTTAAATAACAGCTTATGGAAATTAAAGATTCTTTCAGTAACAGGAGCCCAAAGAGAATGAATTGGTAGCTCCCTGCACACACTGTTAAGACATTACCTAATTAGGGTTTCCAGATCATATTGCCTAATAAACCTGAAAGCAGCATAATGCCAGAGCTCCAGCTGGGCCAGCTCAAAGATCTTACTCATGTGCATAATGGAAGAAAAACAGACATAATGACAGCAGTTAGTCTTTAAATTAGGCCACAATTCCCAGCAAGCCCCACGATACTTGATAAGAAAGCCCATTAGAGAGTAACTTTACTCCACCTAATTGTGGCACTTAATGTAAGGGGATACCAACTGCACCCAAAAATAAAACCAGGATTTTATGGCTTCCATTAAAAGAAACAACCCTAAAGAGATGTTGACATTCAGCATCCCATTTAAATCTGTAAATCTCAGTATCTATTAAAGGAAAGAACCATTTGTCTACTACCTGCAGTAGAGCATATCTTAAGTCATCATTTGAGGCTTCTTACCCACAATTTTACTAAACCATAGATCCTTTCTCCATCCAAATGGATGTGGTAAGTGGTGGAAATATAGCAATGGGATTGAAGCATTCAGTAATCTGATATTTATGACAGATCACTAACCTGACACACACATGCTTCATGCTGTAACTCAAAAGTTATTTGAGGAGAATTGTGGAGTTTTACAACAGTAACACAGAATATATGGCATTTTTTTATTTCACACTTCTTCTGTGTACCTGAAGTTTAAAGGCAAGACAAACAG
Source organism: Chloebia gouldiae (assembly GCA_003676055.1). Taxonomy (NCBI): domain Eukaryota; kingdom Metazoa; phylum Chordata; class Aves; order Passeriformes; family Passeridae; genus Chloebia; species Chloebia gouldiae. The sequence goes on from QUSF01000022.1 coordinate 3,658,278, forward strand.
GAATATCTGTGATATTTACAAGTCTAAGCTCCAACTACTGTATGAATTCTGAGCAAACACTAACTTCTACAAATTTTATACAGATCTCAACAAATAAAGTGTCTACAAAGTGTTGAAATGAGTATTTTCTGCCAGAAGACAGTAGAGCACACTGGTGTTGCCAGACATATGGGTATGCCAAGCCATACCCATCAAAGTTTGCCTTACCTACTTTGGCAGCTTAGGCTGCTTGGCAGCATGGTCTCTTTAAAGTTTCATTTTAATTTCATGAAGAGAGAGGGAAGGAAACATGAATACCTCTGCACGCACATACATATCCAGAGCTGTGTACACCCATGCCAACACAAATAGACATTCTCTAGCTAAAAATCCTCACATTCTCAGAGGTCTGAAAGAGGAAAGACAGGGGATAGGATGAAAGGAGCTCAATCTCACAGTATCAGAGAATACCCTGAACTGGAAGGGACCTGCATGGTCAGTAATTCTGTATCTCAAAAATCAAGAGGGGAGGGAAAGAAAGGAGCTCTGTGAGGAATTCAGCACACAGTTGTCCTGTGCCAGTTTCCAGGAAACAGTGGAGCAAGTGCAGGCCTGGAATTCAGGTACTGTGAGAACTTCCCATGGCCACCTGTGCATTAATGCGACTTCACAACTATTTTATATCAACCTGAATGAACAAACACCAAAGCACTTCCAGAGAGAGTTTGCCCTTTAGCCACAGAAGCTAATTATTCTTTACTCCTACGTTACAAGCATTTTAAACTATGTTTATGTGTTCTACCTCATTCACAAAAATATATTAAATAGAATTCCAGAGGGAGAGCTATAATGCCTCATGCAAATAAGAATTCAGTTTCACTGGATTTAATCTCAGTAAGTAAAACCCACTTTGAAATTCAAAATATCCTGCTTAAAGGCAGAAAATATATTTTTTTAACACATCAACAGTTGCAAACAATACCATTTTTAAAGCTTAGCATTTTTGTAATTTGCTTTAAAAATATTCATGTGTCACCTCACGAATGAAGATTACAGAGCATAAGGAATTAGGGATTATCTTCAGTACCTGACTGATGAGGTTGAGGAGGAGTTTGCCCTCTGAGCCAACCAGGCACGTCAGCAGCTGTGGGATCCAGGCCAGCCACTGGATGGGTGGGACACCAATGCAATACTTGTCCACTGCATCTGCCAAGGTGTTCTTATCATCATCAAAACTCAGCAGCCAAAGAACCTAGAAGAGAATTTCAAGAGGCTCTCTCAGTGCTTAAATTTAAGACACATCAATCATTACGATGCACAAAAGCAGAGATATTTTATTAATATGACTGTGGAGTCCTTAAAAGTGTTAAAGCTGCCTCAGAGACAAGAACTTACATTTATTGTGCCTGGCCAATGCTTTTCCCTCAGAAGTAATATTTAAAGGATGTAAAAAATAGAATCTAAGTGTACCTCTTACTATGAAATAAGACAGAAAAGAGCAAATGAACTTGACTGCATTCTAGAAATTCTTTGTGTTTTTGGCTGGGGGTGTGGATAAAAATTTAGGCAATTTTATAGAACCTAAAATATGCAACTCAGATTAATGAACCTTGATACAAGAACTTGATTATTTCTCTGGGTGTTCTTAATTATTTTAACTGTCCACCCTTAGTCTAATTTAAATGTAAATATATTAAACATGGACTAAAAATCATTAACTATTATGCAACGAGACAGGGGGAATAATAAACTTCAGAATACTGTTGAGGCCACCTTTAATCTCAGACATTATCTTCTGTGTTTGTTTCATGGTCAGAACAGATTGTCTTCCCTGGTCTGGTACAATTTTTAAAATTTTCTTCATGAGAGAGATTAAATATCCCCAAACTGAGAAACATACAACACAAACAGCTTTTTTTGGCCAAAATTTTGCTGAATTTCAGAGTAAAACTGTACAAAAAAGGCTCATCTGGAATAAAACGCAATACTTAGGTCAACATTAATATTATTTATCCATAGTAATGATAAATAGATCTCAGACTATGTTACTTTTTAAAGCACCAAAGAATGCCTTTTTGCAAGTATTGCACCACACTATGTAGTAGAAATGCTGGATGTGGTTTGTCCTTTCCTCTTACAGAAAGGTTCCACATCTAAAGGAAAACACAGACACCCTACTGACATAAAAAAATCCCAAAATGAGTAATAAACAAACACGCACAGCCCTTCCATCTAAATTAAAGCTTTCCCTCAGTAACCCTTTCTCTAATTGCAAAACCCTGAGCACTGAACACGATCCCAGCCTTTCCCAAGGGGATGGAGCTCTGATTCTTTTTTTAGCAATCAGACCTTACCTTTGCTAAGTATTTCCTGGATTTGCTCTCGTTCTGGTGGCGGCAGGCGTGCAGGTAGCAGGTGATGGCAGACACCCCCAGGTGAAGCTGCCTCTCCTTCACAAAGATGTTCTCCAGGTAATCCCCCCACATGGCCCACGCTTTCACCAGCACGTCGTGCATTTGCACAGCTGCAGAAAAAGCTTTGTTTGCTTCTTCAGACCTGTGTGGAGACAAGTAGGAATATGAGTTTTATATAATTTAGTAGCTGTTTGCTAGTGTAAGTCAGATTTCTGATAGGGCAAGCAATTAGTTTCTTAATACTCAGTGATATTTTTGCATTCTCTAGTAAGGTCCCTTACAACTGTTTTGTCATTGCTTTCTTTAAAGTTCAGCACCATGCTTCATCATGAAAACAGTTTCATAAGTATTAAAAATCTCACATACTCCCTTAGAAAAATTTTTAAAGTTCCCAGTGCACTGCAGCAGTAAACCCAGGCAGTGAAACTGGGAGAAAGAAGAGTGAATGATAACACAAGAGGAGTGAAGCAAAATCATTTAAACATGCTGCTCCACTGGGCAAAAAAGGAGTAAAGCAACATTGGGAAGATGTTATTTATGTTTTAGAGGAATGCATCTTACTTGACTCCTTTTCCAGAGTAGTCATGAAAAATTCTACAATCAACATTTTTTGGAAACAGTCAGTTCCTCATCCCCACAGCTGTAAAAGTTTATTTTTTTCAACAGGAAAAGTGAAGGAATTTTAAGGTTAATCACATAGTTCTGGGTAACCAAAAGATTATTTGTTTGTTACTTCTGAAGTTTCCTCCATGTTTCCTCAAGTGTCACAAGTCCAGAATTCGGCATGATTCATCCCAATATATATACAGCCCTTGAATCTATGTTATTTCTTAGGCATAGAAATTAAGGATGAGAAAACTCCCATAAGCATTACCAAAATGAAGAAACTTAAAGTATTTCAAGACTCCTTATTAATAGAAAGAGCTTCATTTCTGCCTTGCAGAATAAGCCTTTAAATAAGCCATATGAAAGGAACACGATGCTTGTTTGACTCATTTTTTAAAATTACCTATAATGTATTTTTAACATAACAATATTAGCTTGGGGGATTATAATACTACATTAAAATGACCAGTTACTGAGGCATAACTCTAAAAAGGAAAACAGCTTTGTCTGTCATGTGTTGGTTTTTGTGCTCCCTTAATGTCCTTGCTTTCAGAAGCCTCCTGCACCCTGGGTGAAGGTTTTGAAGTGAACCGGCCCAGCAGCAGCCTGATGGATGACTTTGTATCACTACTGCTCCTTTATAAAAAAGGGACTTCTCTGTCCATTTTCCTTTCTCCCACTCTACAATCCATCACTCTTGACACCTGAGGTGATTTTTTTTTAAATGGTTTCTATCACCTTGCCCAGCCAATGGGCAGCACAGGAGGATGCAGGAGCAGAGGTGACCTTTAACTTCAGTTTTGTTGACACACAGGTAATCATTCAGCAGTCCCATTTTCAGGTTCAACACTGCCACTGGTCCTAACTGCAACCTTCCTAAATTCCTGACCTCAACTGTAGTGCTGAAAAATCCTTGTGTGTTTTTTGGTAAGATTAAGAAACTGTAAGTACAAGAGAACCACGTTTTTAAACAGAAACCTTTATCCATTTTATCCTTTAAAAATTTAACAATAGGGGGAAGGCACACTTTCTTCTATTTACATTTAAAAGCCCACTGTACTTTCCATCCAAGTAATTGCATTCTACCTATTTAAAATTCTCTCTTGTAATCACAGAAGAAAATATTCATCATTTCCTGACTTGAACTGCTATGTGAGGTTGCAGTGTACAGCTTGAGACCTGATGGATTTCATTCTAGAAGTGGCCACAATGCAGTGGTAAAGGAATTATTCCACCCATATGTAACACATAGCAAAATTGTCATTAAATCCCATGCCCACTAAAAGCTCTTGAAATCTGAAGGGGTCTTTTTGGCATCGCCAAACAAAATTTAACTGATGAGATATTTATTTATTGAATCAAAGAGAGATATTCCTCAGAATAGTAAAATGCCTGTCAGTGGGAAGCAAAACCATTACTACTTCTCTCCTAAAGGCTTCAGTATAGGACCAATCATTAAATCTCCAAACTGCAAAGGAACTCTCACAGATACTTTTACTTTCTTACACAGCAGTGAGAAATTTTAGGCTGGTATAAAGATGTGGAATGGCTTTTCTGCTCAAGTACTGTATTGAATACTTCAGCTGCACTTTTTTCAGATGTGTGCTACTGCCTCTTGCAGCCAACATACTCACTTGTTAATCTGTGCCAAGAACATTCCCTTTAAAGCATAAAACTCTGCAGTCATCTCCTTGGTGAAGTACTTCAGATTGGTTGATTCAATGACTTCAAGACCCTGTTAAATAAGCCTTGGTGAGAAAAGTCTTTTAAAAGGGAAGGCTTTTTTAAAAGAAACTGCCATAAAACAACAGTCAAAATATTCTCTTGAAATTTAAATAGCGTGACTTTGAAGTATTTCATTTTGATTTTAAAAAATACAGACTGACAATTTTAAGTTTCCATTGGCCTATGCAAACCAAATATTACAGACACCATTTAGCAGATTATTTTTCCACCTTGCTTATGTTATAATTATATGATGTTATATTACAAGGTTCATTTGCTGGTCAACCACATGCCAGTGGGTTTTGCCTAAAATCACTCTTTTTCCTTTTCGACACATAAAATTTTACTTCAGTTTGACCACCACTCATGAGTTAGACATTCAATTTTTTCCCATTACAAATAATGCCATTTTCAAAGTCCTTCCATTTATCCATCTTGCAAGATTTCAAAAAATCTACTCCCGCTTTACTTCTGGGTCAGCTAATTTTTAATATATTCACAGAATCCAGATCACAGAGGACATTAACTGCTTTGGACTGACAGCATGACTCAAAACAACACTCCCTGCAGGGTATAACATGGCCAAGTCAACTCAGCCCCCGTTCTGGATACAGGCAGCTTGTTTAGATCAATGCATCCGATGGCTCCTGTCATCCCACGAGTTCCAACAACAGCTTCAGGAATAAAGCTGCCCTACCTGCATGCACTCATTTTTGCCCATGACTCCAGCCAGCTGCAGGTAACACTTGACCTGCTGCCGGATCTTCTGGAAGCAGTCCACGATGGGCACGGTGGGGATGGTGTGGATGCGGCTCAGGATGTCCAGGGCCACGTTGACCAGCCCCTGCTTCCGCGCGATCTTCCCGTACTGGATGATGGCCGAGGCCGAGGCGTGGACGCCCAGCATGGCGTTGTTGGAGCTGGGATCGTGCTGGGAGCTGTTCTCATATGCAGTCACGATGGCTGGAAAGGCAGCGTGAAATGTTTGTCGTGGGAAATGGTGCTATACAGAGCAGCAACTTAACAGCAACACACATGATTTAAGATGGGGATGACTTAAGAGTCAATGAAAATTGAATAAAAACTACAACTCATCAAAATCAAGCCACCAAGAACTTATGTGTTGTCTGGAAAACTCTATGATGAATGCATGCTGGACCAGGCAAGACTTACCCTGGTAATGATGCTGTCTCCACATGAAAATGCTGCTCCAGTGGGATAAATCATCTGACACGATAGGTAACCTGTTCCTCCAAGTCTTGACAACAGTCTTCATATCATGTAAGCTGTTATTCCTCCCCAGATTCGTTGGTTGCAATCCTGCATTTATTTGGGCTGCTTCCTGAAGTTCAATTATTTGCTGTGCTGCCTAGAAAACATAAATATAAGTAAGGAACAGACAGAAGATGGCAGCAGTCTCAAACCCACTAAAGGCAGCAGTTTGTTAAAACTTCAACCACCTGAAGAAAAGGCCCACAAACTTTAATGGAATTTAATTACCTGTAGGACAATAAAGCCAGTGTAGTATTCGCTAAGCTACCGCTTGGCAGATAACAGTTGTATTCACTGTTAATCAACCAAATGAGATAACTATTTCAGAAAAAAAAAAAGGCAGTCCAAATTTATAGAGTGAAATCTCTTGAAACAAAATTAATTAAAGTAATATTTTCCTACAATCATCTCAGTATCAGCTCTCACAATAGCTTAACCTTCATCCTACAGCCATTCATCACATAAATTTAATTTTCTCATGGGTATTTAATCACATACTATCTGATATTAAAAAAAAGTAATTACTGCAGTGCAAATTTGAGGCTGCATTTGTACCTCTGTCAGTCACTGACTAATTTATCATTTCTTCACAAAGGTTATATACATATTAGATTGTTTAAAAAGCTTGTTTTAATTGATATCTGAAAGCACTTAAATACTTTATTTAGCAATATTAATATTTTCCTGCTGCAGATGCTGCCATTCTTGAGCGGGGGAGGGGAGAAATTTGAAAAATGGATGAAAACTTAGCAGGAAGGAATTAAATTCATTGAGAAGCCATCTAATGCTATTGTGTGAGCTCACATATTGTATCTTATTTACTTGATAACTTCTTCTGAATATGGAGAAAACTTCCACATTCATTCACTTTATCTGATGCATCAATTTATATTATAAAAATTCAAAGGTATGAGCTGTTGTGTGTGCTCTACCTGCGGGAGCAATCCTTTTTAGAGGTCCCTTCTTACATCATGCACATTGGTTATGAATCACACACAGAGTGAAACTACTGATCTTAAACAATCACAGAGGCCTCTGTATCAAAGAGAACTCAAAGCAAAGTCCTCTGCACTTCCACAGGCATGGCTCAGGCACAGACCTCTGAGCAATGGCTCATCAAGAAATGATCTCTTATGAAAACTGAGATATTCCACAATTTCTCCCCTGGAGATGAAAGGTTCCCTCCACAGGAACCTTTGTCAGGTATATATTTATAGGGTATCTAAACAGGGACAAAGCCTAAATGTCCAATGAATGGAATGTTTTGCCTAAATTCCACACTGTCAAGCCCAGCATGATCCTGCCCCAGCCCCACTTCCACACTGGTTCCACACAGAGCAGAGGAAACAAGGCTCATTTACAAGAATCTTCTGAAAGTAACTCTAGGCCAAATAAGATTTTTAAAAGATGGATTTAGGCATGTACTTCTGTTTTATTATACTTGTCAATAAAACATCTACTCTCAAAAATTCTTCTCTGACAGTTGCAAAATTAATTATTTACATGATTAAATCCAAGAGATAACAACAGGGTGTTGGTATTTTCTACATTTCAAAAGGAAACAGAAATCCATTTTTGTTATGGTAAAATGTGTGTGAAAGTTTCAAAGGACACAACCATTCATTTTTCACCATGTAATACATGTTACTTCATTTCACATAATAGTTAAACTACATATTCCATACAATCATAACTGTGCCAGGTGCTTCCCAAAAATATTTCTGGAGTTCTGAAAAAAGGTGGGTTTAACCACTAAGAAACTCTTGCTGATAAGCAACACCTACTTCGAAGAAATAGAAACACACATTCTGCAACTTCGAACAAAGAAATACCACGATGCAAAAACTATCAGTACTACATATATATATTATATACACTAAGATATTCACCCTTGCAGCTACTGAAAGTTCTGAGCCCTGCTGCTGGAGGACAAGTGGAAAGAAGAAGTCTTTGCTGTTACCTGGAGCAGGGGGGTGTGGACGTGGGACACGACGTGCGGCAGGCGCCGCCACTCGCGGATGGCCAGGCTGCTCGCCATCTCCACCAGCCGCTCGATGAAGTTCAGCTGCTGCTCCTCGGGGTGGCAGATGGCCAGGTACCCCCTGTACATGTTCACCTTCCAGGCCATCTCCTTTGGACAACTCAGTTCCACCTGGTCATGGAATAGGGAAAAAATCCAGTAAAGATCATTCCTACCCAAACAGTTAATTTTTTTTGAAGCGTTCTTAAAACAAAGAGCTTTGATGTTTTAAATATAATCTCATTTCTTAAAAGCATCTGATTAAAGTATTAACATTTATGTCATTAGAGGAGTTTCAGCTCTTAAAGTTACTGGCAAGGGCAGGCTAGCACATGAATTGCCAATTCAGCACAAGAGCAGAAGTGCCCATGCCCAAGCTGCTGCTGGGGTATTTTTACACTGACAACTGCAATGCAGCCAAAGAGCTGAACCAGCCCAAAGCAGCCCTGCCACAAAAGCAGGAAGCTCACAGCAAACAATTCACCCTGCACAAAGCCAGGAGATGCTTCTCAGCAGATAACACACCCTATGTCTGAAATGTTTCAGGGGCTCCAGAATATGTAATGGCAATTTCTCACATAAGAGGATCCTGTGCCTACCTGTCCCACATCATGCAGCATTGTACTCTCTGTTTGCTCTAGGGCATTGCTAAGTTTATGAAAATAAACAGCTGATATTTTTTTTCAAGTAATCACAACCAACCTTCTCATTGATATAATTTCTAAGCACAGGTGCAAAGTCAGGTCATAGTGCTAAAATAATTTATAAAATAATTTTAAACCATTTCCTCGGATTACTGGAAGAGTAGAAATATGGCAACTAAACCCAGCAGAGCACTTGAATTGTGCAGCACCTAAATTCTGTGAGCACTTTACAGCAAATTTGCACCGAGCCAGTGCTCACCAGCTGACACTGCAGGCCTTTAATCTACAACTTTCTCACTTCTTTTTCCTCCACTTTATATCACATCTTTATAGTTTGATGTGCAATACAGAAATCTCCCTGGCATTATCCTCCTGCTGATAAACTGTATGGTGACCATTACGAGTGTTATTCCTGTTATCCTCAACTGACTTTTACACCTAAGCCAGCAGAGACAAAGTGCCAGGTAGCATCCTTACACTTACACAGTGAAAATAACCTCCTCCTTTATTATGTTATCTACTGGATCATTAAACACAATGGCAATGTGAGCAAGTGGAAATGAGTCTTTGGTCCTATCAAAGGTTACTTGCTGTTTTAATAGCTCAACTTTAATGGGTAGATTATTAAAAATCTTGCACAAAGATTTACAAAAACTGATAGATATTTGCCATCGTCTCTGGCCTCTCTTGTGAATCAACCATGGAACTTGACAAAAAACAGCCACATTAAAGAACATCAATAAAATTGGAGAAGTGAGTACAGCAGCATAGAATCAATTATTCTTTCAGATCCCAATATTTATGCAAACCTGTGCTGACACTTTTACAAGAACCTGAGTAGAGTCACAAAGGCTCCATTTATGGCTTCAGCAGCATCTTCTCCTCAGTCATAAAGTAAATGTCTCATTACTGAAAATACCTCATTTAATACAACTACAGCTACAGCATATCAGCACTTACTCAGGGTTGTCACTTCCACTCAACTTGCAATTGTCCAAAACCAGAAACTGTCAGATATGATCTATTTCACTCTCTTCAAGCCCAAGGCTTACAATATATGTACAGTATAGTTATTATTTTAGACTTTAAAGGTTTTTCAGATATTTCTATACTTAGCCTCTGAAGTTGCATACTTAAATAGGATACTAAGCGCTAAAAGAACAAAAGAAATTAAATAAAATGTAAATAGCACCCATAAGACAGTTTTTGTTGCATGTGCAGTTTGCAACTTAGACATTTGGCTTCACATTGTATTTTAAATATGTACTTCACCCTTTTATTGCAAATTCTGGCATCTTTAGCAGAGTAATTTCAGTATTGCCCCACTGCATACAACAGTGCAAGAAAGATCTGCAAGCTCCTTTCCACCTGTGATTTAATGCAGTATTCCCACCTTTCATATTTCTGTTTTACATCTGGTTAATGTTTCTATATTAACTCATCACAGATTAACAACTCTACCTACCATGAAGAGAGAATATATTTCCTTAAAATTAAAACAAAACAGAAAAAACAAACCAAAGAAAAACCAAATCAAAACACACAAAACCCCCCATGTTTTCTATCTTCTTTAGGTAAGTGACACTTTACACGGCACTTAAAAAAAATTCCACATAATCTACTGGCAGATCCAACAGAAGTCTGCCATTGGCCACAAGAAGTTCAAGAAGTCCATGCAGCCTGGCTGTCCTAGCAGCCTCAAGAATAATAACCACCAGCTTATTCTCATGGGATGGTTCTTAAAACAGTTGGGATGAAAATATCCAAGGCAGGATGAGGAGAAACTAAACATGAGCACAAAAAGCCCTCACTCACCTGCACTAGAGCCTCCTTCATTGCAATCCAGTTTGAGACCCTCCACGCACACTTCAGCACTAGGTAAGGATTTATGTGACCTTTGGACTGGCCATATTCTGTCAAAGGCTCCCACTGGTTCAACTCTTTTGAGCAACTAGGAAAATCAAATGCAGTGTCAATTTTGTTACAAAAAAAAAAAAACAAAAAAAAACTTTCAATAAAAGTGACAATAAATGTTTGTCTATCAGAATATTATCTGCATATTTGTCTACAGTTTGCAAGCACTGCAGAAGTTTTAGCCAGATGGGGAGACTTTTTTTGTTTATTTATTTATTATCAGTTATAATACAGAAATCTGTGAACAGGGAAGAGCTGCATTTTGTGTCTCCCAGAACAACCATTTTAAATAGGAAAAACAAATTTTAGCTCCAGTCTGTTTCCACCAATAGCAAATTACATTTTTACAGCAATTCAGGCATATCACTTCTGAGGCTCTGTTAAGGGAATACAAAATAGCTGGTTTTATTCCCTTAAGTTTTCCCTGCATCTGAGCTAAGTCCTGAGGTAAGTTTATTCTCATAACTAATGCTTTAAACCAAGAGCAGGGTATTTTGTTTCTATTGCAGGGTAAAAAATACTTGTTCCACATCAGCTTCCAAGTCTTACCGAATCCAGTGGTCTTCCCAGAGCTGGTACTCAGGGAAGATGGAAGGGGAAGCATTGCTCCGTTCATGCTCTTTTTTAGCCTTCTCCATTGCTTTTTCATAAGTTTCTTGTGCCTAAAGAAAATTCAACCATTCCAGGTTTCCATCTGCTATGTACACAGTAAGTCAATACTCCTTTATTTTTTGAAAACCAGTGATAAGAAAACCTTCATAGACTTAAAAAAAATAGTCAAGTGTGTTAAATTCATTCCTGAATATTTGGCAGCTTGACAAATGTCATGAAAATCTGATGGGTCTGCACAAAAATTTCACTTTACCACAGTATTACAAGGCCTCAAACTACTACTGTAGACAGTAGGGAAGCCATAGAACTTTGCATTTTAGAAGACTGAAGTTAATAATTAATATTCAGAGGTTTTTCCTGCTGACCAGAATATTTATCCTGACTGTAGAACTACTCAGATAATTTCTAAAATCAAGACTGTACCTGTTCAAAAAAGCCATGCTGTTCATAGGCAATGGCTGTTGCTGTCTCCGGGAATTTGCAGCGTTTCTGCCACAGCCCAGCCCACATATCCTCTTCTTGTAACAATGAGTAGAGCTCAGCAAGGGAATCCAGGATTTCCTACAAGGTTAAGAACACATTTCTCCACAGTTAATCTGTCTTTATAAAGCATAGTAGGCAGCAAACCCCATGTTCTACACTGAGGCAAGCTGAGAGAGACATAGAAATAGAGAAGGGCTTATAAAACTTATAAAAAGTCTCTTTAAAACTCCACAAGGCAAAGAATTAGTAACAACCATGTACTGAGAACAACACTGCATGACAAAATCCTAAGGCTTGTACACTGACTCTTGCCTGTTTTTCCTAACACAACAGATCAAATCATAAAAAAACAAAATCTTTCAACAAGTCAATAATACAATAGGAAAAGAGGAAACAGCTTCAAGTTGCACCAGGGGAGGTTTAGATTTCATTATGAAAAATGTCTTAACTGAAAAGGTTGTAAAGCACTGGAACAGGCTGCCAGGGTAATGCTAGAGTCACTGCCCTTGGAGGTATTTAAAATACATGCAAAATGTATTGTCAGTGTTAGGTTTTTCTCTTCATATTTCATAAGGTATTTCAATAAATATAATACTACCTGTTGAGGAGGAGTTATGCTTTCCTGCTCATAAAATTCTGTTGTCTGTTTAGGCTTAATCTGCAGACTGAGTCCTTTTTCAAAGGCTTGATGTTCCAGCATGAGTGTAGAACGAAACCAGAGGTTGTGAGTTTTACCCAAGTATTTCAGGACACAAGGTCTGATGGGAATGGGAGGAACACACTGTGACATGGCTTCCACAAAGCAGTTCAGGGCACTTGGCTGGCAATCTCGCTGCACCTGATGGCTTCCACTGCACAAGAAAGGGCTTATCTCACCTGCTAGAGCCTAGAAGAAAAAAATGTAGTATTATCTGTCTATGCAGATTCTTCAATTAGAGAAATCAGATTTAACATCTCTTTAGTACAGGGAACAACCCTTCAATAAGTACATTTCTCGTTGTAAAATGAAAGACCCTATTTCTTTTAAAAGATGTATTCATACAGGAACACAGCATTCAACAGTCTGAGAATGGCAAATATCTCAAAGCTAGTGAACAAAGTCACCACACAAACACATTTTCTTGGAACAGCAGTCATTTACAAAGAGGAATCTGCAAGTGGGAGAAAGAGAGGTTCTCACATGTTGCTGTCTGTCAGACAGGATTTTCCAAAGTCGTGAAAATAGCTGTATCCAAGTCTTCTCTGCCAAAGGTGTTGAAATATGACATAACTGAACAAAGGCACTCAGCAACGCTCCAGTCTGGAAACAGACAGATGTATAGAAACATGAAAATACAATTAATCCTGTGGCAAAACAGTCCACTTATACAGTTGTTTCACTAGTAATACTAATGTCTGTTCAACAAAAATATATTTCCTTTAGCAATATAGATTTGCAAAATAGAAATTAATCCTATTTTCATGTTGATCAAGACTCTGATTCATTACTGTAAGCATCAAAAAAAAGAAGGAAAAAGGTAAGATGTTGATCATCTTCCTAATAGGAATAATCAGGTTAATTGGATAGAGCTGTTGCTAGTGTGGAGTTATTTAAACATAGCTTTCAGCTAAATTATTTTCTTAGAAATTAGTTAATCGTAAGATGCTGATACACATTTTTGATCCTATACCCTGTGTTTGTCATCACTAGTTTCTGAACTGAATTGTTGAAATATACATACAGTGAAGGAGGATGATATTTAATTTTGTAGGAAAGGGATACAGTAAAAACTAGCAATGAAGTGAAGGCTTAAGAATTTTTTACCATAGGCAAATAAGAAACTACAGATTATAAGAGCTGTCTACATAAGAAAACTCAGCTAAAAAATGAGAAGTGTGAGACAGAAAAAGGAAAAAAAAATAAAATCACCTCAGATCAGTTTGAAGTTTTAGGATTAAAGTGGTTTGTCACCAATAACCTGCACCCACCTTCACCTCCCGAAGGGAGTCGAGGAATTTGTCATGCCGGTTGGTCAGCATGTGCAGCTGGTTGCCAATGTCCTTCTCTGAAAGTTCCTTCGTTTTGGGAGTGCTGGTCTGATCTCCTGGAGCCAACTCAATGTCTATTTCAACATCCTACACAGAAAAAAACACAGTAAAAATAGGCATCTTATATGTACTTTTGCTTATTTTCCACAATAGAAAACACCCTCCTGATCAATTTACTTGATCAGGCCTCAGTGTTTCCTTCTTCAGGTTCAGATCTGTAATTGCTTAAGAGTGTTTGAATGAATGAGTGGGAGTTCTGAGAGACCCATACATGCTTAAACCACAAGAGACATAAAAAATCTGCACACATCACCTTCATCACACATTTTCCAAAGCCATCTGGTGAGAAACTAGGAAGAGCTGAATTCCACCCAAAAGACTGCTTTTCCCACAGTATTTTCTGTCAGTTACCTCCTCTTTGGATTCGCTGTTCTCCCTCTCCCGAGGCTCCTGCTTGACGTGTGTGACCATGGCAAAGGCTGCCCTGTCGTGGCTGTCAGCGAGGTTGATGACATTGGTGATGGAGGGCAGCATGGCCCCCTGGCAGCTGGTGCCAATCGTGGTGTTCCTCTCACACACTGCCAGCAGCAGCTACCACGTGGAGAGGCAACGAGAGTTTTTGAACATACATTTTACGGCAGAACTTCAAAGAAAACATCACTATGGTTTAAACTTTAAAAACGAGACAAAAGCTGCAATAGTAAGTTTAAGGCTTGTTTATCAGCTTTATTAATAGAATCTCCTAGGCCTAAAGGTTGTATTTTGCACTTTTTAACACATGGATTAAGTGCCCTCAATCTGCTAATAAATACAGACTCTGTTACCCTAAAATAGATGTTCACAGTCACCTTAAATTCATGCTTTAATATGCACATTGTTAAAATAAAAGGTTTTGACCCATTTTATTTTAAATAAACTGAGCAAAGATGCCATTCCATTTCAATATAACCCCACCCAACAGCTGTCATACTGTTAGGAGACATTCCAGCTTTAACAGTTTTCTTGGAATATTCTCCTATAACAATTCTTGGGGCTTTTTCCATAGTCATTACCAATTATAAGAGATTTTTTTCCTAAAGAAGTATTAATCTGGTCATTAAGCTTTTGGTGGAGAAAATAGATTTTAAACATTTATAATAAAGCCATTTCCTAAGCACCAGCATTTCACTGTTCAGCCATTGTATATATTTTTAAGCACCACAAGAGCTGAGGCAGCAGACTTGGTATTTTCAGCTTCAATACAAACACACTCTACAAAACACACTTTTACACCCAACGAGGAAAAAATAAGGACTGAAACATATATCTAATTGCATTTCTGACACAAATAGTGTCCCTACCTCGATGCACTGCTTTATCCAGAAGTGATTTCCCATTGCTTCCCAGTTTTGGGAACAGGTCACATAAAGCAAGCGCTCATAAACGCGACGTTTCATGGAATTGTCAAAGACCTCAAAGAATTTAGCTCGGATGAGTGGCTGGGCACAGCGCAAACCAGACAGAAATGCTGGCTCCAGTTTAGCTGTAAGTTCACTCCCAGAAAGATTCTCATCCCTAAAATGAATGAAGATGAAAAACAGAGCCATTAGAAGGAGAAGACTCCTAGGTTCTGTATAACGGACTAAAAACCCCAAGAGATGACATTCTGTAAAAACCCACATGTGACAAACATCCAGGTGCAGTTTTTGAGAGAAACAGCAAAGAAAACTTTGCTGCTTGTTGTAAAACTGCCCAGAACTATCAGAAACACTCTTTCAGGATAAAATGTTATCATAATTGTGGAACACTGAGCTACATCTGTATGGTGCTTGAAATCACAATTTATATTGATTGATAAAACTCTCTGAGCACTGTGAAGCAGCAGAGTACAGCAGCAAAGGGACTGCAAAATAATGTGAAGCAGCAGCACACCATGAAATACCTGGCATTTGTTGATAAGGTGACTATTTTAGTTATTTCATTGTGATTCAAGTCTTCAAGTCAACCCAGCAAAGTAACTCTCTTGAAAGTGTAATTTACAATTAAGTTTCAACGAAAAATAATCTTTATATCCTATGAATGTGAAAAGACAGATCTTAGCTGTAACCACAGCACTGAGAATACAGTCAGCCACAAGGATGCCTTGGTATCTCGGGAAAGAAAGAAGTTGGAGTGGAGGTATTTTATCAGTGCCAAAAGTAAAAATCCTTACTAAGGAACTTCTGTTTTCAAATTGCATTCCATAAATATGCACTGTGGTCTCAGTAAAGTGAATTGATTTTGCATTTTAAGCAAAAAAAAAAAAAAATCCCTTAATTCAGACCTAAAAGGATTGATGACATGTTATAAAGTTCATATATGGTACAAATTATGAGCCAATAAGCTGCAATAAATGATTAATTGCTATAATTACCTATAGACATAGTTAACAAGGTCTAAGAACTGAGCATTTAATTCAAGGTCTTCTGGAAAACGCTTTTCAATGTAAGTCATCATTTTCACCAGCAAAATGGACTTCTCCCGGAGAGTAGGTGTCTGTGGTAAAAGAATACATGATTAATTTTGTCAATTCATCCTAAAACGTGCAGAGAACTAGAACATTCAAACTACAACTCACCCACTCCTTACATGACTCTTTTGCTTCTAAAGTACTGAAAAGGAGCTTGGTAGGTCATAGTTCTTAAAAAGGAAAATAACTCAAGCACTTATCCTTCTAATATATGCTGGACAATTTTAAAATTGCGACCAAAAATAAGTCTAAGTTGTTCAGGTATTAAAAATTTCTGGCGTATATTATAAAAAGTGTAGTCCTTTTGTACAGCACTAGGCTGTAAAGAGCTCAATTCTTAACAAAAATCTGGCAGATTGAGGAGGATACAAAACGTGACACAGTAACATAATTTATACCAGCATTAGTCATCTTCCTCCTGAAGAGTCTTTCTATTCAGGTTAATGTGAAGTATATTTTAAAACTTTAAAGGAAGTTTTCCACAGAACAGCATTTGAGATCAAACATCAAATATAAGTCTATAAAATGCCAAGTATCTATAGCTGCAGCTATTTTCACAGGGAATGAAAATAGTCTAAACAATATCAAGGGCATCTAAACATATATCAGATCATTACAAATCTCACTGTCAAAACTGATGAATTCTATTGGCTAACCATAGTTATTTAGTATTTGAGAGCAATAATGATTTCATCTACTCAATTTACCTGATTAGCTGCCATCGGGGAATTGTTTTTCACCCACTCCTCCACTATTTTTACCACTGCACGAAGAATTTTGGCATCAGTGGATTTTTCAATGAGAGATGTTAGAATAGCTTGTATAAAATTTTTCCTCATTTCCATGCTCATCACAGCCAGGCGAGTTTTCACAAGATCCAGACTCAGCATTACCAGTTCACTTGTACCTGCTATGGATGGAAAAACAGGGTTAGAGTTGTGCATACACCTATGAAACACTGAGGGAAAACCCTTTCTACATAAGATGCTGTAATTTTAAAAATATCAGCATCATCTATTGCCTGGAAATGCATCTATCCCCAGAGATAATGTGTTCAGAATAACCACTTTACCTTCCTACACAACTAAGGCACAACCCAAGGCCAGCTTGGATGGGGCTTTAGCAAATGTCTTGTGGAAGGTGTCCCTGGCCCAGGGTAAGGGGTTGAAATTAGATAATCTTTAAGGTTCTTTCTAATCCAAACCATTCTATGACTTCTTTCAAAAACAAATCCATTCAAAGTCCTAAAGGCAAGCCTGTTTTTTCCTTTCTGCAAATCCTTAGTAAAAGTATTACAGACACCTAATACTGAAAAACTAAAATTAACTTTGTGAAAGAAATTGTCTATGATGCAGCTAATTCTCTAGTTCTGTTCATCTAATTTCCTGACTTGCTTATCTATGAAGTTTAATAATTTTCCAATTGTTTCTCAGTGTTAATAAAATTCACAAGGTTCTCATTTACCTAATAAAGTTTGGGCTGGGAATCTAACAGCAACAATTCTTTTGAAGTGTTTACTTCAGTAGGTTATTCATTAATAAATTACAGGGCCCTTTACCAGCACTGATTTTTCTTCTACAAGAACATCTGATTTTTCTAATTCACTTGACAACAGACAGAATTATACTGACTGAAAAAGATGTTATTTTAAGATTAAAAGCTAAAGCATCAGCTCCAGCAAGTTAATTCAAACACATTTGTTCCAATATTATAAAATAGGAAGGAGTAAAAAAAATTGAAAGTACAGAGCAATCAAAAAATTCATCCCCTCTCCCCTTAACCCTCTAAAGCCTTGAAGAATTTCAGTACTTCTATTTATGCTGCAACTCAACAAATGCTTCACTATCCCTTCAATTAAATTAATATATTAACCTGGAATTCCTAAGTGCATTTTTAGCTCTCAGTACTTCAGTTCTACTCACTAATACTTCAGTACTACTCAATACTTTAGTACTACTCACTAAGGCTGAAGTATTTTTCAACAAGTTGTAATGCACATAAACACTGCAAAGTCATTTGAATCCCTTTAGGATGAAGATATTTTAATCCTTTCTAACACTTCTAATCATTAACAAACTGTAAAAGGTAATACCTGTGTTTGCTTCTGCTGTTCCTGCTGTGGCCTGTGGGTTCAGGTGTTCTCTGACCATCTTCTGCAGGGACCTCATGAAAACTGAAATCAGCCTGTCAATGTAGCTGGGGTTGTTGCTGCATGCAGATTTCAGAATCATCAGAGTCCCTAGAGATAAAAACAAGGTTTCAGGAATTAAAACTTCTCTTGGGCATGACCTGAGTAAGGTACAGATGCCATGAAAGAAGGATGGGACTACCCAGGTTACAAACATTAGAAATCTGGAGAGATTTGAAGAAAAGTTTCAGTCGCAACTTTAGTCCTTAGAGTTAGTCTAAAAAGTTACTTTTGCACTAATCAAAATATTTCAAAGTTTTGTATACGAGTGTGTGATGAACAGCAAGGGGAAAAAGGGAGGACAGGAAGAAAGGGATTGAGAACAAATACTTCCCAAGACCCCCAAAAAAATGTAACTCCTGATATTGCACATTTATTTTAGTAGCAAAAAGTAGAAAAACTTTTAAATTAGTAGGCGTAGGTTTAGTAATTAAGAAATCATAACTTCGGTTTTTTAATCTAGAAACTTTATAAAGTTTAATAAATCAGTAGATTGAAGAAGTTAACTCAAGTTGACTACTTCTCCCTTTAAAAAAAAAAGCACACACATCCTATAAAATTATACCTACTAAAAAAATCTACTGCAACTTTCTAATTCAACTTATCTACACAGCATACATACAGAAACATGTTCTGGTCGTTGAATGGCTCCTGCCAAAGTTCTGATTTCTTTTTCTGATCAGATGAGCACAAAGTTTGGCTCACAAAGCTCAGCCTCTGAGCTACAAAATTACTATAAAATGCACCTCCTGAAAGCTTGATTGTGGTGCTGCTTGTAAGGGAGCTCTGGACAAAATGTAAGAAACATCTTTCATGGTTAGTTTGATGTAAAGCACGTCCTGACATCTGACAAATAGGCAATTCCCAAGGTAAAATTACAGCCATCTACACAGCTCTCAGAATAGAACAGTGAAGGACATTTGCCATTTAAATCAGCAGGTTTTCCAACATTGTACAATTTCAGGTCTGTATTACCAACACAACCAGTTCTGGGCCAAACTCTATTATTCCTATATATCTTTGTCATTCTATTAAGTAGACAAGTTGTCTAGCTGTTCAGTAAGTACAAAAAAAAACAAGAAAAACATTTCAGCTCTTCAGAATGGCCTATGCTAAAAATTCAGATTTTGTCACACAAGAAAAAATAGTATTTTTGTAATTTCTTAATTACTGAGAGTTTAAGATCTATAAATACATAAATGTTAATACACTATCTAAATCAGCTAATAAATAAGGCTTAGAAAATTAAAAAGAAAGCTAGAACACTTAAGACTTTACACAGACTCCTTGAACTGTTCTTTTGTACCTCAGAGAATCTGCAGGATTTGGTTTTTCCCGTGTAAAAAGCTGACAGTAACTATTTTTTGCCTAATATCAATACTGCACCTTTTCCCTACACACTTGGAATACAAAAGGTTCCACCTCACAGATCTACAGATCCCAACCTCCAAAAATTGCTCCCAGGTCATTTCAGGGAGCAGACAGAACACAATGAACCCCCCTCCATTCCCTTTCTTCACAACTTTGATATCCCAAGCTCGTCTCTCAAGTCAGCCTGAAATGCTTCCTACAGCTTCCTCTGCATCAGATCAGATTTATGGAAAAGGACACTCATGACCAAGGCATGACTCGTTCAGGGGCATTCCCACAGAGCTGCCAAGGGTGTGGGACACGTACCAAAGAGCTGGGAAGGGTTGGCATTGGTGGCTTTTTCATAATTAGTCAGTCCTTCATAAATAACCTTCCCCACTGCAGCATAAAGGCACTCCAGCTCTTCGTACTTGGAAGCTACACTTGAGGTACCTGCAGAGTTCAGAGGTGTGTTTAGTTTTGGTAACATTACCCACAGCACAGGCAGAGAACAGTTACACGGTGAATCTAGAGTCAACAAAACACCACTGGAGTCTTATAGTCTCAACAATCTAAGGTGACATAGGCAGATCCCTCATTTATATAAACCTCTTTATTATACCAGTATGTCTTTGATAATAGTATAACACTTCTGAGTAACTCAATTTGATGAGCAGTCTTACATTACTGATTTACTTTTCTCCATGAAAATATTATCTATATTAGCTTCTATTAAGACACAGCATATTACTTATTGCCTTTCTTTTTTACACTTTATCTCCCTTCCTTGTTTCAGCAAAACTTAATACATAAAAAATTGCACTTCTGAAGCTGAAAAATTCTAATTTTAGAAATACATTAAATTTATAGTGTGAATTTCTTGAACTAAAGTTATGACAGCCACAGGTTATTAAGTTTTTATGTCAATGGATAATGATGTATTCCACATGATTACTTCTTTCAGCTTTTCCTTTTTTAATCAGAGGTTGAAAGTGCAAGCTCAAAATGGACCATTAAATGCAAGAATCATAAAACAGAATATTAGCACATTTCAAAGAGTGCCTTAATCCCACCCTCAACCACTTAAGTTATGCAGCAATAAAGGATAAAAGGAGGAAGAAAACACCACTCACTTGGTTCTGTGGGGAAAATTCCCATCAAGCGAGACAGCAAACTGTGGACAGCTCTCAAAACCTTGGTGTTCCCACAGGTCATACAGGCTGCTACCCCTCTTTGGAGGGGCTTGAAGCTGCTCAAAATAGCAGGGGGCTGTAGCACAGTCAACAGGAAACTTAAGACCTCTAAGCCAGTGCAAATGTTGGCAAAGTTGGCCTGATTGGGCTGCTCCTAAAGAGAAAGCACACAAAAAGGCAGTGTGTAGGGGTAAACAACAATTACACAGATTACTAAACTCAGATAAAATCTGTTAAAACCTAGTAAGAAAAAGACCCCAAAAATAAATGAACCACACCAACCAGTCAGTACTGCAACTCTACAAATTATAATCACTGCTGCAATTCACATACTTAAGCACTTATTTATTTCACTGCAAAGAAAAGATTAGCACTGTAAAAATCTATATCCAGATATGACTGGTATTCAATCATCTCACATGCCAGGGAAACCTACAGACCTACAGGACCAGAATGCTACCTACCACAGTCATGAGCAGCTTATCAAACCACTGCAACTTCAGTTCTGACTTGGGCCACATGTCTGGCCTCAGAGCTGTTTTCAGAAGGTTGACGCAGCGACGAGACAGCAGCTCCCCAGGGGATCCAGCAGTGTTGGAGTTGTCATTTACCTAGCAATTAATCAGAGTTAACAAAATGACACCCTTTTGGAACCAAGTCATTAATTTATTATTCATTCCATGCAAGCATGTAATTTCTTATTTCTGAAATGGATGAGCTTAAGTAGTTTTATCAGTACAGTCACACAAGCATTTAATGCATAAAAAGCTGACAACTAATAGTAAACACCAGAACTGGTGTTTAAATTGCTTGCTAATTAAGTCAAATCACCCATCAAAGGTGTATTTTAAAAAAGTTTCATGCCATCCTTTATTTACTACAACTCTGAACATACTCAAGATGGTTAATCTTTACTGTTTGCAAGGTATCCATAAACATGTGCAGCTCTTTACTCAATTCATCTGTATACTTAAGAGCACATCTACTTTGTGCAATGGACTGTGGGATATAAAATCCCATGCTACCTACTAGTCGAGTCTGCTGCAGGAGCAGAAGCCATAAAATTTGTCAGCCTGGAGGTACACCCAGATAATTTCCCCCCTTCTAGAAAAGTTAGTTCCCTCCAATTTTGTTGAAAAACTTTAGTTCTACATGCTGCAAGAAAGTAATTCCATGTATAGGATTTTGAAAATAAAATTACAATCATTACCCCTAGATACAGTCATTACCTATAAATATCTCTAAATATTTTGGGATAAAGTATTCTTGACATTTAACCTAGGCAAAGAACAAGCATACATTGCAGCATTACCCAAATATGTAATTAATCATGAGAACAAAGCATAGAAACGTTAGAATAATCCAAGCCTAAAAGGACCTGTGTGAAAAGAGGGGTTTATGGGTTTGGCTGCTACTCCACACTGGTATCTGCATATCAGAATAACCACAGTACCTGGCAAGCAATTCTAATCAGGAAGTTCACAACAGTGTCTGTGTGCTGCTTGTCGATGGGCTTGGCAAGGAGGGCATCAGCTCCTGGCAAGGACTGGCTCCGTCCAAACACCTGCATGCACACAGAACACAAAAGCCATCAGCCAGACTGGAGGAGGAAAACTACAAGAACAGATTTTAAATATTTGCTTAAGCTAAAACCTTCAATTTAGGGAGTTTCGAGTCATGTGGAAAAAGCAATTACACTACTTAAGAGTCTCTGAACAAATTCTGATTTTCTCTTACAGCACTTATTGCTCCTGTAGCTGTCCTGAATCGTTTTACTTCTTGGCCAGAATCCACAGACAATCCTCTTTTAACAGCAGATGAGGCAGAACTTGCTCCTTCTCCACTTGCACTTGAGTCCATATCTGAATCTGGCTGAAATATCAGCAATGTGCATGTTAAAAAAAGTACATTAAACTGTGGAACAGTTCAATCGTTACCCATTTATTTTGATTTCCTACCTGCTGGTCTTTTATTCTTTGCAATTCCCATTTAATAACAACTTCAGCAAGATCCACAGCTAATTTTCTTTGCTCTATTGTAACACTGGGAGTGAAGCCCAGTCTCTGCATGGCACTAACCATATGCTGAACCAAGTGATGTCTCACAGGATAATAAACCTGAGAAATGGTTTCACAAAAATGTTAGTCATTAACCAATAACATTCTACACAAAACCTACAAAGTTGAAATAAAGCAAAACTGTAAAACAGTCATCAATCCCGAAGTTGGCTACACCTGTACCACTTCAAATTTTACAATATGGAAAAGGAACTGGTGCACTGAAAATAGTATTTTGGCTAGAACTTTCAGTAGTGACTACTGATTTCATGCATTCAAATGATGCATGCTCTTTTTAAGACTCATGCTTTTTCTCAAGGACCAGTCATACCATTTTTTTTCCAAGCCTTTTAAAGAGCTTCAACTCACATTTGAGCACACTCAGATATTCTTTCAAAATTTTTTGAGGCATTAGTTCCTGAAAAATGTCTATTAGCTGTCCCTTTGGATTGCATTTTAATACATGTTTTCAAAAATGCTTCTATATTGACATTCTGCACCATTCTCCCATTTGTTTAATGTTTCCCAACATACACTGACTGTACATAAAAGTGCTCTAGTCAATGCCACAGAATATATAAAGTCAAACAAAAAAGGAATACTGGAAGATGGCAATGAATTTAGCTCTGCACTTTTTTAAAAGAACTCTTAGAGAATCTTCACAGACCTGTTAAAGAACACTGCTAATGCACGTGCAATGAATTCATCTTGCAGACTCTAACCTGACATTTGGAGTTCTAGCTTCAATCATGATAGACCTTAATAAATTACTTGCTATTAAACAGTTGTATTCAGTTATAGATAAGTATCTTTACAGACAAATGATGCATTTTGAAGCTAAACCATATAAATCAGATTATGCTGTTTTTCTAATCAAACTGTTTACTTCCTTGGTACAGGAGATAAAATGAGTACCAGATTAACAGTATAAGTACCTTAAAATGTTGCACTATCAAGTGCAAAATATGTACTAGTTGGGGCACTGTATGGCCCTCTTCCACAATGATTTTTCGTGTCCAATGAGTGAGCATCTGGTGTCCATCCTCCATTCGAGCAGGCACAGCTGGAGTCAGGATAGCCATGGCCTGCCTGACAATAGCCCGGGCTTCCATTGCATGAGCCTTGAGCAGGCTGTGAAAAACCTGAACAGCAGAACTTCTCATCAACATTAATACTAGGCATTTACAAAACCAAAGAATTAATAAACACAATTTCTCTCTAAAGACCCATCATTTGTTAGAAATATCATGATACATCAGCAGCAGAAGTATAGAGCATATACTTCTGTTTCATTTACATTCCCTTTTATTCCTCCCTCTCCACTGTCCAATCTGTAGTATTCCTTTGGTCCCCACATTGTGTCTCAACTGAAATGTCTCTCTCTTAAATGAAGAAACATTCCCAATTTTGGTAATTCAACCAAAACATCTACTTGTCTTACTTGCCCTTCCTGCTTCTTTCTTATACCCTCCTACTCCCAAGTAAATCTGTATTAAACATGTGGCCTGCTGCTTCTGCATTTGTTTGTGGTGTTTGAATTATACTCAGTATTCAAAACCACCGTGTAGCTTCTACTCTGAATCTTAAAATAAAATAAAACACTCCATGATCTTAACACAAGCCCATGGTCAATACCTGCAGAACAATCTTCTTGTGAATGGCAAACTTGGCAATGATGTGTGCCAAGAGCAAGTGGCCACTGTACTTGCAGGCTGGGTCCACGCAGGCCTTGGAGAGGAGGCAAGGCCAGGCAAAGGTCATCAGGCGCCGCAGTTTGCTGTTCCTGTTCTTGTTGTTGTCGTGGATGTGATGGGGGGCATGCTCCACCAGCAGCGTGGCAAACTGCAGCAGGTAGATCCTCAGAGAATCCAGCATATCAGCTTGTTTTTCTGGATCAAGTACCTAGAGCCAGGCATGATCAAAGAGGAGAGAATGAAGTTGACAAAAAAACAACTTTTATGATTATAAAGGCGAAGTCTCAAATTTTTGCTTTTTGAGCGGTTTTTAAGAAGACTAAGAACTAATTGTAATTGCTTTCTCGACTCAGTTTAGTACCCACAAAACACTGCTGAAGTGAGAACCTTTAAATAATGAGCACATCTGGGAACTCTCAAACTGCTAACCTATGAAAAGAAATAAATAAAAAACTCAACCCTCATCTTCAGCAACGTTTATTTTATAACCTCTGACTGGTTCCATGAAACAGCAGTGAATTAGAAAGACACAGATGTTGGGTCATGGAAAGTTTTCCTTATAAAAAAGACTGGGATTATAGCCAAGTAGGGCCCATTTCTAAAGCCACAATCCAGATCTGAAAACAGCATAAACTGAAAACTGTAGTCTCATTCTACTGATGTCTAATGGATCTCACATTCAACATTATGAAGCAATTTGACATAACAGACCATAATATTCAGAACAGAACAACTAAATCAAATCAGGATGAGAAGTCAAACAGGAGGAGCGACTTTTTGTTTTAATTTTCAAATACTTCAATGTAAACAGATTGTTACCTTTGTTATAAAAACGCTTGTGATGCTTTCTGGATTATCTCCTTCTGGGTTTGGGGGGCCTAACAGCTGTTCACCTTCTCCTTTTTCAAAACTGTACAAGAAAGCAGGATTCAGGATATGTTGCAGCACCTACAGAATATAAAGAAAGTAAGTTTTACTGTACTACTATATTCTTCTAATGGCAGACAATATTTAAGTACTCCCACATGCAAACCTGCCTGTTGGACACACCGAGTTATAAGGGAAATTATAAAACCCCATGAAAAAAGACACACACTAATTTTTTTTCCCCCTCTTTCTTCCTTCCAAGGGCACAGATTCTTAGAAAGTGTAAACTAAAGCAGCCAGCATTGAACACAAGATGAATTGCTGTCTCTGTTTATTATCGCTCTTCTTCAGGTATGATATTTTCACCTAAATGACTCTGCCAATTATCAAACTCGTTGACATTTAAGTAAGGTAGTTTTGTTGCCCTAGTTCCCAAGAAGAAAATTAAACCTAAATACCAGGCTTCTTTGATTTAATTGCTTTAGTTACCTTGGCTTTGAGCTCATCTCCAAAGTTTGGGTCATTCAAGTCTACAAACCGGAAGAACAAAGCCCGTTTTTGGGGAATACTGTAGTTTTTGGGGATCTCTTCTTCCATGTATTCCTTTAAGAAAGTCATATTGCAGAGAAATCGGCCCGTAAAAGCTCGAAGCAACTGGAAGAGTAACTCTATATCACCATAATTCCTTCTGTAAGAACACATAAAATACAAAGCTTCTGTGATAAAAATACACAAACTGATGAAATTAATCTTTTAAAGGAGCAGAGAATCAAGAGCAGCCAATACCACGTGCATGGTTTTAAAGCTAATGGCAGTATTAAGAAATGTATTACACTTTCTCTTCAATAACTACAAACCATTTTTAGTAGGCCTATATACCTTTACAGTATTTTCAAAATTAAAATTTAAAATATACGTGCAGGGTCTAGGAACTAAAGAGTTTTACATACTTGCAGTAATTCAGTAAGCAATAGGCCAACAGCTTGGGCTCTTTCCAGTTTGTTGCAGCCATATTCTCCTTCCTATGTCTCTCCTGAAAAGCTTCACTCACCCATACACGTTTCAGCTGATTCACCAAGGAGTGTTGATTTGCTAACCAACATTCATCATTCTTAACAATAATACTTATGATCTGTCCAAAGCAAAACAAGACAAATGCACAGTCAACACACAAGAGATCTGTCAGGAGAAACAATGATATATGAGCAATGAGCACTTGCTTAAGGTCAATTAAGGGTTCTAAAATATTCAACAGCAAAACAAAAGAGTGAAATACAAAATAGTTTAGATTTTAAAAAAAAAATTCTGTTTCTGTTGTCATGCTGTCCTCTTGTATCCTACTTGACAAAAAAAGCAGAGTTAATTTGAGTCTCTTTTCCCTTCTCAGAGCAGCTCTGACTACAAACACTCCACATTTTTACAAGTGATCATCTTTGAGCTGTAATACACACATTCACTGAAAGCCTGGATGTAAGAGGCTAGCAGCTGAAGAGGTTTTCAGCTATGCAGTGCAGAGACAAACAAGATAAATGAATACCTTGATAGCCTGGAACTGCAGGTCGAGACGCATGGTGGTGGTGCTGGGGGAGCCAGGTCTCACGGCTGCCTGGGCACCCACAGGCAGCAGCAGGGTGATAAATCGGTTGGGATTAGCTGCCAGTACATCCCGCAGAGGTTTGGCATCTTTATGTTTCAAGAAACTCTGCAAAAGGGGAAGAAATAATTTTAACAACCTTTAAAAGCCAAAATACCCAGCAACTATATCATCCTGTAGCTTTTATATTCCACACTAAAGTTGCAGAGGTTATATTTCATGTATATAAAAATAACATCTACACTTCAGTAATAGCCTTACATGATCTGGAAAGGTATAAAATCAACACTTCAGGACAAACAAACACAAAACCAGGAACAGGAACCCTGCAGTCAAGAGTAAGACCATGATTAAGGACTACAAGGTCATACAAGCAAAAAAAGATGCGTAAGATGAAACCTTTTTGTTCATCAGGTTTGTCAAGTTGAGGCTTTTTTCCTGCTCCTCTCCCCACACAGCTTACCATAAACATTCTGCTCCACTGTGGATCATTTAAAGTGGCTTCCATCATGAACAGCTCCACAGTCTGGGATGGATGACGTGTCAAAAACTTTATCAGTGGTTCCCTGAATGGACTGCCAGCCTGAAAAATGCAAAACCTTAAATTAAAATGCAGAGTATAGAGTATTTCCCACTAATTTACTACCACTCAGAAAAATACATTTGACTTGGTGCTTATACAGATACAAAATGTTCAGAACTCTCATGATAAGAATTTATTGACACTTTCAAAACTTCACTTCTAAGGGTGTAAGGCAAATGCTAATAGCTCCTAAAGGCTTGAAGAGCATATTTCAGCATCAACTGTTCTCACACCATATTTAAAATATTATAATCATCTTACACTAATGTTTAAGACTATAGAGCAAAATTTTCAGCATTTTACCTCAATTAACATTGCTCGTTCTGTTTTCATAACAACT
Organism: Chloebia gouldiae; assembly: GCA_003676055.1. NCBI lineage: Eukaryota > Metazoa > Chordata > Aves > Passeriformes > Passeridae > Chloebia > Chloebia gouldiae. The sequence continues at coordinate 3,686,329 of QUSF01000022.1, forward strand.
TCCAGAAGAGGTTTAACCAGAGTCTGTGGAGCAGCTGGGATCAGATGGAATAAATTTATAATTGCTGAACAAATCTTCATTTCCTACAGATACAAAGAAACATAATTAAATAAATACTGGCTATAATGTATAAAAACAGTATCACACATTTTACTTTTTTTTTTCCCTCAGTATTAGCATAGCCAGCAGCCAAATGCAAAAGGTTAACATATACACAGCATCTACTTCCCATAATGCATGAAAAAATTGCACCAGTGGAAGTCTGCCCTACCCCCTCTGGTAATATCATGGTTTAAATTTTATTTTTCTTTCCAGTAGAGTGGTGTTTTACAGGTAAGGGCTAAACACTGCAGTGATACTGCCGATGGGGGAGTTACAGAGTGCTCACTGCTCTACACCGAGTGGGTCATGCATCAAACAGGCAGGCCTTCACCTACACCATTTCTGCTACACACCCCACAGCCCCAGACTACACATGAAGAGACATTCAGCTCTCTCACAGCACTGTTCAGCCTATCTCACAAACAGCTGGTAGCTGTAAAGTCAGCTCTCTTCTCTCACTAGGTATTAAATTCTCCAGGAGTCCAAAATAATTTTGCATTTTTTTCCATTGTGCAATTTAAAGAAAGGCTGTATTTCAGCTAGCCTAAGTGTAGATTTCCTTCAGTAAGAAAAGGGAAAGGAAAAAACAAAATAACAAAACCACCCTCACCATCTCTCTAAAACCAAGTTCCAGTCTCCAAGATAATTTTACCAAGTGCATTACATTTTCTCAACTGAATTTAAACACAAAGCATTAGGCTCCACTCCTTTAACCTGATCTGCCCAGACAGACCCCACAAGACCCCTCTCATGGGCTAAAGTGCAGGGCTAAGAATACATAAAAACCTTTTGAAACCACTTATACTTTCACAGAAACTAAAACTCCTGCTCTTCCTGGTACAAACATGCTCAACATCCTTAACTGCAATGTGATCAAAACAGCTCTGCACAGACAAACAGAAGACAATTCACAGCACTGCACTCAAAGGCACAATGCACTGTGCCCAAAACACAACGATAAAACTAACAAACCACAAGTTAAAAGAAAAAATAAAACCAAACAAAACAACAAAAGAAATCGTAACAACACAAAAAGTTCCTGGTGCCTGCACCTCTACCTCTTCTGTGGCAGGCTGAATCAAAACAGAAGTCACAGCATGAAAGGAAAAAGCCCACAAAAATATCAAATAAATGTACAAATCAGCAGCACATTCCATTCTTCAGGCTGCAGTCTAACTTCAGCTCAGTTACTTCCTCATCCCAAACAGAAGGGAGACAATGAGCATCTCACATGCTCCAAATTGTCCTCCAAACAACTAGGATGAAATTTTCATCCTTTTTTCTACTTTTACATTGATCAGACATAGCTTCTCAAATATTTAAACTGAATAAAAAGATAATAAAGATTATTAAGTCAGGAGAAACATTTTAGCATCTTTAAAGACAAATTTAGCCACCGTCTACTAGAAAACCACTTCCAGTACTTGCACTACCAAGCTACAAAGTCCTCTAAACTCCTCCTAGGCTGTAATGCAGAATTTCCACCATGGAAATTTTCACCCTTTCACAAGAGGGACAGCTGGAGGCAACCATCTACTCAAAACTTATTCTTTCAATTACCAGACATGACCTGAAATCCCATGCCTTTCCCTGGAGAGGCAGGGAAGAGAGCAAGAAAGATTTAAATCAAGTATTTTATTCCCTGGACCAACAAATTAGATTTCAATCACTACTTAATATATTACATTTTAATTTGTTCATTTCTCCAAACAGCCAGATCACAGCTCAGGATCATAGCAGAACTGTCATAAATTATTTAGGTGAACAAGGCTTAGTTATTCTGGCATCAGTGTGGATCTTTACAACAGTCGTCACTATGTAGCATTTCTAACTAATTTTTCAGTTTGTCTGTAGTTACCATTTTCATATGAAAACTCACTCCACAGACCTTTTCACTATTCTGTAAGAGGCCTTGCTGAGCAGCCTTTATCTGCACAATGCTGGAGAACTGCCTGACAGCATCACCAAAGGGCACCTTCATCCTGTGCTGCTGGAAAAGGATGGAATGCTTGAAGAGCAGCAGCACAGGGAGGGAACATCAGCCTTTCCTGGTCAGTTCTGTTCTCCTCCGAGTGTTTACCACCTCACCACCTCCTCTACTCGACCACACAGACTGAATGATCCAGCCTGCTCCCCAGCAATGCTTTTAATGAGTGTCTCAGATGTTGGAATCTCACTAGGATCATGAAGAAAGGAGAGAAAGTGAAATGCCAGCTGCAATAACTGACCACTAGTTTGACCATCCCTGGTTTTCAACAGCACAGTATACATACAGACACATGAACACAGCCTGCCACAGCAGCTGTACAAAGACCAAGCTGTGTCCTCCTGAAGTTCCCTAGAGTTTTTATGTTTAAGGAAACTTTGGAGCAACAGCTAGGAAGCAGAAAAGTAATATTTAATCAGATTTGCATTTGCACAATTCTACTTGAAATGTTTCCACACTTCTCTTGTCCCTCAAGATGTGACAGCAGATTCTTTCTCAAGTGTCTGGGGTGTACTCCCCACGCAACTTATCTCTCTAAATACATAATTACACAGAAAACTATTCAACAAAAAACATTAAAAGCAGGGGAATTCCCAACTAAACATGACTTAGTGACAAATAAAAACTGTTCTGGAGGTACCACATTGTGGTTTAAAAGACTATTGCTACAAAAAGATCTGCAAGGTATCTGTAATCATCATATTTGAGGAAAAGTGAATCCCAAAAGTATATGAAGGCCTTAGAACTACTCTGGCATTAATAAAATTAGGTTAACTGAAGAATGCACAGTGTTTTAGTTAAAACATAAACCAATCTCATTCTACTTCATTAGAAAACATCTAGGTCTAATATAAAGCAATGACCAAATTCAGATTAAAAGCTCTCTTTGCAATGACAGGAAAGAGAAATGACAAGCCATTAAGCCATTTCCATGTTTTGAGGGAAATAAAAAGCCAATGTAATTTCATTGTAATTTGAAAAACAATGATATTAATAGAATTCCCCCATTTTTACTTTAGGCGCAATCGTAAATCTCAACACTTAATAAAAGCACTTAGTAAAACATTAACAGAATGATGAGACTTCTGATAATGCACAGGAAACTGTGCTGAGGCAGGAATTCCTATCAGTATTGCTAAGAGCACACAGTATTGACACTGCACAGTTTTCCATTTATAAGAGAACTGATCAGCTTCCCATGCTTCTACACTGAGGCCATTAGTTTCACTGGGAGAGTGATTTTAATGTGAGCCCAACTAGTAAATATTGAACTTGGTTTAAATAAATTAAATTTTAAATTAACTGGGATTATGCTATCATTATGTATAATTTTCCAAAGGCTATGTTATGAACATCAAACATATTAATGAAAAATGGGGGATTATGCTGCTGAGCTCATCAGCCATTCCAGTGAAGAACAGATTTCTAAGCAGAAAATCCTGAGGGGGAAAAGAAATACAAATGCTTGAGCTGTTCCCACACTAACCTAGAACAGTCTCTAAAATAACCATTGTCAGCAGATAAGAAGCTCCTCTTACTGAGACTTCTAATAGATATTAAATATTCTATATTCAATCCAACCAGTCTGTTAGCTTGTAACAAAGCATCAGTGTGTAATCAGTAGTGGCAGCATTTACAAATGAATGAGTTCTTTAATTCCAAAACATTAATACTATTTATTTCTTCTCTTCTCACATAAAAGCATTCATTAACTTACATTTCCATCACTCCGTTGTCCACCTTTGTGTGTAATAACTACAACTTCCATCCATTTACGCAGGTGTTGCTACAAAGAAAGGATAATTAGCATTATTCTTCTAATTAGACTGATCCATTTTAGCACATGGTACAAGAGACAATATAGAGGCAGAAATAATTCTTTGAAGGAAACAAAGGGAAGAATTATCAGTTATTTTCAATCCCTCAAGTTGAAAAGTTTACTGTTGCTACAAGTCCTCTCAAGAAGGACTATTCAAGAAAGCAGGGATTATAAGCACACACCACCTTAAATCTGATGGTATTATACTTCTTTGATTACTTGCTTGATGTGTATGCATTTAAATATTCATGCAAAGGGGATAAAGAATTCACACATTCAGTTTAAACACTGCAAATAAACAGAGCAATACCTCCCAAAATTTTAGAAATCAAGAAAGCACCAAAACAGATTAAGTGCATTGGGGAGTAAAATTGTTAAAGGTGCAAGTGGCACCTTGCTTAAAGATAAATTTGTCCAAACAAATCTTAGTATAACTAGTTATGTCTTCACTAAGAAATAAAATCTCTTAACTTCTTGGTTTAGAAGTCCTTCAGAAATTTCCTCAAAATGTTTAAAGAAATTGGGGTTTTTTATTAATAGTGAAACAAAATAATTTACTTCCAACATATACATTGAGTCACTACTGAAATTCTTTGATTTTTCACCAATAAAAATAGTAGCTAGAAGAAAATTTCTCCTGGAAGTCCTAAAATAAAAACTTGGATGGGCTTACCATCATCTGATCACAGAATTTATCATTGAAAGAGTTTGGGAAAAGTCTAGTGACTGAGGTCAGGCGATTCACAACGTTGAGGGTCAGACTCCTATAGTCTCCCAGCATCATCAGCAGTGGTCTCATGTGGGTATGAATTTGATCAACTTCTATGGTGGCTCCTTCCAAGAACTGCAAGAGAGGGCACAATTAAGATACAGGTGGAGAGGGACACGATTTTTGTGCAAGCATTTTTCTTGAAATAGATTCAGCTGATTTGATTTTTCTTCTTTACTTTGTTCATTCAATACAATAGTTCAAATAATATCTACTGCTGGAAATGTATACAGTGACAAGATGGATTTGGGAAGCACTGAGGTATTTGACACACAGTAGGACATTCCATAAAATAATTAAGTAGGAGATTGTAATTACAGACAGACTGAAAAACTGCTACAGTTAAAAATTAAATACACGTCTATGAACAAATTACTTAGACACTATATTAAGAACTGCCTGTGAATCTGGCTAAAGGCAATAGAGCAAATTTCTGTGTTACAATCTGCATGCATCCTGAGCAACAGAAAAGGTCAAAAGAGCCTGGCTGCAAGCAGCCAGAGAGAGTATATCCTGTCATAACCAAATATCCTGTGGGTATGAGTTTATCCCAGGAAACAAATAATCAGACAAATCTGATGTATACATCAGAACAATCCTTATTTGCTACCCCTCAACCCAACTGTGCTGTTAACAAGCCACAAATAGTAAGTACATTCCCTCTCATGACCACAGTGAAAAGCCACACAACCTCTGGCCAGTCAATGGCACAAACAAATGCAAACCACCAGTATTACTGCAGTTTTAGTCTCTGTTCCATGTCAGCCCAGCTATACAGCATTACAAAGAGGCTGTAAGTAACTTCATTAGCTTTTTTTTTTTTTTTCATTTAGAAGAATGGAATTAAAATCTAGCTGAATCAAAATTAGGCACTGCTATTGAACAACAAATCAGCCTTTATAAATGACAATGCAGCATCTACAGGTCAGAAAGGGCAGTGTAAGGCAAGGACACTAATTCTGACCTCAAACAGGACAGCCAGACAGTCCTGTTCCTTAAGGTAACCATCACACTGTGATTCAGGTCTAACTCTGTTGTCCTGCTTTACTTTTCTAAAACCAACTATGGGATCTTGACCACTTTGTTTAGGAACACAAACAAAACATGGGAAGAGCTTTTACAATAAAGCCAAGCCTGCATAGTTGCAAAACAGATGAGAAGGACTGAAGCTATTTAGAAGACTCATTTACAAAGACTAGTCCAACAGAAAGAAGGAAAGACTGCACAGAAAGATTGGAAGATTTACAATGGTCCTTATCCAAGAGCTTATAATTCTTAATTGCAGCTTAAGAATATAAGGATAATTCCTTATGGCAAAGTCCAAATCTCAAACATATCTGACACAAACTTTTATCAGCATCATTAAAAAAACTCAACAGAGCAACAATATTTCCTGTAGAGAACTTTCCCAAGAATCTTGTACCAAGGAAGTAAAGCAGAGAGAACAGTGGCCTCAAAAGGAATGTTGTTTTAATACAGTCACCTTTCTCATGCACGCTTCTCCTGCCTCTTGCAGCTCATTATTTGTTGAATTCAGAGCCTTGAAAAGTGCAGCAATGATTTTCTCTCTTGACTGAGGCAAGTAATTGCAGGCAGCTAGAGCATCTGCAAATATCAAAGTAAATTTGTTCTCTTTGTTAACTCAATTTCAAAGGAGAGGAGAAAATAAACCCTAATTCTACACTGCTTCTCTTATAGTTTCTTTTTATGTCATCTCAAATTGCAGACAGCTAAAGTACTGTATGCATTGCCAAAATCAACAGGCATCATAACATAGTAAAAGAATGAGAATCTTATTAACATTCTATAGTTTTCCTAATGCTTTATAACATAATTAATCTTAAAATATTTTGGGTTCCTTTCAGAAAACTGAATTCTAGTCATTAAGAAGGCAGCAACACTTTCCCATTATTCCCTCCATTAAACTGTAACCTCAGGAGAGCAGTCATCAGTCTTCCAGTGCTCAGGTTTTCTGCTGATCTCAGGAAGCAGAATGCCCATTGCTCACAAGGACAGTTAACTGCATCAAGTCTTGTTCAGGTTTTACTCACTTAAGGCTGCAATTCGAAGAGGTACAAGTGATGGAAGACTTTTGTAGCAAGGTAGTTTCATTAGGGCAGCATCTTCAGCCTCACACAAATTCAGTAACTAGGAAAAAAACAATCATTTTAATATTGCTACTCACATTTGAAACACCACTATCTCACCCCCACCTTTACAGAAAGTTTTTCATCTACAGCACTTTGTTTTTGTCTTAACTCGAAACCAGAGGATCTTCTGCATTGACTGCTGCAGGCAAAGCAAACTTCACTTGATGTTTCAAAAGGGAAATTCTTGCATTTCAGTCAAAGTTTAAAATGCACAAAGAAAAATACGTATTTTTAACAACAAAAGTACTAACACCATCATACAGAAGCATCTACAATCAAAGATGAGAAGATAAAAACAAAGTACCTCTGTGTAGAAGACCTTGTGTTCCACAACATTCAGATCCATTGTGAACAATCTGGGCTGCAGGGTTGTGCAAAATGTATTTCCCTCCATCAGGCCAATCTGGGCATTTGCAGGTTGGTGCCGAAGCAAATGTTTTTTAGGAGGAACCATGTCCTGGAGTACCTATGTGATGTAATTTAGATTACTGAATTAGCAGCTATTGAAATGACCCCATAGACCCAGCCACCGAGAAGACACCATAAGTCATGGCTCATTCTCTCTTGTGGCTCCAGATGTGTCTTGAGAAAAAATCAAGCTAGAGGAAAAATAATTATATGAATTACTTTGATTCACAGTCAGTTTGCAAACCAGTGTAGTAGCTGTAATTAATACATATTCTCTGTGAAGAGATCTATGATATTTAAAACCTTCACACAACATCATGAACAACAAAGAAATTCATAGATTGAAGCATTTCAAACAGTGAAGAAAAAAGAATATTTTAAGCTCCTAAAACATCAGAAAACCAAAAAAGTTAGTGTAACTTTTTTCCATTACATCAGCTTCTCCCTTTCCTCATTAAAGAGCTTTAGCAAAGTAAGATATCAATTAGGGAGCTTCTCAGCATAATGTGGAATGTTTTCATGGCCCTTAAGACTTATGTGCATTCAATTATCTTCCAAAAGACTAAACAATACCAGCTTTAAGGAGTATCTAGCCAAAAGTTATTCCAACCAGCTTTGAACTTCATAGTCTCTTTCTGGATAGGGAAAGGCATAGCAGTAATGTCACATACTTACAGACTAACAAAACTGAATGTCACAATGTAGTGTCTATATGGCCTAGCCTATGTCTGATTGGTGGCAGGATGAGCAGTCCATAATTTAAGGAAGTAAATCAACCTGAAGACGGTATAAATACTGGCTAAGAGTCAAGTAGAGCCTGTATGAATCTCTATATGCTCCAGCCATTGTGTATGTTTGAACAACAAAACGTAGCAAATGACAAACATATGCTACCAAAGAACTACAAACTTAATTCATTCATGTGCAAAAACATACCAAGAAAAGCATTTCTGCAAATCCAAACTGGAAAACAACTTTAAGCTGGGGTTCAGTAAATATTTCTCCTTACCTCTTTATGTGGCTCCATGATGACTGTGACACTTTTGCCAGTGACCTGTGCAAGCACCTGCAAGGAATGCATGGCTTGTTTTCTCACAGTGGAGTTTGGAGAGGTCACTTCTCGAACAAGGTCATGTGTGACATGATGGAAAGACTTTTCCTGTGCTGCAAGGATTTCTTCTGTTTTTTCTTCATCTTTTAAAGGCGTTGCACATCTAATCAAGAGCTGTTCTAATGTAGTCTTCGCCATAGCGACTGCTCCATTGGAAACCTGAGGCATCAGAGATCATTTTTATCAGCTAAATACAGAACAAAGATCACAAATCTACACTACATTACTCATCAACTTAGAATCTGATGAATCCTGTTATTCTGATTTCCAACTAAACTTAGTGATTCTGTGGTCACAGTGAAATTGTGTTCTTTTGTGATCTACATGTGGCCTGTACATTTCTAGTCTGAAAGCTGCAAATGTAACCTCAAAAACTTCAGCAAAGTTATGTGGAAAAATCTGACCTCATTCCTAACTTCAGATCTTGGTTTGAGTTAAAATGACCAGAATTCACTAACTCTTGCAGATAAACTGCATTCTGAAGTTCAGCAAAATCAAAATTACTAAGAGTTCTATCTGTGCGAATTTAAGGCCAGAAATTTTCTCCACATTATTTGATGAAATTCATTCATTACATACCTCTCCAGTTAGGTCCATCATAACAAAGAGAAGTGCCTTCAGGAAAGTCTGCTGGTTCTGGAGGACCCAGATCAGTGGCAGCCGTTCCATAAGAAATTTAATGGACACCACACCTCCTAGTTTAGCATACCAAGCTTGCTCATAACAGCAAGCACATAAACGTTCCACAATGTATGAAAACAAGGGAAGCTGACAAGCCTGGAAACAAAGAAATTGATCAGTTTCCTCTTCTAGCTTACTGGTAGCCTCCGGAATTTTAGAAGCAAAATTGCATGGGCTGAAACAATCATTTCAGTACACTTTAAAAAATCTTACCCTTTCCTTTGAACCCAAGATGATGCTTGCAACATCAAATATCACTGCTAGGGCCACCTCTCCTATTTTGCAGAGCTCCTTCTCCTCATATGCCATGCAGATTGCTATGGCATCAATAAGCACCAAGGGATCCATGCCTTTTGACCCATTTTCTTCACTGTGAAACATGGCAGTGCTAGGCTGGCTCCCAACCTGATAGCACTGCAGCAAGAAAGGACCTGGAATTTTTAACAGGGAATGGGGTGAGGGGGGAAGAAATAAAGATAAAACAATGGATATTTCAATATGAATAGTCTTTTAATTTGATTTTACTACTCCTCAGACTAGCTGATGGCAAAACCAGTAAGCCCCGTGCCTATTTGCATATAAATGGGTTGTAAGGCATCCTTCACTCCTAGAAGAAAAAAAGATTACATCTACTTGAATATTCTCCTCTGTGCACTAGACTATGCACTGCAAGAAGATTAATTAAAAATGAAGCGTCATAAAAATCCCAGTTACATTAATGTGACAATGAAGAGTGATATGCTTATAATATGCCTTTTACCAAATTACTTGTCATACAGCCCAAACAAAAAGTTTTCTTCTTGGATGTAAGACACTGCAATGCTCCAACTTAATTCCTCTGAAGGGCCTTCAAAACCACAACTGGAAACAACCTAATTAAAGACCATCTGCAAATAGTATTGTGAGTATTAAGTTACACAAATGCTCTGGAACTGTATAAGCCATTCCATGCTGCAGTTATTTCATTGGCTGTAGCATTTACAGAGCACTATTAGGTGACTGATTGCTTTTTAAAATTTGCTTAATAATTCCCACTGCTCTAAAGAATTAAAACCTAATTCTACCATCAAACGAAAATCCAGTACAGTTACCCAGAAGCAACCGCAGTGCTGTGGTTTTTAAAACAAGCAGCTGTGTGTAAAAGCACCGAGCCGTGCCCGGCTCTCCCGGAGGCGCCGGGAGCTGTGTCCCGGCACTCACCGCACTGCTGGGCCACGGCCACCATGGTGTAGTGGCGGATCAGGCTGGCCACGAAGGGCAGGGCGCTGGGCCGCAGGTCCTTGATGACGGCCGACATGAAGGCCCCGGTCAGGGCCTGCTCGAACGTCTTGCGGGCCGGCGTGTCCTGGGCCTTGTAGCGGTGCGAGATGATCACGCTGGGGATGGACTTCTCTGTGAAGCTGCAACACAACGTTGTGGTCAACAGAACCCCAAACTGCAGCACCCCCAGCTCAAACTTCACTCAGTTTGCTCTCCGAATCTAACTCCTTCTGCACCTCCTGTTTTCCCCTCATTTTGATCGAGCTACACCAGTTCCCTCAGCTCAAACTTCACTCAGTTTGCTCTCCAAATCTAACTCCTTCTCCACCTCCTGTTTTCCCCTCATTTTAATAGAGCTAGACCAGTTCCCTCAGCTCAAACTTCACTCAGTTTGCTCTCCAAATCTAACTCCTTCTCCACCTCCTGTTTTCCCCTCATTTTAATAGAGCTAGACCAGTTCCCTCAGCTCAAACTTCATTCAAAATTTGCACTCTGAATCTAACTCCTTCTCCACCTCCTGTTTTCCCCTCATTTTGATCGAGCTAGACCAGTTCCCTCAGCTCAAACTTCACTCAGTTTGCTCTCCAAATCTAACTCCTTCTCCACCTCCTGTTTTCCCTTCATTTTAATAGAGCTAGACCAGTTCACTCAGCCCATATTAATTTTGTCAGCCACTGGTCTCCAGCATGATGGATAGCTCAATTTCATCAGGAACATTTAAAGCCAGTGGTTCAGAAGAAGGCACGTATATACAATAATAGGTATACAGGCATCACATTGCAACTCAATTACAGAATGTCATTTTCAATATTTTGACATTTTTTCCTTTTTTAAAATGACATTTGATTTTAATCTTGAATGATTGAAACATTATTTATCAAATCACTGCCCAACAAAACGTATTCATTGCAAAGCTATATTTATGTCAAGTCTAACAAGCCCAAACTGAGAAAGCTACTATACTCTTTAGCTACACTTACTATATTGCAAGAGTCAAAGTTAGCCCACATTTCTTGAGCGAAGATGTTAAAGTTGTCTAAAAGCAATAAACTCATAAAATATCAATGACTAAAATTGCAAAACATGTAAGAAAAGTTCCAATAAAAGGCTCTCACACCAAGACAGACAGAGGCTGCATGTGACTATGCTATAGCTTAGTCACTAAATGAAACTGAATTTTGTCTTCCACTTTAGTAAAAGTATAGATGTACATACAAAATGTCACAATCTAAATTAATCTTTAAAATAGAATTAAGCACCAGAATATTCCAATTATTTAAATATATGAAACTAAAATTAATCATATTGATCATATGTAATAGATTATACACTGGGCTGTAATTAGGGGAAGAAAATTAAACTATGAAACATTAACAAGTCATTGGCATTAAAAAACATGCTAACAAAACTCCTTTCCACCAACAGGCAAAAACCCCATGAACTGTACAAACTAATCATTGTCCCTAAATTAGGTTGCTCCAAAGACACCATAAATTTTACATACACATTTATGTTTAAAGAATTGTCATACTTGGGATGTGCAAGGAGCTGGTACAATGCATGTTTGTTATCATCCAGGCTCATCATGGCCACCAGGAAGCACTTGATGACCTCCCAGGCCTGCCTGCGGTAATAGGGCTCCGTGTTGGCGCTCTTCAGACAGTCCAGGGCCGTCTCGATTGCCTGCAGTGGAACAAGAAAATCCACACACTTCTTGCTCTTGGCATCTACCATAAGGTCGTTAATCAAGGGAATGGTATCATTAATATATATTAAAAGTAACTTATGAAGTATGCACAGTTTAGAGTGCCCAAGTTAGGAAATGCAGAGAGGGCCTGAGAGCATGGCTTGAAAACACCATGATATCTTCTGTGCTTTTGTATGTGCTAAGTTTCACGGCAGATACATTTACCTCCATAGTCAGAAAGCATTTCAAGTTATGAGTGAGGTAAACCTTTACTGTGTCCCTCCCCTTACCCAAAAATAAATTTTCCTTGTCTTCCCTTCAGCAATAATTGCTGTGTCTAATCCCTTTATACTGTATGTATACAATGTATTTATACCCATATAAAAATGGTACCTTTTCATGCATGATGAAATGTCCCTGTAAGCAACTTTTAAATGCCAGTTATTTAATGGAAATAGTATTCTTCCTTTGCAAGAAGATTTAATACATTTGAGAATAATTCGAATCAATCTTTTAAGACATGATGATTAAAAAGAGGGAGTAGATCTCTTTGGGAAATCTCTATTTTGTGCTTATATATAGAGATAAGCACAACTGTCTAATTTCTAGCCTTCTCCCACAAAAGACAGGAAGATAACATGAGACATTAAGTTAAAAAAAAAAAAAAAGTTAAAATTGTTCTGGAATACACAAAAAAAGAAATTATCAATTGCAAGTAAAATCTAACCATCCATGCGTAATACGTTTATGCAGAAAAAGCCCCCCTGCTACAAAGTGGGCATTCTCCTTCCTTGGTATTTCCACTTACTTAACTTATTGTCATTCCAAGTTTTTATCACAGCATCTCAATGAAAAGGAAAATTAGTTTTGGACAGACCACAAAAGTCTACCAGGGCACTAAAAGAAAACAAGTATTTCTTGTTTTCTTTGTATTTTGACATTTCCTTTTCATAGATACAAAGTGTTCAGCAGATAACACTTTCTTGGTCAACATCAAGCAGCTGCAGATTGCTCCATATCAAGGTTAGATGCTAAAATCCATTGGAAAACTTAGTTTGAATTAAACCTAGCAGGACAGGTAAATGTCAGCAACTATGGTATTTATATGTATTCAATTCATCAGCTTCAGTACAGTGGAGAAATCAGTAAATTTGCATTTTAAGAATCACTTTTCCAAGCTATTTTTAAGCCTGTTGGCTGGATGGGGCCAGAGAGCCAGCTGCCTGTAAAGAAAATTGCTTACTACATTCAGATGTATCTACTTATGAAAGTCTAATTGAAAAGGTAAGTATTAAAACTCTACAGACAAAATTATCTCAGAATCCAGTTTTACTCTCAGGTATTATGTTGCTGTAATTAGTGAGAACTAAGCACTTGTGATACACCGTGACTGCCTGAAAAAAGCCAGTACAGCACAAAGTGCTTCTAGAGACAACAAGCAAAACCAAATCCTGGAGTCATGAGAATAACCACCACTGAAGAATTCCTATAGTAAATTTTTGATACATTTCAAAAAGCAAATAGGGATTTGTAGATGAGGATCCTGCACCTAACCTAAGCAATATACCAATATACCAGAAGTTCCAACCTTACCCATTCTGTGAAAAGATTTATTTGGGCCAGTTTAGCCTATCATTTAGTAAGAGGAGTAGAGTACGCCTAAATCTGTTTTCTGGGGAGAAATCTTACCATTTATAGAAGGAATCAAGAAAGAACTTCCAGATATTTTTAATGGTAGTTTCTCAGCATTGAAAGTAACTTAAGCCCTTACCTTTTCCATTGGGAGCTGAATGGATGCTTTACAGTCTGAAAATTCAATTGTAATACTGGGTCCTTGGATTTCTGTGACCACATACTGTAGTTTCTGTGATTCTTTCAACATCTTCCTGTTACTTCCACCAAATTTGCCAAGCACACGATAAGCCACGTGGGAGATGCTGTCAGCAGGATTGCGCAGGGTTCGCCACAAAGCCTGGGGGTTTAAGGTGCATGGGCAGACCAGGTTTACTTCAACATTGTTCAAGTTGTAACATAAAAAACCATCTTATTCCAACATTTTTCAAGTTGTAATGCAAACAAAATGTCAAGGAAAACATTTTATTCTTGCATTTGGGTAACTGACCCTGCATAAGTTCCTTATCAAGGTTGAATATCAGTCTCAGTTCACAACAGCCCACGTAACAAAGCTGTCCTAAATGCAGTTTTAGATTAGACTACTGTCATCACCTACAACATCTTTGCTATCTTGGAGTGTAGTTTTATGTTTATGATGAATGTTAAACAACATTGTTAATTTAAAAAGCAGGCCAGTTAAGGCTGAACTAAGTTCAGAGCTAGTTTTGAAAAACAGAAGCAAATAAAGTAAGTAGAATGCAACCATTTAACAAAGTATTTAGGAGAAACAATTCATTCTCTTCTAAATTTTCAGAGCTTTCAGCTTAACAGCACAACACCAACTATCTTTCTACACTCGCACCAGACTGGTACAGGTTTCACAACAGATTTTTCAAGTTTTTGTAACCAAAGCTTCACATAAATTTCTAACAGTACTCAGCAAATCAATGACCTCTTGTGGTCTAACAGGAAACAACACATTTACCTGCATGAGCTCAGCTCGAACTGGCTGGATGTGGTCATACAGAAAGTCTGGCTGCAAGTTATCCACACACAGCTCCAGAGTTCTTAAGCCCTGGCTAACCAGGGTCTGGGACCCATTGAGAGCTGACACCAAGGGGTCCATCAGCATTGGCAGGTAAGGCAGCAGCGAGCTCAGACGGACGGGCACCGTGAGGCAGAGCTCTACAAACAGGTCTTTCATGTGCTGTTTGTGAAGGCCACTTTGCAACATATTAAGTCCTGAAAATTATGCATAAGTTATACAACTCACGAGAAAAAGACAGTCCATAGTTTGCTGTTCAAAATTGCTATTTCTTCAGTTCAGAAGAGTCTGATGTTTTTAAACACTAGAGAGCTTACAGCTCTGTAAATAATGGATTTACAAAATATTAATATATACCATTCATTACTCTAACTTACATCTACTGATGTCATGCAGTGAATGCTTTTTTATGTACACACATATAGAAGAAAAAGCATCTATGCATATTTTGAAGCTTAATATTAGACTCAATAAGGCAGCATTTGAATACAGCAGATAGAAAAGAAAAAAAAATAATTTGATTCAAACCTCAGCCTTGTAACAATAAAAAATAAACCCACACAGAACAACATTTTTTATAGTATTTTGAATCCTGAAAAGAAAAATTCAGTGAGTTCAAGTGCATTAATTTCCCCATACAGATTAAGCATACTCCCCAAGTGATTTTTCTCCCCATAAAGATTTCACATATTCCATAAATCTACTGACATGAGTTTTACATAAAAGATTTATTGATAACATATATTTGCTAACTACAATAAAATCTGTCCCTACAGCTATAGATCTGAACCAGTCTACAGTCCTGGAACACTCTGATTAGCTTGTCT
This sequence comes from Chloebia gouldiae, assembly GCA_003676055.1. NCBI lineage: Eukaryota > Metazoa > Chordata > Aves > Passeriformes > Passeridae > Chloebia > Chloebia gouldiae. Next base: position 3,701,789 of record QUSF01000022.1, read on the forward strand.
TTAGGTTTAAGTAGCTCTCCACATTTCCTTGCTCACCCTCAGCATTTCTGGAACACAGTTCTTGCAAGCCTAAGTGCTCAATTAATCAAACTGATTGTTACTTCCATTTCTTTTTGCAGTCTGGCACTACTTGAATTTCTATTTGTCATGCCCTTGCAGGTGCACACACATGCCCTCAACCAGAACAGCCAGAGCTTCACTGCTATGTTCTCCCCACAAAACCACTGGTGGCCTGGCAACGTTGCTTCACCTGCTCTCTCATCCCCCAAATGCTTTATGCCAACAAAGTTACACATTGCAAAAAAAACCCCAAACAAGTAATGGAAATAAACAAGAAAACCCCAACAGCCCCACAATGAAAAGAAGAAAAACAAGCAGCAGAAATTGTGAAGCAGCCAAAACTATGGAGCCTGAAGCAGCTGATAGGAAATGAAAATAAGCACATTCAAGGTATTTAAATTAATCGCTAAACTCAAAATCAGAAGCTACTTATCAGGAGTAGGGCTGTAGTTTTGAGGGGTTTTCAACTACATAACATAACTTTATACTACTATTCACATTTTAAAAAATCAGAAGTTGGGGCAGGGAAAGAAGGTATTGTTCTACCTTGCAGTAAGTTTGGTAACAGCGGCAAGAATTCTTGGTATAACAGATCATGACTGCCTCCTCCAATAGATCTGAACAGTGCTCTGAGCAGCAGGAAATAGTTATAGGGCTCTTTGGCAGTCTGTGCAAGTTCCATAGAGCTGTTCACAATCTTGTGCAAATGTGGCTAAAAAGAAAATAAAGCTTGAAGATTAATAAAGTTCCAATTTTATCATCATGTACTGCACAAGAGTTTAGCATGAGATTCTACAGATCTGAGACAATGAGAAAATATTTCCTCTCAAGTACCTGGTAATGGGGAGCAGACATCAGAGGTGTCAGAATGAAAAGAGAGGACACTTAACAATATTCATTTACCCTTGATCTAATTTCATTGTTAGTTCTTAAATTCTGTGAACGCTAAAATTTAATTTTGAAAGCAAACTCTCTCAAGTAAAAAAGGTTATGGAATTGCTGGCCTTTTCTAGAACAGAGGACATGAACACCTTGCAAGATTCATTTAAAACAGTTGAAAAATACCAATATTCTCATGGACCAGAGACAAACAGCAACGTGTCTGGATATTATTAACATCTAAAAAGCTTTCTACATTGCTATGCAAATGCTGCAAACAGCCTTCATCATTCAATTAAATTGTCTGCCCAAGGCCCCTACCATTCATCCTACAGAAACAAAAAAAAAAAAAAGTAACATAAGCATGAAACCATGAGGGCAGTAAATTATACTCTTTAAACTTCACCATCATCTTATAAAATCCAAACGACCTTGATTCTGATGACAAACTGCAAGAATTAAAGCAAGATTATATGAATATTGCTTCATATTACTGTTAGTTTTCAAAGATTCTGGAAAATTTATAATCCCCCCCTCTGTTCTACAGTTACCTGTATCAGAAATTTTGTTTGGTACAAAGTACAGGGAAGAAAAACAAAGAAACTATGAGAGAACAATCAGTGTTCCATTAAATTCTTAATGTCTTTTCTAGATACAGGCAGCTGCTGCCTTTATGAGGAAAGTGCACTCTTGCTACAAGCTCAGCATTTCTAAATTCACTGAATAATGAAATGATCTCATGAACATAAATAGATCCTTGGAATACATAAGATGTCATCAGTAGAAAAAATAGCATTCCTTAAGCCCAGACTTTCCAAGAGCACAGAAAAATCTAACTCAAGAGATATACACCAACTCACCAACACACAAAAAAGTGCTTTCAATCCAAGCAAAACTCTTAATTTAATACAAAAACAAAGGGAGAAAATATGCAAGAATTTATGCATGTCCTGACCATGAAGTTACATGGGCTTTGGCAATCACAGACCACAGTCATTTATCAGCCATTCATACTCAGAATTAGTACATCACTCCATAGTTTCAAATACGAACAAAATATTCAGGGAAACCATCTCTTATAAACACGACAAGGTACTTAGAATTTGGAAAGAAATGGAGATGTGTCACAAATAGTGCTTCAAACAGTAAATGACTCTCTAATGTTAGACTGTGCAAAACTCTTAAGAGTGCTGTTTTTAAAGCAGACTTATTTTTAAAACAAATGACCTTTACCTTCAGCATTTGTTCATTTTCAGCTGCAAATAGTGAAACTGAGCCAAAGACTAGCTTGAACAGCTTGAGATACAGATTGGACAGTTCCACATTAGAGCCCATTTCTGGCAGACGATCCAGAAGATACTCCACCAAAATGGTTGCAAAGAGAGCAGAGGTAGTAGGGTTTGCCAAGAAAGAATTGGCAACAATCTATAAAAGGAAACCACAAAGAACTTATTACTGCTGTAATAAAAAGAACAAAAGCATAAATGCACTATCCATTAAAAAAAACCTAAGACAAATTTCTTTCCCCATCTCCACTGCTACTCAAGATTTTGTCCTCAGTGGAAAACAACCATGTATGTAGCTTAATGCTGAAGTCTCAAGTTAAATTTTAAATGGATATTATAGGATTTGCCTTCTGTAAAACAGTAGAACATTAGCACAACAAGCTGAACAAAACAACAAGTCCATAATGTTCAGTACTTTTAAAGAATGAAGTCCATTCATACCTTCTAAACTGAAGAGTTCATGTTTGTATTGCATCACTTAGGCAAGGATTTTGAAAATTAATCTTGACATTATTTTTATAAACTACTTTTTATATAGAGTGCTTAAAATCTCACATGCTAATTTCAATATTATTATTTATACATAATTCTACATAATTCATATTATTTATACATCATGTATTATTCTGCATCATACATATACCTCAAGGCATAATCCTCTTTCCTACATGCTGTTCATTATCAATTTAAAAAGTAAACAGTAACATACCTGAAGAGCATAGTTTTTAGAGATCCTCTCCACCATGTAAGGAACAGTAGTTTGAAAGATTTCTTTAAAAGTTAAAGGGTTCATCATTGTGAACACACCAGCAAAATGCTCCAGAACTTCCTTTTCCTCTTTCATCCTGACTGTCTGACAGTTTGCTACTCGAACATATGTCTGTCCATTTCCTGCTATTTGCACCTACAGCAATTGAGAAAACACATACACTGGTTACAGAATGTGAGTAGCTTATTCCCCATTATTCTTAAAATAGCTTTTGAAAGTAACTGACATTTTATGGGTTTTACATGCAAGCCCCACACATGTAAAAGTTGGGCACAAGAGCCAACTATGACAAAAATACTAACATTTAGTGTTTTCAGAACAGATTTTAAAACTAGGAAGTTACAAATAGAGAAAGACAACAGTAGGAGATATCAGTGTATTTGTAACTACTTAATACCCAATCAAACACATTTACATTTCATTAGTACTTTGTGTAACTACGGAAGATAAACATAGACATGTGAATGCTTCAACTGTTAGCTAAACTACCTCTTTCAAGGAAAGATTTAATTCACTACATGAAAGACAATTTTTTCCAGTCTGACCTGCTTGCATGAACTGACAGAAATGGCTGTTGAGAAAATGATCTGCTGCTTGCACATAGTAAGTACATTGAAATTCGCTTTTGAAATTAATTCCTCATAATGAGCATTTCTCAATAGTTGTGGTCCAAATTAAAAACTTGGTGCAAATATACTATATGTATAATCTGTGTTTTAGCTGAGAAATAAATCATTATTAAAAGATCTAATATAGAGAAATTGTACAAACAGAAGTGCTGTGTCGGCAGGTTACATACCTGATAAATATCTAACGCTTGCATCGCATATTTTACCAGTTTTATATAGATTTGGGTCTCCTTAGGTTGCAACTGCTTATTAGGAATGAATTGTGCTTCTGAAAGAAGAATAAGATATTTAAGGATTAAAAATACTATTTCCTTTCATTCTAGAAAAGCTTTTTTTCTGTAGAATTATGAGATATAAATGCAATTAAATATGCAGTTTTACCACCAGGAGCTTTGCACGAGGTGATGCCCCACGTGATCGTCTTGACCCCACAGACCAAAGTTTTCACTAAGCTCCGACAATCCGTGACCTGAAATGTCTGCTTGTCTTCTTTTTCCTTCTCCCCTTGTTTTTCAAACACAGGTACTGGTGCAGGGGCCACAGGAGTGGCTGGGGCAGGAGATGGGACAGGAACTGGGGCTGTATTTGCTGCTGTGGGCACTCCAGGTAAGGCGGCTTCAGCTGCCCCGAGCTCGGACTGGGGCTTGCACTTCTTAAAAATGACAGACAGCTGGTAGCGGGCTATGGTGTGGAATTTCAGAACAAACACCTAAGGCAAAGGAGGAGAGGCAGATCAAACAGCAGAGAAGGGGGGGAAAGAAAACCAAAATAAGTTGCTTCTTCCAAAATCATCCTAAATTTAATACTACTGATATTTCAAATCAGCATATTGAGATCAATAAAACTTTCAGCTATTTTTGAAATCATCTGAATGACAGCAGATGTTTTTAAGTGCATCAATAAACTAGTTTGTCTTCTTCACACAACTAGTCCACCCTTGATTTTCAAAAATACAAAAAAAACCTCCATACAAAGATCATTAAAAAGGATCATTAGGTCTTTAAAGAGCAGATATTTTTAATTGTACAGATTACATTGTGCTATACCAAGGACCTACACAAAGATCCTCTTTCAGGGCTTAAAAAATTAACACACCAAAAAGCACACCCATAACCAGAAGGCATTAAAAAATATGGTTCTTACATACTCTTACACAAGGAAAAAAAAATATTTTAATTAAAATTTAGAATGAAATTACTTAAAAAAAAAAGCTACTCAAAACAGTCATTCAATTTCCTGCTTTGAAACTAGCCACTGAATGAAGCTGAGTTGACAAAGCTTCTCCACTACACTTGAGATATTATCCCAGCTGCAGAGCATTTTAAAGAGCCCTCCTCTGAAGCACTGAAGGGAAATACAGTACACAGGTTGTTCCTACATATTCTCATTTCTGAAGAAAGGAGAAAGTAAAATATGATTGACAACATACTACAGAACAGGATATCCAAGCAATTATCAAATGCTTTAAACAAATCAATACCTCCAGCATTCTCATAAGGATGTCTCTACCATTTCCATTTTCCTGTTCACTTTTAGACCGGATACAGTCTACCAAATTTAGCAGGAGCTTGCAAGACATGGTCTGGATACTGCTTGGCAAGGATTCATCATCAATGTTCTTGGCAAACAGCTGGACAGCCAGGGAGAGGTCATTGAGAGGCAAATGCTGCCGGACGTGATGTACCAGGTCTGCCAGGGTGCTGTATGCAAGGGGTCTACAGCCAAAACAAGGAATGAGGAAAACACATGGAGCACAACTAAAAATGTTGTTTATTTAGCTAAACAAATAATTATTGCCTGGAGGTACTTTCAAATTTCTCAATGTAAGTTTTCCATTTTCATATGCAAACCCAGAGTTCACAAGGCTTTTTCAATTACACAAGGAAATTTTAACCCGTGCAATTTAACCAATGATGCATCAATCTACCCCACAACTCTGGTACTGCCTCTCTGATCTTTCTTCCTTTGCTCCAGAACACCCCACCACATATTTTCATCTACATGCAGTTAACATGCATGTTAGCCACATTTTGAACAGTACTGGTAATCTGCTTCATAATTAATCATAAATTATTCTAGCAGAGAAAATACTTCTAAATCTAATACATGTTGTCAATAAGGTACACTTCATACTCAAACAAAAAAGCTCTGATTTAGACTACTGAAAATATAGAAAGTCAGGTGTTCTCTCCATTTACTTTTTCAATTGCAAACAACTAAGTTTTAAAGTATTCATTGACAAAACAATTTCAATCTCATTCAGATTTTACAGTGGACATAAGATTTAGGATGTTTCATGAAATATTGGGTAGGTACTGAGTTGGTTTCTCTGTTTTGGTTGTCCTCCACAATTCATCATCTTCATTTCCATTTTTCTTATTTTGTCCTACACTCACATTACCATGCTGTGCCATCAAACTGTTAAACAATAGCCACCATTACAGCAGCAGAAGCTCTGCCAATAAAACAATCTAGTAAAATTAGTTATTTGAAGGAAAGATTTAAGACTCTATACAGAAACTGCTGTAAATACTAATAATTTTCAAAGTAAGCAGCCCTGGCAAGCACTCAGATCATTACTCTGAACTTTCTCATACCTCAGTGTCTCCCGGGCAGTGTAACCAGAGCCAATCAGTATAGATTCATCAAACAGCTTGTCCATGCATGGAATAAATTCTAGAATTTAAAAAACAGAAAAATGAAAAATCCATACACAACAATGGGCAAAGGAAATAATAAAAATAAAATAAGATATTTAAGTATTAGACCACTTAACCTCGGTACTTAAACCTGAAGTTAGGAAGTGATTTTATCCCTAAATTAATTCTTGAAGCTTCTAAAAGGCAGTGCCACTTACAAGGAAATTTTCAAACAATCTCTTGTGACTGTCTACTCCACTGACACTTGATCCTTGAGTAACACCACAGTACTCAGTCAAAGCCAATTATATTTGCAAAGAGAAAAAAAGTGCTCTGGTTATTTACAACTTTGAAAAATTTTTTGTGCATAACTAATGAGTTACTGGAAATGACAAGTTGGGCAGCCCTGCACACAACAATTCTATTTGGCTTGGTATATTGTGATAGCCCAATATAAATAAGCAATAAGCCTCTAAAATTGACAGAAATAGCAGAAATCTTTCCAGTTTAAGGTACATTTATAAAAAGTGCTACATACGGCTCCTCAGGTCTGTTGTCAGGATGTGCTTAGCAGCAATCAGGAGTTCCTTCCTGAGGTGTGCTGTTTCAGCTGGACAATTGGAGAGCAGCTGCAACATTCCTTTTACCATTTGCTGAGAATATTTAGCCACTAATTCCTGCAACAAAAAAGAGAGTAACATGAGTACAACTACTACAACGTTCTATTCTTAAGGTTTGTGATACATCTGAAAAATAGCATTCCATTAAAATTCACTAGTTTATTTTCCAAAATCTAATCCTAAAACTAAAATACAGTAGTCATTCCATAAATGCCCAGGGAGGGTGAATGGCATATTTTTACTTTGTATTCACATGAGGATACTTTTGAAAGGATAACCAAGTACAGCTCCACCTCCAGATATTCTACACAAATGCTCCCATCTCCAACCCCTGATGCACTTCAGACATGCAGGTCACTTGCCTGCCATAAAGCAACTAGAAACCTGATTCGTTAAGTACCGAAGTAATAAAAATTCATCCTACCTGGTAAATTCTGATTATGTAAGCCAAGAAAGACAATGTTTTAATCTGAGCAGCGATAAAATCAGCATACAACTCCTTGTTGTAAAGTTTATGTTGTCTGAAATCAAAGGGAACAGTGGTTATGATTTTGTTCCTTCCCTTTAGTAACTCCACTCGGAAAATTCAGTGAAGATTCAAATTACATCATCTTGTAGTGAAGTTCTTGCTTCTTAAAAGAATTCAATCTCTCTGGAAGAGCCCATTTTCAAAAGCCCTCTGCCATTCAAATTCCCAGCAGCACCTTTCTACAGAAAGCCAAGCCAATACAAATCAGCACACATTTGGCTCAGCTCCCCTAACTGGGGCAAATTTTTCTCCAAGCAATATTCCCTCCCACAGACTTGTGTGTCTCTCTCAAGCTCCAACCACTTAACCAGGTGATCCAGGCAGAGAGGGAAAGGCAGAGATCTTGTTCCCACTGCCCTGAACAGAACCAGTTGGTGCTCTTCAGAAACATCCCTCTCTGGGAAAAGCACTGCCTATCCCTGCAACACCACAAGGCTTCATGTATGCTGCACCTTGAAGAGCACATTGATGGTATGGCAAAGATTAAACAATGGCAAGTGTCCACACTCCCAGGGTCTTCATCATTGTCTGTGACAATGCGCATTTTTGTTAGAAACTATTAAAAAAACCTCATTATCAAATAACAATGCACAACTATGGACTATACCAATGACATATAATGCCTATAACTTCACCTACAGAACCCTGGTAACTTTTAGTCAAATAATCGTTGCTACTTTCAAGATTAAAAGCAGTGAGACTAGAATCAAAAATCACAAAATAGAAGATAAAAATATTTTGAGCAATATTGAAAGACAGGTTTAAGTAGTTTATCGCAAATATCATGAAAATACCATTAAATGCTCTCACCTTGCTTGAGCAGAAACTTGTATTATAATTGTGTTCATAATCAAGGGCACAAATTCAGCTACTACATTATGAATGTTCAGTTTGTAGAGCTTAAAAATAAAAACATATTATTAGAGAAATTCACACATCACACTTGCAGTCAAATTTCTGCAGAGCTAATCAGAAAAAAATTAAGACCTTTCACCAGGTTATACTTTTGAAATTAAAGTATCATCTAAAAATATCACATTCATTTTTGCTAATATGATAGCCAACAGAAGTTACACAAGCCATTCAGTAATAAAGTATTTACATGCAAAATAGTGAAGTGTACTAACCTGATACATGAGAACAACAATAATAGGTAGCTCAGCCAAGACCTTTAGTGATAAAGATCCTCTGGGAATTATTGAATGCTGAAAGAAAGAATGAATGCTTTATAAACTGTCTAATTACTAATTCAAAAGAGTATGTAAAACACAGTTTTACAGAAACTGCTCATTTTAGTAGCACTATATTTAACAATAATAACATTCAAAAAACACAAAAACATTAGGTATTATATTAAATAAAAATCCCGTAATTACAGCTGCATAGAAAATATCTGGAAAGTTTCAGCTGCTACTGAAAAGTTTTGATAAGAAAAACCAGTAAAAAGAAAGCCTGTTACTTTTGCCAGGCCTTATGATCTGTGGTCCTGTGCTACAGACAGTCCCCAGTTAAGAGCAGTCAAAACACTCACTGTCCTCGTTTCACTGTCCTCTCGCTCAGGGTTCACCTTCACCACAATGGTTGTAATCATGCCAACCATTTCAGGAGTGGGGACAGTGTTCTCTGGGATTACCTGAGGGTTCTCAAAGTACCGATTCTACAAGCAAAGAGCAGAAAGAAAATATCACAATGCCACTAACAGCCCAAAGGCCATCCATCTCCTCAGAACTCCCCCATACAATTCTCCCCTGGAGCAGGTTTCTCCTCCCTGCAGTGATGTTTGCACTGCAGCATCTGCCTGGGCCAGGCACACACCCTGCAAGCTTTCCCCCTGGACGAGCAGCAGAAAAGCTCCCCCAGCCAAAGCGGTTCTTCTGCTAAAGGAAAACATCCTGAGACTTACTCTGGATCAGGGAGGGAGGTTCAGACTGGAGCCTCCCTTCATGACCTCCCCCTTCCCTCAGAAACACATTTGGGTACATGGAGACAACTGCAGCCAACCTCACCCTGCTTCAGAACTCCAGCTCTCCTCCATCTTCCCCCACCACTAACAGTGTGCACAAACACAAGGTTTTCCAAATCAAAATCTAAATGTCTTCATTTTTAGACACGGTTTTGATAAATAGAGTCACTAAAACTGTATTTACTTATTATGGCTAGATGCAAAATAATTATGCCAGCAAGTTTTAGAGATAAAATTAAGAAATAAAAACTAATTTTCTGACTATAGCAAGGATGATTTAAGAAATAAAAAGCTTACCACTACTTTTGGAAGTTCCTTGTAAATCTGTTTTACAAAGTCCAAAAAATGATGAATCTAGGAAGGAAGAAGTCAGTTACCATAAAGAAATTTTTGAAAAATAATTCTAAAACCACAATTTCAGAATCTCTAAATTAACAGTACAAATTATATAAAATTGCTACTCACCGGTACAACATATTTTTCATGACAACTGCAAATAATCTGAAAGTGTTCTCCTACCTCCTTCTGCTTTGTTAGTATTAATTCAAATTTCCCTTGGAAACAATCTGATCTACCTATCATCTCTACATAGTTCCAATACAGTATTGTTATGTATAATTACTATGAAACAACTAAGTCTTCCCAAGAGAAAATCAAGGCAAAAAGCAAGATAATAACAATGCAAACTTCCAAATTCCCCTTGATGAGTCACAGGAGAGAAAAGGGGAGGCAGGGGTATGTCAATCAGAGTAAATTCTTTTTTAGGATTTTCCTTTACACACTAAAAAGGCCTCAATTCTTTTCTTTTATGTGGGAATTTTATTCCTTAGACTGCTCATATTGTCCATAAACATTTAAACCAAGTACAACTAAGCTTTAACAGTTTGATTTTTTTCTACCTAGGAGTGCTAGCATTATGCAATCCTCTTTTAAAAAACACTTTAATATTAAAAAAAGGGAAAAAATTAAACATATGGCTACCACAACAGGTCAGGCAACATAAAAGGACAACAGTAAAACAAACCAATCAACCCATTTGAACAAAATAGCAATTCTGAAGAGCATGGCAGTAGGTTTTATACCATGAAACAAGAGTTATGACTTACTTCTTGAGTGATTGCTGGTCGGAACTGTTTGTGCAATTCAATAATTATTCTCAAGCAAATCAGTACATTTTCTTCGTTTTCTGTCTGGAAAAAAAAAAAAAGAAAAACTTTTTAGTGAGCCCACTGGTGAATTCTTCCACTACTCAGTGGGTACTTAAAAACACTGTAAAATTATACTCTTCTCAACAATCTAAAGTGCCCCATTAATATGGGTTTGAGTGAGCAAAGCACCTTTCCTTGGATACCCTGCAGTCAGAGTATGGCTGAAATTAAATCCACCCCAGGGGGAATAAAACCCAGACATTTCAACCACTCTCTACCATCAGATCTGTTCCCATTGCCCCTCAAACAGAGATGCCCATGTGAGCTTCAAATGACAGTGTTGTAAATTCCAAGACAGAAAACAAACTCCCAAGAATAAGCTATCCACCAGAAAATCCTGCTCAGCATGAGAACAGCTCCCTGCTTTTGTAAAATCCAAGTTTCTAAAGGGCAGAAGAGAACATGCAGAAAACCTGTAGGTGGTAAGAGAGGGCATGGGTGATGCTCAAATAGCTCCAGCAGCACAGTTATTGAAAAACCTATCCCCAGCAAACTTTGGAGATGAAGAAAGTAGAGGAAAATATTTCTGAAAACTTCAAACAGTTCTAAGATGAAGTAAAAAATACCTCTAAAAATCTGAACATCACAGACAGGATATTTTTGGTATGAAGACGAAGATGTTCATTTGTTGGTATTCTGTGAATGATTTCAAGCACAAGCTTCCGGAGTTGCTGTTAAAAAAAAAAGAAAAATTACATGACAGAATTTTTTGAAAAGCCAACAAAACCCAACAATTAGTTGCAGCATATTTTTCAGCTTAATAATTGTGCATGCTAAAATAGAAAAAAAGCCAGTTTATTTCATGTAGACATAGGCCTGTATATACAAAGACACAACTCTTCCTACATGAATGAGGCAATTTTAACTCATTTACAGTTGTAAAATCAGACTTTTTTTAAGGAATGCAATTTTAATTATTTAATGACAAAGATTCAACTTTTGCCTTTCATTCCTAACCTTCAGTAAAGTCAGTAATTTGCAAAAATGTGTAGTATTTCAGTAAGAAAGCCAACTCTGTTGCACCTACTTTTTTCTCCTATTTCACAGAAGCCCAAATTAGCAAAGTTTATAAGTAACTTATTTAGAAACAGGACTTTCTCCACTCCAAATGACAGATCTATTTTTAACAAGTCTTAAATCAGTTCATTAGGTTAATCAAGGACTTCACAGTAAAAAGGCAGGAGATGCTCCACACAGCTTACCTGTGCTGGCTTCTCCTGCAAAAACTGAACTTCCCCATCCTGTAGAAAGGTGAGAAACCGAGGGATGATGTGTTCCAGGAAGGTAGAATATTGAGGGGATGATGTCACATTCTTAATTAAGAACAAAAAATGGGGGGGTTATAAAAGAAACATCACATAGATTACATTCAGTTACATGCAAAGCCACTATTAAACATTTTCAGTGAATTCTGAATAGATTCAGTGACTAAGTATCTGCTGACACTACAAAACCACGTGAGTTCCAAGTGAACATTAGCAAAACAAATACAAGTCCTTCCCTACTGAAGGGAAGAGCAACGAGAATTAACTAAGTCTTCAGATTCTAACAGACCACCAGACTAAGCAGTTAAAACTATTACTTTCGTCAGATAAATTGTTTCAGAAATAGCTTAAGTAGATAAAAAACTCCATAAGTATGATTTTAGTTTTCTATAAATTCAGAACAGGCATATAACAACTAAGTATTCAACTAAAGTATAATTTCTGCTAACACGAGGCTGGGTTAACTTTTGTTTCATATTTTCTCTGCTGCTCATCTAAAAAGATGGTCCATCACCATGCAAAAGATGTCACTGGAGACATCTCCATTCCTGATGTCAGATTCTGCATCTGACAGCTCCTCTCTCACTTCCACACCATGGAATACTCAGAGCAATCAGAAGGGCCTCTGTTTCACAAGAGCACAATACACATTTGAACTAAATAAAAGAAAGCTTTAAATACAGACATTTCATAGCATTCAAAAAATAGAAGAAAAATTTCTTACTTCACTTTTATTTAAATGTCTAATGAATAAGCTCACTAAGCCCAAATGCAATTCTTCAACAGCCTGGTTAATTCCTAAATACAAATCTAGAATCAATGACTTGTAACCATATCATAGTCACAGGATGCTACTATTAATATTTTAACTGCATAACATCAGAAATTCAATTAATATGCATTAAGCACAAGAAAGGCTGCCATTGCAGAAAGTTAGGGGGTTTTTGTAGGGGTTTTGTTGCTTGGGGTTATTTACCTCAAAATTCTCACTGACTTCTTGCATCATTTTCAATTTGGTTTCATCAGCTGAAAATGGAAATTCAAGCCGAAAAATGTGAGTGTAAAACTAGGTCATGAAGGAAAACAACAGACTGATTAATTGATCAAAGAAGCAATCAGATCTTATCAGTTTAGCTATCACTGCCCAATTATAAGACACACAGTTCTCTCAAACAACCACACACGACTGCACACACACACACAACTCATTCACTTCGGCTCATGCAAGTGTTTCTCATCATTTTGCTTCTTCAAAAATGAAAACTCAAACAAATTTCAAAGTGAATTTGACAGATTTCATCAGCTGTCCGAACAAGTTTGCAACACGTTTGAAACAAACTACTGTAGAGCTGCAATTTTCAAGAAAAAAAATGTCTCTTACGTGTGTTGACATCTGTAAGAGCAGCCACAAACTGAAGGTATTTTTTCATCAAAGTGGTTTGGTCCACCACCGTAGGCCCTTGTGCTGAAACAAATGCCATCTTGGAGGAGGAAAGATCAGCTTTCAGGACATAAAATCAAGATCACGACACCTACAAAAAAAAATATAGAAGTATTTGTTAGTTTACACGGCTTGTTAACAGCAGCTATCCCATCACCTGCATCCATTCTTCTGACATATTGAAGAGGACCACCTTTTCCAAAAATCACAACTGTTAACCTTTACTTAGGCTTACAAACACAACACCAAGCATATACAGCACTCCCTTTGACAGGTCTGCACTAACAGATAAAGGGGTTATTGAATGTTCACAGCACCAACATTCCCGTGTTCTGCTCGGTCTCCTCTCTCCCAGCAGCAGGCTCCAGGCTCGGGGATGCTCCCACACCGCACACCTGTCAGCATCCTGCCTTCCGCCCCTTACGGCTACCCTCGGACACACCCCTGCGGGACGGCTCCCGGGCTGCCAGCAGCTCTCCTGCCCCACCGGCTGCCTGTCTCGCTCGTAAAGAAGCCTAAAATCACATCCAGCTTGAGAAACCGGCCATCTCCCTCCTCCGCTGGGGGTTCCCCATCAGTTTTGCTCCCGGCCAGGTCCGGCCGAGCCGGGACCCCTCGCCTCTCACCTTCCCCGCCGCAGCGCCGCTCTCCGGGTCGCTCCCCGCTGCCAGGGCGCCGTCACGCCGAGCCCATCTCCGCCCTGCGAACACGGGCACGGTCAGCGGCCGCAGCGGAGCTTTCCGCCCCGGCCCTCAGCCCTCCCGGCGCCGCGCTCGGCCCCGGGCCTGCGGCGGGGCTCCGGCCGCTCCTCCCGCCCGCAGCGCGCCGGCCCCGCCTGCCCCGGCCCAGTCACCGCGCGCAGGCCCGGGCCCCACCGGGCGCTCCTCACCCCGCGGCTCCCCGGGACCGCCCGGCCGCGGCCCCCGGCTGCCTCCTTTGTTGCTCGGGGAGGCCGCCGGCAGCGCATGGGCGCGACGGAAGCGCCCGAGCTCAGTTCCGGCCGCCTCCTCCCGGTGCCGCCTCTCCCCGGGCGGAGGCGGGCGCGCAGCTCCGCGGCACCGCCCGCGACCCTCGCCGGTCCCGCGGCCCCCGCACGGCTCCGCCTTGAGCCGCCCCGCCGGGCGCTGCCGGCGGCCGCTGCCTGAGGCGAGCCCCGCCCGTCCCCGCGTCCCCCGAGGCTCCGCTGACGCCGCGGCCGCCGGTAAGAGCGGGCGAGGATTTACCGGGGCAGGGGCGGCCGTGGCCGGTGCCTCCGGCCAGCGCAGGGCCCACCCCGCCCCGCCGGTGCCCCGGGGGAGCGGCGGCACCACCGGAGGCGAAGCGCGCAGAGACTGATCCGCCACCAGAAACAGAACGGCGGCCCGGAGCGAGAAAGGGCTTCGAATGTTGAGTTTAAGAAAATAAAAAAAATAAAAGTAAACGAATTAAAACCAAAATGTACAAAACAAAACAGGAAAAAACAAAATAGAACGACAGAAAAAGAACACTAGTAAACCACATTCCGGCGCTTCTGCTGTCGCTTCTCTCCAGCAGCGCACCCGTTACAGGCCGTTCGGAGCGCTGCGGGACCGGTAACAGCAGCCGAGCTGCCCCCGGCAGAGGCATCCCCGCGCTACCGCTCTGGAATACTTTATATGCACCTGCCGCAACCAAAGCGCAGCACAAACCCCTTCCCAAACGCTCCGGGATGTCCTCACGCCCTGAGCAGATGCGAGGCATTTGTGGGTTTTATTGACCATTTGCTTAAACCGCCGGCGGTTTTGCGTCCCGGTGGCGTTGGCAGCGCGATCCCGCAGGAACTGCCCCCGGCAGAGGCGGGCTGGGCGCTGCCGCGGGGGAGCGTCCCGGGGGCGCGGACGCAGGAGCCGCAGCGCCGCGGGGGCAGCGCGGCCAGACCCGCTCCCGGTTCGAGAGCCGGCGCCGGTGCCGGCCCCCGCGGCCCCCAGCATGCGGCGGCTGCTCTGCGCCCTGCTGCTGCTGCTGCAGCTCGGCTGCGGTCGCTCCCCGGCCGCAGGTAAGGAGCCGCCGGTCTGCGCTGACATCGCCGCTGCGGAGCGGGCGAAGGGTGCGGGATGCTCGGGGAGAGGGCTCAGACCTCAGGAGTGAGCTGCATCACGGGTGGGGTGGTTCCCTGCCCGAGCCTGATAGATGTGACAAGGGATGGAAGCAGCTCTTGTCACGCTCCCACCACCCCAGACTTTATTCTCCGGCGCTGCGATCTCGGTGCCTGCAGTGAAGGGGGGGCATCCCGGGAAGCCGGGGTTCTGCTTTGCACTGCTAACCCAAAAGCTGCACTTCTGCTTCCCCCGTTGACCCCGCGCCGCGGGTCACAAGGCACCTGGGCAGCTGCTGTCCCTCGCTGTGGGACTCAGAGAGCTCCATTCTGCAGAGAGGTCCGAAAAGCAGGAGATACCCTTGAATTGGAAGGAGTGTTTTGATTTGCCAGTCACTCCCTGGGTGACCTTGGGTTAGCTACTGAACCTCCAGCTGCTGCAGCTGTTGGGCCAGCGTGGCCCTGATTTGTAAAGCACCGTGATAACCTCCAAGGAGAAGTGCTAGATAAGCATGAGGTAGTCGGCTATTTTTTTCCTGAATTCTGCTGAAACCAAGTGGAACATAGCCTGAATCTTCTAGAGACAAGAAACCTCCCTCTGCCAGGTTTCATCAAATCACAAGCATTTCTCTTTTAACTGAGAAAACTGAACTCGGGGCCATTTCTTGTGCTGTGAAATGGGAACAGTGGAGTCCTTTCTCAGGCAGTAGTGTTACAGTTCATTTCTCACAGTTCTTCTGCCTCCAGAATTGTTCAACACCTGTGATCTGTAGAACAAAATGCAGGCACAAATGCCATCTTTTTCATCCCATCCTGAGCTGATGAGGGCAGAAAAGCTAGTGCAGGAGTTAGCTAGCCCCAGTTCTCCCTTCATATTAGAGGTCATGGATGAGTGAGAAATGCAGTTTCTGAAGTTCAGAGATTCAGGTCCCTGGTAGCAGTCTGGTGGCTGCTGAAAGAGAGGATAATGAAAGGCATCTCCTTAGAACCCTCCAGCTCTGCTGCTCTGCCCAGCACTGCTGATGAGAGGAGAGCCAGGCAGAACTCTGATACAGAGAAGGGACATGCTCCATGTTGGAGGCAAGCAACCAGATCCCAACTCTGCTCTGCTCCCAGCTCTGTCCCAGTTCACATCTATTTTGCATTTCCTTTTGTTTCAGGGCTTGGGGGTTGATTTTGTTGTTTAACACATGCACATTCTTTAATGCTTCTGCACTGCTATTAAAAAAAAAAATAATGTATTCTTTCCACAAAACTCAACACTGTCTATTGCAGTAGTTGCAAGATCTGAAGTAAGTAATTTGAGTAAACATGGCAGAGAAGATAATGGTGAGTCATTCAGAGCAGCAGAGCTGGTTCAGTATCATAGGTCCTGCATTTCTCATGACTTGATGTCTCATAGAATCATAGCATGGTTTGGGGTGGAAGAGACCTTTAAAGGTCATCAAGTTCAGCCCCATGCTACAAGCAGAGGCATCTGCAACTAGATCAGGTAGCTCAGAGCCCAATACAATCTGACCTTGAATGTTTATCCTGGGCAACCCATGCCAGTGTTTCACCAACCTCATTGTGAAATATCACCTCCCTCAACTTGCTGGCTGATTTTTATGCAGCCTGATATCTTTCTTGGGTGCACATTGTTGGCTGAAGTCCACATTTTCATCCATCAGTACCTCCAAGTCCTTCTCTATCCCTTCATCCCCCAGCCTGTACTGAATATCAGGGGTTACTCCAATCCAGATGCAGCACCTTGCACTCAGCCTTGTTAGACCCCATGAGGTTCCCATGGGCCCACTTTTTCATTTTGTCCATGTCCCTCTGGACAGCAACTGATCTGCGACTACAGCACGATACATCTTTTATTTGCCTTGGGACATTTGGTCCTTCCCAGGAAAAGGAAATTTAAGGTGGACCATAGCAGAGAAAATGCTTTTACTGAGTTTTTTTATGCTTACTTATGTTAGATAAACTTATGTTTACCTATGTTTACTTATGAGGAAAGTTAGATAAACTTTTCAACAAAGCTGGCAAAAGAATCTAGTGAATGAAATCTCACCTGAGTTTGAAAGGTTACATTTTTAGGACAGAGATTAGGACACTGAGCCTCTTCCAGTAGCTGGAAGTCTAGTGATCATGTTTGATCATTAGTGACAATGAACCTATAGCCAGCACCCAGCTCAAGGTGTAAAATCTCATCAACACTTTTGTGATGTTCTAGACTGAAGCTGTCTTCTACTACGAACATTTCTAGGACCCAGTCTGACATGTTGTTTACTGCTATTTATTTGAACTCATATACACATGAAACAGTAGAAAATTATGGTGGTAAAGTCCTTTCTGGGATGAGTGTCATTATGAGTTTTATAACTAGAGTTGACTAGCTAAAATGTATACATAAATAAATGAAATTTAAAATGTCATGCAAGAACGTTTGGTTTACTCATTTTCTTCTGCTTTCCACAGAGTTGTATAGTCTGGAAATAACCAACAATGGTCCCATCACAACGGGAGCTCAAGCTACTGTGCAGGCCAGGCTAAGAATGAAGAATGAAAATGTCACATCAAACTGGTATCACTTTAACTGGGTTTATGCTCCTCTGATTCTGATAGAGAAATCAGAGCAGCAGTTTAATTCCATAATTAATGTGACTGGTGAATTCCCTGGCACTTTCCCCGTGTCTGTCTGGGTGACTCACAAGAACTGTTGGTTGTGTCGGCCGATTGCAAGAAACATCACGGTGCTTCAGATTACAGGTAAAATGGGTAAAATGGCTTTGCAGCCTGTACCTCTCCAGGAACTCAGTATATATGCCCTTGCAGCATCAGGAAGAAAGCCAGTGTAAATATGGCTTCTGACAACAGAGTTTGATTTGTAGCCCTGTGGCTGAAGGTGGGTTTGGGTGGCATGGTGCAGTTAGTACCATTACAGGCACTCTCTAGTCTCTCTATACCCAGGAAGAAAGTGTGATGCTGCCTGTATTTTCCTGCCTCTGTCACTTAGAGAAACTGAACTAGAAACCACATGCTTAAGCAGCTGCAATTCACACATCAGCATGGGTCAGTGATGTCCAAACTCCTAGAACAATGCTTCTGCTGCCTTCCAGCATATCTAGACCTAAAGTTAGGATGACCATCAGCAGTGCCAATCTACTGCTTTTCCCTGTTGCATGACACAGCAAATCTTAGGCCATCAGCACTGCACAGCTTTACATTTTCTTTTAAAGCTCTGTCCAAGCGTACTGAAATTTTATCTGAAATCCTGGTTGCATTTCTAAATGTTGTTAAGTGCAACTTCAGTTTTCTGGGAATATTCATAACCATACATATGCTTTTTTATTTACAAATTAACCACTGGTGTGCTGTGGTTAACTAAATCTCTGATACAGAGATTGACAGTCCCATTCCAACAGTAATTGCAATCATTGTTTGTGCATCACCAAAAAAACTGTTAACCAGATTTAATGAATTATTAACAGGATAGGAATCTGTTACTGGTAATCAATAGCCCATTAATTCTATAACAATCTGGTAAGTGTCTCATCATAATACCTCTTTATTTGTAGGTTAGAGAGGATTTTTTTAGATCAGTCCTTGCCACTCATTGTCCAACAAAGAATTTCTCATAGACAAAAGCATTCCTCTCTTTCTGCCTTCACAATATATAGCACTGTTATTCACAGTAGTTGAATCTTAATTTCTGTAGAAATAGATAAAACTGGGGGGGGGGGGGAACTACATTTAAAAAACCCACAAACCAAACAAAAACCACTATCCCACACATGATGAGTATGTGTACTGGCCTGACTCTGAATCTAGATTCTTGATATTAATACCAGTTATTTTTAAATAAATAGTAAAAGTTTATATTGAGCTCAATCAGTCAAGGATTATTTCTCTTAGTTCTACTGGATGTTTTATCATGACCCATTGTATAACCCTCAATAAATATTTTCATTTCACTGCCTCATTCACATGCATGACAACACTGAGTAATAGATGTAAAATACACTTAACCACTTGGACTGGGTCACAGCAAGACTCACCCAGTACACCTGAAAGAATGTTTTGATACACACACAGAGCATGCTGTGGAAGCATGCTGTCATTCTTCTGTCATATATGCTGTCATTCTTCTTTCCCCTTTTTTATTCTGCAGAATTTATCACAGGGAACCTCACCATAGCCCAGATAGAAGACAGCAGAGTTACCACACATGGTTCTAGTTCCTCCATGGACACCATGACCCGGATTTCTTTCTCTCTTCATGACCCAAGTCATTACTTCAAGTCAGCGTCATTTGTCTACAACTGGGATTTTGGAGATGGGTAGGTGTGGTTACTTTGTTTGCCTTAATGAGTATTAAGATGGCTCTGATTCAGATGTTCATCTAGAGAAAAATCCTAATAAAATCAGTTAGTTAATAGTCTGCCTGGTATAAATGTTATTTTCATCAATTTTGTGAATTCTTTTAGCTTTCTCTTGTTTCGTTAATTAAAAATGTAGAGATTCACTCTGGATCTTGTACAAATTTTCATTCTGAAGGTAATACCATAGACATAAATCCTCATTTATATGGACATAAAGTAGAATTAGAATCACAGCCACTGGAAGGTTGTCTGTAAAGAAAATGTATTTGAGCTTTTTAAACCAGAAATATGCAAGCACTTGGTAAAAGGCAGTTTTGATTCTAAATCTTTTGCTGTTGCACACAGAGTTTACCAGATTACCAAGGAGCCCTTTGTCTACTGCAACTGCTCCTCCATGGGGAACCGCACGGTGCATCTGAAGGTTGTAGCTGAGTGGGAGCAGATTGGAAGCATCATACATGAAAGAGAAATTTTGCAGAAAACTGGTGATTTTACCACAGCTCTGGAGCTCTTGGGTAATTATGAAACATTTTGCAGCTTCAATGCAGGACAAGCCATGTACAGATACAATCTAGTATGTACAGATACAATCTAGCTTTGACATGGTAACACAACTTCAACATTGTTTCACGTGCAACATCCTTCAGTCAAGTGCTTCCTCTGCAGAATTGACTACATGCTCTTCTAGGGCAGAAAAATTGGTGGAAACAGATAAAATCTTCAGTTTCTTTTTAATCTACAGATTATTTTACTGTCTTTTGTAAAAGTCTTACATGCAATTCAAACAACAAAGTATTTATGGTAACTTATGCTGGATTTGTTTGTTCAATTTACACCAGCTATCCCTAAACAATAAATCAGTTAAATCAAGCATTAGGAAAGTCTCATTGATTTGATCAGCTTTGTGAGTAAATAAACACAGAATTAAAAATGTAAAGAATTAATAAAGTTGATTATACATATACAAAGGAATCAGACAAAAAGTCAGGAAACTTAAAACATCTCTAGTTGTAGATTTCCTTTTAGGGTGTGAGACAAATAGTTTTCTTTGTGTAACTGATGAAGCTCCAATCTGCAAGTCTGTGGAAACAAACCTTCACTGGGAAACCAGTGAGACTCAAGTTTACAAGTGAGTGTGACATGCTGGCTTTTCATTGCTTCTCAGATGCTGTCAAAAGCATTGACATAGTGGGCTCCAGAGAGACTCATGTAATGGAAAACTTGAATTTATCTCTTCATATTAATGGCACGTAAGTAGCAAACACAACTTTTTTCCTCCAAAAAATTGTTTCTTTGAGTGGTTTCCCCCAGTGTTTCCTAAAAATAGTCAGTTGAACCCCAGAGAATAATTATTTAAAAAAAAAATAAACAAGACCACCTCCTTCCCCCAAAAAATACTGTTGAATATTGCATTTTCCTAACTTGAAATGCCATGAGCTACAAGAGTCTGAAAGACCCTTCATCTTTACAGAAAAGTAGATTCCTCCTATGTAAAGCAAATGCTATTTTTTTAAATCTTTATAAAGGGGATGTTAGAAGACAAGTAGCCAGAGAAATGGCAGGGGAAAATACATCTGAAAACTTCTTTCTGAACTTTTCTCCCTCGCCAATTTCCCTGTTACTAAATTGAAATATATTCCAAGTTCTGTTGCATAGCAGCAAAGCTTGACTGGCATGGGGGATTAATAAATTTGGGGAGTGATTCTGGCAAAGTTCAGATTGCCACAAGATGAATAAGACAAATGCTCCATGTAGCAAGGATCATAGAAAAATAGGAAGGTTGTGAGCACCTCACTCCTAGCACAAACTCTCTCAAGTTGCAGCATTAGAGCACATTGGAGTTTTGGAGTGAGCAGCACCCAGAGTCATTTACCAAAGGCATAAACAGTCCCAACAGACAAAGCAGCACAGTCAGCATTCAGAAAGTGAAAAGCATATTGGCAGGAATGGGAACTGGAGATGGCATCCCAGTAAAGGTGAACAGCCAAAAACTGTGACAGGCAAACCTGAGATCACTAAGAGCAGGCTTGGTGACCTCCTAGTCATAGGACTGGGGCTGATGCAAGAGGAGTTTAAGATAGAGATGCAGTGACAAAGAGATAGGTTATCAAAAACAAAGCTAGAAAATGAGCTCCACACATCAACATGATGCTTTCTTTAGCAAAGAATGTTGTAAAGAGATAAGAAACAAAATACTAATAAAATAGGGTAAAGAAAAGCTCAGTCTGTTTTCAGAATCGAAGTCTAAAGTGCATAAGGTGAGCTCAAGAAGAATCAGTTGAAACAGGGAGCTGGACAGGTAAATAAAACGCTTCAATTAGATGTAGTGAGAAGCCACATGGCCATGAAGTGCACTAAATTGCTTGATACTAAATAACCCTTTTGTTAAAATAAGGGAATGCTGTGATCCTTGAAATTTACTTACCTTTTCCAGCTATTAGTCCTTTGTTCAGAGCTCATCTTATATTCTTTCCAGTTTAATGTACAGGATGTTTTAATTAAAACAGTCTTGGGTGTGCTTCAGTGGTACAGACAGAGATCTCTGTGTGAGAAGGACAAAGAAAAAACTATCTTCCCTTGGAAGTGTAGGAAAAAAAGATTCCTTTTATCTTTATTGAAGAAGGACTATGGAGTTTTCTACGAACAGTGGCCCACTGATGACCCTTGCAGGTATTCAGCTCTCAGCTGAAAGACCTGCCTTTATAGAAGCATCACAAAGAACTTTTTCATTTGGCATATGCTATGAACTAAACAACAGTGCAGTTGATTATTTCATTATTTGTATTTAAATTAACTTCATTAGTTTCAAAATTATTCTGCTAGTTTAACCAAGCTCTTTGCTGAAATTTTTTGCAGAGTTTTCACCTTTTTCTTTTAATTTGGCCTTTTTGCTCTTGCCGTTTCAGCCCACCACTGGCATTATGCTGGCTCATAAAATCCGAGTGCATTCCTCTTGAAGGTGACAAATGCCACCTTGTGGAGGTCAGTGGCTCCTGCTACAACCTCAGCCACACCTTCAGGGACGCGGGACAGTATTGCCTCAGTGTCAGGGTGGAGAACGGCGTGACAATGCTGCAGACCTACCACGGGATCAAAGTGCGGCCAGCAGGTGAGGGGCAGGGAGTCTGAGCAGCACGGATTGTCCCAAACAGGTTAGGGACAAGCGTGGATTAACCAGCCTGCAGATGAGGCTTCAGGAATGTTGTGTAGATCCCTAAAATGAGAGGAATAAAAAGGGAAATGAGACTGTATAATACGCCTTCTGTAATTGCTTTGAGCTTCTTGTGTTCTGCTGAATCCTCAGTCCCAAGAGTGTCTTGAAGCTACTAAGTACACTGGGAAGGCTGTATTACTTAAATTAAATATTTTCCCATTTAAATAGTCCAGCTTTTGTAGTTAGAGAGGATAACTAGGAAAATCTATGTGTCTGTAACACTATCTTAATTAAACAGTCTCAATTCTTTGTGCTTATTTTAGTTATGGAATTTTGAGGGTAGATTTTCTAGGCTTCATTTCATTACAAGTCTGTCCCTCCTGCCAGTGACCCCAGCTGGCTCCCCCATGAGTGGTCACACATGCTTGTCCTGGGTCCCTAAACCACCTGGGAGAGTGGTTAGGTGGCCAAGTGAAGAGGACAGGGCACAGCCAGGCTGTGACACAGAGTGGTCACACCATGTCACTGTGAGCCACCTGTGTACAGACAGGGCAGCTCACTCCAGAAGGCACTGGAGTACATCCAGGGCTAAATCCTCTGTGCTGGAGGCTCTTGGCTGCTGTGGAGGTGAGAGTCCTTCCCACCCTCTTGGGGTGCCACAAACACCCTGGGGAGTCAGGGGCTAACATATGTAACTGGCTGGAAGTTTTTAGGTTCTTCAATGCAAAAGAGGGCATAAGGGGAATGACACTTAAAAACCCTTCTCCCACTCCTGAGATTTCAGACAAAGCTGGAGTGATCAGGGCTGAAACGTTTATTCCTTCTTATACACATTCCTTCTTTTTTCTAAAAATGCTCCTAAAATTTCTTCATCATTTCCTTCTCGCTGTTGCTTTTTCTGGGGTATTGTGTCACTCCAGAAATGTGTCCTTGTGCTTTTTCCTAGGAATCCACCCAGCTTTCTTTGTCTTGCTGTGCACTGCTCTGGTTTCAGTGATGCTGGTACTGGTGCTGTACACAACTTTTCGAAGTCACACACAACAAAAAGACCTTGTGGAGGTATTCAGTTACTCTTACTTTGAGCTGGGATAGTAATTAGGTAGCTTTCAGCCATGAAAGGTATCTGATATGAAAGGTTCTTTAATCTCCATACAAACAGAGTGGGAGGGAGAATTTCCCTGGTAATTGTGATCTGTTCCACAAAAAAAAAAAATCCAAGCAGTGCAGGCAAATTAAGAAACAGCCATGCTTCTTGCTTGGTGCAGAGAACTCTAAATTGCCAGGATAATAATGGACAGTGTTTTAATATTCCCAAGCAGATGCTTGCATTGAAGTATGCATTCCAGAGGATCTGCCTCAGAGTAGTTTCTTGAAAGAAAGCAAAGAGACAGTGCAAGTGGATACAGGATAACAAAAAATGAGGAGTATGTTACCTAAAGCAGCCCTAAATCGTTACCTACCCCTTGTATGTGGCCTTCATCTCTCCCCAGCTCCCTGTCATTTCTAATATACTTTCACTTGCTACAAAAGGTGTTTGCAATAAGCATGAGTTCTTAAATCAAAAGTAGCTTTCATGGTGCTCTGGAAAGTAACTAATACCCTTTACACTGTGCCACAATATAAATTATATACCTCTAGAGACACTGTCTATAAGCCATGTGCACAGCAGGTATAAATCAGAAGTCCATTTGAAGTTAGTGACTGAGTGAAAATGGTTGAGGACCAAGTGCCATTTGTAACCCAATGTGCTCTTGCTGGACTTGAGCCAGTGGGAACTGCACTAAGAATTATCTTTTTGATGTTCCTTTCCCAGGTAGCTGACTTTGATTTTTCTCCACTGTCTGATGAACGCCGGTCTAATCATTCCAAGTCAGGCTGTGGCCCAGTATGCTGCAGATCATGTTTACTTCAATCATCAAAAGAAGCTGTCTGGGAGAGTCATGAACTTCTACATTCACTTTACAAGCCAGTCAAAATGTACACACTGTGAAGAACACAATTGCACTTTGGTTGCACTGTCTAACTTTCTCACTTAGGCTAAGTCAAAAGCCTGGTGCTGCATGAATGGTTTGGTTTTGCCAATGCAATGAGGTTCACCACTTTAAGTCCATCACTTGAGTACTTCATTTTCTGAACCTAAAAAGAACAAGAAACACTGTAAAAGTAGCTTTGTATTTTTAACTTATACGGGTGTGTACATTTACAGCTGTAAATGCAACATTTTATTCTTATGAAAGATTGTTTTATGTGCAGGTTTGCTAAATTCACTACCTCTTGTAATTTCTCTGTTCTTTCTGTTTTCTGTTTCAAAGAAGAAAATGCTTAAGACAAATATACCTCCTTTCCTATGTACAACAACATTACTGGAAATGGAAGTCACCCAAAATACTGTTGAATGTGTATTTCTTCTGTCAAGGAACTGATGTGTCTGGGTTGAAAACAGAGGATGGGTTTCCAATGAAGGAGACAACCTAATTATGTTGTTCTTTTTCCTGTCTTAAAAGACACCTTTTTAAGCTAGTAGAGTTCTGTCAGACTGCAGTGGCAGTGACATACTCACCTGTTAGGCAGTATTTTGGTCCTGCAGAAATCTCCACATGTCCACCACTTTCTAAAATAGAATACTACTTTAATCTGTAAAGAAGCTTTTTTTTTTTAGGCTATTTGTGCTTCTTTTAGACCTCATATTACTCCCCATTTAGCCATCAAAGGTCCTCTTCCAAAAAAATGCAACAACCAGTACCAAAGCCGTTCAGCAAAACATATTTAATTGAAATTCCTAATCAATGTTCAAGGTTGTATAAACTCCATACCTCTTGCAGACCATCATCTATTATCAGCTTCCTGCTCAGCCTGGCTTTGCCCACTGGCATTTCAGAGTACCCTGGAGGCTTTTAAACAGAAGTGCCTTTGTGTCCACCTCTTTTATTATATGTGACACACCCTCCCCACCTCTGTTTAAAGCATATGGATATTGTGGGCTTAAGGTTTTTCATAGTATCTCAAATGATTGGAAGATAATAGGCTGAATGTGAGGGGATTTACCATGAGGTTTTTGAGGTACTCTTCTCACATGTTCAACTTCCATGCTCCCTCAGAGGAGCCCAGAGCTTCAGTTCTTCTGTGAAAGAAATTACATGACCCTGAATTAACTTGATACATTTAAAATAGAATAGGATCATGTAAGATAACAAATCCTATAAACCCAAGTTTTTGTCAAAGGTCCCTTCCAAAGCAGAACTTCTTTCATCTTTTCTTCCTGAGAAATGGTATTTCTAAGCAAGCTTGTTGATTGAGAGTGGTGTTCTTTGTATTTCTTCTCAGTGCTCTGGTATCAAGCTCTTATCTTCAGCCATATTCAGTTACTGCTAAGAATGTGTCTCTCCTTAGCAAAGAAGCTACTGTGCCTGTGAGCTTCAGATTAATTGTTTATTCCTGAGATCCCAGCCCTCTGAGCCACTGCCAAAGGCAGTGACTCGTTCTGAGATGTCAATGTAGTTTGTAAATGGCTACATAGTCCTTGGGCAGTGGAAAGAAGAGATTTCTGATATGCAAAATGCAGCTCAGAGTGACAGAGTCCTGAGACAGGCTGCACAGGGGTTTCTGCAGCCAGAATTTAGTTTGGGCTTCTTTTATTACATTTGTGAAAGACATGTGGCCCTTACTGTTGTGATATACTTAAAGACAACCCATTGACATGTTAATGGATGTGTAAAAAGCCCTTTCTTCTCCATATTGTACTGCTAGCAAAGACAATATCTGTGAGAGCAGACTCAGTTATAGATACATGAAACTGGCATCCTTTGGGGGTCATTTGAAAGGAACAAGACTTATGCTTGGCCCCCTTTTGAATTAATATCCACTCCAAAGAGTGTCATGGGGACTTAGGACATGAACTTTGCTGCTTTGGGTTTTTGCATTTGTGTTCTCTTCCATATGTCCCAGTCAAGATACAGCTGATCATGACAAACCTGGCAAAGTAGGCATCAACCCCCATCAAAAAAGTGGGACATGGAGTTAGAGATTTGCTATTAAGAAAACCAGAGCAAATGTCCTTCAGAAGAATATTGGCTTTTATTCTCTGCCTAGAGTGAAGAAAGGATGGCAAATGAATCAAATTATTCAGGAGGATAGGATAGAAAAGATAAAGTGCTGCAAAGAAGTCAACACTATCAAATACTGGAAGACACTTCTTCAAGAGCAGAAAAGAATAGAGGTTAGAAAGAAAGATATCTCTGGCAAAAAATAAGCAGTGGAGAAAGTGCACTTAAAAGGGTATGTCAAGAAGCAAATTAACCAAGAAAATTTAAACAGCCTTAGCAAATTGAAATATAAGTATGAGAAATAGTCACACGAATATGTTCTTGAATCCAATATGAAACTGCTTCCTGTACAAAAGACTGATCTGTGGGTTTGATAAATGCATCTGAAACTGGAGACAAAAGGTAATTGAGCAGTTCAGGATATAGCAATGAGATTAGTGGGACGTAGCAAGGATCAGTAAGAGGATTCATTTTGTTAACCTTAGAATTCAATGACCTGAAAAAGGAATGTTCAGCACAAGGATCAAACTCACTGACTCAAAACAAGAGTCCAGTGAATGCAAAGCCAAAGAGCCATTAAATTCAGGTGATAAGCAAGAGTGTGGGCAGATAAAAAAAGTATGCAATGAGAACTTTTTACAAGGAAATACATTTGAGCACAGAAAGGTTCTGGAAATGCACAGTAGAAAAACACACAGCAAAGAAAAAGAACTTCTCTTACTCTGTTATTTGTCATATAAACAATGGTGTTGGTTTGTGCAGTAATTGTGAGGACAAATCAGCCTTTTATCTTAAAAGCAGAGCACAAGCCTCCATGGCTGAATGGGTCAAGACTGAATTTTGTCTTTCCTCTCTGGAAAGAAGATTACACAGCCCAAGCTGTGAGCACAGTTTGAAGACATGAGGCCTCTATAGCATTTGCTGGGTGCTGTAGGAACAGAAGTTTTCTCAGCAAAAGGAAGGTGAATAACTTTATATTTAAATGCTCAGCTTTATTATTAGATAATCAGCCAACACTTCACCTTGATTTTTGTGCCAGTTTCCATGGAAACTGAAACGCCATCCTACAGCTGTCACAAAATTGCTCAGATCCTGCAGATCTCAGCTTTGACAGCACACCATGCACTACAAATGCGGATTTTTAAATTGCAGCCACGAAAGTGGGGAACACAGACGTTTCAGAAACTTCTTTCAGAGCTGGGTATACTCATCACCAGCATGTGTATCTCCTACAGCAGTGTGCACAAAGACAGCAGTCACAGCAGACCATGGAATCATGAAATCATAGAATGGCCTGAGTTGGAAGGGACCTTAAAGATCGTTTTGTTCCACACCCCTGCCATGGTTGCAGTAGACCAGGTTGCTGCAAGTCCCATCCAACTTTTACAGGGCATTTACAGGGATGGGGCATCCACAACTCTGGGCCTGTGTCAGGGCCTCGACACCCTCAGAGTAAACAATTCTTTTCTGGTATCTAAATGAAACCTCCTCTCTGTCAGTTTGAAGCCATTCTGCCTTGGCCTGTCACTACATGTTCTTGTAAAAAGTACTCTCTCCACCTTTCTTGTCATCTCCCTTCAGGTAGGGGAATTCAGGTCACTCCAAAGCCTTCCCTTTTCCAGGTTGAACAATCCCACTTCTCTCGGCCTTTCCTCACAGCTCAGTTGCTCCATTCCTCTGATCACCGTGGTGATCTCCTCTGGAGTCATCCAACAGCTCCAAGTCCTTCCTGTGCTGCCCCCAGAGCAGCTCTGCACGTGGGGTCTCACCTGAGGGGTGCAGAATCCCCAGCCTCTGTCTGGTGTTTTATAAAATACTGCAATTGTACAACTGTCACAACTACAGGAGCAAATCATACTAGAGCACTAGGGAAAGACTAGCCCAGCCAAATCATTTTCTAATGCATTTACTCACAGCAGTCTTGGGAGGCAGAGAAGTGATATTATCACTGTTCACAGGAGGCAGAAGGGAGCCATGCAGAGATATGGAGCTTGCTCGAGCACAGGCAGCTGCAAATACCTGCATAAAATTTGAGATTAAAAAGATTATGACCATCTACCAAATCCTTGTCCTTCTGTTGTAAATTATATAACTTTTATAATTTTTAATTGATGGTTTTAATTAATTTAAATTAATGTGTTTTATTTAATCATAACCAGTGTATTAATTATAACCAATGTGTTAAATCACTTTTAGCCAAAATTTAGCATGAGCAGGTATTGGGGGAATACAGCTTGGGAAAATTACAGAAACTTAAAGTTTTGCTAGGCTAACTTTAATATGCTTCAATGAGCAAGGCCTGGGAGAGAGTGATGTATTGCTGAAACTGGATACAAGAAGTGAAGAATTTATGGACTACAAAGATGTTTTTCAGGAACCAGAAAGTAAAGAAGAAGATAACAAAGACTCAGTATATTTGTGTTGGAAAATCACTGCTGGAGGAAAACATATACTAAAAAGAGTAAAAAATATGAATTAGCAGGAGCAGTGAGAAATCCATAACAAAGAGAAGACAGAATACTAATTAAAGAATTAATTGTGTGATTTGAAATCAGTGAACATTAATCTCTTAGTTTGCTAAAAATATACAAACAGGTGAAGACGTTTTGTGTCAGCATCTTGTGTGGAGGGCGGAAAATTTTGTTGGCCACACTGACATACCCACAGGCACAAACACAGACACACAGGCACAAACACAGGCACACACACACAGACACACACAGACACAGACACAGGGACACAGGCACACACAGACACACACACAGACACAGGGACACAGGCACACACAGACACACACACAGACACAGGGACACAGGCACAGACAGACACACACACACAGACACACAGACACACACAGACACACACACACACACAGACACGCACAAACACAGAGGCACACACACCCCCCTCATGAGCTATCACAAAGCAGCACCTTCCCGGCTAGCCCTCCAAGGCGGTGCCGGAGGGTTTATCCCCTCAGGGTTTCAAAGGCGCTGTCAGATTTTATTTCTCGGGGTTCGCCGCGGCCCGCGGGCGGCGCGGGGCCGGCCGGCAGGGGGCGCGCGCCGCGCGGGGATCGCCCTCAGCCGCCTCGCGCCATGGCCGCCGCGCGGCGCGGGCGGGACGGGCCGGGACGGCCTCAGGGGCCTTCGCTGTCCCGAAAAACGGCGGCGAGCGTCGAGTGGCGCCCCGTGCCGCCCTGAGACCACACTCGGGGTCATCACTGTGCCGAAATGCTGTCCTGCCCAGCGCAAGGCTTGTGTCTGAGTATGGACTGAGTGTGCTGTGCGCTCCTCAGAGAGAATTTCCCCTCCAGCGCGCTTGGACGCCCCATCCCACCGTCCCTTAGTGATTAGGAACTGGAGGGACAAGGTCCATCCTGCGAGGAGCAGCAGCTCCACTCTCCAAGGAGGAGAGTGGCTTTGAATTCCAGAGCCACTGATGTTGGGAACAAGATCGTCGAGTCCAACTGTTCCCCAGCACCTCCAAGGCCACCAATGAACCACATCCCCAAGTGCCACATTCAGACATCTTTTAGAGCCCTGCAGGGATGGGGACTTCACTGCCTTCCTGGCAGCCTGTTCCAGTGCTTCACAACCTTTTGGTGAAGAAATTTTTCCTAATATCCAATTAAAACCTTTTTCAGTGCAATTTGAGGCCATTTCCTCTTGTCCCATCATTTTTCATTTGGAGTAGTGATGTTAGTGGAGTTTCAATCTACAATGACTTAAATTAAGGAAAACAATGAAAGCAGCCCACAGAATAAAACACAGCTGAGTGTAAATATTTATGGGAATCACCTGAAGGTGCCCATGACTTCAGTGGAAGGTCTCAGAAACAGGGAAGCAGAAGATGTAACAAACAGGCACGTTCTGGTTTAATAACTCTGTAAGATTGGCCCTTTGTGGTAACATAAATTAGAACTTTGTCATTTAAGGAATTTTTTCAGGCAGAATTAAGATACAAAAGGACAACAGACCACAGCAATAAAAGTTCTCTTCTCTGATCAAAAGCATGCACTTAATAGCAAAAAACCTAATATTATCCCATTGGTTTTTAATGTCTTTTCAGTCGCCTGTCCTTAATCTATTCTTCTTTCATTATATGCAAAGTACTTACAATATTTTGAATAAAATTAAAAAGGAAAAAATAATCTGAAAATCTAAATGCACTTGCTAATTAAATAGCAATGCCCTTACTTTCATTCAGGCAATCTCGATAAATCACAGTCTTCCCATACTAATTAACTTCAAGTTTAATGGATTTCTCTCACCACCGCAAGCTATGTAACAAAACACAACATGCTCAACTTTACAAAAACAAGTCAATATTGAAACTGGTCGCTTGATTCTGCTCCAGCAGAGCACTCAAACACGTGTGTAAGTGCAAACACAGGAGGAACAGCTCCCTGTGGTGCTGGAAATTGCCCAATGGACAGGTGAGCAGTAGAAAAGCCAGTGCTCAGGACCACACTGAACATATGCAAAAATGCACTTTTTAGTCACTATCAGGTTTTTTTCCACCATCATTGAATTCATTTGCAATGAATCCAGAGTATTTGCATGGGTCACAGGGGACTGGTTTATGACAGGTAGCATGGCCTGTTCTCTGCCATCCCAGGCAAATGCTCCATGCAGGAACACTGCAGCCACAAACGTGGATTGAGCTGCACCTCTGAACTGAACCCCATCAACACAGAACAGCTCCTGGGAGGCTCTCTATTTGCATGTTAGACTGTTTTTATTGTATTTAGTCAGACCATTAAAGTAAGATATTTCTGTTACTAAATTATCTGTTTATTGAGGAGTTCATAAAGTCAGAAAGTAAGTTTGAGTTAAAACATTGTGAAAACGTGACATCAGTCACTCAGGACAGTATCAGAAAATGAATGCAGCCCCTGATCCTGGGGAAGAGAAATGGGTCAGTATAGTCTCCCTGAGCCACCAGGGAAACACTTGGAGGGAAACAGCTTGAGTTTTGAATCTGAAATTACTCCAGGCAGCTGTACTTGTGGAATTTTGAGTTCTTTGAGTGATTTTTTTTCCCTCTAATGGCAGTAGGATATCAATCCTCTACCCTGTCAAACAACTGTAAGATTCCACTTACAGATAAAATTATTCATACTCGGTAAATGAGTGTTTCATATCACAGGTCCACCTCCACAGCAGAAGTGAGCCATCCATTTCCCAGAGATACATCAGATAGGATCTGCATTCTGAACAATCCCCAAGACCAATCCAGACCACACAGCTTGGATGGGGAGGGGGGAAACTTCCACAGCAAGCTGATTTGCAAATAGCCAGTATTTTATTCAGGAACTGTTATCTTTTCTGTTCTGATCTTTTCTTCTCTTTGGCTTGTTAATAAGTAGTGGGGAAAACCTGCTTGCAGACAGGAAGACACCATATAATTAAAGGTAAAGCATTCTATTTAATTCTGTAGGAAAAACATCAATTTTCCTAATACAGTGCGTGAAATGTGAAAAATCAGGTAAGCAGTGCATACATTTTTTATTAACATGAGGATCCTGAACTATTACTAATGAAGTACAGAAAGAAAAGACAGGACTCAGTAGGAAAATACCATCCATTAAATGTCTCCCTGGGGATCAAATGACACTTACAATTGAAAGACATTAACTACCTCCTACATTTCAATTGGTTACCAGCAGGATGCCTATTTGTAGAGATTTGTGCTGCCTGTACTCTGTTAGTGTTAGATGCCACATTAATATTTTCTGACCTTTGCAGTAGATATTGCCCCCTTTTTTTTGACAGACCAGAAGCCTGATTTTACCTTTTAAAACTGTTGATCCTGTTAAAAAATGAACACAAGAGCAACTCTGTGAGTGTGCAGGGGTCTGCTGAAGCCAATAGACCTGCTGAACGTGTTCTGAATGTTTTCTGATACACGTTACCCTTTACAACAAGACTTCCCAGGTTCTTTTTGTAAAAGCCTACCTGCCTTTTACTAAATGCCTATCACCAAAGATCAAAAGGCTTTTGAAATATTTCCCCTAAGAAAAGCGAAAAATAAGAACTTAGAAATTCATTCATTTCAAAACTGATTAATCAAAAGCAGCTCTTTGATCAGTAGAGGAAGTCCTCGGTTCCAAAACAATGAGCACTTTAATAGGGAGCGACTGCACCTCTCTGGGTGTGTTGTCCTTGAGGCATGTGCTGGGCTCTCTTGGGTGTCACCACCAGGACACCAAGGCACCTAAACTTTTTATTATTGTACCACCTGAAAACTCAACACCTCCTTCCCATGCCTCTGTATCTGTTGCCTCCATTTAGCTTCACAGTATGTGGTAACGTTTGCATTAGAGCTCCCTGTGGTTTTATTTACATATATATATGTGTGTATGTGTGTATAGATACACATATCCAGGCATATACATGTATTCCTGCAGTATCTATTGCCATTCAAGTGAGAAATGTGCAGTGATTTCTTCCTGCAGTGGATTTTATGTGACTCCTTTAAAAAATAAAATAAAAACAAAACTGTAGTCACAAATAGAAGAGATTAAGCAGCAATGTCAGAGTCTGAGAGGAGAGATTACAGATCCCACATATGCAGATGCTTGAGGCTGCTGACAGTCTTGTGACTTAAGGACCTGTTCTCTCATGTCACTGCAGGACAGGCAAATGTCTACCACATATAACCATCAAGAGATTTTACCTTTAGAGCCTATTTTTGATCAAATAGAGTCTGTTCAATACTTGTCATGCCCATTGCAGAGATGGTCACAGTTGGGTAACAGGTGAACTGGAAGTGTCCTCTGGAGTACAGAACACTTCAGGACAGAAAGGGCAATGAGGACACCCAACAGCTACACTAAACCATCAGGAATTCAGCCCTTGTATGCTGCTCTTTAGGAGTTACTACAAGATGATGAATTGCCAGTGACTTTGGGGAGGGTCACAGGGGCAATAGGAAAGCACTGGATATAAGTTCTTAACATATATGTTATAGGTTATTGTTATTAACAGACAGCATTCTGCTGGTTTTCATACCACAGGACATAGATGTGCACATTATGTGAAAGTGTAAAAGTGAAATAATTCCTGGGGACTGACTGTCACGTAAGGTGAAACAACTCCCAAAGCAAGCTTTTAAATAAAAATAAGAAGAAGAAGAAGAAGAAAGAAAATGCTACAGTATAAGGACATTAAAAAGGGACTTTCTGTCCAGAAAGAGATGTAAGAAGGCATTGCCTCCTTCAGGGAAATATCAAAGTGAAGCTAAAAGCATTATAAGTATGAGGCAATTCTACAACTTTGGAACTTTCTATGTAACATCTGTGCTTCAGTAAAACATTCATACTCTTGAGAGTCAATGAAGAAGACAATGATAATCCAGGCCTCTGTACAACATAACAGGGACTTTTCAGCAAATGTGGGTGGGTGCCATCGTCCACTGGCAGTGACACAGCAACCTAATCACCCTCTGGAAGTGACAAAGCCAATGCACAGCGAGAGGGGTGTGAACTCACAGCTCATCTGTTCCTCTCGGTTTTCAGGTAGATGCTCCTCCATGTGAGGTGCTGCTGGCACCTGTCCCTGCTCTGGATCTGCCACACTGAGCAGCCCACAGGAGCATTCCCTAAGTCACATCAGCAGTGCCCTGGGAGCAGCTCACACCCACCACACTGCCGCTTTGTGCTGCCTCTGCTGGTGTTCCCTGACCACAGGAGTCCGTGCTCAGGCAAACCCCTTCTGCCAGCAAAGAGGAAGGGGCAGCAGCCTCTGGCACAGCAGCCCTGAGGAACGCCTGTATCTGTAGCATCTTCTGTCTGCTCAGCTGAACCTGCAGAGGCCCATCTGCCCAGGGCCTCACTGCACCTTCTGAGTGAGGTCAACTGCTTCACACAGAGGAATTCAGGGCGTTAGCTGATGTGCCCTCACTTCACACCCTGCTCTACTCACTACTAATTGTTTGCAGGAGCTTTGAGTCAACTCTTCTGCTTTCTTCCCTCTCTTGCTAGAACAGGAAATCTACTATCAGTAATTCAGGCAATAGTGTCTCCTAGATAAAATGAACATACAGATGCTCCCCTGCAAACCACAGATGACTGGCCACCTGTTTATTACAGTATCACATTCCAGTGTTTGAGCCAGAAAAGACACTTGAAAGAAAATAGAGCTGAGCAGGCCTGTTAGACCCAGTCAATAAATGTACAGCAGGTTTGTCATTTTACAGAGCTGCATCTCTTGTTATGTCCCAGACTCTTTGGGAGATGTGAAATACCAAATCCCAGGTTAATATATGAAGGTCTGACTGCCCTGTGGTCAGCTCTGGTTTACATCATCTAAAAGGCCCAAAAAATACTCAATCCCAAATGTTCAGCTCTTAGAGGATCACAGAGGGTAATTCAGGCTGGAGGGCAGCCCAGGAAATCTCCATGTGCAACCTGCTGCTCAAAGCACTGCCAGCCTGAGGTCAGTCCAGGTGGCTCAGAGCTTTGTCCAGTTGGGCCCTGAAAGCTTCCAAGACTGGAAACTTCACACCCCTTCTAGCAGCCTGCTCTACTGCTTGAGCGTCATCCTGGGGAAAACAGTTTTCCTTACACTCAGTGTGAATCTCTCTTGTGCAGTTTATGCTTGCTGTCTCTGATCCTTCCACCAATTTCAGTCAAGAGTCTGGCTCTGCCTTTTGAAACCTTTACTGTTACAGGGCTTTTTCTTTCCACATGAAGAGTTTGTATTGCTCCTTATTGAATTTCATATGACTCCTGCTGACCTTTCAGCCTGTCAGGGTCCCTCTGAATGGCTGGTCTGCCCTCAAGCTGCACACAGATAGCACCTGGAGATTGGTGTCACCTGAAAACTTGACAAAAGTATGCTCCATCCCCTCCTCCAGGTCACTGGTAAAGATCACAAACAGAACAGATCCCAAGAGAGATGCCAAAGTACCACACTTGGTATATGCCTATGCCTGGGATCAACAACCCAAGTTATCCAGTTCTTTAAGTTCTCTGTTCATCTGTTGAGCTCTCTGTCCATCCAGAATGTATGTCCCACACTACACAGACTGTCTAGGAGACTGAGGAAAGGCTTGCTGAATTCAAGATAAATTGAATGACAGGCAGGCTCCTCAGCCACCCACAAATGCTGCTGGTTCATCACTGAGGGCAATCAGGTCAGGCAGGCCTTCTTCCTCAATCTGTGCTGACTGCTCCTGACCACCTTCTCCTCCTTGTGTCCACAAATGCGTCCCAGGAAGAACAGTTATGTGATGCAGACAGTGGAAAATACACATATCACTGGAAATTCCCATTCAACACCAACTGTGGCTTGGCTGGTGCCAGAAAGAGCCCTCTCTGAGCTGAGCAGGACCTACCAGCTAATACAGCTCAGCCATGAGGTGTGGTGGAACCCTTCCATCAGAGAAGCAGACTTGGAAATAGCTCACAATTAACATGAAAAACTTAGTATACTGTTTCAGGCAATGAGTGCCTTTAATCAACTACTTCAAGAGGAGACGTACAAAATCATTTTTTGGAAAACTTTTTCTACACTAGAAATTGCTGTTTCTTATACAACATCCCAAATTTTGATGTATACTGTGGCTGTTTCATAGCGCTGTATAATTTTTAAAACAGATGGGGCTTGTTTTGTTCCAAAGCTCTTGAGTATGCTGGTTTTAAATACAAATCTGGAAAATTTCCACCTAATTTGTGCTGCAAATTTTGCCTGATTTCACAGCAGCTGGATATGTTCCCCTAACTCATGTACTCTCTGAACACGGCCTGTACCTGCATATGCACATTGATCTTCAAGATAGATACAGAACCATGGAATGCAAATGTTTTCTCAGTGTACATGAGGGACAACATTACTACTTTCATGAGATTTTACTTGAGTTTCTAAGGCAAGCATGGCATTAAGAATTCACATTCACTCCTTTATCTATGCAGTACATAGCACACTTGTGAAACTGTTGTAGAATTTTCTGAGAATTTACTTTCTTATTTTAAACAAGACAATTTTTTACATTTCTTTAACATTATAACTAAGTGCCTTTGTACCATCTGTCGACTTACTCACATGGAGCCATAAAAGCACTCTAAGATAATCTAACATACTTTTTATATGCTAGTGACTGCCACATTTTAAAATATTTCTAATTCAAATATGACATGGCTACTAATCAATGCTCAGTATCAGAGGACAAATAAGTATTTTCTCTTTCCAGTGATATACAATACTGAAACATTTCAAAAAATACAACATAAAAGTTACCAACCCAGCACTGAATCTTACAAGTCATGAAGTTTTGGAGCATGACTGCATTGTTCAGATATGGGAAAGCCTACAGAGCCAAAGCCACAACAGTTTAAATGTGATATATTTTTTAGCCCAGAAATGCTGGGGATATATGTGGCTATATATTTTTTTAAATTGCTTCCTTTCTCTTGAAAGGGAAGAAAGATTGTTAAGTTTTATTGTGGCACAGAGAGAATCACATCAGCTCTGAGAGGAAATAACTGCAATCAGAGAGCCTTCAAGAGTGCATCAAGGATCCAGGAAGGTGCACTGAAACAACTCCTCCTTCCCTACGTGGATTCAAGGAGGATGAGCTCTGGTGCTCTGGAAAAGAGTCAGAGACATCATGAGGGAAGGGAGGAAAACAAGGGTCCTCACATTCCAACACCTTGAATTCAGTTCTCCTGAGAACCCTCAAAACATTCTGAAAGCTGAAGTACTGGTAGCTGCTGTTGACATCATCCTCCTCTCTCCAATACCTGAATACAGCATTTAATGTCACAGGCTGAAAGATGAATATCATGTAGACAATCTGACAAGAAAACAAAACAAAAAAGGGGCTTTGTTTTAGTGGATCAAGAGGAAAGTGCACACAATAAGATATTTTTATCTTTTATCACAAAATTGTGTCAATAGTGCATGTACTTTTTCAGAAGCCTGGAGAGCAGGTTAGGCCATGGGCAATCCTGAAAGCCAACAAAGCAGGAGGGGTCCTGCCAGGAACAACCCTATTGCTGCTTTGGAAATTGTCCTCCTACTTTCCTGCTTATGAAGATGGATTTTCTGAAATAAACAACCCAGAAGTGCAGAATTTCACTTATTTTGAATGCGCCTTTGCAGTTCTTTGTCCTTTTCGGACTTTTATAACAAGTTATTAAATATGTTTGTCAGAGTACAATGCTAGCTGTACAATCTCAGGTATTTGGAGGCAATGCTGATCTGCCAGTGTCTCACGGCAAGTGGCAAAGATGCTCTTAGAATACAAAGCTCTAGAAACATACAGCAAACATACAGGTGGATCATATGATAAGGGGCATGTTGCACCTGCCTCTGACTACCCCATGAGCACTGCAGATGAACTCTCCCAGTCTCTGTTCCAATATTCTAAAGAACACAGATTTTTTAGCAATACTACAAATAATACAGACCTCTAAGCAAGAATATGAATTTCCAGTTTTGTGTACATTCTGTGCAAGGCCTCCATTAACATCACCTCAGGTGCCACTCTCTTGTCCCTGGAAAATTCAGCTGTGCTCCTACCTCAGAAACCCGTGGGAAGGATAGATCCAGACACTGCAGATGGAAGTGGCAGCTAAGTAAAGCATTTCACTGCTAAACCTACCTCACTGCACAGGAAACTCCTGGATAGACAGTCCTTAGTCATCATTGTTTAAACCCAAGCCGAGGATTTCATACACTTCCTCCTCACTCCTTCATGTGTACTTTTTTTCAAAGCCCCATACAACATTCACAGATCTGACACATAGTCACACAATTGTAGTCACACAATTTCTAAACAGTCTAATTGATGTTTCAGACAAAGATTTTTCAGAACTCACACTGATGTGAAAGGACTCCAAGGACAGGCGGACTGGAGGTAAACCAGGGATGGGAAAGGGGATAAAGCTGGTATTTTGAACAGTGTGCTGCAGGGCTGGTGCAGGAGCTGTGGCAGCTTGAGAGACACGTGAGTCAACAAGTAATGGTCCCAATTCCTTTATCTGTCCTCTCATGTAAGCCAGGTACTTCAACATGTCTCCTCCCCAAGGGCAAGATACACTGATGAGCTGGATTAGCAGCATGTTGACTTTTGATTGGAAACATCTTCCATTTGTACCAGGTTTCTACTAAGACATTTAGTGTCCAATTTGCAAAAATATATGTGCATACTTAAAGACTATCCTTGACAGCCTGCCAGCTCTTGTGCTGAGGAACGCAATCCTGAAATCCAGCAAGGCTCTGTGTGGCTTGCTTGCTCACTCACTCTCACACACAAAAAAAAAGAATAGAATTCTCTTCAGAATAGAAGGTTCCTACTGAAACTGGCTGTTATGGAAACCTGCCATGCCTCCTAAGGGTGCTGCCTTGTGGAAAGCCACAGCCTAGATCTATATGTGACCAGGTCATGTCCTGCAGGCATGTGTGCACCACCAAGGGGTGTGGATGTTGCTGCCCCGGAGGAGGACCCTGCCTGTTTCTCAGTCCACGTAAAAGCCCTGAGGCTCCGTATGCTGAGGGATGTGCCTGTGCTATTTGAGCTCCCAGAGAAACCACAGCAGTTCAAACACGGGAGTGTGTTTTATCTTTGTGTTAGGGTGCTGACACTGGGGTATGGTAACCAACCTTACACTAGACAGGATAGGTAATAAGGCAGATGAATGTTGAGTAAACACGGACAGGCTGAAAAGCCCTCCCTCATTTGTTATTAAGAAGCCTTGCACACTCCATACTTTAAATAAAGGTGAGATTTTTCCATTGTTTGAAACCAGTCATTAAGATGCTCCTCCACCCTAAATCTCTGCCTATTACCAATACGCCACAAACTTCAGTTTTCACGCTTGAAATGGCATGAGTTCTGCATGGCTTTGCACTTCTGTGCTCCAGGGGGTACCTGAGAAGTGTGTCCTCACAGGGTTTGCAGCCCAGGTTTGAAGACCCTATGAGATTCAAATGGATGAGAGACTTCAGAGAAGTGTCTGAACTTCAGGCTACTCCTCTGAACTGCACTCAGATGTCAGCCCCTAAGGAGTCCAGCCATCATTTTTTGAACCTTTCTAACTAGAGCTTAAGGGAAACAGCTATAGATTTTATTCAGCAGGGACATTCTGCCATGTGGAGCAATGCTCTCTGCATTCATTTCCTTTTTTTTGCAAGGTTTCAGTATTGCACATTATTTAGGCATCAGACCTGAACACAAATTATTGTACAATAAAAAGCAGTGATTCAACAGGTTATTGCCACAATAACTCCTCCATCCCCACTGTGTACAGTTAGCTTGGTTGCTTACCCCAGAGATGAAGGTAGTCCCATTCCTAATCACTGAGAGCCATTTGTCATCCCCAAGGCAGGAGTGTACATCTCTCAGTCAGTGTTATTGAGGCCATAAGGCATGCTCCAAACTGAAGGAGGAGAGAGGGAAACCTCTGCTTTCAACTATAAGCAAATCTTTCTTACACATCTCTCTAATGCTGCTACTCCCATTCTTAGTTTACAACTAGTTGCAGAGCTTACACAGGGAAGGCAGAGCAGGTGGAAGCATTTCAATCCCCTGATGCTCTCCACTGTTCTGTTTCCTCCTTTGGTGCCCTCTTCCATTTGACATTGTAACCCACAGACAGAGGGATGAGGCAGTTCCCTAGTCTTTCTTACTAATTTCTAATGGATCCACAAAAATAAACAGGAGAAAAGGAAAAAGGATTATTGCTATAAACACACACTACACCTACAGGTTTGTCACAATACAGGTGGGAGAACAGAGACACAGAACCCCACAAAGAGATAGTGCTCCTAAAAGCTTGCAGAATTACAGAGCCTCACAATCCTCCCAGATTCACACAACATGTTGGAAAATTCCCTATCTCTGCATTACAGCTTCAGCCACAGTTACAGCAGACTGGAAAAGACAGCTGTAAGACCAGGAAACAATCTAACAGCTTTTCAGTGGAGTACAGGAGCTTCACTTTTCTCTTCTGTTAGAATATAAAAGTCTCTGCAGTTTGCATTTAAAGACAAAGAAAAAAAGCCAAACAAACACAGTGAGGGAAAGTGGACAAAATGCAGAGTGAGCCTATGTGGTACAGCAATTCTCCCTCTCTGCCCCCAGACACCTCAGAGGAACCCCCCCCCCAACCCCAGGGAATTGCAGAGCCATACAAAGGAGCAGGGACTGAATGCACCATGTGCACAGGCAGCCCTGGCACCGCTGGAATCACCCTGCACACAGTCATTCCTGCTCGTTTGACTTTTTAGTGTCTGTGACTCCCCTTACAGGAGCTCATTACAGCTCAGCGCAGCAGCAGCAGCTCTCCCTGTCACATCTCAGTGCATGCCAGAGGAGGCTGCCCTTTCATCTCTGTTTTTTTAAGCTAAGCTTTAGCACATCAGGGGGAACATCTTTGAAATCCCTACTGATTCCCATTGGAAACGGTGCCAAGTGAAAGCATCATTTCCCACAGACATTTTCTATCCCCAGGGCCACAGGCAGGCTCAGCTCAGCCCTGTCCACAGTGTCACCTAGAGACAAAATCAGCCCAAACCCAGCTTGCTCTCTCTTCCAACAACATTTTCTGGGTCTGTCTGGAGCCAGACAACTCTCCCACGACAGCCCTGCTGAAAGCATAGTGGTGGCAGAGGGCAAGATAGGGGCAGCAGAGGTACCAAGATAGATCTGGCAGCTTTTTGAAGCTCATTTAGCCTCAGCTTGGGCACTTGAGCCCAAATTCTGTGCCAGAGCCAGGCAGGAGAGTTTTATGGTTTGATGATTTGTGCTGGAACATCCCTGGAGTGGGGGAACAAATGGTGCCCCCAGACACGAGTCCAGCTCTGGGCACTGCTCCTGCCTGGGACACAGCAGACCCCGGGGCTGGAGCAAGGCTTCCCCATGCCCACCACCCTGGTACTCTTTATTTTGAGGCAGCATTGGGATGAAATATTTCACTACAGCGAGGAACCTTGTCTCATTATCTATGTGGCCTTTTTGATGAATTATAAAGAGCTCCTGCTGCTTGCTAAGCATATTCCAGATGCCACGCCACAGGCAGAGTTTTTTGGGGTTTTTTAAGTGAAAGAAATGTTTTTCCATAGGTTTGCTGTAAATTATAGAATTAACTTTGTGCACTGTGGGCTGGGTGCTCTTGCCAGTATGGAAACACTTGTACAACACTCATGCCAAGCATCTATTCCAGGATTTGTTTTAGGGAATACAAGATCATTCTCTCTATCACATCTACATAGCCTCAGAGTCAATTTTTTTTATTTTATTTTTCACAATCTTTAATTTCTTCTCAAAACACCCCTATGAGACAAGATGTTTTATTATTCCCTTTTTTACCAAAGAGCAACTTTAAGATTTTTATGGATCACAAAAAGATCTAGGTACTTAAGTAAAAGTGGAACCCTAAATCCCACTGAAATGAACTTCACTACATTTTTGTCTAAGTGCTTTGCCCAAGGTCATAAAAGATTTCTGGAAAAACACCTCCCAACTCCACAACTTGCCCAGTAGTTACTCTCCCTCTGAAAAGTGGAAATTTAGCAATTTTGCAAGGTCATTTGGGAAAACAAGACACACCCGTTGTGTTAACTAAGCCCCACTGGGCAGCAGGTATCTTTCCAGAGCACAGCATATCAATGCAGCTATTCTGCTTCCCAGCTTGTTTGGAAGTAGCCTGGAAATCCTAGCACAGGAGTGCATTGTGTCTGGCCAACATCACCTAGAGCAGAGCAGAGGCTTGAGCCAAAATCCCAGGAGTTCCTCCCAGTTCCTTAACCACAAGGGCAGTCCTCCTCACGTCATCCCTCTCCCATCTGGGGGTGCAGGATGAATGAACAGTGCTCTTTCAAGCACCACAGAGAGTGTTTGATGTGGTGGGGCCTGAATTGACTCTTTCAAAGTCCCTGAACTTCTTCCATCCTCATAGAAAAACAAAAGTCTTCAGATTTTTTGTTTTAAATTCAGATCTAGTTACTGCTGAGCTCTGAAAGCAGCATGCACACACAGAAAGCTTTATGCCTCCCTGACTGGTGTCAGGCAGAAAGTAAATTATTTATGAACAGAATCCATGCAATATTTTATTTTGGATTTAAAGGGGCAGTAGTGATGGGAAGGATAGTTAAAATGCATTCAAAACTGAATATTTTCATTTTGTTCAGGAACGCCTCCCTGCTAAGACTAGTTGCACAGAAGCATAAATATTATCTCATCTCTATTTACATGAGTAATCCCATTCAATTCACTGGAGTTGCTCCTAATTGCCACAGATTTATGGAGGATAAGATTCAGGATTTGCCAAAAAACTTCTCTGGTGCCAGTGCTTTGGGGTGTTTGCAAACACAAGCCCACTTTGCCTCCCACTGTCTGATCCACTTGTAGTTTTTCATTTTCCAGGCACAAAGTTCCTCAATCCATTGCTTAAATTAGCAGTAGCCAGAAAGCCCCAGGCAGCCTTTGCTACATGAAGCAAAATTACTTGAAGTGCTGTGCTGCTGCAGAAGAACTAAGATCCCAAATAATGGAGTGAAGCTGCCAGTAATTTCCCGAAGTTTGCTAGGGTCATATACAATCAAGTATTTCTAAGTGATTGTGGCTTAGGACAAAGCTCATCACCTTAGCCATCACAAAAGGTTTAACTTCAAAAAGCACATTAAAGATGGGATTTTGGAAAGGACAGAGCAGAAGTCATTCCTTGACACGAAGGCTTCTACCTGTCTGGTACTTGCATATACAGTAAGTCTGGCTGGAATTTCAGCGAGAAGTTAAATGATAAAACTCCTCAATAACTTTTTAACATATCAGAGTCAGGCCACTGAACAAAGGCTGAGCCTCACAAGATGTGAAGTTGTGCATCAGCTTGCCCAAACATTCCCAGAAACACTGCAGGGAGCAGACTCCAGTTTGCCTCTCTCCCCATTGCCATGTTAAATTTCTATCTGAAACCTGGGGGTAGATCCTTAAACATGTCCCTTTGCAGAGTTTTCTTCTTTCTCTACAGCTTACTCACAGACCAAATGGTAGATTTGGCCCTGCTGGGAAAAAGATAAAAATTATACTGTAAAGGAAATTTATTTTTTAGCTCAAGCACAGTTATAACTGTAGAACTGAGATATCTATCCAGTATGAAATAATACTTTAATTTAAAAAATTACTAGCATTTAAAATAAGATTCCTCCAGCTGACGTGCATGGATGCTTCTTCCCCAATTCTTAGTTTATTTAGGTAGAAGGGTGTTTATTTTTGCTGCTGCTCAGATCCTGAGTATGAAGATTTTGACAAGCCTGTTTCTTGCCCTTTTTTTGAGCTGCGTAACGAATAGGCCACCATCTTGGCAATAAGGCTACAAGATTTCATGTCAGCATACAAACAAAAAAAAAAGGAAAAGTAGAGCTAAACTTTCCTGTATCATTTCAGCAGCTGTTACCATAGTAATAATTCGTTTCACAACGCCAGCAAACATCATTTCAAGGATTTCTCCAAGTGCCCGTGGAAGAAGTAGCAGCCATCAATAACCTCCTTCTATAAAGCTTCCTAAAACTGTCACAGACCTTTCTCTT
This sequence comes from Chloebia gouldiae, assembly GCA_003676055.1. Classification (NCBI taxonomy): domain Eukaryota; kingdom Metazoa; phylum Chordata; class Aves; order Passeriformes; family Passeridae; genus Chloebia; species Chloebia gouldiae. The sequence continues at coordinate 3,746,231 of QUSF01000022.1, forward strand.
CTGTTATTTGCTGAAAGCAGAAACAAAACAATGAAGGCCAGAAATAACATCATTGTTGAGATGAATAGATGTGAGGAGAAGTAGACATGAAAAACAAAAGTGCTGCATCTCTGTGTACCCAAGGCCTAAATTTCTCAAATAGTCATTGACGCCAACTGTCAACTTGAGCTGAGTCGGTGCCCAGGCATCAGGATCCTACCTAGGAAGAGCTTTATGTACCAAAGCCAACTCTTTTATTGTCTGGGGGGTATCACCCATGGAGCAGTATCAGTGAAACCAAGCAATGCTATAATAGCACTTTTTGTTGCTGGAAGTCTCTGGGTGGGTTTGGGGCATGTTGCAAAGATCTCAGGGCAGAGGAGATCTGCTGCTGACCTTGTTTTCCAGCACTGTGGAGGTGCAGATGTAATTGCAAATAGAATCACAGTCCTGGTGGCAGAAGGACTGACATCAAGTTATGCTGTTTCACCTGCAGATACAGAAAGCTTAATTATTTACCCACCGGGGTTTTTCCTAAATTCACTGGGATTGCAGGGTTAGAGAAACAGTGGGGTGGGCAGCGCCTAACAGCATTTGGGGAATACACAGGTAAAATTCCTTCCCAATTCAAAAGTCGTGATTTCTTTAACTTTGTATGTTTGCAAGAATGGCCACAGTTTCCCCTTCAGTCTCTCCAGCACACCAGGAAGCATCACTGAAGTCCCAGCACCTCACTCTGGGGTTTCTCAAACCCCTGTAGCTCAGTTTCTATTAGTGTCTCCTGGGACAAAAAATTACAAAGGGAGTTCTGCCTCTTCATTTTAAAAAACTACCATAAATAGACATTCAATCATTGTCTTGGTAATGCTCAGAAAAGCTAGTTTCCCATGAAAGTTTACTTCATGCAAGTTCCAGGGCAGAGATAATGTAGGGTAAAGTACACTCGTAATACATTCCTCAAATATATTATTATTTTTCTCTCATCTTCAAACACCACCAGCACAACAGATCCTGTACTACAACTGCAGAGCATAGCAACTAGCAAGACACAAATAATAAACAGAAATATTCAGCAAAGCCCAGACCTTGCAAGAGCTCAAACATGCTTAAGGAAGAACACTGCCAATTTTAAGCCATGCTCAGAACCAATATCCTCCTAACCTCTTTGTCAGAAAGTAACTTTTTTTTAGCACTCCTGATACCTCTGGAGTTTGTATTCTGGCATTAGTCATTTCTCTACATCATTAGCAGAGCTTGCAGCGAGCTGTCTCAATGCTCATCCTCCGCCTGCCCGAGTCTCCTTTGGCGGCAGCGGCTCGCAGCCGCCGGGATGCTGCGCAGGGAAGGCGGCCCTGGAGCGAGCAGCCAACCCCACCATATGTGCCTGGAGACTCCTGCTGGGAGTCAGCAATCCCGGAAAACCAACGTGCAATTTGCCCTCCTGTTGCATGTCAGCCTCTGCTGAAAATCTATAATTAAACTGATACGATGATAACCAAGAGGAGATGTACGAAGCAGATTCGGGGGCTGTAGAGGCATAAAGATGTGCTTAATTATATGAGTTTTCCCACTGGGTGTTACCAAGTGGCTTCCACCGGCTCTGTTGGAATCAGCAGAGCTGAGGAGGCTTCCAAATCTGCACGGTGGGAGCTCTTGGCCAAAATCCAGTGTCACACTGACGGACCAGGCTCTGCTGCCTTCCTGCCCTCTGCTGTGCTTGGCCCAGAAAGGAAAAACAGGTTCCTGTGAGCCAGTGCAGACTAAATAAACACTAAGTTTCACCATCATTTTTCTGTAGAATCAGGTGTTTACTGTTTTCTCTATCTTCACATGGTCAAAAACTGAACATGAAACGGGGTCTTGAAAATAGTGAAACAAATAAACAAGATTCTATTTTAGTTAGAATAAGTTCTGTTCAATTGATACTAAAATGTAATTTTTTTGCATCTGGGCAGGTTTTTTATTTCCACGAGAGTACATTGACCTAACTTCTAAGAGGAAGCTTGGAAAGCAGGAAACAAAAATATTTAACATAAAACAAAATTACTCAGTTCTCAGGCAGCAGAAGCAGATAGAAGACTGAATTTGCTTCAAACAAGTCTACATTCAAACCAAAACTTCATTTCTCTGTAAAACAAATTTGAAATAAAAATAATTATTGCCCAAATTATTAAACACTTCCAAAAGTCTCTAAAACAACAAACACAGAATACAACAGCCAGGCTGTGCCACTGCAGACTGGAACATACCCATGAAGTCTGCAGAAAGATGCAGAGAGGAAACATAAAATCCACTTCATTCAGTGGGTCACACACACACATCTAGCACTAAGTCAAGTGCAGATCAATGATTCCCAAGTTATTTCTGTGTCCATATAACATTAATATGTGAGATATCACTGATTTTGTGTTACTTTAAAGATATCACATTAGACAGCAAGGAGAAGTATTTGTAAACTTCAAGGCAGCTTATATGCAATGGTATTCTGTCAAAAGATCTTTTTCTGTGCCAATCACACAGCTTCAGGATAAGGAATAAGAAAGTGGTTTAGATATTCATTAATTAGTGCTTAGCTTTACTTGAAAAATGCATCCCTCACAATGTGCCATGTTAATATCCCATAGCATTTTGAACATTATTAGTTTTATGCTTATTAGGCATATCCTGCTAGAAGAAAGCATTTTAAATTAGATTAAATCTTATACATGTTTAATGCGGTGTTCTCACAATTTAAAATGCTACTCTATTAAAATAGCAGAGAGAGAAATTGACTCACAGAACAAGGATGTGAAAAGAATAGATCATGAGTGAAATGAATAATAGATTAACTGAATAATCATATTACTACCTATATGAAGAGTATAAATCACAACAATCTAATACTGTCACAGCAGAAAAAGGGAGAGCAGGCTTTCCACTACTTAACTATGTTCATTATCTAATAAGAAAGTAAGAGGCAAGTGCAATTAGTGTTAATGAGAGGCCATTTCATTGCAGCTGATGGTGGGTATCAATTCCAAAGCATGCTGGATAAGAGCTTTGTTCTGGAGATGTTCTTTCCAGTCTGTGGAAAGCCATTGTACCCTCACTCATCCTTAAACAGCCCAGGCTGCCCCTCATCAAGACCGAAAGATCAATCTCACCCACCGTCCTGCGTCACCAACAGATGTTCACTGCCAGGACCATCACCCCAGCAGAGCATTCTCCAACCTGACAGCCCTGAACTGCTCATGGGAAAACAGCCTCTGGATAACTTCCAGGAACAAAGACAAATCATTAGGAAGGCAAACCAAAGGCTACCAACACTTGAATGATCTTAGAGATCTTTTCCAACCGAAATTATTCAATGATTCTATGACAGCAATGGAAATATTCCCATATACCTAAAACGGGTTTGATTAAAGATGTAAGTCTCCATATACATCTTCACAATACAATTTTAAATAACTCTCTTATATATCTTTTATATATACATTTGATTTATTCACCTATATAATTGCTATGGGTGCATATCCAAAGCCAAGCCTGCTGCACTTGGTTAGAGGTCACTGTGATCATTAGGTGAGAAGAGACATTGATCAGGTCACAATAAAGCAGGGCTCTTACTTCAGCCTGTTATCCAACACCCATACAGCAGAGAGTTCCTTTTCTTTCCTGTACAGGATGCACAACTTGAAGGTACTCAGCTGGGTTGGAGTCCCTTGCAAATGGCCCTCAGCCAGTGGTGGGTTAGCAGAGGATGCTGAAGGTGCAGAATAGGAAAATGGGAATTACAGAATCTGAAACTAGGATGCCTTCACAGAGAGGAGGTTTCACTCAAACAACATGGACAAGTTGCAACCTGGTCATGATGCTCTCCAGCCAGCCAGCCAGCCTTCCCTTCCTCTTTTCTCTGATGTCACTTCATCCCTTCTTTCTCAAAGAGCAGAGAACAGTCAGGGTCCCTTGAAAATTTGGATTAAAATAAAATTCCTATGAAATCCATGAAGAGCTGAACTTGTGCAGAGGGACTTGCTGGTGGCATGGCCAGCTCTTCAAACATAAAGCTTGCAGAACAGAGCTGATTAAAATGGCAACTGGCACAGACAAAACAGAAGCTGCCACCTGACAGTCTGTTAATGAGAAAGTAACATTTGTTAGAAGTTTCTAAACTTGACCTTGTCAGCATCAGATTGAGGGAAGAGGATACAAAGCAGGAATAGCTGCTGGCATTAGGATCTGATTGTCAGCTGAATTCAGCATCAGAAGGGCTTGCAGTCAATCTGCTCTGTGCTCACTGAGTGCTCTTGGGAGGACATGTTTAAAAATCTAGGGACTTGTGTTTTGAGGGAGGGAAAAAAGCAGGGAGAGCTATTGCACAAATGCCAAATAGAACACAGCATCGCCACGGACATTTAGGACCAAATTCTAACTTTCTAACTACAGCTGTGGGGTAGAAAAGGAGGAGAGGAGAAGCTCAGTGGCAGCAGACCTTAATCAGGGACACTCTTCCAGTCTGGGTCTCCAAGAAGTTTTCTGTGAAAGAGCTCTCCCAGGCATTGAAAACCATATTGTGAATGCTCTGTAAGCCTGAGCTGGCTGTCGTCAGCCTCTCAGATAGAGCCTGGTTGTGCTTCAGGATCTCTTCTGAGTAGGTGTATAACTTGTGCCGCACAGCACAATACACCTTGGGAGCTACTAGATGTCCTCTGTCACATGAAAAATCATTATGCCCTCTCACATATCAGGAAAGTTCTTCAAGGTAGATACTTCTGGGGAGACTGCTGCAGGAAATTGTGACTGTGGCATTCAATGTGACCACATTCATCCACTAAAGCATCCTTTAGGGTGCATGGCTGGGTGAAGTCTAGGGGAAGTAAAGGTGACTCTGTGTAGATTGGTTTGACTTGAAGAACCTTCCCAATCAGTCCTGGAGCCCAGGATCACTCACCAGACCTCTGTGCAAGGCCTGACATCTGTTGTGTGAGGAAAGCTTTCCATCAATTAAGTGTCAGTGATTCAGCTATGACGAGGCAAGGTGACTCACTAAGGCCCTGCTCAGGAATGCCAACTCAAACTGCCATGTTCTTACAAATCAGGGAGTGCCTGGCTTACAGATTGCTGCACAGCTCACTGGACAGCCATGCAGTAGGAGCAAGATCATTCTGGCAGCTTGGGCTGGCAGACATTACCCAAGATCGCTGCCACAACAGGAGCACATTATTTCACAGCAGTTGGTGCAGCAGTGGCTTTGGATTAGGTCTATGAGCAAATGTTGGTTTTAAGCCAACCCTCAGCATTTCACAGTAACAGGTCTCATAACTCAGGCCCTCAAGAAGTTTTATTCCTGGGATAGTCTCTTCCACTTATAAAATTACCATTGCAGAAGTGTATTCCTACTCTCAGGAAAACTTGTTTAATGCAGTCTGCTAAAAAGGATTGTAACCAAATCTTATTTTCCAGCAGTGGAGCTGTAGGAAAGTAAGGATGCAAGCAAGGTTTGTACAAGGAGGAATATCTTTTGTTATTCCAAGTGATGTATAAAGAAAAGAAACACAGTTATGGCCTGAAGAACCTGAGTGGGTACTTCTTCAGGGCTGAAATGAAAGCAACAAACTGGCAACAAAATTCCTTGGAGTCCAACTTCCCTGCACTAATTGAGAAAAGAGTAGAACAGAAAACAGCCTCTCCAAAGATTCTGGACTACCAAAAAAATAGGACATGATTTTCCAAGTGCTATTCAAACATATAGGTAAGACTGTAACACTGTTGCTGCTCTGCATATTGCAGTTTAATGTCTTACTGTGCAAAAAGTGACCAAAAAAAGAGCTGTTAAAAAATGAGGACAAAAGAGAAAGGAGAAGGGTAAAGGTGGCATACACCATTTTATAGCTGAGGGCTCAAAAGAACTGTTGCCCAAAAACTAACTGAAAAAGTAGAGAGGATGAGACTGGGAGTTGTTGGAGAAAAATCATGAGATGATAAGTGGCACAATACCACAATTTAAAAAAAACCCAAACAAGTCTGGCTAAAAGCAAAGTCTCATTTGATGAAAAGTAAAGGAGGCAATTAGGAACAAAAATTCAATATAAAATGACTGAGAAGGAGGAAATCAATAGGAATTGCTGTAAACAATATTAGAAAAGATGAAATATTTATTAGGAAAACTAAGAATGACAGAGGAAAAAGTCATCTCAGGCCTGGCTGAGGACAGAATTAAACAGAGCAAAGGAAATTCAGCAGCACAGCAGCTACACAAACAGCAAAGTTTCCAATAAAATGAGGAAGAGGTAACATGTTCAATACGTATTTCTTTTCAATCTATGAAAATGGCAGTAGGAAAATTAATTTTTTCCAATCCTTGAGTAACTAAAGAGGATGTTAAAGTTCTAGGAATAAACATTTTAAGCCAACTAAGGAGAGTCTACACAGAGGAGCTGGAGCAGAGTTAGATGAGATCTTTTTAATTTTTAATAAACATTGATATCTCAGTGAAATCCATTCCTATTCACCAGGTTCATTTAAAGCCAGATTTGTTATTGTATATCTCGGAACAAGAAGTGTACTTTGACACAGCTACAGAATAGGGGACTGCAACCTAGAATATTATCCTTAGATGCATGAACAAGTAAGTGACAAGTAGGGAGGTAAATATATTTCCATTTGAAGCACTTGTGAGACTGGTGATGAATATTCTACAATCCCCCAGTACCTAAATTTTAAAAGATAACATTGAAAACCCCCCAAAGTGCAAAGCAGAGGGAAAGAGAACATGCCTGGTTTTGTAAGACCAAAACAGAGACCAAGAGCTGCCTGATTTGCAGTGTTTGAAGATCTCAGAGAAGGAGAGGCAGGGGGGGAAGAGTCTTTAATAAAAATTCCCTTCATCTGATGAGATGAGACAAACTCAAAACGGCGCTGCGCAAGACATGTAACATAGAGAATAATTAAATGTTTGAGCAAACACCAGGGAAACAGCAGATTGCTCTAGGTGATAGAATCTCCTTCCCTCCCTTCCTTCCTCCCTCCTGTGATGGACAGGCTGAAGGCACCAAGGGTCAGTCAAAGAGCAGCACCAATCCTGCAGCTCGGCACAGCTGCTGCCTGCAGGGGCGTGAGGAGGTGACAAGACCTGCATGGCTGAGGTGCAATGGGCTCCAGGCTGACTGATAAAAACACTGCCCAAGGATGGCACAGCCTTTGGGCAGCCCCTTTCTGATTCAACCAGGCCTCATTTTAGCTGTTAAGAAAATTTTGTCAAGGGCAGCACCGAGGTACAATGAAGTCCATCAATACTTTTGCATTTGCAGTCAACTACGTGTGTCTAAACAAAGTAGAGCCTAGAGACGCCCTGAGCCCTTTGCCTTTTGGTTTTGTGTTTGCAGAGCAGGGAATCCTGGCTCCTTACAGTGACATTGCTGCCATAAATGCTCCAAACAAAAACTAAAGGGAGGAAATTACAGATCTTCTTTAGAAGACAATGAGCCATGAGACAATTTGTGCATCTCTGTCTAACTCAGCCCAAGAAAGCAGCTGGAGGCAGATGATTTGAATACAGGAAAACAAATCAAAATGGATCCAAGCCACAGAAATAGCAATTTTCTATCTCCTGAACAATAACTTAGCAGAGCAAGACACAAACAAGCCTTCCCTGTGTGCTAGCACAGCAGTGTGCTGCTCATTTATTAATCTCCTGGCCCCAGGGCCCCAGCCCTTGTGTAGGTCTTTGCCTCCAGAGGCACCTCTCTGCTTCTCCCCATCACTGGGCCATAATATTGCTTTTTCTTACAGCACTGTCATGTGGAAACAACTGCATTAAGTCTAGCGTTGTTTTCTGTGAGGCACAGGCAATAAAAAGCCATCTGAGTTACACGAGCTTAACAACGTGTGGAATTGGCTACAGGAAGGCAAAGGACCCAAATCATTTGCCCTCATAAAAACACTGGCTTCACTGACTTTCCTGAGTTGGTACGTGAGCGCTCGGTTCAGTGAGGCGGAGGCGCAGCCCAAGACACAATGGCTGAGCCCAGGAAGCACCACTGAGCACTGGGCTGCCTGTGATGAAACAATAAAAAGCAAGGAGAAAGCATGTCCTTTGTGCATCAGAAATGATATTTCACATTGCATTATGTACAGCAAAACTTCCTCACGTCCTGACAAGTCTGCAGGGCATTTCTTTGTGCGGTTGGCGGGTTGTGCTGTATTAACACTGATGCAATTACCCTTACATGGGCATCTCCCCAACACACTTCATCCAAAGATGAAAGACATGTCAGCTTTCAAATGTTCTACTTTGTAAAATTAAAGTTATTAGAAAATGTAATCACCCTCCATCTAGTCTGTGTATAGTGGATACATTTATGCTCCCAAGAGGGGTTAAAACAACATTTTTAGCAGCTGCCTCGAAACGCAAATCAAATCTTTGTGAGATGCTACATTGATTTGCATATTATTAAACATGCTCCTTCCCCTCCACAACAGTTTTGCTTCACTGTTTTGCTCCTGTGTGAAGGTTGCCACTCTCTGCACGTGTGACACTGTCCCCCGTGGCTGCCTTTGCCAGCAGTGACAGTGGTGCCATGCTAATGAGTCCCAGGGAGACCCGGGGAGCTGGAGCTGCAGGCTTAGCTTCAGCAGAGAGTGAAAGCTTTAAAATGCTCCTGGCAACTTTTGGATCTAGAATTTAGTCAGTTGGAGAGTGTTTACACAATGTTAACATTGAACCGGGCAATTTCTGGCCCCAACACGCCGGGGCTTTGTTTAATCAGTTCTGCAGCATGCAGAGCCTGACAAGGCAATGCAGCAGGCCAGGCTTTAGGCGTTTGCTAAGTAGGGCACTGGGCACTTTGTCTGCCTCCTCCTCCTCCCACCCTTTTGCCATGAAATTCTGCAGGGTTTACACGTAAGACTCAGATTAGTCTGAACTACACTCAGCACAAGCCTTGGATGTCAGGCTGCAGCTCAGGGGTGGCTGTGGGACACAGCACTCGCCCTTCGGGTGAGAGGCTGTGGCAAGGACATGTGACAGCAAAGGGTTCCAGCTACAAGCCAGGGGCATTTTCTCCTCCTGCCAGGAAACGGAGAGCACTGAAGGGAGAACACGAAGGGCTGACAGGATGCACACACACTGCTAACAATTCAGCATTGTGGATGAAATGAAGGCTCACACCTGAGCAGAGAGCATGTGGCTGCTCTTGGAGAGCTGTGCAGGGCCAGCCCACAAAACACAGGGCCACAGCCCAGGCACAGGAGCACGCTTCTGGGACAAGGAAGGGTTAATGGGAGCAAGAGGAGATGTGGTGCATATCAAAAGCTGAATTATAGTCTCGTCTGGGGGGAAATCCAAAATAATTCCCTGGCAGACAGACCACTGTGCTACTCCAGCCTATGGAACATGAACATTGCTATTACTGTATTGAGTTTTCCTGCTGTAACCATAGCAGAGGTCCCAGCTGTGATGTGGGACCCAATTTTCAAGTACAAAAAGTCACGCAGCAATTGAAGACTTATTCTCACGTGCACAAATCTGGCCCCACACACTGGGCTACCCATCCAACATGCCCCCTCTCACACCCTGATACCCTTCCACAGGAGAGGGAGCCCTGTGCCTCAGCTGAAATGTCTGTCGAGGCATTTACCTACCTTACAAAGCTGTTGTAAAGCTTAATTAACATTTGTACTGCAGAATGCTTCAGGACTGTCAGATGCCAGGCACTACAGACGTGTTCCTGTCACAGACGGGATGGCTTTGCTTTGGCAAGTGGTGCTGCTGCAGCTGAACATTGACTAGTACAGCTTTGTTGCAAGTAGCAACAATGATAAACTCAGTTTAAATGCACATATGACAGGACTATAAACTCAATTTTTCTTTGCTGCTTGCGGGTTGGTGCCCCATCCTTTTTTACATCTGCAAGTACTTTTATGATATGGGTTCTAAATAATGCCTTTAAGCCCCTGCACTCCCTGGCATGAAGCCTCTTGCCTGGTGAATGGTGTATAGCTGAGCCTTCTGCCACATGTAACTCCCAAGACTGTAATGGTAACAAAAGTCAAAAGCTGCTTAACGGAGACTGGAGAGTCACAAAATTGATTCAGAGTTGGAAAATTGTCTAGTTCACCCCCTCCAATGTTGCAAAGGATGGTGTCTGATATTAAAAAGCACCTCTAGATGCCATTGAAGTGCCCAGTGTAAACCTCCATGGAAATAATCCCTCAGAGCACAGAAATGGAGACTCCAGGTAGATTTCTCTTTATTTTTTATGTCAAACTAGCAAAGGGGAGCACTTTTCAGCAGGAGTCCCTTCTGTGCCACCACATAACATTTTACCTGATAAAAGCAGGTACTAGCAGAGGCTCAAATCTGGAATCTCTATAAAGTCTGACATGTTAACACTTCAAACAAAAAAACCATCTTAAAAACACAGAGATGGATTCTGGTGAATCATCCATCCATACACAGCACTGACGTGTAAAGTCGAACTTTTTTCATGTTGGAGATTTTTAATCATCCTTTTTCCTATCAGTCTTTTGAGTGGAAAAAGATGAGGAGCTGAGGGAGAGAGGTGTGATTCATTTTTACTAGAGTGAACCAATAAAGCCCTTGTAAAGTGTGGTCACCCTGGTGCTCTGTTCAATAACAGCAATAACATCTAACCTGCTGCTACTGCTACTGTGCTCTTACCCTTCCCATGCTAAGCTGCTTGTTTCTAATCACAGGCTCCTACTACATTTATAAGGACATGGAAATGGTATTATTTCTTTTCACTCTCTCTTTTTTTTTTAATCATTTGCTATGATGAAGTGAAAAGCATTCAGTGAGTCACTGATGGATCATCTCCTCCATATGCACGAGGAAGCTGCCACTGGGAGATGTACCCGTGCAGGAGCAGCAGCCTCTCAGCTCTGCTCCATTCTCCACTGCACCATTCTCCTTTTCCTATCAGCTTCTCGTTTGCAGTGCAGAAAAAGGAAGTGTTCTAGCCACACAATCCCTAGATAACTCAGGGGTAATGTTGCTTCAGTGCTGTAAGTTCTGTACAGGAATGATAAATAACTGCAGCAGGGCACTGCACCAGGCTCTATCCTGCCTTGCCTGCACCCGAGCCCTCAACCTGACCCAGGTGCCAAACAAAAGTCAAATAAATAAGGGAACTGACCATGGGCTTGCTGCAGGGAAACCCTTCTCAGCAGGGATCCCTGAGGGAATGGAAAGTCTCCCCCCACCACAGCCAGACTCCTTCAGATCACTTCTACCACAGGGTTTAGCCATGTCTCTCCTCAACAAAGCCAACAAGGACAAGATGTAGGCTCCACAGTCTTTTAAATTGCTGCATCTGCTCTACCTACACACACCACAACTGGGAACTGGCCCTAGCAAACCAAAATCACTCCAGATCACCACCAGCAAGTGGCTATTCAACTTTGTTATTCTTGCTGGAACCCACAGACTCACCAAGCCCAAACTCAGCAGCACTGCTGGAAGTGGGAGAAACTCAGAAAACTGAGAAGCCACTGCTGGAAAATGGTTTTACCCCTTCTCTTTGTCCTTCTCTCCAGTATTTCAGGCAGAGACATCACTTCTGTTTCCAGAGCTGTTTGTCAAAGGCTTTGAAGTGTTTCTGTGGCTCACACAGGTGTTCCAAGGTACAATATTGCTCCTCTGCAAAATCCCTTTCTCAGCAATGCTTGAGCTCATACAGTCTGATATCACACAATTTGTCAAAAGCCTAGTGCAGAAGTATTAATCCTTGCCTGATTCACTTTGAGCAAGTGCCTGGAGGAAAGGCAGTGATTATGGGAAGGAAAGCAGAGTCTCACCTTTAGAAAGCAGCTGTTTCCCAAGACATGGGGCATCAAACAACCACCTCTATTTCTAGGTGGCTGCTCTTTTGTTTCAGGACCTCATATAAATTTAAATAGTTCTCTATTTGTATTTTAACGTCTCTAGAAATAAATATTTATAGCATGAAAAAAATCTCAATATTTTGAAAATTTTCAATTGTGCCTTGTTTTCTGACTGTTAAACATGAACAACAACATGACCTGATTTCTGGTACTAACTTTTGAAAGTTAGTTACCATGGCTTTGCATCAGTGTCTACTTAGTTTCTGTTGAATCAAGCCCATTGGTTTACAATCCTGACAACTCAGCAGATCACATTCTCCTTTGGCAAAACCAGTGGATCCCCAAAGTAAAACCACCCCCAGCTCCCTCAGCTGTTCCTCACAGGATTTACCCCCCAAACTCTTCACCAGCTCTGCTGCCCTTCTCCGGACTTGCTCCAACACCTCCACAAAGGTGAGGTTCACCTTTCTTGGCCCAGAACTGGACACAGCACTCAAAGTGTGACACAGGGGCACAAGAGGTAACTTCAGTTAACTTCTAGGGATTCTTCATGAAGACAGCTGAAAAGTATCTTTTTAGTGTTGTTAGTTTATGTTTATACTGCAGATTTTTCTTTTTTTTTTAATCTTATAAATGCGTAAGTGATATTTATGCATTTTTCACCAGCTCTAGTCCTGCTATCAATTCTACACAATGCTGAAGAGATTTCCTCCCCACTGCCACCACCACCTGTCCCCTCCAACTAATGTCAGTCAAATGCAGTGAAAATCTTTTTCATACTGAAACTATATTAAGAGAAATATACATCTGCTTAAAAAGACACTTTTTCTTCCTGCAGGAAAAGCCGTTTTCAAAATCTGGTTTTATTCTGAATTGGAATATAAAATCAAAATTTTAATTTACCTGCAGAAAGAGAATTCTGATAAAATTATTTGCTACCAACTATAAATATTTCAAAAGTGACAAAACTTTGTAAAATAACAATACTGCTATCAAAGGTTCATAGTATATATTACATTATTAAAAATATTAATTGGGATAGAAATGAAGGAAATCAAGAAAATAAAAAATTTATTTACATTTATTCGGACTTTACCTCATCAGATTTCTTGGTCAAATATCAGCATGTTCTAATTAATATTTAATCCTGATTCGCACCCTTCAAGCTGAATTTTGTAGTGGAAAAACTGTTCCATTAAACATTTCCAACTGGGTTTCATTTGGGTATCCTATTACCAGGTCCCCACTGTCCCTATTACAACTTCTAAAAAAGACAAACTGTATTTCTTATCTTTCAGCAAGAGTTATGACAACTAAAGGTTTAAATTTTTAAAAATGAAGAAAATAATTAGATTCTAGTTAAGGCCAGTGTGAGTGAGATCCTTTCTCTTTGGAAAACAAGAACTAATAATTATCTGAATATCCCCAAGGTTTTCTCCTTTTGTGAATAGCTGAGCCTTACTCAATTGTTTCTGAGTCTGCTTGATGAGATTTTTCTCATCAGTGGGCAGTTTCTTCACTACTAAAAGGCCCACTAACCACTGGGATAAGAATTCCTGCTTTTAATTTCATCTCTTCTGAAATGCTCATGGGTTTCAAAAGAGTAATTAAGCTGCTACGTGTATCAAAAAGCAGAAACAACAGAAATACTTCATTTGTCAGAACTAGGAAAGGAGCAGGAATAATTCTACTTAAACAGTGCATAAAATATATAAATATTTCATAGATTGGTGAGAAAGTCACTGCAGAGTCTAAGCACTTCCATTTGCCTGTAATTTACGTATAAACTTTTAAAAAAGCAGTTTCTATATGAAATAAGTGTTTTCATTCACTTATAGGCCTCTTCAACATCTGTAATGGCCCAAGCACTTGAATGCAAGTGTGACAAATGACACCTGTAGCATCTCTTAGTTACTTATTAACCCCCACAAAACTTCTGTGAAATGTTAATAAAAAACTTATGAAAGGATCTTCAGGTAAACAATTTGACTTCTTCCATATTTGATTCCACTGACCAGGAAATAACTTGGTTTTTTAAGGTTTGAGCTGACAGCTGGTGGTAGTCAAAGGAATAGGCATTACAGCATTTTCAACTATAAAAAATGTCTCATGTTTTAGTCTTCTAAAGAGCAAGAAATTCCACATATCGCACATTTTCCTAATCACAAATAACTTGCACAGGAAACAGAGTAGTCATTAATATTTCATCCACTGCATATTGCTTTCTGCATTTTCTACCAAATTTATAGCACCCAAAAATCCAGGTGAATGAATTCCTGTCTGTTGAGATTTATTCCTTCACTAAGAAATTAAAGTAATGTAATTAGAGAAAGTGAGAACGCTTTTTAAAAATGGTTAATTGAAAATCTCCTCACCAGCACGAGGAATTGCCTAATTAAAATATTATCATGCACAGGACTGAGGAAATCAGTTCATGCTGGCCTACAAAGGCACTTTCATCTTTGATAGCTAGTCCTGCTGAGAGGAAGGAAGAGGCTGCCACTGTTATCAATATTACATGAGACACATAAATCTCTTTTTGAGGGCGGTAAACATGGGGAAGTCCTTTTCTCTCACACAAATTCCTACCCATATATGCCCAGGTGATATTTACATTGTGTCCATGTCCTCTCAATAGTTCCCTTCATCTGCTAAGCAAATAATTTAAGGTCTTTTTCTCAATAATACATTTCTTAAGTGCCTTGCAAAGATCCCATTACTCAGGAACAGGATATCTAATCGAGAGGCTACTTCAGAAATATTTGCAAACTGTGCAAATTAATGTAATGTGAAATCTCTTGGTTTGCTTAGAGGGGACACACACATCCTACTGATGTTTTTAAAGAGTGGCTTGGCTTTTTTCCTTCTAAGAATCAGACCAAACACAGGAATAATTTGGAGCTCAGAATCAGAATTGAAACATTTTTTCCTGTCATTAAAATTTTCATGCATTGCTTAGATTTTTAAAACTCATGTTTCAGAAAGAAGCCTTTTAAGTACCTGCCATTTAATTTAAACTACCTACTGAAGCTTCTATTTTGGAGAATAGGAGGAGATAAATATTACTTTCTGGGTAATTTGTTCCTTTTTTCCCCTCCTTTTATTTAAGCAAGATGTTACCTGTATGCAGAGCAGGAAGTGGTCCACAGCTGGTTAACTAGAAGATATATCTACCCATAAGTGTGTATCAGAGCAGGAAATTACTGGAATTTTATGCCAGATACTGTGTATTTCACTTAATTATCCATCTTCAAGCCCACCTGTTCTTCCCTCCCAAACCTGAGCAAGACTTTCAGGTATTACTATGGCTGATGTATTCAGAAAACTTCTCTTCCACCACCAAAACTACCTGGAATTCTTGATGAGCATTTCAAAGTATAGCAGAAAAAGAAAAATAGTATCTGTAAAGCCCACAAGGAAAGGTTAGTTGTTAAAAAAAAAAAAGGAAAAGAAAAACAAAAACAAAAAACCAACCAAACAAACTATTAAAACTATTAAAAATGTGTGAGGTGTTCAGAGGCAGCCAGTTAAGTCTCAGCATCAGAGGAATCTCAAGCAAAGAAGCTGTCAGTAAGTCAGCTTGTAATGAAACATGATAAATGCTACAGCAGCCATGCTTCAACTTGTTCTAGAACAGGTTAATATTTTTTAATTCATCTGCCTTATTCCACAACTCTCTGCAGCCTCCTCTGATTTCCTCTGTTGTCAGATAATGCCTATTCTTACAGACACAGAGACTGGGGAATAAAAGCTTTACCACAGCTTTCTGTCTTTTCTAGATTTTTATAGTGAGAACCAGCAGGTCAGTGCCATTGCCTGAACCCCAGCACTGAAATCACTGCTTTCAGCAGCTGTGCCTGACAGCCCCAGAGCTCAGGCAGGGCTCAGGTCCAGGGAAGCCCTGAGTGCCTCCAGCAACAGCCAAGTTCTCTCTGCTCCTCTACTCAAGTAACACTTACTTTGCTTTGGTTATTAACTCAGTTTTTCTAAGCTTGGTCCCATGAATAAACTAAACTGCTGTAATTTACTTAGCATCTTGGTTCTGAACTCTCCCACTGATTTGTTGAAGATGGTAAAAAAGCCAAGAGGAGAAGAACCCGGCAAAAGCAGTGCAGAAGAGGACACAAGACCACACAACCACACTTAAAGTACAAAACATTTCTTTTGCACAGGATAAATAGAAAATGAAACAAAATACCTTGCTTAAAGGATAAAAGGAGAATACTTCTGCAGCTGAGTAATGCACGAAAAACCTCCAGGACTTCATCTCATTATGCATCTTGGGAGATAAGATCAGACTGGAGAGACAAAAAAAGAATCTTTTGTGCTGCAACGCGAGACTTTCATCCATGGAGAGGCTCATAAAGGAATAACTGGATCCCTCAGCTGGTCTTGGCCTTCCAGTGCAAACAAAAGCATGTGAAAGGCTTCACTGCTCTGAACCTCAGACACGGGTCACATCTTTCACACCAAGGATCACCAGTCCTTCATCACCCACAGATTCCAATTATCACCTGGCGTGCTGGAGCACAGCAATGTGACAGAAGGAAGGGGCTCAGCCCCTGCTCTGAACAGAGAAAATAGTTTTTCTTGGTGCTGATGGCTGCAGCCCTGCTGGCACACTGCTGCAGTGTCCATATTATTCCTGCAGTAGCCAAGAAGTCAACATCTCAGCTGTTCCATGAATCTCTGCCAAGTACCTCATCCAACCTCCTACAGCAATTCATGAAAATACAGCAGCCAAATCCTTTTCACTTTGACATCCTGAGGCAGCACTAAGGAAAACAAGGCTCTTATCATAAGACTCTTCATAGAAAAATAGGAAAAAATCAAAGATTTCGATAGACAAGGTAGAAAACTCATTAAATTTCGTTTCCATTGCGATTTAGTCACTATTAAATGAAAAAGAAGTGAAAAAGAAGATCCACTTCTGTTAAAATGGAAATTAAAAACATTCTAGGATGGTATGTGCAAAGACATGTAGAAAAAGAATTAACTCAAAGGGAAAGCATTAGACTGTATCTGCAGAAAACAGAATTAATTCCCTGCCCTATATAATACTGTATTTATCACATTTGGTCTGATTCAGAAACCTTTGAAAATAGAAGGTGCCTACATATCTAGCAGGAAATGAGGTAACTTAGGATTTTATCATCCTTCTTCTCTGTGCCCTCCCTTTATTAGTAGGAAATGAAAGCATTAAAATCTTGAAAAAATACAGTACAAATAAAATTATGCTCCTTTTTTTACTGAGTAATTCTAAATAAACAATGAGACCTTTGTCACTTGCTAATTGGTTTTAAAAAATCTAATTACAATGGACTCTTACTAATTCACATAATGTTCAGGATAAGCCTTACAAATTACTTGCTAATTTGCAGAATTCAGAAAGGAAACTCATAGAAAAAAAAAATCACCAGAAAATGTGCTTCCTTCATTAAGATCATCAACTCTAATTTATGGTTTCTTCAATTATTTACAGTGTGATAATACCTCCTATGATGAAAATTAATGTATTACATTACACTTTGCAAGAATAATTAAATCTTAATTTTGTAAAAAATTTCTGATAGAAAAGCGCTGCTAATAGGTGGAATAAAAGGAATTTTGTGTCATCGGTTTTTGAGTGAGTGTCACATAGCCCATCTTCAAATGGTACCTGGAAGAGCAAATTCAGACCCCAGCACAGCAGCCCTCAGGTGTCCTTATGCTGAAGAGAGGTCATTGGCCTCCTTGTACAGGCTTGTATTCCCTACTTGAACAAAGTAACAGAATGCCAGCAAAAATGGTAAGAGTCAACAAATGGGAATTTTAGGTCATAATATGAATTTCAAATACATCTCTTATTTACATTGCGGATTTGTAGGAAGTTTTGGTAAGTGGAATGTACTTGTAGTGTCTCATCCATCATTCAAGGCAGCCTGAAATCTGACTTGAACCTGGAAAATTTAATTATTGGGGAGTAATAAAAGCCCAAGATTCCAGAGTGGGATGGTAATTTATTAATCTACTCTGTCTAAGAGGCTGATGGGAATCTTCTTCTCTTTTTTTTTTTTTTTACTGTACTGTCCTTACACACAAAAAAAAGTCCCCAAACACTTCTTGGAAAGACCGAGTAGAGACTGAAGTTGTTCATACTCAAGTTGCTTAGAAACTTCATTCATTCTAAGAGCTAATTATATATGTATAGTTGAGACCACCAAGGCAAATTAAATCTCTGAAGGGTCATGGGCAAATTCCCTTTATAATACGCCCATAAAACCTGCCAGAGCAAACCCAAGATAAAGAAACAGTTGTTCCATCTTCACAGAAATTTATAATTATTTCAGCTCTTCCACCATTCTCATACTAATTTAATTGCAGACATTTTTCTTATAGCTTAATCCTTGCAACTCTAATCACTTGTTTACCTAGACAGAAATAAACCCAGCATTTTGAAATTCCAAAAGAAAACATTTAAACTTTTTCCCTCTTTTTGTCTGGCACAATAAATTTCCAAATAACCCAGATCCTGTATTTTTCAAGGAAACCAATAAAGGTAGATGAAATTTTACCCAAAATGCTTCTCAGGTTATTTTTTATTCACTCCCTCTACTACCATTGTGAGACTGATGAAGATGGGAATGCCAGGCTCTTCTGGGCCACCAGAGCAGCACAGAGATGGCAAAACAACACAGGCAGAAAATGTAACCCAAGTCTGCTCTTTCACAAGGGTCAGGATGTAAAAATGAAAATTGTGCAAAAGAGAAGAACTTTATTGCCTTGTTTTTTTTCAAGCCTTGTTTTGCATTAAGTGATGACAACTTGAAAAATGCCCACAGCAAATGTCTCACTAAGCACACTTAACCAGTGAGCAACAGTGTGGTGGCTCACTAGGAAAAGACTTAACTGAAAGTTATGGCATAGCAGTTATAGAAGTTATTTGCTTCCCTGGAGTAAGAACAGAGAACTTCACATCTATAATATTGGAATAAAAATAATAGACCAGACAGAAACACAATTACTGCTGATTTACTGATAAAAAATGGTGCTCTAACAACAGACTAGTTTTGTTTTCCTACTACTTTGATGCAGTCCAAGGTACAGTTATTTTGGAAGATGAGTGATTAGCCTTTAATTTATATCAGCAAAAATTGTATTAGTTCAATCTGAGTATCAAGGCTTTCCTCTGAAATGAAATACAAACACCTTTCACCAAAACAACAAGAAAAAACCCTCTGCAACTGCTTTGGTGCAAATGTGTCTGGGCACAAGTGCTGGGAGAATGTGCTGAACCAGAAAAACTCAGCAGCCCCCAGAGAAAACATGGAAATACAGAAGTAGGGGAGCATCAAAACAGATGAATGATTCTCCTCACCATCGAGAGCAGAGCTGTCAAGTTAATGCAGCTTCTGCACAGTCCAGAGCAATTTCTAAAGGTTATCACTGCTGTCTCCTCTGTGAGCTTCCTCCCTCCCCAGCAGCCCTCCTCAGGGCATGGTGTTCACAGAGCCGTGGGACAAGGAGCAAACCCATCCTGATGGCCACAAATACTGGTGGGTGATTTTGGAAGGGGAAATAAATCAGAATCACCAGAGTCAGGAGGAACTGATCCAGTCAGGATTCAGCTGTGGTGGCTGGACCGTGGAACCAAATCCATGGTAAGTTTTGAGGAAAGCAGAGCCTGTTCTCTCTCACTGACAGCCAGAGCAGCTGATTCTGTAACTTTGGCAACGGCGTTGGGGAGTAACGCGGCCCCGGGGCAGCCTGAGCGTTAATGAGGGATGGTGGCACTGCTCCTGGGAGAGGAGACACATGGGGGAAAAATGTTTTTCTCCCTGCAGCTGGATTTTCCTTCTCCTGCTCCTTCCTTATTAGGTTTACTCATTTCTACCCACTCCAGACAGCAGCTGAGACAAGAGCTGGTATTGCAGAATTGCAACACTGGTACATAGGGATGACAGGAGCCTAATGGGTCACTCTAGAGGTTCTACACTCACAGACACAAAGCAAAGGCACACATCTGCCCAAGAGTCTTCTACCTATGGCTGCTTTCTCCTGGAAAAGAAGCCACAGCTGCAAAATTGAGTGGTAAAGATCAGCAGAGTTTGATTGCATACCCATTTAAAGAAGAGAGGTCAAAGGATTCCTCTGCAAGTACCTCTCATTTGATTTCTGTCCCAATTTGTTTCAATATTGTCATTTCCTTCTGACATAAATGCTTCATAAAAGATTAAACAACCTATATAAGGGCCAAATGAAGGGCAGCCTGCACACAGAAGCCTGGAGTACTCATATAAATTAACTACAGAATATTCCCTACAAGACATTTCTACCTACAAATCCTGCTGCACGTAAGTCCTCAAACCATCACAACAACCTTACCATGGAAGCACCTACTTACCTTTCTCCCCTTGTTAGTACCTATCTGCCTATTCTATTTATCATCACAGGGGCCTGTGACAGATAAAGAAAACTATTCCTATCTCTAAGAGCCAAAAGAGACAGACTAAATCTCAGATGCTTAAGTAGTCACACAACCAGGTTTCTTTGCAAATCAAAAAGGAGGAAAGGTTCAGAGGTACACAAGTAGGTGGGCGGTAGCCTCATGTCTGGAAGTACAACTCCAAACCCAACATAACATTGGCACTCACAATGACAAGGGCAGAACCAGGCACAGCATCCAGGGAAACACAGCAAATGCATCTGTAGGCTTTCATCATGGGGATGCTGAAGGCTTCTCCATTGTCCCTCATTTTTCCTTTTTCTGTTGCTTTGTTATTTGTGAGCATTTTTTCAGTTCCACCCAGCTATCCATCCCCACCCAAACTTTTGTAGAGTTGAGTAAAAACAATGCTTTCATTAAACTTCTTTTCTTTTCATGCACTTCACTGTTGCAAGTGTGCAGCATGCCCCTTTCTCTTTTTTCCTCTCATACACCAAACAGAAGACTGTTGAGAGTGTGACAAATATTACTCTCCAGTCCCTTTGTTCTTTGTGGATTTTTTTTATCACTTATTTCATTTTGCTGCAACAGCACCTTTGTACCTTGGACAAATTCAATAACCGTGACTCAGCCTAAACCCATACTGAGCTGTCTTCTGTTTCATCTTGCCTATTAAAATCAGCACAGAGTGTTTGATGAGAGAGAGGCCTGATTCCAGCTGCAGGAACTCCTCGCGAGCGGAGGGATGCGTGAGCGCCATGAAAGAGCCGCGCAGGGCGGCGCGCGTCACTCCGAGCACCTCTCAACACGAGCCCTTTCTTAGTCACTCTTTCCACCTCTGGTCTCTGAGAAGCCTCTTTCAGTCATTATGCACCCCCTTTTAAGTTATCTTTCATCAGCTGGGAAGGATGACTCCTCCTGCCGGGTGCTTTCGCTGCCCGCTGTCCCCCAGCGCCGCTCGCGTCACTTGCCAAGGTGGCAGGAGTGATATTTCACCAGGGCACAGGTCCTGTTCATGCATTAAATGTCAGCAGTGGGGTGGCAACAAGAGAGGGGAAAGGGCAGCACGGTTTTTATTACCCAAAGTCATCATCCTTTCAACAGCAGTCAGAAAAGCACCCAAGGGCTCTCATTTTCATGGAGGTGATTATTTCTCCTGGATTCAGTCCTAAACTCTTTTTTTATTTGTTTTTCCATTACTTTCCTTTCCTTTTCTTTCTGTAAGTTGAGGGGTTTTTATTTGGTTGGTTGGTTTGTATTTTTGAGGGGAATTTGGGGGCTTTTTATTGGGTTGAGGGTTTATTTTGGTTTTGTTGGGTTTGGTTTAGGGTTTTTTTTATATTGAGTTGGGTTGGGTTGGTTTTGGGAGACAGGGGTTAAATACTCCAACCAAAACCTTGCAGGTGCTGGAGAAGAGCCCACCCCAGACCTGCACAGGCTCTTGCAAAGAGGGTAGTATCATTAATGCCACATACTCACATTCTCAGCAAACATCACTGGCTGTTTCCCAAAACAATTCTTCATAGAAACCCCTGTATTCAGTTTAGCATGTTTAACTCCACAGATACTGGCTGGTCTCACAGCACTTTTACAAGTCTTCAAAGCCTCAATCAGAATCAAGCAAATGTTATTTCATTATACCCTTATCAATATTTCTGCTTACGAAGAAGAGATTTTCATTACCACCAAGAAGTATCAGATGAGTTTCAGCAGGATTTGGGCACTACCTCCTAATACTACTTTCAATAGCTGTGTAAATAGCACACTCAGCTTATAACCACAACTGATCATCAGCAAAAAGTGCCAAACCCCTCATATCACAGGCAGCCAAACACAAAAAGTTGTATTATCTTTAATTTTCATCAGCCCATGGGGGCATAGAGACTTTGTGCTATTCAGTTACACAGAGTTTGGTTCAAGAGCTGCCAATAACCAGGTCAAGATGGTGTCAAGATGTTTTAGAAAGAGAATTTTTGGTGCTATACATACACAATATCAATTATTTCTGTTGTAATAACATAGTAGCTTTGTGATTTTACAATGCTCATTATAAAAACAAAGTAATGGTTACAGACAAAAGTTAAAGAGGCTTTTGCAGGCACAGCATTAATGGGAAGATAAAGAAAGGATAAAAATTGGACTAAAATATCAACATATTCAAAATTCTCCCAGTCGGTGAAATCTGTCAGCAAAACAAAGCCAAAAAAACCCACAAAACACCTCTACAAGCTAGAGTATTCTTTTAGGTAAACCTCATATATATTCAGATATAATAAGCATCTCTCTTGAATTATAAATACTGCCTAGAAATCCAGGAGAGGATATGTCCTTTAGAGGCCTAGAAAGTTTCAGTTATAGTACCCTAACAATTACAGCAAACATTCCACAGGAGAGTCACCAAACACTGCTTGATCCTCTGATTATTATTCTTTCTAAATGTTAATGCATAAGATTTTACAGCAGACTATGGGTAAAGCTGCAGCTGGAGGATTTCTGGAGTTCTGCAAAGACTGAGTCAAGAGGCATCAGAAAACTTATAATTTACTCATCTGATTTCTAAGACTGTGTCTAAGAACTGCTGCAGAGTGTAAAGAGAGAGAGAAAAATAAATAAATAAAAACAAGACAAACAAACAACAGGATACAAAATGCAACAAGCCAAGGGGCCGTGTTGGTAGGAAGGGGAAGGTCAAGGAAAGTCAGTCTGCTACTCAGCTGGAAAGGATGGCTCCATAAATGATGCTGAGCAGACCAAAGCATTGACTCTCTCTTCTGCCTCAGTCCTCACTAAAAAGGTTAATTGTATTCAGATGAATAACAAAATTGATGCTGGCTTGGAGAGATTAGTGTAACAACTATGGCAAAAATTAAAAGAGTTTGAAACATACTTGGCTAAGTTGGAAGTTTTTATGTCTTTTTTCAAGGGAAAAAAATCAAAGGGGTACTGAGGGAACTAGTACAGTTTTTGGAGCAGAAGCTGAGAGAGGTGAGAATGCAGAGTGCTATAAAATAAGCAAGAGAGGGCCTAGGGATTTATACATCTTTCAGTATGCAGGGAAATACTGAAATATAAAGCCTGTAGGAAACCAGAAGGTGACGTGAAGATGAGTAATAGCCAACGTGGATTTGCGAAGAACAAATACGTGAAGCAAAGGTAATTTCATTTTCTCTGCCATTTCTTTATGTTGTTCTACTTGACAGTTCATAAGCAGCCCTGGGAAGCATAGCCTAGATATATTTCCTGTAGCCTGGTCAAGAAAACTTACTGTGCACACTATTCCACTGAACCAGAGGGTGCCTGAGAAGCATTTTAGCATTGCTGCCATTCAAGGCTTCTGCTGCATAAGAATGCCCTGGAGTAAAACACACTTCCCAACAAAGACTCCTTGTCAGCACTCAAGAACTCAGGAACACTTCATTAACTGGGAAATATGCTTTCACATTAACTGGCTGCTTGGTTTTAATTGTTTGTCTTCTCTCAAGACCTGTATTTCTTACTTCACATGTGAGTTTATTGGACATGGGGGGAGAGCTTACAGGGAGATCTCTCCATAGAGAAGGTTCCAGTTCATGCAGGGAGATAATGCTCAGCACCTCTACAAAACATGTCATCTTCCACAGCAATGTTTTCAAAGGTTGATGCCACGTGTGTTGTCACCTATTCAGATGCAGGTTTCCCACCTGCAGCTGTTAGGCAGTGCAGAGCTGGCAGTGACAGTCACTACCTCAGAAGTTTGTCATGCAGCCACTCCACCAAAATGAATTCACCTGAGACCATCCTGCCACAATCTCAGGGATTGTTGAGTACCCTCAGTCCCTAAAATACTCAGCATCAGCTTAGGACACCTGGCAGCCCCAGAGCTCAGGGGGTGACTCAGTGACTGATTTTCCAGTTCAGCAGCTGCACTGATGCTTGGTGCAGAGCTGGTGAGTCTCTGCCAAGTGCATCCTCCTGTTTGAAATGGGGTCTGTAAAGGCACACCATGCCCTGATGTGATGGCCTGCTCTATCAAATGAGTTCTCTTGAAGACAAATGCTCACAGCCAAGTTGTCATGTGGACTTGCCCCTCTGGAGAGCACAGACCTGCTCCCAGCATGGACAGTACCTTCTTCCATAAACATTCCAGAAGTGAGGAGGCAGTGCTGCAAAATCCTCAGATCCCACTCTTGGGGATCCCTGCAGGCTGCCCTCAGACTTCTTCTGCAAAGAAGCCCTGCATAAGCCCTTTGGAATGTTGAGCTCCATTTATTTTTGTGTTTAGGATTACCAAAGCTTTGCAGGGTCTCTATACAATCTCTAATACAGTCTGTATTTGTGACTTCTAGCCCTAAGCATATTTTTCCAGATTGATGCAATTACTCTTCTTGAACTTTTGAAGACCAGTTTTATCTGTCCTCAATGTCTCAGACTCCTTTTTCACAAGTTTTCAAATAAAATGACTCAGAAGCATGGAATGAACAGAACTTCCAGGTTTCAATATAACACCTTTCAAAATATGAACAGGTCTCCAAAACATTTCTGGGGACAGAGAAACAAGTAATGACTGTGAGGTAAATGAAGCTTTATGGTTGGTAGAATAAAATGGTTACCAAGAAGAAGTTTGAAAGCACAAAGTATTTTCAATACATATTGAAATCAATTCAAACCTGTTTCTGAATACTGATCTCTCTCATTTGTGGTAAGACATGCAGAAACCACTTCAATTTTATTACACAGCAAGGATTTTCACATAATTAGATGAGGGTTTTTTTCCTGTATTCATACTTCCTACTAATTGCTAGTGCTGGATATTCCTAAATGAATAGCATCAATTTTCTTTATATTTATCAGGACATGATCATATGTTTTATGCTGAGAACATTCCTTCTGCAGAATAAATGAAGTCCCAGGCACAGGTTAATGGAAACTTTGTCACTAACTTCAAAGGAACCAGAATTTTACCCACAGATCTAATGCAAAATCCTCAGAGGTTAATGAGAGTCTTTCCACTGACATCAGTGTGGTTTGAACAAGGGTAAGAGAGTTGCTCTAATTCACTGTTTAGGCCCTGATGAAAACACTTCAGCATTTCTCTAAGTGTTCGCTTCAATGCTTTCCTAATTTGGCCCGTGTTTATCAGTGATAGGAAAGGGAACCAGATATTTTCTCTCAAACATCTTTGCTTTCTGGGCTGAATATGAGAGTAGATTCCAGTCACATTACATTTTTGTAAGGTTAGTTAGAAAGACATCTGGGAACTTTCATTCACAAGTGCTTTAATCTAGTCAAAAAAAGCTCTCAACTTAGTGATCTAGTTTCTAATATGATATTTCCTGAAATGCATCATTATATATGCTAAAATAATAACTTATCCCTTGATTATTTCTTTCAGAAGGAATTTTTGCAGAAGTGTCAAGGCCGTGTAATAATTAGCATTAATTACCCTAAGGCATTTCAGACCAACACTTGTTAAGCAGATCTATTAAAACCAATGATGAGTTTTGAGTAAAACCTATGAGATTTACACATGACCAATTAAGTACAAAAGTTTTAAATTTCTCTTTCTCCCCTCCCACCCAGCCTCCAATGAATATGTTTTCAAAATTCAAGTTGGACAGCACTGACTAGAAAACAGTATCATCCTTAGTGTCTAGCATGCAACAGATAGATCTGAACCACAAAATATTTTCTTATGAAAATTACATTTGGAATCTCATTGTAGAGAAATTGCCTTACTTATTTGTAGGACAGTAGCAACCAAAAGTTCTATCCTTGTCCTTATCATACACATACTATATAAATACATGTATAAAAGAAAAGAGGACATTCTCTGGTTTTCACAAAGGTGCATCAAGGCAGAGAGAGATCAAATGAGCCTCTGTAGCTTGCACACTGGCTGAAGGAGGATGCAAATCTTCAAAACCAGTCCTAAATCCTCTTAACCACAGCACTGTCCATCTTCAACCATTTTGCTCCCAAAAGCTTGCAAGAATAAGCCTGGACAGTCACTTTATAAAACACAAATATTTTAAATAATGCTGAGGGAGCAGAGCAAGTCATGAAACCTGCAGAGCAGGGTGCCACTCACTCTCTGGAGCAGCAGCAGCTCTTAAGGCAGGCTGAACCTTTTCCTACAATTTGTATTTATTCATAAGTCTCCTGTATTCCAGCTGTTCTTTGCAACCACATGGCTCATCAGATCACTGAAGGGTGGTCAAACAACACAGAATGTGGGGGCTTTGCAAAGGCACAGGCTGGTTATGCTTTCCCAAACTGAGGCAGTAAGTGCACTGGGAGGAACTCAGCACTGCCTGGAGTGCAGTTTCTGTGAAGTGTCCCTGCAGCTGGGTGATGTTGTTCTGTCCCCATGCAAGGCCACAACTCCCTGCTCCAGCAGAGATCAGCAGTGACAGTGCCTGTCCAAGGCAGCAAGGCCCTTCCTGCCCTGCCCTTCAGCCTCTCCCACATCACCTCCCAGCAGCTGCCAAATCCTGAGGCAGTGTTCTTGTGCCAATGATGCAGCAGAGTTATTGCAATTGTCCTTCTAATTTCCAGCAGCAAAAGGACTTCAATGGCTGCAGTGACAATGTCTATCTAGAGCATTTCTGAGCCATATGAGCTACTGGAGGTAAGACTACAGCAAACAAGTGGCTGTAAGGACAAAAATAATGCAAAATTTTAGTGTAAGCGCCATCCTTGCCATCTCTCTGGTTCTGCCACCCAGTGTGAGTGGCAGGTGTTGGGGACATGTCACTGCAAGAGAAGATAAGAGAGTTCCATCCCAGGCAACAGCAACATGTACTGAAAACCCAACACTGATTTTCAAGAGGACTTGTGATGTCCAGCCTCCATCTCACAGGGTCATGCCTGACCATGTGCTCTGAGACATCAACTTTTGATAGGAGTTTTTAGATGTGTCTGAGCCACAGAGGCAGAAATGCAGGTCACAGTCAGCAACTGCACAACCCAGTGGAGCCAGAGAGATCTCTACTGCCCTGGCCTCTACATCCTTGGGTTACATCGCATTAGTCACGCTCCCGAGTAGAAGTTGTTTTGTTTTAATTTAGAAAAACTATCACACTTATTCCGTTGAGCAGGAGGGGGAAGAATTTCTGCCCTGCTCCAACCTTATATAGTGATAGGCAAAAAAACATCACCATATGTCTGGGGGAGGCAGTTGGTAGCACGTGGGCTGGGCTGAGTGAGTATTTGACTGGATTTGCAAAGTCCTCGGGACATTAGACTCCTTGGGCCCCATCCAGTAAGAAATAATTCGACAAGAATCCAAGTGGAACTCAAACTTTTTTTTCTTTTTGAGCTTTGGTGATACAGAAGTGATGTTTGCCAATTTTTGCTCATTTTTCTAGATCCAGGTCTTTCCAGAGATCAGTGCAATACTCCAAAGAACTTGAAGACAAACAGTTCAAAATGCTAGAACGCAACAACCCAGTTTCTACGTATAAAGCCAATTTTGATAAATGTAACAACGTTTGGAACAGAGAGATGATCACAGAATTATTTTCCAGAAGGAGGAGAAAATGTGAATTTTGGAGGAGTAGTATTTATCTCTGTGCAACCAAAAATAGTGAGTTTTTTTGACTTACTGGCCTCCAGGTAGACAGCAGACACCTTTGAGTTGCTGTGCCTCAGTCCTGGCTAAATGAACCCCAGAGCAAGGCAGGCCAGGGCTCTCTGAGTGCCACTGAGGGTGCCACTGCACCTCTGTGGGTGGCACCTGGAGAGCCACGTGCACCCCGTGAGGTGCTGCTGCATCCACCACTGCTGGTGGCTCCCCAGCAAATGGAGCTGGGAATCCCAGATGTGGAAAATCAGACACGGAGCACTCACACTTTGGCAGAGGAGCTGCAAAGGTTGCCAACAAACACATTTCCATTTTGAACCGCTGGGATTTTGTGATTTGCAAGCACAGATTCTGCATGCGGGGAAAGCATTATTCTCCTGTTCAAAGTTATTTTTCAATAATTAATGAATAAAGCTAAGTTCTCTCTGTATAATGAAATGGAAGTGTCATTTAAGCAGATGGCTAATTGTTTTATGGTGTCACCCGCCAGCTCTTCTTGGTGCCCACTGCATCCTGATTTCAGGTTTATTTTCTGGTCACTCCATTTATTTATTTTGCTGATATATAGCTCTGCAAAGATTTACATAATAGCATGAATGTTTGCTGGTAACATAAGCCCTGTATTTCACTGCAATACCTCAAGCAATTTGCTGACAGTATTTTTCTGCAAAATTAGATATGGAATTTGGAGCAAAAAGCTGCTGCCTTGACAGACACAAATTCCCTTGTTACTGAACAAAGGGTTCCCTTTTTTTTTCATTGCAATAATGAATCAAGAAGCTTTAAGGGAGGGAAATAACACTGGAAGATTAATGATGATGAACCGATTTGGAAAAACTCCAGCAGACTTGAAACTTCCTTCTCCCCCTGCCCCTCCAACCTCTTCCAGTATTATTAATGCAAAACAAAATGGAAAAAACATCTACAGAAAGAGGCTGAGAACTCCCCCAGGAAGATCTGAAACAATGAGACAGAAACAGAGGATGTGAGGACGCACAGCTCTGAGTGGGAGGAAAATACCCAGGTGGATTTCAAGGCTGGGAATGATCTTCAGACAGCCAGAGAGAACGTTTCAAGCAGCTGAGGCAGAGACCTCGGCTGGAAGAGCTCAGCATGACACAAAGTGCCTTTGCTTCCTTTACAAGACCCAGAGAATCCATGCAAAGGTGATGAAGCAAGACAGAGACATGAGAGCCCAGCCCAGCTCCCTGGAGTATCAGAGCTGCTGCTTACAAAAAGAAAAATGGGAGTCTCAAAAAAAACCCCAAAACAATCCTAACCTGGTCGACATTTTCCTTTTGAAGCTGAAATATTCCAGCACAGTTTTCAATTTAAATTCACTTTAGACACACAAAGGTGTTTTGTTTTGGTTTTTTTTTCATTAGCCACAAAGTTACCTGTGTGCACTTAATATTTGCTTTTATAGAAATACATACATGATAAACGTGGAAATTCCATTTCTGTAAGAGGGATGCTGTTGCACCAAAATCTGAAAAGGAGGGATGGCAGAGGAGAGCCAGGGCTCTGAAGATGAATGACAGATTTGTGCCTTTCCCCTGTGCACATCCAACAGGAAAAGAGTTACATCAACAGTATCACTACAAGAGAAACCATAGCACTACTTTTTATCTTCTATTTCCATAGCACTACTTTTTATCTTCTATTTTTCCACCACAGCACTTTCCTGTGCAATTTTATTTTTGCACTTTTTCCCCTTCATCTGTCCTAAATCCTCATGATCCCTGTGTGTCTCTCTCTCAGCAAAGCCATCTCCCCCTGACAGACCCTCTGACTGCCTCATGCAGTTTCCCTGTGAATCCTTACTGATGACCTGTGGAAAATAATTTGGGGCCCATTTTCCTCCTCAGAGAGGTGTTTTAACAGAAATCAGAGCTGTCTTGTATCTCCTGGATAGAATGTAGGCTGAACTCCTCAAGCCAGTATTTAATGCTATTTCAAAGCAAGTACATTCTGTTTGGATAGTTTTCTCCTCTCAGTAAAATCCACCAAAACAGTTAAACTCATTAAGAAATCCCCACAGCTTGGGCTTTTCCAGTGCTTTTCCAGTCAGCTCTGCTGCCAGGACTGCATTTACCTCAATCACATACTCCTAATAATAAATCAATTGAGCCCCTGGAATAGACACATTTCCTATTCCACATGAAATCTCAGATCGGACATTTTAAACACACCCTGTTCTCATCTGCCCTCCAAAACTCTTCACCCCATTCCTGGAAAATTCTCAGATGAAGTTTCTCGGGTAAGGGGGAAAGGGAAATCACAAGTTCAGACAGTTTTGGATACAGCTCCCTGCTTTGGATACAGACACAAATTCAATCAAGGTGCTTGTCCATCAATGCCCAGTCCCATTCATACCTTCACACATGTCTCACCAGAACAAAAGCTGCAATAATTCCTTTATAAATAAATTCCTTTCATTTAGCAATACTCCTGGCACAGCTCATACATTTTCATGAACTTTCCAAAACATGGATGATACTCAGGAAAGTAATAACTGCACCTGAGGGTGCTTTGGGATGCCTTCAAGGGAAATAGGAGACAGAGGAGAGAGAGAAAACCATTCCAAGATGTCTGCACACGCTGTCAGCACAGTATAATTCTTCCCATGCCAAAACAGTTGCTTTTCCAGATGCTTTTTCTGTGCATGGGGGTATCTGAAGGAATTAGTGATATTGGAGGGGGCTACAGCATCATCTGAGTACACTCATGTTATTTTTAGTTTCACCCTGGTCATTTGTTTCTGCTGTGATTTCAGTAAATGTACTTGTCTTGTGAGGAGATATCAAAAATATCTAAAGCACATGATAATGGAACAGTTTCAATTACCAGAGATTTTCTCCTGAACATTTGTTGTAAATTGCAAGTACTTATTGCACTGGCTGTAAAATGCTTTAGCTAAAAAGAGCAAATACACAAAATTCTATATGAAATTTTCATTGCAGAATCACCTGCTATGCTATTACTGCCAAAATGTTCAGCATAATTCCAATAAGATCCTTCCACCCACAGAGGCAATACTCTAATACTCTTATTTACCTACTTATTGCTATTGCTTACGGTCATGGATATTTAAACAAGATTATATAGTTACAGGAGTATATTCCCTTTTATTAATTGTGACCAGATTGGTATCACAAGTACCAAGATATGTAGCCAACCAGCCAAAATCTAATTAAACACTTGCTGCCTAATCATGTAACTGCTGTGGAATGAGACATCAAATACTAAAGAAAAATTTTATGACGACCACACAGTTGAAAGCAAAAGCTGCATGAAGATGGAGAACATAGGATAAACAAAAAAAAAAAATAATACTAAAAGATTGTACAAGTCTAGTATGTTGATGTGTGTAGAAATCAGAAAAAAAAAAAAAAAACCCACAAAAAAAACCCAAGCCAATTGCTGGTAGAAAATAGTGAGAAAACCAAGAAAGTGGGATAAAGGAGGACCTGTCCCAAATATGCAGGAATTCTGAAAGGGCATTAGAAAGGAGAAGGAAATTTTCTGTGCTCTTTTTTCTTTGCCATCCCTCATTCAGAACCTTCCTGCTTTCTGCACTCTTCAGGGGATGAGGGAAAGGAAAACAAAGCATGCAGGAAAGCTGGTATCACAAGATACACCAGCTCATCTGGTTTGGTTATCAGACAAGTCTCAAAACAGTAGCAGAGAAGTATTAAGGTAGGTAAAGGCTTGGCATAAACCACAGATAATTAGAAACATGGCAGGGAGAGGCAGTCATACATAATTAAAATGAAATTCATAGTGCCAGAGTGCACTGAGCCAGGAGTCCTCATCCTCAACTTCCACCAAGCAAAGCAGGAGGGCACCATCCCACTACAGTCACTTTCTCTGCAGGAAAGAACTGCAAAAAGCCAAACTCAGTCACACTTGCCAGAGACTGTAAAACAAGTGACTAAAAGTCCTCTGGCATGCAGGTTGATAGGTGAAAAAAGCAAAAAGCAAACTAACAACAAAACCTGCCATCAATGATGAAGTTTACCTCAGGAATAACACGTTCTGTGCAAGGTTATCAGGCTAGGAATGGCTCTCTGGGTGGTGTTACCCACTCAAATTAGCAACAAAAGAAGGTGGAAGAGCGTGTGTAAAACAGGCAAACACGTTGGAGAGGTGTCAAGGTAGCAAGAGATTTTTAATTGTGACAATTTAGAGCAAAGATAAAAAATGAATGTAAATTGCACTCTGAATTACAACTCTCAGCAGATGAATTGTTGCTCATCCTTCACAACTTTTCCCCAGACAATCTAGAAAGTTGAGCTTCAGCTCTTAGATTCTGTTGTTGGCCCAAATCCTAATGACTTTGTAGGATTAAGAAAGCACTTCCAAATTCCCTATTGAATAATCACATTTAAAAAGAAAAAACATCTCAGAAACAATTTAGTGCATATTTTGGGTTGGAAAGAGAAAATAAACTGAAGAAAATGATGTCTTACAGGAGGTCAAGAAGCGTAGAGTTGCACAAGAGAACTGCACAAAGTCAGTCAGTCTGAATCAGGTCTTGTAAGAGGCTTTAAAACACGTAACTAAACATCTGACATGCAGGTTGAGAGGTTAAAATAAAATTAAAAAAAAATAAAAAAAAAAAAACAGGGGCATTAGGCAGCAAAGACAGAGATGGGAGAAAATCCACTGCCAGCCATTCTGTCCCTCTTCCTGCCTGGCCCAGCAGCCAAGGAGGCACGTGGGTCACTGCCCAGCCCGAGTGACCCCAGCACTGGGCTCAGAAGGGGCCCTGTTCCCACTGACCTGTCCCAGTGGGTTGGAGTAAGTTCCACTGCAAGTTCTCTGGAAAGTGAAAAACACTTTACATTCAAAGGCAACTTAGATAAACACAGAATGAAGAGTAGGGTTGGTTGCAAGAGCTTCTCTCCACCCCATTTATCTGGGAGTCCTCTCCACCCTTCAGCTCCCAATCTGACATGGGATTTCCCCACAGTTAAAGGCAAGAAACTGAACCTCTGGACAACCAAACTTTTATCTATGCACAAAATTAGGGGTGTGCTTTATTTATCTATTTATTTATTTAATGCAGGCATCAGTCTACCAAGTGTCAGGAGACAAATTGAAGAGGACAGACCCTCCTCCAGACAGCAATTAAAAGCTTTTCATACCTGTACAGGTGGGAGATGTGCTGGTCCTGACCATTCACATCTCAGTGCAGTTCACAGGCACCTCACAAGTCACACAACGCCAGAGTCAAAGTGTCTTGAGTTGCTTACATGAGAAATAGCTTCTGAACTACCCCTGGTTAAAGGCAGGCCACGAGCAATTTTGAATTCTCTGTTATGTACCACCTTTAATTCCAGTCCTTTAGCAAGTTTTCTTTAGTCACATCCACTATAAAATGCATGGCATGTTCCTGAGAGTCTTTCAGCTCAGCTGTGCCAGCTCCTACTGCATCAAAAATAGAACCTGAAGTAACAGAAACTAAAGAGATATAAACCTCCTTTATTGTGTCTACTTGACTATATTAGCAGATGGCCATGCCTGAGACTATAAAATGCATAACAAATATTATCTTTACAAGGAGGAGGAGTGCATTTCAAGATGCATTGAAACAAACAGCTCTGGTTACCACCAGCACCGATGCCTTTGGTGGGCATCCTCTCAGAGATCTTGGAGGTGGCCA
Organism: Chloebia gouldiae; assembly: GCA_003676055.1. Lineage (NCBI taxonomy): Eukaryota > Metazoa > Chordata > Aves > Passeriformes > Passeridae > Chloebia > Chloebia gouldiae. The sequence continues at coordinate 3,779,687 of QUSF01000022.1, forward strand.
AGTCCCTGAGCTCCCCTCCTGCCTCCGTGGGAGCTCTGTCCTGGAGCATCCCTCACCTGGGGACACGGGCAGAGCTGTCCCCTGTGAGAAAGCACTCAAGGCAGAGGCACCAGGCTCTGAGGAGGCTGCACATCCCACCTTGCCTGGCCACACCCTCACAGGGACTGACCCTGCCATGGTGGGGCCACCAGAGGGAGGGAGGGGACATCCCTGGGACATGAGCTGAGTGTTTGCTTTCAACTGTTCTGCTTATCACCAGCTCTTGCTTCCACTGTGCAGCACAGGACCTGGAGGAAGAAGGGGCAGTTGCTTGTGCAGGGAAGCTTGTTCCAAACCCCACACAAAATAAATGTTTATAAAAATAGCACAGACTTCACAGCAGGCAGAGGCAGGATCCTCCTGGGACAGGATTTGGCTTTAATGCCCACAGCATCACCTCTCTGGGCAATACTGGTGGCAGGAGCAAGGCTGAAGGCATTATAATAAATGAGATGCTCTGTTAGCAAAGGCCAGGGCAGGGCTGGGCACCCCTGGCAGCTGCAGAGGGGACAGGGAGAGAGGAAGGACAGCACAGCTTGGAAATAACCCACCTTCCTTAAAAATGGCTTAGTGTGAGCAAAGGGTAAACTGGGCTCCTTTTCCCCACCTATGTCAGCTACACCACTGAAACCCCCCTGTTTAATCCACAGTAGCTACACCATAATTTTGGCTATCAAATCAATGAATTTAGAGATACCATTACGACATGGAGTAGCTGCAATGTGAGCTTAACTCAAGAATTTGTCTATAAATATCATGTCCCTTCCTTTGCATCTTCCACAGTCCATCTCATTTCCATTAGCTGGAGAGAGAGCATGCAAAGGGACAATGAGGAGTGAGGCAGTAAAGAAAACTTCAAAGGAAAAAAAAGAAAGCCCAATCTGCAAGTCCTTTGAGGGATTTCAGGGTTTTGCTGAACTATTCTGGGAGTTAGAATCACAGAATATCTCAAGTTTGAAGGGGCTGTAAAGATCATCTGCTGCTCACAGGATGATCTGTAATAAACCACATGACTAAGAGCATCATCCAGATGCTCCTTGAATTTGGACAGGCTCCAGCAGTTGTCCAGAGGCTTTGATTTTTAAAATTCTTTCTTTACCTATTTAAATCAAAACATGACAAGAAGCATTTTTTCAGGGAGTTGGGGGTGGGGGGCTGGAAAATAAATAAATAAAAAAAACCTTTCTAGAAACTCAGCAAACCCATTTCTGAGGAGAAACTACAAAAATGATATATATGGTCCTGCAGACACCAAGAGAGCCAAGGCCAGACCTCCTCAATCCCTCAAAGCAGACAATCCACCAGTAAGCTTTTCTCCACAAGGTCCTTCAGCAACAGGTTCCTTTTACTATCAAACCCATAAATACCAGCTCTGATGGGTTATTTCAAACAGATATTAATGGCCACATTCCTCTGTGTTTATTGGCAAGAGCTCAGCTCCCTCATCCAGCTGAGGAAGCCCTCAGGGCTGTTATACTTCGAGCTGACCTTTGAGTGCCATGAGAAATGTATCCATCCTTCTTTTCAGGGGTGTTTTTTTATCCATAGAGGGAAGAAAATCCATTCTGAAGCAATAAGCTGTTTTCACAAGCTGAATGCATCTTGATGAATGGAATTTTCATTACAAATGTGTCTGACCTTTTGTAAATAGACCTACTCCTTCAAAAGCCTGCTCTGATATCTATTAAAGACAAGGGAAGGACTTGCAGAGATTTCAGCTGTAGGTTCATGAGACAACAAAAACTCAGACAGCATTGGCTCTTCAGCTTGATTTTTAAGACATTTTCATTAACTTTTTATATATTCTTAAACTTTAATATTATGTAATCAGTAGGTAGTAATTCACTGTCTTAAAAAAATAAAATGCTAATAAAACCTATGGTAGGAATATAATTTTCCAGATTAATTTTGTCCTCGCTTTTTTTTCACAAGACTTTATTAAACTGTATTCCACTATTTTTGCTAGCTATTTTCATGGTAAGAGGGGCCAAAGAGAGCAGAGATACAAATCAATTCCTGCAACTCTTGCCATGCTGCAGAGGCAAAATTTCTGCAGAAATAAGTTTCTTTTTCTTCTGAGATGCTTGCTTGCAAAATGGATTTATGCATGCAAATGCACTGGGCAGCTGTCAGTCAGCAGGAATGAAATGAGAGCTTTTGCAAAGACACTTGGAATTGCAATTGTCAGATTTGGCAAGTGAGGAAAGCTGGGCACATCAGAGCTCCAATTATATGTGATAGCAAGGTAAGTTGTCATTGTCTCTTACACAGCTTTATGCACAAGTTCTGTCCCCTTAGCTGAAATTTAACTCATGCACTGAAGAAATGCTGAACCCCTAATGCTTAGGCTCAATAACCAGATATTCTCAATTGATGTGCCAATTTTCTAGACAAGTTCTTTGTCACTACTGAAGTATCATTAACACATTTTGCTCCTTTCCAAAGCACAGATCTGGCAAATGAGTAATCCTAACACTTTATGGCATCTACAGATTTTGTTCAAAACATTGACAGCTTTCACATAGTCATCCCCACTGTAATGAAATGTATTGCTCTTTAAACAGCATTTCCTTACCATGAAGAAATATTCACAAAGATGTGCTACCTACATAAATATTTAACTTGGTATTTTATATCTGCAGCCCTGCATGAACCAACAGAAGAATGCTGGTCATAAATTACAACTGTAAGGAGCACTAAAGGTACCTGAAATCCTGGATCAAGTTGCTATTGCTGACAATCAGCCACTGCTTATTAAGGGCCAAGGTGCTGGCATCACTTTTCATTATAAATCCCAAAGCACCAGAAGCAAACAAGTAGCTAATATACATTTTATGTAGAAATAACAAACCACAGATGGCAGAAAGTTTCTGATGGGGTTTTTTTACCTCCATTAGACATGTCAACTTGCTACATTTTTTTTAAGTAGGACTGATAGCAGTTTTTAGAATTCTCCATTAGGAAATATTTGTTGCTTCCTGGGTGAGTCAGTAATTTCAAGTGGGATGCTGAAGTCTGAGCAACAGCCCTGCAGTAACAGATAGATTTGAACACTGGATGGGGGCAAGGCAGGGACTGGGACCACGCCTCACACCTGCATTTCCCTGCTTGATGATGCTTCACCCTTCTGCTGCTCTCTAGTGCTCCCAGAAAAGCCCTCTTGGAGTCTAACCAAAGTATATTGGGAGAGGGGTGGAAATCACAATGAGTTTTCAGGACAGGAAAACCCTTTTCTATTCAGCTCCATATTAAACTCTTAATTTTAAGCACTGCAACCAATAAAGCTGTACCACAGGTGGTAATAGTGATGCTATTTTAGACCAGATTATTCTGCCAACTATCCTGGAGCAGACTCAAGTTAATTTCACTGAACTCAGCTTGATTTGTTGAAGACCTGTGACAGTGCAGGGAGAGTTTCAGGGAGCACAGGCCAAGCACAGCAGACCCAAGGCTGAGATTCAGCAGGTGGGGGCCCTTGGAGCAGCATGTGCTCTCCCAGGCTTACCACACTCCTGGGATAACGGGGGTACAATATTTTAAAATAAATTAAAAAGCAGTAAACCAAAAAAGCCCACAATCTCCTTGCCACCTGTCAACACTGCCTCTTTAGCTCTTCACAACCACTTTGCCCACGCACTGGGGCCATGAACCACCTCACCAGATCTCCTCTCCCTCCAGTTTCAGAGGTCTCCAGATGGGACTTACTGGGAACAGGAGTGCAGGGGAGCTGGGTTTCAAAACCAGCTCATCTAAGGAGCAACAGCCTATTTATTATTGACCTGCTGATGACACCCAGGAGAAGCATTTCACCCTGGAGCCTGCAGGCTCTCCTGTGCCAGCTGAGCACCCCCTCTGCTGCCCAAGGGAGAGGGAAAACACCCCACACCTCTCGTGCCAGAGCTCGAGCTGCACTGCTACAAAACCCATTAGGAAACACTCCAAACCCTTAAGAGCTTATATTGGTCTTCAAGGATATCTTTTCCTTTGGAGTATTTTCTAACCTGCCTGTTCTGGGGAGGCACCCATGGAGAATGGCAGTAAGGGAGCACCAGGAGGAGAGGGCAGAGCAGGGGCACGCCTGTCCCAGGCTGCAAGAGAGGCCAACGACCCCACCAGGCTGGAGTCAGGCTGGATGTCACAGGCACAGCTTCCCCCAGAACCTGCTGTTCCCAGACCGTGGTGTGCAACAAGGTGAGAACCTCTCACAGCAAATCCCCTTCTCAATCACAAATCCCCAGGGAAGGCACCAGAGGCTCCCTGTGCTGGGGATATTATGCAGATATTCCTTTGTCAAATGGGGACTTGTGTTCCTGCAGACTGAAGTGTGGTGTATCATGGAAACAGCCTGGGTATTTTTAGATGTGAAAATGCATCAATACAGTAAACTGGGGCACAGACAAGAGAACTAAGGCAGTGTCCAGCAGCAATGCATTTTGAATGCACTAATTAAGAAATTGTATTAACTGAAGTGCCATTAGCTCTGCTCTAGCTGACACTGGTAGATGTATTCCTGGCAAGGCTCACCCTCTTTACAATGGCTTGGTGGTTTCACTGTGCATAAGGAAAGGCAGCCCAGCTCAGCTCAAATAAAAGGCAAAACTCTAAAACAATATTGCCTATAAAAGTTGATTTTGCTCCAGAGTAAAATCTAAGCAGCTTGTGTGTCAAACCAGACCAGGGTCACCCTCAAAATGGCAAAGCAAAGGACAGGCATCAGCCAGCAAAACATTTTTAAAGTGTACTTTTAAAGGGTAGAGAAGAAAAGCAATTAATGGTGATGTCCACTGCACTGATTTTAACTAAACTTACAACTGTATAGGACAGCACTTATTTGGATACAACGAAGTTCTGGTCAAGCACTGTTAAACACATTACAAATTTCATTAAGCACAATCCAGCAGAGGTTCCAAACTGCAATTCAGAGTTAGCAACGTGCTCCAGGATTAATTTGGCTCCAGACATGGGGGCTTCACTCAGCTCCTACAAAAATTGATGTGATGGGATTTTGAGCCCACTGGGACAAAAGGGACCAAGAAATGAACAAAACCTCAAGAAAGACAGGAAAATACTTGAAATTTCATTTTCTGAGACACTCACTTCTAACAGTTCTGGTGTCAGCTCTTAATGAATGGCTGAGCACAGTGGAGGTGCCAGTATCAATAAGTAGAGTTTTAACCTGTGTGCAAGATCCCAGAGGACTGAGGACTTTTTGTTTCAAAAGCTCTCCACAGCCCATATTTATCACCAATTTAGGGAAAACAGAACACTGATGGGATCAGCAGTTGCTGTAATGTCTTTCTTCTGGTGAAATTAAATGCCAGGCCACTGAACTCCATGAGGACACTGATTTAAATTTAATGTTACAAAGATTTTATCTTAGGGCTACTGAATAAGCACATTTGGCTGTGGATAACTAGACACACAGGAGAGTGAGTCCCTGTGTACAAATAATATCTACATAGCTCATTTTAATTATACCAAGTACCGTATGAAGAGACCATGAGGAAACAAGCACAATACTATGTTGTTAAAATATACAAAAGGGCAGAAAAATAGGGAGAAAAAAAAAACAGAAGAAAAGGAGCACTGAAACCTCTTGGGGAAAAGAACACTGTTTTTAGACCTCTCAAAATTAAAAGGTGTGGAAGAAAACAGAGACCTTTTCTCCTCTCAGTGTCACTTGCACTACAGTAGCTGTGAAATCTCATCTAGGATAAAACTGGTATTTCTACTAAAAATAAGAGAATATAGACTCTAACAACAATGAGGAACAAGGTGCCCTGTATCTTCTCTTCATGTTCCAAATGTTCAAACTTCCTCCCCAGCTCATTCTTGTTAAGCATAAGCCAAGCAATCTTATGATAAAGTATTTGTGTGACACTTAATTTTCTGACTGCTTTTTAAAAAATGAAACTTTCATAAATATTAGAATCCCTTTGATAGTATATCCCCTCTAAATTCCCCCAAGTATCTTCTAGTCTTGAAGCACCATTGGATCACTTGGGGACAGACCAAAATTACAGCAATTTCATTGAGTATGACACTGATTTCACAAAGGAATTGCAACAACTGGGATACTCCTAATCAAGGACAGGGAAATATAGATGAGGATATGCCTCCTCCTCATCCAGGTCTCTTTGGATGTGGAAAAAACTCCTCAATTTTTTTGTGGTGGTGGGAGTGGGACTTGAGGGAACTGCCATGGTACAGCCCTGGCTGCTGAGCTCCTGCCAGCCCAGGGCACCAGGAAAGTTCCTCTCAGTGCTGCTCAAATTAAGAGCTGTGTAATTTCCTCCACGAAATGACATTCAAGTCTGTTGCTTTTGACCCCATTTCAGACACACATAAAAGTGAAATGTGGAATTTCACTGAAATAAAACTTGAGGGGCTTGTCAGGCTTACCTAGGAGTTTTGTAGCCATCAAGGATGTCCTTGAAGCCCAGCAGCTCTTTTTTTTATTTATTTTCTGAAAGTTCAGGAATAAACACACCAGATGCTCCAGGCTGTCTCTTTCTTTGGGGAGCAGGGCTAACTGTAGCAGATGCTACAGAAGTAACCATCAACCACTTCAGTTCTGCAACATCTACTAGTATGGCCTAGAGGCAACAAAGACAACTACTCTCACATTCTTACAGGCCTTTTTTCTCTCATTTGGTTTATGTAGAGTATAATTTGAGATGTTGTTGTTTCTCTTTTTTCCAGGTGTAAATATTTGGTTCCATTTTCATTGCTCCTTGCCCCTTATCTTTAATATCATATAAATAGAAGCCTGCACAGTTTCTCCATCTACAAATACACAAAGATTAATTTGCATGCTGAAAGCTTAAATCAAATATTTTAAACTGGATATGGATAAAACAATAATCCACTTCTGGGCTGAAATCCAAAGAAATAAATAAAATAGTTTTCACATGAAAGCAATAACCAATAGCAATACCAATTACTCACTAGAATTCCTACTCTGCAGACATGACTGACAAATACTTTATAAAAGTAGTGAAAGTAACAATAAAAATCTCAAGTCATCAAACTGTCATTACTGCTCAGACTTTCCTCCTCATCTAGGCTGTGTTGGTGTCTCCTGGAGCTCTGAAGAATTTAGGGGTTAGAGTTCATGTAAATACCAAAACCAGCCTATGCGAAGGGAAAGGAATCAAAGCGTCTCCATTTAGATTCTAATTCACCTGTAAGACAGCAAAATGTCACGACTCATTCTTTATCTCAGCCAGCAACAGCATTTCTTTTAAAGTTGTATCTGTGCTGCAAACATTCAGCTTTCCATGGGGATGGACTGGGAGGTTTTAAGTGCTGCTCTAAGCAAGCAATTACCGAGCAAGAGTCACCGTGACTCACACACATCCCCACGGCTGAGTCACAGCTACTCCTCTGCTCTACTACTCCTTCCAAGAGCCGAGGGAGGCAATTCACTCTCGGGCAGTAATTACACCCGCCCGGAAAGCAGCGAGGCTCAGCACTGCCAATCTGTAGTATTCAAATGCTATGAGTCAGCCCCTTTCCCCTCCCCAAAGTCAGGTGGCTGGCTTAAAAAGTCACATCGTCTTAAAAATATTAAGTCTGTGGGAATTTTTTTTTTTTATTCACTTTCTGATTGTTATTTTGAGCTGGTTTAAACACATGCCTTTCCCTCCCACCTCCTCTCTTCCCTGCTCTCCGGCAAAATGAAAGGCGAGATTCTCACGTATTGACTCGATTTCGTGCTTCACAAAAGACACTTCATAATAAATCACACGGGTCCAGACCATGAGAGGGGACACCATGGGGAAGAAGAGTCACTTTCCATGGTCCTGGAACAGACACTGTTCAAGATAGGAAGCAAAAAAAAATTCAGTCCAAATTTGAAATTTTTTGTTCTTTGCCTCCTCAATGCTCTGCTGAGGCATATTTATCTCTGCAATATTTAGCTGCAATAGCAGGCACCATATCTATCTATATCAAGTTTCTGTGGAGGATGGGAGAATTTATTCCAAGCCCCCAGCAGCAGGAATACACAGTGAGCAGTGGCTGTCACCTGTGAAATCTCATTCAGATCCTTGAGCCTCCACTGGTACCATTTAAATTTTCAGCAGCAGTTCCTCTGCCCTCTCTGCCTGGGATGCCACCCCACAGCCAAAACACATTAACACAGGTTGAGCCCAGCAGCCCCAGAGCCAAAGACAGAGGCACTGACCCCACTGAGCATCCCTGTGACCCCACAGGGCCACGAGCAGAGACCAGATCTGCTCCACTCCCAGGCAACCCCCACCCAGCCTGCAGATCCTCACAGACCAGCACTGCCAGCTCCTCACTGCAGCCCAAATGGCCAGATGGGATTTTTTTTGGCTTACGGCCTCAGCTTGGTCTGCAGCTTAATGAAGTCAGACCTAAGAGATATATATTGGAGGGGTTATTCAGAATTTGTATGTGCAAAGGGGATGAGCACCCAAAAGAACATCTCTGAAGCAGGTGACTGCCTTTTGAATCTCTGCCTTGAAGAGATTCCTAAGGCTTCTTGTAGCCTGGCAGTGAAAATCCTTCCCATGGCTGCTCTGTACTATGTCCCTGCATGGCAGAGCTCAAAGCAAACCTGTGCTGCCCAGGGCTGCAGGAATTTGGAGCCTTGATCTCCTCTCAGGTCAGAGTTGGTGTCCAAGGGGCTGCACACCAGCGTGGGGACCCACCCCTGCTGCCTGCCAGCAACTACAGAATCACTGCTTCATTTCCTTCTCCAAGCTCCCACCCAGGATCCTGATCAGTTTGTCCTGAAATGCTGTTGTAAAACTGGATTGGAACCTCTGGTCAGGTGAACTGTCAGCCTTTAAACACACAGTACATACCAGGGCTATGTGAGCTGCTTAGCAACAGTTTCTTTTCCTTTCCATTTACAAGGTTTTCCTATTCTGCAGCCCCCATATCCTGAGAAAGTGGCAGACCCTTTAAGCAGAACAGAATTTTCCTTATTCTAGACAAAAATCTTTACCAGCTGTCAGATGAAAGCAGCTCTTTTTCTATTTCATTATTGGGATCACAATCTAATATTCTCTTCTGAGAGTTTTACCCCCAGGTTCAGGCATTTCTGGCTTGTTCACCTGAAGTTTTAGTGTCCTTCCACTAGAAGTGGAAGAGAAATCATATAGATTTAGAATCATATAAATACAGAGAAAAAACTTGCCACAGTGCTCTGTGTACCTTTATATTGTCACAGCTGAACTGAGCACTTGTAAGATGCAATTAATACACCAGTCAAGACAGATAATTTCTTAGAAAAAGCAGACTATGACACATTTCTAAACAATTTACCCCACCAATTACATTTTTGAAGGAACAAATACGAACAGCCTCTCATAAGTGCTTAAGGCTTCAGAAAAATGACTCCTATAAAAAATAAAAATCATGTTGCAACATGAATTTCAATAGATACAGCTACCAGCTTTTCCAACTGGACTTTTGTAGTCACTGTACCAAGACACATTTGTGACTAAGTTGTAGTGAACAACATGTTCTCAAATCCATGAGTGGAGAAGACAATTTAACAATAGGGTAAACATTAAACCTATTTGGTGGGCTGAGAATAAATATTCTCCCATATTTCATTCCCAATGACTCACACAGTCCAGTGTTCTTTAGCAAAGAGGATGTTGGCAACTTTTAGTCCTCCTCCTCAAGGCACTATCTTGCTGTCAGGAGGTTACCATAAATCCCAAGTGTCCAACTTACTCTCATCAATGTCAGAAAAAGTCCTTGAGAATTTTTCCCCCTGCAGAGAACCCTTTGCATTCTTATCCTAAAAATCCTTGAATCTCTTCTTTCAGCAGAATCAGTAAAAAACAATTACTCTGAGATGCTATAGAAGATAATTTTAATGTGTCTGCTGAGCCCTACATGAATCAAGTCACCAGCTGCACTCAGGCTCCACTCCCAGTTCATTGGTGTTGTTCACAACTACTGCAAATAAACTAATCAAGTCATTTCGGTTTTAGGGCCTCAAATACAACCATAAACACCCTCACCTTTGGTATCCCTGCTGATTCCCACCATGCCTATCACAGAAGTCTGGTCTGCCTTGTGACACGTGGAATAGAAAGGAAAAGCAGAACATTTCCCATTTCCTTGCAGTGCTGCCCTTTCGCCCAAGGGGTTGCTCCCAAGGTGGGGGCAGGTCTCAATAGCACACTTGTTTCTCACTGGAAAGAAAACAAGCTGAGACAATTCAAGTGTTTCTTTGGTGAGGTTCTTCTTCTTTACCACAAAACAAAAAAAAAATAGGTATAGCACTAATCTGCTTTCCCAACTCACAAGTACAAAACCCCAAATAAGATTTTCTTCCCAGAAATCCAAGACTCCCTTCCCAGCGAGCATTATTCCCACCAGGAGCTCTTGCTCATGGCTTTCTCCTGGGCTAAGCACTGCTTCTCTCTCTTTTTCCAGTGTTTCTCCTTAATTTTTTTACTTCTCAAAAATAGGGAAGGATATACCATTAGCAAGTCAAACCAGAGTTTGCAATTAATCTACAGGAAAACCTGTGTCCATTTGGCTCTGTTGCTCATTAGTTTTGCACAGCTCATTGCCTTGAGTCCCAGCTGGCTTTTGTTCCATCCATCACCACACAAAGGAGCACTTAATTGGTCTTTGTATTTACCATAAATGAAAGAGGTGAGTATATCCATCACCACTAAGCAGCACTGCAAATAAACAAAACATACAACCCACATAACAGCGGCCATTAATACCTCCAAGCAAAGCAGTATTAAGTCCTTTTTCATTTTGAAAGCATTAACAACACAATCACTAACTAATTTTAGTTATTAATGTTTCGGTTCCACAAGATTTATGAAGGGGCATAAGGTCCTACAGCAGTTTTATATACCTGGGTACAGTACTCAAAAAACAATTCCATATTTTTATGCTGTAGAGCTTTTCATAATCATAATCCAAATGTCAGTTAACTACTTGACTTTATATCTGACATTACTAAAAGATTAAATATTCAGGAACATTAATTTTTTTTTAAATAATATGTCACAAAATCTGTACTTGATAATTTCAAGGCATTTGTGAGGCTTTTTAATCAAATAAAATTTTGGTACTTTTTCAATGAATAAATCATTGTAGTTGCATAGTTTATACAGGCAATAAGAAATACTGTTTAGCATTCACGGCAACAATAAATTATATGAATTGAAGTACCATAGAAACTTGTGTTCATAGTATATAAATAATAAAGAATTCTTATGGTCTGAAACTTGTAAACTGCAAAGTCAGAAAATACCCTCATTGCTGAAAATATGGACAGGTGAAGATTTTTTTTTTTGCCCATATTGTGAGTTTTGCTTGTTCTTCCAAGGGCTTAAGAATTCTTGGATTCTCCAAGCCTACACCTGTGTGTGCCCATAATCTCCTTTATGAGATGTCCAAAGGAAAGTACAGCCTGATTTTCATGTCCTGGACTCTTCTGGCAAATTCCCAGCTGAAGACAAATTGCCATCAGCCACTTTTCTCTTTCCAAACCCAGTGCTTGGCCAGTCCATTTGCTCCCATCCAGGCAGCAAAAGGATGGGAAGGATGTTCCTTGGTGTTTCAGGAGTTTACACCAATCATAGCCTTACCTTAGGCAAATGATCTGTCTTTTCTCTAAAAAGAAACCCAAAGTAGTAAAGCACCAACTCCTCAGCACACAGTGGCAGCAATGAATGACTTGATTGTCTGTCCAAATTAAACACAGCAAGTCAGGTTTGAGGTGGGGTGCCTTGAAAGGCTGGTGGTAAAAATTAGATTCATGTCTGGCCTCTACTACATTGTGCCACATGTCCTCACTGATCTCAGTAAAATATGGATGAAAAACATCACCATGTTGGAATTTTACACTCTCAGTGTAAAATTAACAAGCAAATTAAAAATCCAGCATTTTAAACCTCTCACTTGCACAAACACAGCAACTTTTATTTCCCCTTTTCTCTTTTTACGAAGGAAAGAGAAAAATATTTTTAAATTAAAAAAAGAAAACAACAACAACAACAAAAACCCGTAATGTAATTGGAAAACAAAGCAGATGGAAAAATCAAACAGTATAAGGATCTCCTTGGAAGAAAGTAAGATCTGCAAATGCTCATGAACAGGATCAATTTTTTTTAATCCTTAACAAAACTGAGTTTATCTGCCATCCCTCTGCCTCTGATCTCATTCCCCTGTTACTCTCAGTGACAGCCACTGCGAGGAAGTGTCATGAAGATACAAAACATGAATCTATATTGATTTTTCCTCTCAATACTGAGAGTATTCTCTCTGGGAAAAGGTACAGAAAGATACATGTAACACCAATATTGGGTTATCCTGAGTTTAAATTAGAGGCACCAAAATGAAGGCCAGATCTTCAGCTGTCAAAAATGAAAGCCAATATATCCATGTTGATTTTCAGCAGCCATCAGCCTAGCCCTATGCAATTATTCCTGGCAGGGTCTTTATAAATATTGACTTTCAATTGAGTAGACCTATAATTTGTCTTCCAGCTTCATACAGAGACATACATGCACCTTGGAATTCTTTTTCTGTTCCTGCTTTTCCAAAATGGAGTCCCTTAGAATTATTATGTCAAAAATATTTTTTATTGCAGAGAAATTTGAAAGTCAAAGCTCCACTCAGATTCATTTGTCAATGTAAAATAATAAAAATAAATCAAAGTTCAGCTATCACAGCAGAAATCATTTCAAAATTGTCTTCTTTTAGCTTCAGGTTCTATTCCTTCTTTGTGCTTGATGGCACAGGAAAGTTGCCAGTTAAATTATTGGCCTCCACATTGCCTTTGCTAATGTTTGTGGGACTGTATTGCTGAGTTCCTGAGCAGGTATGTTCCTCTTCCAACACAAGAAGAGAAATCTGGCTTTGCTTCATACTGCATATAATTCAAAGTTTATTTTACTTCATTCAGTAGATTACTTTTGGCAAAAAAAAAAAAAAAGTAGAGATTTCCTTTTCAGGGAACACAATTTCTACCAACTCCTCCTCAGTTTTTCTGTTACGAGAGAGAAATTCGTACTATGTCATATTTAACAAAGCACTTTGTAAGCATTCATTAATCATGCAGTGCCCCTGAGAGGCACATTATGTAATGTTTAATCTGCTCAGCTGAGCCTGTAAGTACAAGAAACCTCTCAAAATTTTATCAGCTTTACAATAAGAAGAGATGTATTTTAAGTATGATCAGGTCCCTCCACCAGCAGTGGATTTGCCCAGCTGTAGCAGAGCTGTGCACAGTCACAGAACTGATGCACTTTCTGCTGCTAAAAGCCACTGCAGAATGTTTGATGCAAATTCTGGGTGCCCAGGGGCTGATTTTCAGAGAGCCTGACCCTTCCCACCACGTCCCCCCAACGCACCACAGATGATGGGGGCAGGATGAGCCCTCCCAGAGCAGAGGGCACAGCTCAGCCCCACATCCTTTTCTGGGCTGTCAGGAGAAACAAGAGCTCTGTGCAGGAAAAGGACTCACCACAGGTCCCCACGAGTGGGTCATCCACAGGCTGTCTCTTCCCACACTGCCAGTACAAATAACTTGTGACTAAACCTCCCTAAAATCTGAACAAATCCCTTATTTCCCCCTTATCTCTGTGCAGGATCAGCCAGTCCTGACCCTGCACCAATGTTAGTGCAAGCTTTGCAGAAAGATCCATCCTTGGAAAACATTAAATTGGAAAAGAAGGCAGCTCTGAGCCCTAGACAGAGACTTCACATTGCCTATATCAAATAGTGTCCAAAAATGATGATACATTAATTAATTAGTATGATGCTTTAAAGAATTTTTACTTAATATTCATATTAAGTGACTGTAAGAGGAAAGGCAGGGGTACAGAATTAACTAAAAAATTCACAGGAAAGGGCTCCTTTGCATAATTTGATTTATGTCTTTCTTTTAAATATGTATTACAAGTAAACATTTTATACAATGGTATAAAGGCCTCCTCTTTCCTTTTCCTCCTTACTACCAGCAGAAAAAGTCTACATTCACAACATTTTTTCTTCCATCACAGTCAATAGATACTTTGAAATCACCTTGACAGTGGAATATAAATGATATTTGTGTAGGAACTTGAAGGAAGTCAGTCTCTGACAGCACCTCTGGACATGAGTCATTTGTACCCTCATGGCCACCTGCACCCCCTGCTCCAAAACACACAGAGCTGTTATCAGTCTCCTTTAGATGTGCCCCTTCTTTTCCCAAGATGAATGCAGGAAAGAAATTAATAAAGACAGACCACCTTGTAACGCACAGACATAATGCAGCCCAAAAATATTCAGATTTTCTAGTACGTAGGCCAGCTTTAATCAAATTCATCAGCACATACTAATGAATTAGGGTTCAACACTAAGACCACAATAAATCCAGTGGAACTGCTTCAAAGCAAGCTGGTATCCAGGTGGATTTTTCTTTTCTGGCAAGAAGGAGGTTAAGCAGGACGGGGCTCAGTGTGTGTCCATGCAGCAGCAGCAGCCTCTGAGGAGTGAGCACAGGGGGCAGGGCAGGGGGAGGAAGATGAGAGTGAAGCACAGAGCTGGGCTGGGACAGGCCCAGCAGCCATGGAAATGGCTCTGTGGGGAGCAGGGCAACTCCTTCTTGGGGACAATCATAAAAACAGAGGGGCTCAGGGCACGCTCAGAGCTCCCTGCAGAGATCTCAGGTGCTGCTGCAAGGAAAGAGCAGGAAAAGAGCCTGGAGCAGGACTGGGCTCCCCCAGGGCAGAGCAGAGCCCCAGGGGCTCACAGGGAGGGAAGGAGGAAACTGCAGCAGGTCTGAGTGGGGACAGGGTGGGAAGCACTAAGGGGAGCTTACAGCCTGTTCCTTCCCGTCTGCATACACTGAGCTAGTGTTTTTTACCAAAAAAACTACTGACACCCTGGCTCTAAACTGCTGTTTTCTAACATTTATGCACATGGTTCAGGATCAGGGGGCCCTTTCAGCTATTATGTTTTTCTGAAAATTGATGGAGGTATACTGAGCTGCCTTTTGATACAAACATCAAATTTAAATCATTCCTGATTTAGAAGTGGACAAGTGCCTTCATTCCATATTGCATACAGCTTTCTGGGAAAGAAAATGCCAGCTCTAGGCTCTCTCCATTTCTTATATTCCCCTCTGATCTCCCAGTTATCAATATTTCAGTTCCACTACACAAGAAATTTCTTTGCCACTTGTGTTCTCTCTATTATCATGAATCCCTATGTAGCCTTTAAAACTTCCATTTTAACCAGTTCTCTATTTCAAAATGTCTTGCTTTGTAGAGTACAAAGCTCTTTTAAACACACATTTTGTAGTTATGGACCTGCTTCCTGCATTGCTTTTATTATTACCTGGTACATTCAGGCAAAATCTGGACAATAGAATTAAGCTATCAAGACAACAGAGCCATGTATTTAAAGCCTGCTATCTGTCCTACCAGTCTTTTTAAAAAAAAAAACAGCAGGTACACACTTATGAGCTAGATACAAGGGTTTCTGCAGCTCTCCTTCTTGAAAGGATCTATTTAAATGTTGTATGACATCTATTTTCTCCCTGGGAATATCTTTGTAGTGTTTCATCTTTCTTTGCCATCAAAAAAAAAAAAGAGCTGGCTATGCTGCAAACCACTGGAGATTGCTTATTCTCAGGCTCCCTGGCAGCTGCTGGCTGGTTTCATGTTTTCTGACATCACTGAATCCTAGCACCCTTTTTTACCATTATTCAACAGAAAGTTCAGTGAAACAGCTTCGGTTTTGCTAAGTTTCCTCTATTCTTATTATTCATTTATCACTACACGACACCAGGGAGCAGCTGGCAATTAGCAGGAGCAGGAAATGAGGACACCTGAGCTCTGCTCTCAGCCTGACACTGGCACTCAGCAGGGGCACGTTCTTTGGGGCAGCTCTGGGAAGGGTTTCTACAGTGCCAGGGAACCAGAGGATGGTTTGTTTGGCAGGGGGTGTTCTTTAAAAACCTCACTGGAACAGTGGAAAAAAATGAACCTGGAATGTCCTCTTCTCAGAGCACATCATGTGAGGTCCTTGAGATCAGACATCACAGTGCTGACTCACAGTTATGCCACCTTTTTAGAGAAAAAAGAAATAATGTAGAAATGTATGCAAATATCTCTGTAAATTCTAGAGGCTGAGTGACTGCCATCTATGCCTTTAGCATAAAGAGCATTTGCCCACATTACAGTCAAGCTGCCTCCTTGTTTAAATAATTTATAGTAAGCCAGAAACACAAGACTTGGGGAATGGAGGTTGACCCGAGTTTAAAGCATGATATGATTATTTAATGTTGAATAGGGGGGAAGTGGAGAACTTGTGCCCAAATACAAAATATCAGATCACAGGGCCCAGCTCCAGACACCCAGCTCAGTGTCAGCAAACTGGCTTTGCACTGGGTAGAGGCACCTCAGCAGGGACTGCAGAATTATTCCTTAAGAAGCAGCCAATGCCCTTCCTCCCCCTGGTATTTTCCTGTGCTCACACAGACACAGCTGTGGAGAGGAAGGTTCTGTCCCAGGGAAGCATCCCTGGAGCCACACAGGATCCTGGCTCCTGCCCTGCCCCTGCTCCCAGCTCAGCCCATCCCTCCTGCTCTCGCCCTGCTGGGGATCAGAAATGCCACCCACCCAAAGCTCCCTGCCCTGCAGGAGCAGCCCCAGGGCTCCCACGCTGCACCCCACTTCAGAGAGCTGTGTCAGAGATCTCCCACAGTGCCATCAGCCATTCATTTCCACAATCACTGGGTTTTTCACTCCAGAAACCCTTTTTCTTCAAAGCGCTATACAGCAAGATTTTCTAAATTGGAGCTCTGGGACTAGGAGAGCTCTCTGGTCATGGCAGCAGTGACAGAATACAAATGTGTCCCTTTCCCTGAGAGCAGCAAAGGAGAATTTCTGCTGGTGTGTCTGCTTATTTATTCCCCTTTCCCCCTCCTTTTTTTCTGTGCTGTTTGCACAACAGAATAGATTGTTGTTGAACAAAATGATATTATACAATATAATGTGTTACAATAAGCAGTCTGCAAACAAAAATATCTTTGCTTTAAGAGATCACTTCCAAATTGTATAAGATGTGGCGGTGGATGTGCAGAAGCAGATTAACCTCTGGGAGAGAAAAGCAGCCCACTTCACTTATAAACAAAAATTACAAATATACCTTTCAGCATTTCATCTGGTGTTTGTATATACACACACAAAAGCCTCACAGTAAACTGGAATGCAAAGCCCGTTATTAAATATACGAGCTCTCAGAAAATAATATTTCAGGCCATGGAACAAAAAAACATCAGCAACTAGAATGTGGAGAAACAAACCTGATTTCCTAAAGCCTGCCTGATTTCAGCCTCACCCAAAAGCAGCAAGGACAGACAGCATCTCCTGCTCTGGGAACCTGCTGAGCTCAGCAAGGCTTTCAGGAGAACACCACTGCCCTGACTGGGGTGCAATCAGTCACAGAGAAAAGGATTTAAATGCTACAGTCAGGTAGGTCTACAACAGCCAAGGGAAGATGTCCTGTTACCAGCTGTCCCAATTAAAGCAAGGCTCACCAGAAGGGAGCAACCAGTTCCCAGTTGCCTGAGATATCAAAAAAGCAAGGGGTGAAATCCAGTGCAACTGAACTGGAAATGCAGAAGAGACCCTGCAGAATCTGTGGGGACTGGGGATTTGGTGTTCATTCTCACTCTGAATTTCTCACCCAACCCAGGAGAGTTTGCTCCTACATTATGAATTAGGGATATTCAAAACTCTCTGTGTGTGCTAAAGGCAAGCAGGCTTCCAGATAATGAGTGAGCAGTGGCCTGGCACTCCTTGGAACTAATGCAACTGAACAAGGGCTTTGTAGAAATGAGAAAGCCTAAAAAAGATTTGCTCAGATCAAGATTTAAGCTTTGTCGGACATGTTCACTGTGGCTCGGAGAGCTGCCCAGACAA
Organism: Chloebia gouldiae; assembly: GCA_003676055.1. Classification (NCBI taxonomy): domain Eukaryota; kingdom Metazoa; phylum Chordata; class Aves; order Passeriformes; family Passeridae; genus Chloebia; species Chloebia gouldiae. The sequence continues at coordinate 3,797,656 of QUSF01000022.1, forward strand.
ATTGCAGGCAGCAGGGAGCTCTGGTGATTAGAGAGGGAAGAGGGGAAAAAAACCAAAGAACAAGAAAACAAAATAGACCAGAAATGGAAAGCAACAGCCTCATGCTGATGGTGTACTCACAGCCAGCTGTGTCACACAGCACAGGACACCTATCCCCAGTTTGCCCAGCCAGACCCTCTAAGGGCCCCTTTTGCCAGGTCTTGGTGACAGAGCCACCAAGACACTGCCAAAGCAAAAGGGGCATGCATGGATTTCACCCACAACCATCTCTGGTTGCAGGTCTCACCTTTCTACCAGCCAGAAAAGCAGCTCTGTGACCCAGCTTTGCAAGACTATCTACATTTCCAGGGCATATCTTCTGTCTCAGGCAAGGATGGGTTGCAGGGCACAGCCTTCAGTTTGGCTTCACATCAAAAATAATACCACTGCCAATTTCCCAAAGGTAAAGTGAGCTCCAGAGCAAGAACACCTTTGAAAACAAGAGCACCTCTCCATGACCCCATGACTCTGCCCAAGCAATTTTTAGGAAATTGCTTTCCTTTAGACTACTCCCACCAGCACTCCATTTATAACACTGATGGGTCTCTCTAGTGGGATCCACAGCCCAGCTCCTGCTGGAGGCATTGTAGAGGATGTAGCCTGGATGTAATCTAGACTTCTCTATCCTAAGGTTCATTTCAGCTGTTTGCCCCATCCTCCTGGTCTGAGCAGGACACAGAAACTCCCACCAGGGCAGGGATGGAGATGTGCAGCAGCCACTCCACTGCCCCTGCTGAGGCATCCCTTGCAGGGAAACAAGATGAACAGGAGGGGAAGCTTCCTTCACCTCTGCAATATTTCAGCTCTTCCATGGTGATGAGCCACTCTCCCACCACCCTTCCAAGCCCCACAGCTGGGAGCCCAGTTGCTGCCTCACATCCTGAGGCATCCAGCCTGCCAGCCCAAAGGGAACCCCTCTAATTAGCCATGCTGCACATGGAGCACAGGGTCCCTGTAATGGCTTAAACCTCACAACACCACATTTTAATTATGACTGTGTTAGAACAGAATCAGTTGCCTAATCAAGCTTAAATTAAATGCATATATAGCACTTTTCATGCTAGCATTCCCAGAAATGTGATACTTGCATACTGAATTATTTATATTGTCTGGATCTCCAGTATTTTTTAAGAACAAAAGCAGCAAATCAACACTCCAGGAAGGTAGTTAAACAAATTAACCACACTTCTCTGAATAGCTGTGGTTCCCCACTGCCTTGGCTGCCATTCACTCAGAGTTCCTATAGTAAAATGAATGAAAAGCACTCAAACCCTGTCAGCCAAATTACTGCAAGTATTTCCAGTGTAAACATGAATGGAAGGATTCTTCCATTAACAACAGCCTACAGGTAAATATTTATTTTGTTTGCAAGGCTGGAGCTCCAGAGGGCAACTTGCTGCAGTAGCTGCAGTAGGTAGTCCAAAAATAGGCATTTCCCTGTTAGTGGTGAGTTTAATGCTCATGAAAGCTGCTGCCTGAAATGACAGAATGAGGATGGGAGTAGCCAGGTACTCTGCTCCATAAGCTGCTTTCAAGGACATGCCTTCATCTGTGCCCCCATCCAGCAGAACAGCTAACCTGGAGCTGAACAATAATCCTCTATGCAAATCCCACTGATTTCTTGTGAATTTTAGGAAGAATCATCTGACAGTGAATCAAATTGACCAGGAATTTTTGTTACATAGGTACAGATTTGGTAAAATATCCAAGTGACTGAGCAGGGATTGAATTAAGCACGTGCTTCAGCCTATGCATACAGATATGGCTTTGCAAGGCTGAGTGTATCACATCTCTGTCCAAATCTCTGCTTGTCTTTGTTTCAGCTTCCCTGTCTAATAAGCCAGCATGATAGCACTTACTGGGCTCTTATGAAGCATGAATAATATTGTTCAATACTTCAGATCCCACAATAAAAAGTGATACACGCACCAAATGTTGCTATATCAATATAGCATTATACTATAGAAATATGTGTTACTGGAGTTATACACAGGAGCTTTATTCTAATGCTGTGCAGTTTTCTACTGAGTCCATTAATGATCAGCCATTACAGCAAAAATAAATTACCTTCCACAGCAGTTAAGTTTTTCATGGTGCAAGCAGTAGTCAAAATTTAACAGAAGTGACAGGCTGAATTCCCAGGGACACCTGAATTTTGTACATCAGCTGCTTTTGACAAACAGCAACACAGAAAAAAAGAAATCAATGTAGTAAAACTTTCACTGGAAATAGAATGATCTTATTTCTGCTATCCATCATATTTCCCACTAAAATCATTAAGAATGAGAGGAGCAGAGAAATCTGTAACAGGATGTTGGCAAAAGCACAAGGGGATCTTTTTCCCAAGCTTTTAAAGCTACATAGCCTTTCCTGGAGCTTAATAAGGTTTGTTTTAGTACTTAAAGTTGATGCCAGTCAAACTCCATTGTGATCTAAGCCTGGGTGCAAAGCTATATTTTCCCCAATACACTGAATCATTAGTCAAAGTCCACTTCTGAAATTATTTTAACATTTTGAGGCAGTTTCAGATAAGAATGATTCAGATTTTAAAGCTCTTCCCTTAAACAAAACCCACACATGTATATGACAGATGGTGTTAGACACATAGAATGTAACCTATAGTAATGTGGCTATATATATATCTCTTATCTGTGCATGATTTTAGAGATAAGAATAGTTTGCATCCCTTGTATGGTTAGTCACAAGTCTGGCAGGGGACCTGAAAGCTGCAGAAAACTTGGACAAAGAACTCTGGTGCCAGGAGATTCCCAGGCACCAGAGGTTTGCATCTGGTTTGCTCTTTTTCTATCCTGAGCTTTTGAAAGCCAGTTTTAAACAAGTCATAAGGGCAGATCAGAGCTATAATGCAGCTGATGATGTCCAAGAAAAATGGTGTAACGTGGTCACTACCAGAGAGGAGCTGGGAGAGTGTCCTGGGCTCAGTGTCTCATTTAGGTCATCCCAAAGCCCTGCATGTGCAACCTCCTGATCAATTTATCCTTAGATTTTCCTTGACAGACTCCAGGTTATAAACAGACTAAACCCACTAGTCAAGACTCCAGTCCAAAGCAAGATGTGATACAGAGCAAATGGGACATTACTCTGGTTAACAGAGCAAAGAATCCAGGTATGAAAGCAGCTGGAATTGTATCTTAACCCACTGTGGTTCAAAAAACCAGAATATGGTAGTACTGGGAAAGTGCTACACGAGACACAGGAGGGTGGACTCCATTACTCACAAACTAAGAGAAACAGAAGATAATTTATTAAAAAGGAACCCTCACTATTTTAATGCAGCTAATCTTCTGGAAGGCTGGCAAACACATAAAGGAAATTTGGAATCTAATATTAAATAAGACTGCATTTCCCAGAGTAAATAACAGATTACTCTCTTAATGCATCAGAAAACCCATTCCAATCTTTTGCAGCTGTGTCCTTGGATATGCACAAACAAAAAAACACATTGGGACAAATCTATCCTAATGCACCTCTGCTGGCACCAGATACCAGTGAGACCTGTAGTACTGGAGTGGGGATTGCCCTAATACAAACTCACCCATAAGCCTGATTCCAATCCATTTTTAAGGAACACAGGGGCTGAAGCAGATGTCAGGGACATCAGCATCAGCCTCAGTAACTGAGTCACTACATTTGATACAAGATCTACTTATAGCCCAGCCAAGATTAACTGGAACATGTGGTTACCTGTCAGACGGATTTTGCTGCACAAAAACCAATCACACCTTCCCAGCCACAGCAGTGAGAAATGCCACCTCCACCTCCTCTGGATGTCAGGCAGCTGCAGCATTGGAACTAGCATTGAAATCAGCATTACATGAAAGCTAAGCTTAAAATGCTGTCCTCTACTTCTTCTCTAATCAAAGTCAGGGCATGGCAGTGTTTGTGATATATCTGCCCTTTGCCTGGCCAAAGGGGGTTTGTTTTTGTGCTAGTGGTACACTGCTGTATTGCTATACTCTAAAGCAGTTTCAAAGACTTATCTTTATTTCTTAGTTAAAATTGGAGTTACTCCCCTAATCAGCATGTTTCCTTTTTCAAATATTTAGTGAGTGCTACTCCATTGCTTCATTTCTTCTGCTTTTCCTTTTTTTGAAACATCTTAATTTCTTCAGCTTATACAGGTTGACTTAATAAGTTCCCAAATCCTTGAGAAGCACATCTGCACCAGACAAAGCCACTTGTGCATTGTCTTCAAGTGAATGCATTGTGCACCTTTGCAGGTGTAAATCTTTTCCTGAGAACACAGTTGAAGTAGTAGCAAAGCATTCCTGATTTGATAAAAGCCCTACCTACACGTGGCCTTGGAATATAAAAACTCCTAGAAGAAAAACCACTGTTAGATATAATGAAGCTTCAGGAGATTTAATTTAAATATGAAAAAAAAAAATCTGAATGTCAGACTGAAATATCTAGTAGGAAGCAAGGTGAGTTCACTATCAAGACTTTCTTTTGCAAACCTGCATGTGTCAGACACATATTATCAAGCAACCACACTTGGAAATTGCCATGAATATTTACCAGCTTTTGTCTGACCTAAAAGATCAGATTTTGCCCATACAATACAGACACACTCTTGGAGTATTGGAAAAAGTAGAAAAGCTTCTAGAGGAGCTAAAACAAGCTTGGAAAGGATGTTGTAAATCATGGAGCTATTCTACAATCAGCTCAACCTCTGCAGTTTGCACTCCAGTGCAGTATTTTGGTGGACAGATTAGCTCTGGGTGGCCTGATGCAGAGATTTGCTCTATCCTGCACATTCAAATACCTTAGCAAGATCCTCAGGAAAGGCTCTTTCACCTTTCCCTATGCAAGGCTGTTCATTCTGCATTTGCACCCCCACGAAACCACAGTGCTGGGGGAGCTGCTGAAGGCCAGGCAGCCCCAGCCTGGCAGAGGCTGCTGCAGTCCCTTGGCAGGGGCCCTAATCCCCTTACTGCTGGAGGGATGCAGGGACTAAAGCACTGAAGCTTTTGAAATGTAATTAAAAATATGTTCTCTTCCAAATGACTTCATGATCTTGGAAAGTTCTGGAAGTGTACATAAAAACAAGACCACAAACTACAAGAAACTTGAAAATCATTAATGAGGTGCTGCCTAATTACAGTCTGGATTAATTTGTAGACTAATTTAGCCATTTGTTTGTAAATACAGGATGTCTTCTGTACTGAGTATGGTTCATTCAGTTACTACCAAGGCTAATACCAAAATATTTAGGCAGGACTCGAGTTTAACAGACATATGTCATTATACAAAAATCTCTTTTTAAATTTCCTTTAAAAAAAACTTTTTGGGAAGAGACTTCTCATTACAGCCAAATGCTGAAGAATCTGAAGACAGAAACCCTGTAAAATTACTATATATATATATATATATATATATATAATGTTCATATTTGCATTTTAAACCAATCTTGTGATTTCCTTAGAGGACCTAATGCTGATAACACAACAAATTTATATAATCCAAAAGCATCCATTTGGAATGGCTTTCTCAACACACACTAAAGATGCTGCTGAAGGACGTGTGCCAGGACCACAGATTGCTGGACACAGATTTCTTTGTTGTGCATACAAGTTCTCTGATGTAGCATTCTGCATTAGATATTAGCACAGGGAGCAGAGAAAGGGACTGTCATATGCTAGATCCTGCACAACAAGTAATTTCATAGCTCTCTGTAAATCTAATTATCTGACTATGCTTCCCAAAGAGAACTCCAAGTTTTATTGTATTAAAGAAAAGGCAAAACTGCCATGATTGCAGTCGGACAGGCTGACACAGAGATCACTCCTGAATGCTCCCACCCTCAGTGCTTTACTCCAGCCTGGTTTAGTAGCACCAGAAAATGTTTTACTCATATTCATAATAAAGCTTTGGAAGAATGCACATTTCACTTGTATTACTGGTCAAGTGACTGTATTAAGAACCCAGCTGGTAGAACATGAATGAGAAACAAGTTTTGGAAACAAAAGGCTTTTGGTAACAACTTTGTGGGAGTTTCAAATCCAGGAGAATGACTCCCATCAATATACCCTTACCCTGGGTTCTTTTGCCACTGAGACAACAGAGAAGCTGAATTTGACCACAATGAAGCAACTTCCCAACACAAGAGGCAAAAGAGAAACTGTAATTCTGTGTCTTGAAACTCCCTGAGCACAGAACTGCTCTCAGCACAGAGCATGAGGAATAAGCTTTAGGTGCTCCTGTGCTTCAGAAGTCCCAGAGCTGCTACATTGGCCTCTCTGAGATTCTTTCCCCAGGAAAAAGATCAACACTCTTTTATTCTGATGGATAACATTGGAAGTTATCCATCAGGATTTAGTCCAGATTGTTCCGTGCAGGGTGCAAAAACAGTAACTCCATGTTTGGTTGCTTAATTGAAGAAGTGAGCAGGAGTGGATGGCTAGACCCTCCCCTGCAGACAATGATTGTATCCAACATCCCTTCCAGATTTTGAGGTTGTGAAATATATACAAAGCACTTGGAAACTGCTGCTAACATAGTCCCTGGTACAATTATAAAAGGCACCTTCAGGTATTCCTAACAAGAGGGATTGATCACAAAGAGCACTTTTTCCTCATCACAGGGTCCTGTGGAACTGCACTTAATTTCATCCCTAAGGCAGATGAAGCCAAACAGGAGCCCAGCTCCCAGGGATGTGCCCAGTGGCACAAGCAGGAGTGAAGTTCAAAGATCTGCTCCACATAGCTCATCAGCAGAACCTGATCAGTCTGGGAGGAAAATCCAGAAGGAATTCTGGCTCTGTGCCTCTGATTTGGTTGGTTCAACACGAGCAATTAAAACCTGCCCTACAATATCTCCAGATCTGCTGAATTTACAGATCATTCTGAGGGTCAGTAACAGACAGTGTCACCATTCTGAGGGTGAAAATTTGGTGTTCCAAGGTATTAAGTGTGCACCTCCCACACCCACAGGCACTGGAGGGATAAATCTGGAACTTTCTGCTTTCCTCTGATCTGTGGTTTTTCACCTCAAGAAAGTCTCAAGCATAGCAACTATCTCAAAGTGCTCACAGACTGGAGGCTTTCTTTCCATTGCATTTAATGCTAAATGCCTTGAATGTGTCAATACCCTACCAAATGTTTGGAACTATGCACTCTTTGCCCCAAATATTTCCTTTTCCTCACTCAGGTGTTCTTTATCAGTGCCAAATGAAGTCTTACAAACTTGGAAAATGCTGCTCCTTCAGCCCAGGAAAGTTTCTCAGTTTCCCAGCTGTCATCCCCTTGGGAGATATTTCTTTCAAAAAAGCATCTTAGACACAAAGAAACACATCATCAGCTATACCACATCACCTAAGAAATTCCTCTACACCATCCCCTGCCTTCCAGCCATTTCAACAAGTCCTTTTATTTGATTTTTTAGAGAGAAGTTGTGACGTGAACTGATCAATGTTATGCTCAAGGTAAAGGCAGCAAAGACCTATTCTATATTTAACCTACTGAAAACTGCACAAATCTACTGACACTTGCCAATGCTGATGGCAACGAACCCTTTGTGTGTCTCATGAGAGTAGCTGAGGAAGAAAAACCTGACACAGAAATGAACAAATGCTCTCCTGTGACAGAGTTCATCTCTGAACCTAAAGCCTGACCATCAGCTAAAGGGGAGGTTTGTACCTCCAGGGTTCCAGAGGGTGCTACAGGTTGTCCTGCAGCTGAAAAAAATTCCCAGAAATATTCAAGCATCCTTGAGGTAGAAAACATCTCCTCCACACATTTCCTCCATTAGTCTTAAAGCAAGAACAGCCAGAAATCCCATGATGGCCTCTGATGGCATAAGGCTGACAACCTCCTGTAACCTCAGTTTTGCCCTTAAAGTACTGTTCAGCACTTCCCAAAATAGAGGATGTGAGCAGATGCTTGGGAGAAAAGAAGGCAAACATCTGTCCTGTTAGAAATGTAAATCCTCCATACCCATCCCTGCCAGTCTGCAGCTTGGCACCAATCCACCCCCAGCTCCTGCAGCACGTGGGTGGGCACAGGGAGCAGCCCCAGCCCCGGCCCCACGCTGGATTTGGGGTAACAGAGCAGGAGGCACAGCCAGGGGGGCTCCTGCTGGCTCCTACATTACAGCCCCTAAGCAAACAGGGGCCAGCTGGGGCTCCCAGCTCTGCTCTACCAAAAGGGCATTTGCCAGGGCAAGGGGATACCCAGCTGGATCATGCCATGCCACGTGTGCCACACGTGTGCACGGGGTTTGCTCTGTTGTCTGTGACATGCAGTAAAACTGTACAAGTGCAAGGATTTTCCAGAAGGAAAATCCTAGCTGTTCCTTTAATTGAAAATGTGCTTGTTTGCTATGTTCTCTGCTGGCAGCACGAGCATTTTAAATAAAACATGACCAGTAATTTATTTAGCAAGCAAGTCTTTGAAAAGTTCTTTTTGCACAGCTCTTACTAATTTATACCAGACAAGATTAACCCTCCTTTCCCTACACACATTCATATGCTTGAAGTGATGGGGGGGCATGAGCCACATTAAATATTTCTCTAAAATACCACATTTGGACACATCTCTAGCTCTGTTCCACCACCTGACTGACTCAAAGAGCTTCAGAAAGAATTCAATCCAGCCAAGGATTCACTCTTTTGCTCCCAGGATTCAGTTTGAATCTTCTGCCAGTCAGTGCTCTTTCTTCTGGAATGTATACATTATTCATTCTATATGTAATGGTGCTGATAAGTGACTTAGAGCACAGACACAGCTGCAGCTGCTCAGCTGAAATCTGCTGGAAGAGTCTGTGGTGTCCACATGAAGTATTCACACACAAGCCTGGATAAGCACCACAGTAAAGGACAGAGCTGTGGTTACCTGGAAACATTCCTGTGGGGTTTGGCCGCAGCTCTGTGGGTGCCTTTGCTCTGCCAGACTGGTTGAAAGCACATCCTCAACCTTGGTTTCAGTCACTCCCTCCTCCCAAAGATGTGGGGAAGTGTGTGCATGCCTGTGTGCACACAAACACTTTACACTTGTATTAAATCTGTCATACAAGACATACACACGTGGTGTTTGTACACACATTGAAGTTATTTTCCATGGGGAAAAACCATAATCACTAGGAAGCAAATAGTTAGACAATAATAAACCCATACATGTTCAAAGTCCATTTAAAGCAATCTAAAGCAGTTTATCTTTCTACAAAATGGAACCAACTTCTGAGATAATGGCCACAGTGGCCAGCAATTTCTTTGGCATTTAGAGTCTGCCTCATTTTCCATTTTTATTTTCTATCTTTCCAATATTGTCATCTAAATAAATGCAGCCTTTGCTGTGGAGAAACCTTAATATTCTGAAAATTTTATGCAACAATAGGGCTAAGTCATTACAACTTAACCTTACTGAATCTAAGGAGATGCAGACTTTATTGTGTAGCCTTGAGCTGTGGTATAACAGCAATAGATTCTCATTTTAATCACAGCAGTTTTTTAACTATTTAGTAGAACTTTGGAAACCTCTTGCTAAATTTGACCAAAGTCTTCACCTTGGTCAGCTGAGGGATAAAGTGTCAAAGGGATGATAAAAGTACATGTGTCTGTATATATATGCCTGCACACAGGCACAAAATATATGTATTTTTTATATACTGTGTTTATCTAGTTATTATCATTTGTAGTTATACAGTTATATAGTTTATATGATAATTAAACACTAATTTTTATAAACTGTGTCTCACTTTTTGCAGCATTTCTTTTCAGATCACATTCTGGGGAGGTGTAAGAGCTATCTATTTGGGTTTGTGTTTATCCTAGCATATTTCATACAAAACTTAGGAGCAGCTGGTAAATAAACTGAAAATAGAAATTTATAAAACTATAAGCAATAGTGTGGTTGAAAGTCAGAACTGACACCAGAAAGAGCTCTTCAAGATGTGGACTCACCTCCCACTCCTCACAACTGTGCAGGTACAGTACTCACACCAAGAAAAGAATCCTTCCACATATTTAGAGTTTAGTTTAGAGTAGACAACTATAAAGGCTTGACAAATCCACTGAGCCCTAAGTTTTCCTGCAAGCAGACCATCTCTCATATACAGATTCTTATTTTTCTGGGGAATGTCAAATTTTTAAAGCAAATTTCAAAGAAGTGTGTATCTCACTGAAACTCTTTTTGTCTTATAACCACTCCAAACTTTCCAAGCTTTGTGTTTGACCACTGCATTTATTCTTAACCCTGCTCTTTCTGATACTTCTCTTAAGTGAAGAGAGCCAGTGTGTGCACAGATCAGCACAGCTGAGTCTGCTGCATTTCACTGTAAGGTGCTTCACCTGGAGCAAAATCAGGCCTGGGATGTTCAAGCAATCCATAAAATTCAGAACGACCAGCTGGCAAGGACAGAATGTGAATGCCTTAATAATAATTTAAACTCTGAAAAGGTTCAAAAAAAAATTAGTGCTATTTTTTTAAAACCCAAACAATTTGACAGCCCAAGGCAGTATCTGCTTTCAGAACCATGCTAATGAAAAGCTCATTTAAGTCCTGACAAAACCAAGAGGCAATTCTAGGACCTAAATCCAACCAAAGGAAGCTGGGTTGTGGCTGGGGGGATGTCTGAGCTTCCCAGTGCCTGCAGGCTGGCCGGGAAGGCAGGCACAGCTCAGCCCTGCCAGTGGGAGCTGCTGAGGAGCTGTTCCCAGGGGTTTAACCTCAGCAGCTCCAGGGAATTCAGCTCCTGGCAAGCTCTGCTCAGCCCCTGCCTGCTCACAAAGCCTCTGCAGCACCCACAGCACAGCATCACCTGTGCCCAGCACCCCCCTGGCTCACCCACACTCCCAGTTCTCCCAGTCTGAGTCTGTGCTGCAGCCACATTTCCAAACAGGACAGGCCACCCTGAGCCACAGTGAAATAAATTTCCAGCCAGCTGCACTCCAGTGTTAGGGTGGCAACGTGAAACATGATTTCTCCTAAGAGATCTTTATTAGCAAACACAGGCATAGTAAATATTGAAGGCTCAGTTCCATGACCTACAGCTTAATGTACAGGGCAAGGAGAAAGCAGCACTCTAATCTTTGAATGTACAGCTGGGCTCAGTTTAAAGGATCACTGAGTAGCAATCAGGATAGAGCAGGGCTGGGCACTGGTTATTCCACAGCACAACAGGGGTCATATTTAACAATAATGAAACAACAAGGAGGTCCATCTTTTTTGTGGCTCCAGTTTTCTTGTGTTCAGTAGCTATTTACAGGGAAAGGGTTGTGGAGAAGAGGGTTAAACTCCACTCAAAAGAAGTTGTGCAAAGCCTGGTTTAGGAAAGACTAAATTTTGTACAGACCAGCCAGGTGCATCTCCACTGGAGTCTTTATAGCTGTGTGGCATCAAAGTAGAAGAGATCAGCAGTAAGGACCACATTTAGAAATTAAAATGAAAAGAGGAGGTAAGAAAACGTCATCCACCTCTTTGAAGAATGTTTGTAAAATCAGGTGGGTTTTACATTCTAAAACAAGCAGCTACCAACTCAAAATGTTATATTTAAAATGCAGTGTTATTTTAGACACATTTTGTTTGCGAAATTGGTGGGGATGGACTAAGGGAGAAATTCCTGGATCTATGCCTCCCCCAGACATTTCCCAGACATTGGAGTGCCCAAAATATACACTGCTTTCTGTTACTTGATTCCATGGCAGCAACAGTTCTTTCCCACAGCTACTGTGTTCACAGGCAGCAAAATCCCTTGGTACCCTCCAGGCATCCATCCCCCACCCTTATGCTGCTGATATCCAGGAAATAAACCTACTGATTGTGCCCTTATTGATTCTGCAGAGCTAGAACATCTTTGGGAAACAGAGTCTACAACACGAATAAAAATGATCTGATTAACTCTGCAATTGTACTTATTGCTACTAGACCCTTTTTTTTTTTCTTCCTAATGGGATTATTGATTTAGAGTTTAGAGCAACTTAAATGTAACAACAAGACATGCTGTGCACAGAGATACAGCAAAGAAAGAAATGCTCACTTTTAACAAGGAGGACAAAGTAATACTTCACTGAGCACATCAATGGAGATAGAACAGCTTTAAAATAAGTGATTTGTTAAGTGTTTTCTTGCTAAACCTAGGGATGCAGGTATTTAATGGTGTTCCAAGGGATAGAGTAGCTTTCATCCAGTGCAGCTGCACTTCCCTCCCTGAACATGCTCCTGTCTTCCCTCCAGGATGGTTAATCCTGTCTTCCCTCCAGGATGGTTAATCCTGTCTTCCCTCCAGGATGGTTAATCCTGGCTTGAAGCAGCCCTGGAGAGAGGCCTGGCAGGAAGGAAGGATGGAAGAATGGCCTGTGGACCAAATGTGAGGCTCTTCGTTTGGACAGCAGAGCCCAACTGATTTAGACCAGCACAGAGAACACAAGCCCATCACTCTCCCTCTCCCGTAAATTACATTTATAGAAAATCCAAGACCTCACAAATAAAGGCACATGGAAGAAAAACATATCCAGATTTAGCAGTCAACATTATTAATGAACCCTGAATTTTTATTTTTTAAATAATTGCACACGACAGGGCATTAACAGAATTGCCTTTGGAGTAAGGGACAACAACCAGACAGTACATCTTGTGTAGCAGAAAACCACAAGTTATCCTCAGTGCAGATACTCTGCAGAATTGTTACTCTATGTAGAATTTGCAGAGCAAAAATTCAGACTGGTTTTTCCAGGGGAAAATATCTCCTTGCCTTGCCCTGAGAAGGGTAAGAACTGCTGCAGTTCATGGAGAAAGAAAAAAACAAAAACAAGCAAGAAGACAAAAAATAAAACCACAAAACCTCCTGCCTTGATAATTAGGCATTTACCATAACAACATACCAATCTCCAGTCCAATTTTACAGATCAGGACATGCTGAAGTGTTTCCCTGAATTAGGATGGGGCCATTTGCAGAAATGCAAAGCAGCTCTTCCATCTCAGCTACCATGAAAGACAAAGTTAACATGTACATCACGAAAGTTTAAAAAAAAATGGGTAAAGAAGTTCAGAGGCATATTACAGAGGAGTTCAGTGCTGAAAGCTGATCTTGCTGCAGAAGTCTCAGCAGAATGTTAATGTCAAGGACTACCTATTTGTAGGGAAACAGGATACACTGTATTGAACAGTCTGAGATCCAACCCCTAAATAAAAGGGGGCAAAAAAAAAAAAAGAGAGAAAGTAAAAGTGAATAGGTATTGATCAGCTCTAGGGGAATTGCTGTGAGGAAAGACACCACACAGACTAGGTGGCTGAAGGCTACTGGGATTTCAATTTTCAGATATTTATTGTATCACTTTGTAGTTTCAATTGAAAGTCCATATTAAAAGAATTAAGGGTGAGGTAAGTGACAGATCTTCAAAAGGTGATGTCTACAGGAAAGCATTAGCAAACAACTGGGTGTTCCACATGGATTCACACCAGGCCTGGCATACTCACCACTCTCAATATAGAAATAAATATATATTCTACTAGCAGAGAATTTACAGACTGTACAAAGGACAACACAGCAGTAAATTAGGATGGAAAGAAGCCAATAGAGTGGCCTGGATGGCTTAAAAGTTTGGGCTCTTTCCAACAAAATAGGCTCCCATAGGGCCAAGACACAAAGCTCTGTGTCTAGGAACAACGAGAATTCAGCATGAGAAACTTCATCCTAGAAAGCAGAGTGAATAAAGCATTTGGACAACAAAAAGAACCAGCAATTTGTTAGGCATTTCCCAGTGGCAAAGCTGTCTAATATCATCCCTGAATATATGAATCCAAGAACAATGTCTGGGAGTGCAGATGATATTTGACTTCACTACAGGGGATTAGCAATAACCAATTCCTGCTTCAGACACAATGCTGGGGAAAGACTCACGATAGCAGAGAAAAAAAAGGCACAAAAGTGTTCAGTGCAAGAAAGAGCCCAGAATGTTCCCAGTCCTTTATGCACAGGCAGAAGATGGCCACAGTCAGCTTGCAAGGAAGGAAGGGGCAGGACAAGGACCAGCAAGTGAAACCTGAAACCAGGCAAAGTCAAACCAGGACAAAAAGAATTGTGGTGAGAGGCCTGAGAGAACCGACAGGGACACACTGCAATGGGAAATGAGGATTCAGCACCTGCTGACTTCTTCAGACCATTTTCTAGGAAATCTGTTTTACAGAGCAGATTGCAGGCTCAGTAGAGAAATAACTGGGACCTGTGAGGCTCTACAGAACTTTTTACTTGGAAGATGTTTCAAGCCAAGAATTGCAATTTTCTCTTTTTTGGTACCTGTTGGGAATAAAGAATTCTCAAATTTCTGTACTACAGTTTTCAAGACTACACAGTGTGATCAGGAATTTCAAACTCTTTCCTCTGCCTATAATGGCTGAAATCCACTGCACCTAACGTTAGGCACCTTCTGTACCTCCAAAGTTAATAACATAGTCAGAAATGACAGTCCTGGGGGAAGAAAGCTGTTTCCAAATAACATCTCAAATCTTAAAGGCATCTTCTGCACATCTGTCTTTTCTACCCCTTAAGGAGAGTGTCTACAATTTCTCATTCCTATTTTAGGTCCCTTGGGCAGAACTGGTTCTGTGCTAACCACCTGCAGGGGACTGGAAAGGTGCTTGGGCCAGGCTGGTGACCTCACTAAAATTTCTGTAGCTGTAACTTTCTCCGAAATATTTTTTTCACTGAAGTCAAATATTTCCATTTCCTTTTTAACCCCTGTGTAATGATTTTTTTTTTCCTCCAGGATGCGCCCCTCTGCATTATTAATTGCAACACATGATGGTGTCTGCTGTTAAAAATTCCATAATAAATATTATTGCCAAGTGCTGATGAGCAGATGTTAAGCAGCATTTAAAGATTACAGGACCAAGGTAGGTCAAGTTATTTTAGTTCCCTCTGGAATCTAGAAAGCTCTTTTAAGCTGATTTTATGATGAACCCGATTGCCTGCTTTCATTACTAGAAATTCACCATATCTAATCCCCTTGTTTCATGTAGCAGAGCGAGCTGAGTGACACATGAGTGTTTCTCTTTGTCCAGCTTAATCAACCAGCTGCAGTTGCATTCAATCACCTTTCCTGGTGAATGAGCCTTCACTCACTACAGCTTCATCTAGAGAATAAATTGGTACCCACAAGGAGAGCAGGACTGCTGATGGTTGTGCTGCAATGTTGATTCAGACCCACAATAATTCTCTGTTTGCATCAGTGACCCAGAATACACATAAACAGTTTGTCTTAGTCCAAAAGTAACAGCAGATAATGCGAACTAATTCAGCTTGAAGCATGACCTGAATGCCAGGTGTTTTGGTGGAGCACCTGATTAAAGGGAGTTGAGAACTCCGAAGCTGTATGAGCCTGTTTGTCCTGTCAGTAGCCAGAGGGAAGAGGGGGACACCCTCTGAAGGACACCTGAGCAAAGCAGGTAGAGAGGACAGAGAGGATGCCCAAGCACACATCCCCCTGTTTGAAGTTTATTTATGACCTGCACCCAAAATCTCCATTTCAGGGTGGATTGTACATCCAGGTCTTGAACATGTCCTGTTCAAGGACTCAAACTGACTCCTTCCTTCCTGCTCCCCCCTAGTTTTTGTTCTTAGCACCTGCAGGGGTTAAAGATTGTAATGACACAAGCAGCTTAAATAGGGAGGGCAGGAAAAAGCTGTAACAGGTACCAGTGCCCGATTTTCCTACCAGTAGGAAGTACTGGGGTAACAAATTCTTTCAGGGGACACAAAACATTTGGATAGATGAATCCAAAGGAGCTGTTAGAATAGGATTTGGAAACTTCATCCACTTGTTCTTAGTAGCAATCAATAGTCATAATGAAGTTTCCTTTTTCTCAGCAACTGTGTGTGTTTAGAGGGACAAAGACATCAAACCCAAATTGTGTGCATTTAAGTATGACCTCCGCAACAATTATAGCAGCAAAATATAGAGCAAACTAGAGCTTAATGGCTCCATTCAAATACTTTTATCTCTTAAGGGACTATTTCAGAAATGCAGCTGAATTCAGAGACACGGGCTTTGATTTCCTTCCCCCACCCTTCCAATTCAGAAAATAATTTAAATTCTGTAAGTGCTAAATTGACCTTGCATTCTCCTCTGCTTGCCTGCTAACTACTTTAACAAGTGCTGCTTCCAGCCCTTCACAGTACATCCAGAACAGAAAGTGATGCAAATGTGAACTGATAGGATCAGAGAGCTTTACCCTACCATCAATTTCTATATAAATCCAGATGGGAGATCAACGGGAATTCTGCAGACAGGAGATGACCCAAAGCCAAGACTAAAGCAGCTCTAATAAATCTTAATGTTGTCATGTTGTTCTGTTACACTCCCATCCTTTTTGAGGTCTAAAATATTACATCAAATCCCATCTGGGGCAAGGCCCAGAGTGTAATTTCATTCTCTTCTAATGCTTTCAACTGACAAGGCTGTCAACAGGCAAGCCTCAGTCACTGAAACCAACATATTTTCAGTGAGCCAGCAACATTCCCAACTTCAGAGATAAACTGTGCATTAGCAAATACAATATCCCTTATCATAGCTCTTAATTGAATCAACTTGCAGTTGTCACTTAAGCATTGACAATACCACATAGTACAGAGAATTTTTCCAGGAAGCAAGCAAGGCTCTCTAAAAATCTCCCACCAGTCTTGATTTTCTGCTCTAGATGGATTTTCAAAGTCCTATTTGGAATTCGCTCTTGTTATACAATATCCATGTACACTGTTCTTAGAGGTATACTTTGATTAAACAAAGATTTATGGGCTTTTGTTTTGAATTTGTATTTTTCAAAGCCAAAATTCATACAGAAAAGTTCTAATAAAGTCTGGAATGCTGCTCAGAAGACAAATAGCAGAGAGCTCATGTGACTGGATTTGTGCCGTGCACTGTTACAGCAGCATTGCTAATCCAAGAGGATGCAGAGGTATCAAAGGGATGCTGAGGAAGTGCCACAGCAATGTTTTAGGATCAGGTTGTCTCTGTCAGCTCGTCAAGACACACAATTTATGAACAATTGTCATCAACAGCCCTGTATGTTCAGCAGAAAGGAGAAGGCAGTGCTGTGGAAGAGTTTTCTGGGAGTGCTTCCCACAGTCCTCACTGGAAGTTACAAAAGCTGGGATACAACACAGTGGATGTTGCCTAGAGTGGAGTGAACAGTCAGTAAATCCAAAGCCTCTAAAGCCAGTGGATGGTTCCCAGAGCTTCAGCAGATTCCTGCTCATCCCATCATACAGTCCCCTGCCCTTCTGAACAGTAGCATACATCTACTAAAAAGCAACTTGGAATAATCATTTCTCAATATCACAGAAAAATAGAAATAGCTGGAGAGTCTTTATCAGTAACACACCCCCAGAAGCACACAAGAACCTGTTGCAAGTCTGGCATGGGTTTCTACAGCAACACTCTTTCCCTTTGGCATTTAATTCAGATTGCTCCAGTGCACTCCTGTCTGCGTCTGGGAAAAGAAAAGATTTTCCTTCCAGTAACAAAAAAGAGTTGGATACACACACTCCTCACAGGACAGGAGAATGAAAAACAAATGGTTAAGCCAGCTGGTGCAGTCCAGCCTCCCAAAATACAATCCTGACTTTTTGCCAAAGTCCAGAGGGAAGATGGTTCTTTCCATATCCACAGCAATCACAACAAATGTTATTTCCAACATCCACTGCTGAATTCAAACAGTTTTCCCCTTACCTCACAAACTGCCATGGTCACAATTTCCTTCCATTTCTCCCCTCAAATGGTTTATGCTGGTTCAACCCCCTCCCTATCCTTCTTCAAGTTCAAGAAATCTGCTACCATGAACTACAAGAATAACTACATAAAGAGAACTGCTGCTTCTTAGCTCAATGAACACCATTGAAATTTGCACCCTTCAATGGAAAAACAAATATATGAATGGCCAGCCTTTGAATTAAAGCACTGAATGGAAAACCAGGACATGAGCCAAGAGACACAAGCAACATTCTGCTATTACCTATGACAGTGAAAATAAATTATTTTTATTTTCACTCCCCACTCTCAGCTGCCAGAAACTTGCCCCAAGTGCTGGTGCAGGATGGGAGAGAATGAAGGAAACAATGCCTAACACAACACATCCACCAAAAATCTTGCCCAAGATTTAGCCTGCAAATGCCAAACAACACCCAGTTTCACACATAAACATACAAGGAAGATAGCAAAGCTAATATTTCAATTAAAGCAAAAAATCCTCCACCCTCTCTTGCTTTCTGAAATGGCTTGGTATAAATTCTCACCTACAATTATTTTTTTGCCTTATCAGAAAAGGGACCTGCTCATTTGGCAGTAATATTTATTGTGCTCAGCAAATGCTAGCACATTTCCCCTTTTAACACATATAACCCATCTCTAAAAACTTGCCTTCTCACTGTGTCCTAAAATTACTGACTGAAAATACAAAAAAAAAAAAAAAGAAAAAGAAAAAAAGACATAACAGACTCCAGTGATTCAGAGTAACCCACTCCAGCTTGTGTTTTTAAAAATAGCTTTAAAGTCACACCAGATTTTTTTGTTTCATTTTTACCAGCATGTTCAGACTTGTCTCAAACAGTTTCCTGTTCTTCTTCCATTCAAGTCTATGGAAATTTTGCCTTCAGTGTAACCAGAAAAAGAAAATCAGGCTTATTCAGTTCTCATAAAGTAATCAGAAAGAAATTAAAGGGCACAACCTACTGAGGGCACCACTACACATCTCTAAAATCTCTTTACAGTCATCCTTTTTCAACCTCTGCCCATGGTGAAATACAGAACAGATGTCACTGAATTTCTGGGACCTAAAGAATTTTTGGGACCTAAACAACACCTCCTGCTGTGGCAAGCACATTTCTCTCACTCAGGATTTTTCATAGAGGTGCACAGAGAGAAATGGAAGAGAAAACAATTTCTATTTCTGCTCCTTGTTTTTACTATGTGGAATGTGTTTGGAGAATTGTTTACCTGGGGTGATTGCTTGATTGGATTCTGGTGAGGATTGTTTGAGCCTGATGGCCAATCCAACCCACCTGGGGCTGGGCTCTTGAGAGGGTCACGAGTTGGGAGAGTTTAGAGATAGAGTAGGAGAAAGTAGTGTGTAGTTTTTAGTATCCTCCTTTTATATAGTATATTAATGTATTTTATCATAATTATAATAAAGAAATAATTCAGCCTTCTGAATTGAGTCAGACATCATCATTTCGTCCCACTGGGCTCTCCTGCATCTACAATACTCCTGCTAATTCAGCTCATGGATTTTAACAGGATTGGAGATTAAAATCATGGCTGCAGCCCTCAACATGTCATCCTTGCAGCTCCCTGCATCTTCATCCCCTGGAAATGCCAATGCCAGGAGTGAGGCTGACCTGGGAGCCCTGAAAGGGCAGCCCGAGCTCCCAGAGTCACGTTCCAGCCCCTTCCCCTGGCCAGCTGGGCCCGGGGCTCTTTGCAGCCAGCCCAGCCCTCCTGGGGCTCTGCTCCTCCCAGGCTTTGTGCATCCTCCTCCCACCTGTGCCCACAGAGCCCAGCAGCCTTCAGGCAATGCCCAGAACAAACAGGCTGGCTGCTGTTTTCAGTAGGAGCCACTGTCATTGCTTGGGCTCACATCAGGGCAATGGTTTTGTGTTTTTCCAAATCCCAGGTGTGGGGGAAAACAAACAAGACATCGTCCCCCACATAGTGTGTTCAAACTGATATGCCAGGTCTTAAATTAACAAGCAAGAGCTGCATTCTGTCCCAAATACTTTGTCTAAAGCTCTTCCAAGCTGACCTGTGCAGTCAGTGGTGCCTGAGTAACCACACAAGCATGTTTGAACAATGCCAAATACTTTTGAACAGAGCCTGGAGCTGCTGATAGATGTGAGGAGGGAGCTGGATCTGCTCTTCCCCGAGACCAAACTGAGAGTGAGGATGGGCAGGTGAGAGTGCTGGTACAGCTTCAGAGTTAATATGGCAGCAGAAATGAAAATGGGGGCCAAACCAGCTCTGGGAGCCTCCAGAATTTCCTGGATACCTGCGGCCTCCTTAGTGACCCAGCCAGCCAGTGGTGAACTCCCTGGCAAAGCCTTGTAGGTGCCAGGGCTCCACTTGACCAGAGCCCCCAGCAGGCCCAAAGCACATACTGACAGCTGTTGGCCAGATACATGAAATTATCCTTGATGCAGAGAGGTATTTACCTACTGCAGCTATCCCTGGAGCTCCAAATATCTGCAAGACCTTAGAAGCCTCAAAAAAGCTAATTAGTGTACTGCCATAAATAATTTGATCTCTTAGGAGGATATGTACTCTCTACACAGTAAGTAACAGCTTTTTTTAATGGAAAAAAAAAAAGATTATTTGCCCATGCATATCACTATTTTATTATAGGTGTTTATCAACCCTATATAATGTACCATAAAGAAAGCATTAAAGCAAAAAAAAAAAAAAAAAAAAAAAGAAACTCTGGTCTAAAACACAGCTCATCACTCTGAGCTACACCATCCCTGGAAAGCAAATCTAGGTCTGCCCTGATTTGTCAGACACAAATATCTCCTGCAGGGACATCTCACATAAAATTAAAAGTCAGTGCAGATCCCTTCTCCCAGGCCCTTTTGTGGCTGCTGAGGAACAATAAAACTGCACAGGACAATCTCTTCCCAGCTCTGCTCCAGGGAGGAGGCAGCTGCCTGCCCTGTGCCCTCTGAAATGGGAGGAAAACCAATTGCTGCCTGACACAGGAAAAGCAGCAATTCTGGAACCAGGGCAGGACAGCACATCAGGATTCCCACTGCAAATCAACAGCCCACACCAAGTAAAATAAAAAATGTAAACAAAAGGAAAGTTATAAATCCCCTGCTTAGCTAGTGTTGTTACCCAGAAGTTTTAACATCCTGTTTTTAATAAATGAGGTTGCCCTTTAAAGAGGTTTCCTTTCATCTGGAGAGGTCAGCAGAGCAATCTCCAGTAGTGGAGATAAGCCTGGGTGATGAACTCTGTTACAGGATTTAAAGTTACTCACAAGCTGGTTTAAGTGTTTTGAAAGACAAAACAT
Source organism: Chloebia gouldiae (assembly GCA_003676055.1). NCBI lineage: Eukaryota > Metazoa > Chordata > Aves > Passeriformes > Passeridae > Chloebia > Chloebia gouldiae. Next base: position 3,818,706 of record QUSF01000022.1, read on the forward strand.
AAAAGAATATCTAGTACCTTAAAAACCACTGAAATCCTCCTAAGAAATAGCCATAGTTACTTTTCTCAGTACTTATTCTTAAAAAGCACTCCAGAACTGCTGCTGGGAACAGCTTGGTGACATGAAAACCAGGGCAAGCCTCTTGCAAACTCCTTTCAGCACAGAAGGGAAGCACACCCAGTGCCACAGAGGCTCCAGCCAGCTCTGTGTGAGCTCAGCTCTGCCCCTGAGCCTCAGGACAGGCTGAGTGGCAGCGAGGGGACAAGTGGGTACCACAAAGGCTCAGCATCCTCCCCGTGGCAGGAGCTGAACTGCCTGGACACACAGGCTGGGAGCCAGAGCAGGTGAAACACCAAAGCATCCTTAAGAAACAAAACTGTTTCTCTCACTGGCATCAAGCCATCAAGGAGCTTCTGTATTTGAAGCTTTGCCAAAACATCAGCCCAGCCCTCCTGTGGAGAAAGAAATGGCCCCTTGAACTCCTTGTGCAAATTTATACTTTTCTAAGCGCAGCCTTTTAGAAACAGCTATAGCCAGGGGGGCAATTAATTCAACTCTTTCCAGAAGATTTTTAGCTCTGAAAAAACTCATGTATTATTTAAGACTCACGGTTAACAATGAACATTCTCAAGGTCCAACTTTCTCTTTGTGAAGGGGAAAAAAGATCCAGAGACCTTTTGGTGAAAAAATCTCTGGAAAAATCCCACATCATCTTCAACCCCCACCCCAATTCCCTGGCTACCAGGAGAAACCTTTCACTTCTGGAGGGGTTTGGCAGTGCCTGACTCTCTCCATCAGCAGGGCTCTGGCTGTGTCTTGTCTCAGATTTCTTAGCAGCACCAAGGGATCATCAAAAGCCTCAGCCAGACCAGTGTCTCTGTTTAGGATTCAGGATGATTCAATAGAAGAAGGCTGATCTTCCCTCCCAAGCTGGGTAACTAGAATCAGCTGGATGAAGAATCCTTACACAGGTGCCATTAGCAAAGAAGAAATAAATCTAACCTATAGTCACAGCAGCATTTTTTTAAAACAACCATTACCCTGATTGAGAAATTGCCAGCTTTAAACACTTAATACAACACAGCAGCTTCACTACTGACCTGCTTTTCACCTTTGGGAAAGACCTGAGGGAAAATCAGGTCTCTGAAGCAAAACAGAATCTCCCTGGCAGTCCCAGGTATTCACTCACTGGGGAAATGTGTGTAAAACGGAGGTATAGATTTGCTGGTCTTCCTTGCATTTCTGAGACCTAAACCAGCATTTGAGCAAGCAAGAGCAGCCCAGCCAGGAGCTGTTCTCCCATGCACAGGGGATCCCAGAGGCAGAGGTGATCCTCCTCCCCTCACCTACAGACAGCTGAGTGTAGGTGGAGCCTTCAAGCAAACTCAAAACACATGAGATGACATTTTCTAGTGACCAGGTGTATAGGCAAACAACTTGTCTTTGAAGAAATATAACTGGATTTAAACACACCAAATATTCAACGTGTTGTCAGCCAAGAGCCAATGCACAGAGAGGATGATGCAGTACAGAGGCTGAAGAGCATTCCCAGCCCAGCAGGCACCTGCAGACCTGCCCACTCACAGCTCCCAGTACCTTGCCTTGCTGGGATCACTGATATTGCTTTTAGGATTCCCAGCTCTGCCTACTTTTAAATAAAAACACATTTTTTAGAAATCTGCACTACTGCACATTCCAAGTGCTGCCACTCAGCTTTCCATAAGTTATTACTTCTGTGCATTAAGAGCAGTTTGGGAACTGAAGATTGTGCTGTCACCTCCACACTCCATAAACAATACAGATGCTAGAATGTGGTAATATTTATTTCTATTTTGCCATCTGCTTATATATTCATATAAAACATGTGACTCCCAGGATGTGGAACAGCAGAACAACAGATAAAGGTACAAAAATCAACACATCTTCTTAATGAGAAGATACTATTGCACAAAAGAAAGAATAAAATGTACATGTATATATCTATATATTAAAAATAACGAAAGAAACCGTTTTCAATACATACCTTTGGCTTTCCTTGAAGAATCAGTATCTTAAAAAACCCCAACAAACCAACATCTGCCTCCAAAATCCCTACCATCTGAACTAGTTAATGAGTAAAAACCAAACCAACCCAAGAAAGTACAACCCCCATCATTAACACCTTCCCATGGAGGTGGGGCTTCCTATTCAGAAGCATGTGGCTAAAGGCTGTGAGTGTTTAAATAACTCTGAATAAAGAGCAGCATGGCCAAGAGATGTGTAAAGACCTCCCTCAATCAAGTACTGAACTCAAACACTGGTGTTGGTGTTTAGAACATCAGACCCCACCACTCCCACAGGCTCCAGGACATTCAGCAAAGTGTCCAAGACAGTTTCACTGTTGCACCTTTTAAGAACAGAGTGAAATCTGTGTAACTCCAGAGCTTAGCTCCTGCAGCCTCTTTTGAAAAAAGCTGATAAATAAAGGTGGATTGACTGGAGGGCTGATACCTCTTGTGGGCAGCAGCCCATGGGAGATGAGAATTTTGCAATTTTCCTCACCTCACAACAGAGATTCTTTTGATATGAAGTGAGTTTTGTTGTTTGTTTTTTTCCTTGGGGCAGGGAAAGCAGTGCTGTAGGTTGAGGGTGCAGTGTATGTGTATATATTTTAAAGCAAATCAACACTTGAGACATTTAGGGAATAAATTTGATGCATTTAGGGACTAAAGAAAATTTCTTACAAGACTGTACTTTCTACCAGTCTAGAGAGACAGTAGGTGAACTTCTTTCATAGAAGCTATGAAAGACAATATTGAGTGTTTTGTGTGACTATAAAAGAATTAAAAGACTCATTTTACAGTGCATTTTAATTAAAAGTTCATTATAAGAATTTTCTTTTAAGAACAGCATACTACATATTCATGGAAATATGTAACTTTACCCTACAAATGGGACTGTCACCATATTATTCTTACAATTCAAACATATGAAAAATAAAATATGATATTTAGCTTTATAAATTCCCCCTCCCCCCCTTTAAATCCTTTTTTATTTTAAATAACAAAAGTATTAACTCTTTCCCAGTACAGTGCATTTGCTATCTGCGAGCCACAAACCAAGAAGTCACATCAACGCCAAGGAAACAGCAACATTGTTTGCAAAATATTGAGAGAAAATGATAAAAAAATATAGTAGTCAGCCCAGTGCTTACAGAAGAGACAGTCAACAAGAATTGAAAAAGCAGCACATTTTCATATTACATAGGACCAGTATAATAACATATAAACCAGTGCAGAAGACTTTTATGCTGGAAAAATAGATAGCAATTCTCAGCAAGCAGAAACTGAACTTTGGCACTTGCTCATAAAAAGGCCTTTCAAAGCAAAACAAAATGGAAATTCACTTAATCACAGCTTGTATATTTAAAAAAAAAAATAAAGACATTGACTGAAGCGAGAAAAACAATAGAGAAAAGTGTACAAGCCAGGTCACTAAGAATTCAGTACATTCAGCCTACAGAAAATACAAGTACAATCTTTCATCCACCCACCTATGCTAGGATCCTGGCTAGCAAAGGACAGGCTTTGGGACAGAACCTCACCTCAAGCACCTCTGCTTCAATGGAGCTGTGCTGATTAAACAGCCCTTTCTTCAAATTGAACTGGTACAATGTGTCTCAAATACATCACCTCTTTATTATAAAATAAGGATTTCTAATCTGCAAATTAAGAAGCAAAAGCCTTGCACTCAGACAGTGGCTGTTCTGCTCTACCCATAGCTGCACCATAACCACTGCAGTGTAAGGATTAAGTGATTTTTTTTTAAAAAAAGGGCTAAAAAAGAATGGCTTCATTTTGAATAGGAGACAATAGACTGGAAGGAAGGGTTCACATTTAGTCTGTTATTCCTGGTGCTGTCAGCACTGCACATTCTCAGGAACATGAGAGTGAAGTGTGCACACTGTTCTCCCTCCCTGCAGAAGAGCTGATGGTCTAAGCTCAGGCCCAACCAAAAGGGTCCTGCAGGCCAAAGCACATTTTTGGATCAGGCCATAAGAAAGCAAGGGTTGCTCTAGTCAAGCAGTGCTCCTTTCATAGCCAGGCTCAATGCCCCAAACTAGCAGCTATCTTTGCACTGAGGCAGTTTACTCAATTTATTTTATTCTTTCACAGAGTTAAGACTGGGGAAGGGCAAGTAGAAGAATAAGTGCTTCAGATTGCACAGAAGATTGTCCTACTAAAGGGGGCACTTGGATGGGAAGTGATCACAGCTACAAGTCAAGCAGACGCTCCTCACAAGTCTCCACAGGCCATTTAGTAGCACCTCCAAACACATCCACGTTGTTATCCACCCAGGGGATGATGTTGCCAGGCATGTTGATAGAGCAGTTGGCAATATTCATGATGTCTTCAGCTCTTAAAACCCTGTCCCATATATTGAACTGGCTCATCTCCCCAACGAAGGCTTGAGTTGCATCAAATCTTCCTCCTACTGTGTCCTTTGGGCACATGAGAGTTAGGATTAGATGAGAAGGTTATTTTGGCACTTTCTTGTTCAAACTTGAAGTCCCTCCCCATCCAGCCCCACTGCTAGAGAGGGGTGCAGAGTTCAGTCACAGAGGTGAACAAATTCGAGTTTCTACAAGGGCTACATTGAACAAAGCATTCAGTGACAAGCTCCAACCTAAATTGTGTCAAAGCAACTGAGGGCAAACAGTGGTGACTGCAAAACATCACAGAAAGGCTGTACATAACCAGCCTTGCCCTCGAGCAGTAGAGCAGGAAGGCAGCTTTAAACTTGGAGGTTAATTTAAGAGCCACTGTGGAAGCTCAGCACAGGACAACTCCAGTAAGAATTGCATAGATGTGTAAGGTTACCCTGAAAGCTTTATGGCTATAGACTAAACCATAACTGCAGCCCTTACCCAATTGTCTGCAGGGACTGTGAGATGTGATCTTTGGATCTAAATACCCAGGCTTTGCTGGTTGCAACAAATGAGGGATTCAAACTGTCACTGTATAAGCCTAAAAGTGTTTGCTTGCTCCACTCACTACCTAAGGACAGAAATCACTCATTTTTGAATGAATCCAGTCATTCCACTGACTTTGAACTGATAGCACAGGACAGAGCCCAGCACAGTGAAGGCAGAGATAAAGGAAACCTGCCAGACACTCACCAGTGAGCTGGAGCATCTGCTCTGCAGAGTGTATTAGGATACTGAACTTGCCATTCTGTCATTTATGTCATGGATAAGTATCTACTAAAATCAATATCAACATAAAACTAATTTTTCATTGCTTCAACTGTGAACCTAATTTTTCATTGCTTCAGTTGAAGAAAGGCTATTCCCTGCTACTTGTTACAATATTTGCTTTTTTTAGTAAATGTATAATATAAGTAGAGAAATAATGTAAAGCCAGAAGCCACACAATTCATGACTTATGAGATGTTAACTAGAAAGGCAAGTTTCAAAATCCTCTGGGTTTTTTTTTTTCAATATTCTAAAATTACTTATTCTTAACCCCAACATGAATATTCTGAATATTTACTAAGTGAAACAAATATACCAATGTGTGATTTCATGAAGTATTTGTTGCCTTGTTTCAGTCTTTCTGATACATGTGTACAACAAGACCAAGTGTTTAACAGAGAAATTCTCACAGCTCTTGTTTGTTTGGGGAGTTTTGATTTTGTTTAAACCCTGGAACACCCTGTCACTCACTCACCTGTTCCTGACCCAGGATCAAGACACCTCCAGGTTTAATTGGATGCCAAGGAGCAAGATTCTCCCCAGTGCCAAGCTTCTCTCCATCCTGAAAAGCTTCCCACATTCCATCTCTGGTTGTCCATGTTATGCAGATATGATGCCATTTTCCATCACTGATGAAGAGAGGGAGCTGAGCAACCTACAAAAAACAACATAATGGATGTGAAAACCCAAATCTAGCCATTCAAGCCCAACATGAAAAGAAGAACAGTATTTACTCTGTCCTCAAAAGCAAAAGCTTTATAGAGGCAAGAGTTAATCCACACCCTACTTTGTAGAATTCCACACAGTGATAAAATTATTTAGGTTGGAACATCCCCCCAAGATCAGGAGTGCAATCATTAACCCAGCACTGCCAAGGCCAGATCTACACCTCTCATAAATACCTGCAGGGATGGGGATTCCACCTCTGCCCTGTGCAGCCTGTTCCAGTGCTTTGCAACCCTCTCAGTGAAGAAATTTCTCCTCATATCCAATTAAAACTTCCCCTAGCATAACTTATAGCCATTTCCTCTTTCTTGCCTGTTACTTGAGAGAAGAGACCAACCCCCATCCTGCACATTGATCTGTGGCATTTGTTGTTTAAATCTCAGTGCTTGGTGAGATTCCATCCAGGTTCATGTTAAGTTCCTCTTCAAATCTGGGGTTTGCCAGCACCATTTGCAGTAACAACTTTGGCAGATGGATCTGTCTGCAGGAGAACTTGTGGGAACTGTTCCCTAGACCTCACAACAAGGAGGAATTATGCTCCTTTAGGAGTTTGATCTGAAAACCTTCTCAGGTCAACATCAAGACACAAGTGCAGTGGGTAATGGAACAGCTGTTATGTGGAAGAAATAAAAGCCTCACAGAATATTGATATTACAGACATAATACAGAAGAGAAGAAGTTATTGCTAAAGATAAGCAGACTCAAGTTTGCTTCTCTTCCACAAACCATTAAAAATAATTGGTTATTGATCTGGGAGGATGACAGGACTGTTAGAAGTCCATAATCAGCCACAAGATGAACCACCTGAGTTGTGTAGCAAACACCTGATCTCTCAGAGAGCAGCGAGTTATCAGGAAACATAACTGGAGGTGGGGAGAAAGGATACTGCTTTAATGACAAGTTTCACTGTTTTCTTCAAGCTTGTCAGAAACCATCAATTGTATGAAGTAGCTGTACTAAAGTCTGAAAAATTGTATTTAAACTGATGTTCAGTCACTAAGTATAACAAAACAAGACTATGATGTGGAGAGTCTTGCTCTCTGTCTTCAGCAAAATTCATTTAACATTTGTAACTTCTACAATTAGGAAGACAGAAATACTGCAGCTGGCTTAGATCTCATAGGTCTTGCAATGCTGTGGCTTCAAATTTTGATTGTGCTTCATAAAACAAAACAAACAAACAAAAAAAACCCAAAAAAAAAACCAAGAAGCCAAGATCTGCTTGTAACTTCTTAGGCAACACAAGCATGTGCACATCTAATGTCAAGCTGCTTGGTCTCAGCACACAAGTATCTGTACAATTTAACTTCTGTTTCAAGTGCTTTTATGGACTTGCAATCAGCAAGTGGACAAGAGACAAGCAGACAGCACCACCTCAAAGGCTTCTCTCAGAGGGAAGGAAGGAGTCAGTGCAAAGGCACCACAGGGTCAGGCCTCGTTCTGGTTATGAAGAGCTCATCAAGTCTCACCTTATCATTAATTAGCAGTTCAATGGGATTATTCCCCCATTCTATGAGGACAATTTCATTGGCTTGCCCAGGAACAGCATATGAGAACGGAGTGCCAATTCCAGGAGAAGCACTTGACCTCAGCCACAAGCACACAGTGAAAGCATAGAGCTCTGGCAGAGTCTTCTTGATCTTCCCATACAGGTAGTTTGTGCGAAGAGGAAGGGAGACTTTGAACTCCTCAGGTGACTTAAATGCACTGTTACCTAGAATCACATGGAGCAAAAATACCCTTAACATTAAGCCAAACAATGCATTGATCATTCAGGCTAAGACACAATTGATAATCTCTGGCTTTAATCACTTTAGAGAGGTACAGAAAAAAAGTATATTGAAGTAGTATTTACTGAATGTTGATTTTGCTGCACACAAAAAAGCAAATAGATTTGATCCACATTGTGATAATTATTTAGTTTATTTCTGCTCATTTAAAGCAAAAGAATAGATGGTAGACAATTTCCCTTATTGCTTAGTTCATGGCTGGAAGCCTCCCTGTTCCAAACAAATCACACTGATTTAAGACATTTACTGTCAGTGAAATGGATTCTCTGCTATGCTCATTATTAAAGCATCACAGTGCTTCACAGCCAGGATTTCCTTCCCCACTCCTGCTACACAAGCAGTATCTCTGTGTTAAGATCTTAGGCTAACACACATTAACACATTTTGAGCAGCAAATCTGAAATAAGACTACACTGACAAAGTCCAGACAGCAGCTACATTCAGTAGAACTGATTTCTGTCCCATCAACTGAACAGGACAAGATCTGAAAAGTTCAAAGTGATCTGAATTAAAAAGCTATGAACTATAGGAAGATTAGACACTCAATTTACTAAAAAGCAGAAATTATTATTTTGATTTTTCTAAAAAAGTGATAAAAAAACAGTGGTGTATTCTAGACATGCTTACAAAATTGAAAACCCTTAAGACCAAAACTTTCTGAAGTTGCAATACTCTGTATCATATAGTTGATGTAGATGATCCTAAGTAACTTTCTAGAAGTATTTAGAAATAAATCAAATTGAACCCCACAGTTCTGTAGTAATGTCACCCTCAACTTTTTAGCAGCCTGTTCTTCCAAGTCTCACTGATTTCCTTTGCTCACATTCCTGAAACAAATGCAATCCCCTTGCCAAACTTCACACTCCAGTCCAAATGAAAAGCTGTTGTCACAAAAGGTTGTCACAATTCTCATATGTATTTTTTAAACCATTGGCATTCTCTCAGCTCCGCTTCTTAGAAGCAACTGAAGTGTTTTGGCTGCATTTTTCACAGAACAAAGGGGTGGGAGAAGAAAAAGCTTCTCTTTGGCTTGAATTTGTCTTGAGGAACCTTAGAGACCTGAAATGTTCTAAATGGTAAGTAAATAAACACCAGGGTCTTAAGGTTAATACTGAACAACCTCCATTAGGCTGCTACAGCCAATCGCACATAATAAAAACAGAAACATACCCCATTAAAAGAGCAATTATTTTTGGGCTAGATGGGCAAGAAATATTGTTATACCCTTTCAGAAATAGAGAAAATAAGTTCAGATGTAGTAAATTATCTGTTTGTACCTCCAGCAAAGCTAGGAATCACACTGAAGTCCAGGCACTACCATTTGCAGGATTATACCTCCTGCTTTTTCTACTGCATCATCTTCTGCTGTCAGTGGAGACAATCACTGAAGGAATTAATAGAAAACTTTGGGAACCACTACATGTGTATAAGTTCTAAACTCTTCTGCCCCACTGGTAACTAAATCAGCTGTCACAACTACAGATAAAATCCAAGGCTTACAGTGTCACCTCATGAAGTTATTTTTTATCTGTTTAGTCTCAGGACAATGAGGAGTTTATGACACTCAGCTGTAGGGAAGAAATGCTAAACAATACTGTATTTCAAATAAAAGCATAACAGAAATATTTTCAAATGAGACCAGATCAAATATTGTCTGTATTTAAAATACCAAAAAATAAGTTCTTTCATCATTACTACCCTCACTTTGATTTGGTAGAGGAACCAGAACAGCTAAGCTGTGCAGTAATAGAGAGCAAATTACAAAAGTAAGACTGTAATCTTGGTTCCTGTCCCAAATTCTTCACTTCCCCAGAGAGTCAAGACAGCCCTCACTCCCCACACAAAAAATAAAGGTGGGAACAGGTTATTTTTAGCCTAACTGAATTACACATTCTTGTTCTCCCACCTCTCTCTCCTTCTGATATGAGTCACATCTTTCAGAGACAAGGACTATCTATACTTGACTCATAAGACATTAACAGGCCACTAATTCTCCATAACTTTAGTTGCAGATTAGGCTTTATCTTGGCTCTCAGAAAATACCACAAGACAGAGCCAGTAGAAAACCATCTTCCTCCTTCCCTTCTTCCCTCCTTCACTCTTTTTGAGGAAAAAGTAGATTACACACAAGTCCATTAGGCTGCATTTCTAAATTAATAAGATATGCATGTTTGTACCATTTGGAAGGCATGTCCATTAATAAGCTGCATTTAAGAAGAGTTATTCACCTTGGAAAACCATTTAAGGATTGGGCAGTGATATTTACTGCAACTCCAGCTCTATACAGTCCACTCTGTACATGTATACAGTCAATACAGAAAGAGTTCTATGCTCACAGACATTTGTAATTCAAATAAACAGAGTCTACTCAAGCAGAGAGATCTCAGTAATAATTAAGCCAAGAATCAGAATGAATGACTAGGATTACAAGAGTATCCCCCAGTGGACCATGTGTAATCTACTGTAAACTCTGAAGGCTTTAAGCTTAGAATAGAGCATAATTTAAGTAGCTGCAGTTACCCAAAGTCATAACCAGTAACAAAAGGAGTGGCCACTATCAATACTTCCAAAGCAGCAGGAAACAAAGCTGGTATAAAATGCCATTCATTACATCAAAGGTAATTGTGCTAATTAAATTTAGCCCATATGACTCTCAGTCCAAATAAAGGCAGCTCTACTCAGATGTATGCTTGACATTATGTAGCTATTTACACCCCTGCCATACTTATTCCTATCTCCACTTTCCTCCTTATAGATCCTTCCATCCCACAAACACTAAGAGTTTCATCCTAGCCACCCACACACGCCAAATTAAGAGACGGGAAGCCAAAGCCAGGCAACTGCCTGTCAAGCAGGAAGCCTGAGATAATAGAAAAAGGAGAATCCAAGTATTTGCACTGTCACCTACTATTTAGTCCAGTACCTCAATGGCTTCCCCTCAAGGCCCACATTTAGTCTACTGCTCTGGAAGGAAGGAGTAAACAAAATTAATCAGGACGGGGAAGCATTTAGATTCTGAGCAATTACCTTTCTCTAACTCAGACACTCTTTCTAGCAAAGCATTCAAGGCTGTCTCTGTCTTCTGCCGGTGGGCTGAGCTCTCGTTGTGGAGCAGAGACTTCTCATCCTCCAGCTCGGCCACTTTGCTCAGCAGCTGGCGCTCCAGGTCCCCCAGCCGCCGCTGGAGCATCTCCCGCAGGTCGCTGGGCAGGGCTGCGTACGACACGTTGGCTCGGAGCTGCTGCTGCAGGGTAAACGAGGGGGAAAAGATTGTCACTCCTGAAACAGAAACTGTGAAATGCAGATAGGCTCCCGGCTCAAAGCAGGAAAGTAAGATCACGGAGTTCTCCAGCTCTCTCTCTCTCTTAGCATTTGTCATGGTCAGTGCTTTTATCAGCACTGTAGCTAAACAGGTCCCAAAACAAAAAGGCAGCTTTGTTAGAGGTTTCCAGCACTTAATACGAAAAGAGTTTTCATATATTTAAGTTCAATAGGGAGTAGGTCTGATGTACTTCTATTCGTATGCATAAATGTGGCACATCAGTCAATTTTTACTTTATTTATGTTAGGGACATGGCCAATGTAAGTAAACAGAAAAACTATCACTTCATTTTAGATTAAAAATCAAGCTACTTTGAAAGCAGTTTTACAAAGTAAGATGCTGTTCAGAGCAATCGAAGTATTAACTAGTGAAAGTATTCTTATTCAAAAAGAATAAAAAAAAGAGGCACCTCACACTCTCAAATAATACTGATATCTTTAAAGATACTAAAAAGACATTTCCACCTACCATGTTACTCTAGAGGAGTACAACGCTAAAAAGAATGCTTCAGAAAGACAGCAATAGTAATACAAGGATGGAATGAATACTAACAGCTCATTCAAAACTGCACTTGCAAAGCAGCACTCACAGAACAGCCTTTCGGAAGTTACTCCCATCCTCACATCAGCACTGACTGGAGGACAGCAGGAGCACACATGTGAGGTTTTCAGGGTGTGAAAAGCAGAACAACATCAGCACAAATCCTGCGAGAATCCTCTCTATGAACCATTCGAGCAGCACTCAAACCATGGGAACTGTCCAAAGGCTCATGGAAATCACTTATCGGTGGGCTTGGAGCAAATCCCCTTTCTGTTCAGAGGCGCACAGAACCGGGTTCTTTTCATTCTGTGTCAGCCCTGAGTGCATCATCTTAGCTGCACCATCTGCCCAACACAATCTCCTCATTACCACTGGTCTGTTCAGCACCATATGCCGAGGTCTTACTGCCCAAGACGTCAGCTTTGTACCTCAAACCGCATGAAGTCACATCCCCAGAAAGAGAGATTTACACATTATTAATACAGAAACTAAGCTGGTGACAAGCAGGAAAACAATAATCTCCCCCCGCGCAGTGGGAGAACACATTCAAGAGCAGCCCCTTAGGGTTTTTACCATTAAAGAGAGGAAATAAATAACCAAGAGACCAGGACAAGCCAAACCGAGCCGCTCGCCCCGGGCTGGGCCAGTTTGGATCCAGCTCCACACGGATTTAGGGCACCACTCGTGCCCGAAGTGTCCCCAGACGTGAAGCGGCTGCGCTGCCCGGCCCTACCTCCAGGCTCTCCAGCCGGTCCTTCAGGGTCTGCATGGTGCGGCTCAGCTGGTCGATGACCTGCGCCGGGTCCCGCGGCAGGTCGCCCATCGTGTCCTTGCCCTTGCCCACCTCGTTCTTCCACGCCCCCTCCGCGGACTTGCCGTCCGCACCCTCGCAGCGGCTCAGCTTCCCGGTGAGCTCCCGGATGGCCTCCCGCTGGCTCCCGATGGTCTCCTTCTGCTGCAGGACGGTCTCCCGCAGCTGCAGCACCGTGGCTTTGAGCTCCTCCTCGGGGGGCAGCGCGCCGCCCTGCATGGGCACGGGGGGCAGCGGGCAGCCCGCGCCGGCGGCGTCCAGCGGCAGCGAGGTGCACACGAAGCGGCTGCCCGGCGGGCTCTCCTGCTCCCCGGCCGGCGACCCCCGCCCGCCCGCAGCTACGGCGAGCAGGAGCCCGGCGGCCACGAGCAGCATCCCGGCTGGCGAGCGGAGCGCCCGCTCGGCGGGGCGGCCGGGGCCGAGCCGCGGTGCCAGGAGCGGGTCCCGCCGCCCCGTCCCGTCCGCGCTCCCTTCACGCCGGTCCCGCGCCCGCCGCCGGCCGCGGCTTTTATGGGCAGCGAGGGCGCGGGGGGCGGGGCCAGACTCGCGCCGCGTGCGCTGGTTGGCTGCGAGCTGTGTGACGTAAGCAGAGCCGGGATCGGGAGCGCTCCGGGAGCGGGACCCCCGGACCGGGCCCCGCTGCCGTGCCCGGCCTGGCGCTGCCGGGTGGCGGCCGCCGCCCCTTGTCCCGGGTCCTCGCAGCACGCTCCGCGGCGAAGAGCCGGCTCCATCCCCCTCGATGGCCCTGCCGAGCCCGCTCCGCCTTGCCGGAGTCTTTGTGGCATTGAGCGGGTCAGAACCGGCCCCGGCACGTCGAGGTGATCCGGGAGCGCACAGGGAGCAAAGGGATTGTCCCTTCCCCTCGACGCTGCTGCTAGCGCAGCCTGGGTACGGCCGGCTGGACCCCAGATCATGCCGTCAGAAAAACGGGAACGGTTCACGCTCTGCATCAGTATTCACACTGATTGTGGAGGGGAAAGAGACAGGCACATCTTACTCACTAGAGTACCATAATTCTATTGCTGGGCCATAAGTGGCTTCAGTCCACTTTATAAGACCAGTTATAAGACCATTATATTGTTTGTGGCATCCAATATTTTTAATGCTGGTCCTCTTATTTACTTGAGTTACTTTAAATGTATCATCCGTGAAGGCTTTTATATTTTCCAAGCGACATACAAACACCAAACAGTTCTTACAAACTTCTTGTGGATATGCAATAAAAACTCTTACCTCCACTGGAAAAACTGAGAAACAATTTCCTTATGCATCAGCAGAGGCTGCTCTTAGGATTCCCAAATCTTTGAGTAGAATTTCAGATTTTTAGAAGGTTTGTATATGGAAATGAAAAACATTTTAAGATAGGGTAAATAGCTCCTACTATGAAATACATAACGTTTTAAATAATAACAAATAAAGAATAAATAATATGTAATTGAAAATAATTTTAGCTTTTTTTTTCAGTCAGCATGAGAATTGCTTTGTAACATAATGAATTAATAAGTTTCCAGGAGTGTGTACCACAGAGACAGTTAAATCTGATGGTTTCATAGAGTCCAGTTTATTTGTTCAAGACTTCTAGCAATGTCCTGTTTAAAGTCACACGAGTCAAAGGCAACTGCAGGTGCTGTTCAGGCAGATGGTTGAGATGCAGCTCCTATTGCTTATTCAAGGGGAGAACACCGGGGGCAGGCAGAGTTCAAAATGCAACCAGAAGCTCCGATTTCTGTCTGAGCTCCCTTTGTCTGGAAACCAGGTCTCAGGGGACTGTGCTGCTTCCTGGATGAATGAAAACGTACCCACTCGAGTGCAGAGGCTCTGACTAATGCCTGGGCAGACATTTAACTCCCATCAGAATCAACAGCACATCGTGTCTTCATCACCTGGCTGATTAAAATTCTGGGTGCTGCAGTGAGGAGCACCATGCAAGCACACCAGGAACATCTCACCTGTCAACACAGGGTCTTTACAGTCCACATAAGTCAAGGAAATATTAAAGCTTACACAGAATAATGTACTAGAATTATTGCTCTACATGTAAGATTAATCAGTCCCATCTGTGTTGCATTGCAGCTCATTTCTCCCAAATTTCATGTGAAGTGATATGAAAAAAGTAATGAAATAATTGTAAAATTTGGATTTAGCCTGTAGGAAAGCAGTAGTCGATTGCTTTTATACAGCTTGATTCTATCCTTTATAATATGAATTATGACGGCATCCTGGGTAAATAACCTCACATTACTTCAACATAAACTTCAAACTCCTGATCTTGATTTTAAAACCCACTTTACAATTCAGAACTGATCCCAAACAGGTTTTGACTGAATGCATGAGAGTGATAAAGGCTTTGCAACCTTTTAAATTCAAGCAATGTATAGCTTGAAGCTTTTGCTTAATTACAGATAGATTTTTGTCATGATCTCTTATTTAGGCAAGCTGAAGAGTAACACAAGCAGCAGCAAGCAATAAACATCTGACTTTCAGAGTTCTGTAAGGTATATGATGGTGAATTGCTCATGACAACAAAAGTATTGTCCTTTATTACTCTATTGTTTCTTCTTGACAGGGGAGGTCAGCAAAACAGGAAAGAATCCCAAAAAAGACACTCAGAAATGTCAGTTACTACACAATGGAGTATAAATGTGGAGGACACAGGGAAAGACAGGTATTATCCATTGTGCTTCTTAATACCTTAATATTTTGCTGTGGTGCTTCAGTACTTTCAGAATAAAAAGGAGGTGATTGCCCTGCTCTGCTCTGGTGCAGCCTCGCCTCCAGTCCTGCGTGCATTTTTGGGCACCACAATATAAAAAAAAGACATTAACCTAATAGAGAGTGTCCAAAGGAGGCCTGGAGGATGGGGAAGGGTCTGCAGGAGAGGCTGTATGAGGAGCAGCTGAGGACACCTGGTCTGTTCAGCCTGGAGGAGAGGAGACTCAGGGGAGACCTCAGAGTGGTCTCCAACACCTCCGGAGGGGCAGCTCCAATCTCTGCTCCCCTGATCGGGGACAGGACCCAAGGGAATGGCTGGAGCTGGATCAGGGCAGGGATAGGCTGGATATTAGGAAAAAAATTTTCAGCCAGAGGTGAAAAAGTCTGGAACAGACTCCCCAGGGCAATGGTAACAGCACCAGCCCGACAGAGCTCAAGAACCATTTGGACCTTGAGGGACAGGGTGGGATTTAGGGGATTGTAAGGGCCAGGAGATGGATTTCAATCATCCCTGTGGATCCTTTCCTTTCTATGATTCTATGACTCTATGAACCCAAACAATATGAATTACCCCATTTTACCCTACTTGCAGATTCTAAGACCTAAATTTAACACAGGTAATAATTTATTGAAACACTTCTTGTGACTGTAGGCAGCGTTTTTTCATGTTGAAGGCCATATAAATCTCCATTTTGAGAGACTGGCATGCAGCAGTACATTATCATAAATAATAAATCATTAAAATTCCGAGAAAGTCTATCATTTTTACATCAATACATCACATGTTAAAGTATAAGCTAGCTGAATACTTGATCACTCAAGATATTTTAAAATAAGGATGGGCTTTTTTTCCTTATGACCAAGATGATCAGCTCATAGGCACTGTGATGATATTTCACTGTAGGATAAAAGTGGATTGGGTTAGAGGGGGAAGCACAGAGAGCACAGGCAACTTACAGTAGCATTTGAGAGGTTTTTGAAACTTCTGGCTCTGTGGCTGTCAGGCAGCCTAGTGTGTCAGCAGCCACAGAATGGATTTTTAATTTTTAATTTAACTTTGACAGTTTCTATTGCCTTCAAAAGAGCTTTATTCTCTTTGGAAGCAGCACTTGTATGCTAGCTGCTCTGTGTCTTTGATGCCTAACTGGAGTGTCTAACACCAGAACTTCAGTGTCTGTGTAAAATGGATTTGGATTCTCAATAATATAAAGGGTTTGTGTTTAGGATGAAGGTCTGGAATTCAGGGGATCTGACACAAATCTTTGTTCACATCTGTCTGGCCACTATCAGTAATAAAATTTTGCAAAAAATTCTAAATAAATTAGGAGACTATGTCTCATTTTTAAGGTGCAGCTTAAGCACATGAAAGGCAGTGTACAAGTGACTTTAGATGAAAGATTGGGTTTTGGTTTTTTTTTGGTACTTCAGGTTTGTTCCACTCATTGTTATCCAGATATTCAGTAAACTATTGGTCTAAAATATCTGGAAGGCCTGACTTAAGCTAGACCTACAGATACAGGGCTTAAGTCCTTTTTGTAGGTGACTTAGAAATTCAGGTCTTACTGTAATGGGAGTTAAACATTTAACTGGCTAAAGAAATTTTCAAAAGTGCCAGTTGTCCAACTTTGCCAGTAAGAAGGGATATTTGAAATAAAAAGTCTAATTTCTCTACATCTCCTTAGCATTTCTCAGATTATAAACTCATGCTGGGCAAAATTTGTCTATTCCTGTATGTTTGTGCATCACAATGAGATTACTTGTAACAGAGCAGTGTTTATATCATCTAGGTTATATTAATTTATTTATTCCATTTTCTTCTAAGAAAATGCTACTTTGGCTGCCATTTACATTTTCCAAAAGGTGAAAAAACAAATATTTCATTGTAATTCCTTAAGTATGTATCACTGTCAAAATGTATCAATCCACTTCTTCCATGCCAAGTTTAGCTATTTACTCTATTACCTATACTACTATTCACCAGCAATAAAGCCTAAAATTATGCCATTTTTTCAGTATTTTCTTAATATATTTGCCGAAGTAATCAGATATTATCTGACTCTGTATTTATTCTTTAACATCAGTTTCTGACTGCAAAAAGTCCCCTGGCTATTGATTAGAGAGGTGCCACAAAACTGAACTCCAAAATTTTTAAGCATGTTCCACGAAACTCAGTATATGGCAAATGTTACTACCAGGAAATTTAGGAGGAAGAGAGGCAATTAACCATTTTAAAGATAGGAAACTCTGGTTTGCCAGCAGAAACTAAAGGTCACAGGATCCAGGAATATTGCAGCATGAGGATTTTTTCAACACACTTTAGGAGTTCTTTATCTTCTTATTTTACATAGCTTTTATGGATAAAATAGAATATTAGAAGAAACCAACCACTAAGACACATTCTCCCTTTCTCTTTCCATATTCTGGGCTGGTCTATGAAAATCATAAATGAAAAATGTATTTCCTTTTAAGCCAATGGGATTTTTTCCCATTGATCTGAATAAATTCAGGATTTCTCTAGATCATTTAAATGATACATCACTTTTCTGAGAATCATTAATTTGCATGATCTTCCTCCTAGCAGAAGGACAACAAAGCTCACAGGAAAAACGAACTTTATCAGAAAGATTCACTGCAGGAACTTTCAAAGCACATCAGGTACTTAAAGGAGAGCTCACTGCCTCCAGCATTCCCACATGCTGCTGGTGGCTAAAGGGCAGGACCAGGACACTTTGTGGGGATGCACACAAGCTGCCTGTCAGCCTGACACTGCTCACCACCCAGCCACTGCAGGACCTATTCCCTTCCTGCACTTTACAGACATTTAGCCCAAAATGCCAGGCTTAGAAATACATCTGAGAAGTGAAATAGGTTAGTTAAAAGGAGAATAAAACCCTGAGAGCTTCACCTTTATTAGTTGATTATTATCAATGCACATCTCCCTGAAACTGTGTGAATTTTGTCCAACTCCAAGAGCAAGACAAACCACAGAGTCTGGCTAAAGTCTGCATACATACAAAATATATTGCAATGTATCAAATGCTTTTACATGTTCAGATATGGATTTTTTTTTTTTTTTGCTCACATTTCTTTTCAAAATTCTAAGTCCACTTAGATCTAGCATTTTGGAAGAGTAAAAGGCCCCTGTGAAAAGACCTGATATGACACTGGTTTCTGTGGCACGTGAGAGGCGTTTCCTCTCTGCAGACTCCATTAGCACCACTTCCCACATGGACTATTGCTCTCAGAGCAGGAGCTGAAACTATTAACTCCATTGCAGGTGTCTCAGTGCTCGGCACAGGAGCAGGAAAAAGTGCCTCCTGTTACATCTCCAAATACTGCAGTGTGGATAATTATGACACTCTATGTGTTAGAGGGTTTCTAGAGGCAATAAGCTTATGGCAGTCCCTTGAAATCTTTCCAGTTCTGCAAATTTTAAAGTCCAGTAGCAGGTGAATGGTTTCCCTGTAGCTGGCTGGGAAATTGTGTCCCTTGACCAATCACTGTGGTGTTAGAAATGTCTTTTTTCTTTCCATGACACAATTACATAAAGCAAAAATATATGTTTGTGCCAGTCATTCATATCTCTACATATGTGTGCAAGATGCCCACACAGACTCACAGATATATGTTACATTAACTATATTTTTTAATACAGAAATATACCTTCAGACTTAGAGCTAGGATCCACAGAATAGAAGGTAATGTACCCACCTTGTGACAAAGGAAGAGAGAAAAGAATACATGAGAGAACAGAAATCCAGGACAAAAGGCAGAATATCTTTCTGTGCTTTTCCATTACAGAACATTACTATAGAAGTAGCCCAGCCTTTCATGTGGGTGAGTTCGTTTCTCAGTTCTGCCAGGAGCAGAGTGATAACCCTGAGTTCTCCCACCAGGGATTTCCCTTCTCCACTCCCTATTTCTGTATCTCGCTCTGTGACTGACAATTAGAAATGCTATTATGTCACAACCCCTATGACATGTGAAATATCAAAGCACCAAGTGTTCTGAGGTGATTTAAGTCACCTCAATAGGTTTCATTTCAAGTTCTAATGAGTGTGACAAAGTAATGATACATGGAGAAGATCCATAAAGTTCTGGTAGGCCAAGGGGAAAAAAAAGTCATTGTTTGTGGAGGT
This sequence comes from Chloebia gouldiae, assembly GCA_003676055.1. NCBI lineage: Eukaryota > Metazoa > Chordata > Aves > Passeriformes > Passeridae > Chloebia > Chloebia gouldiae. The sequence continues at coordinate 3,837,979 of QUSF01000022.1, forward strand.
AGTTTTTGCAAGAAACTGGAATGTGCACAGATGGAAGAAGACTGACACAGGAAGATTACAAAATAAAGGGTTATATAACTTTAGGTAAGGATGCTGCACCATGCTTCATACTAAACACCTGGGGCCAGATTTGACAGTGAATCTGGAAATTAGTTCATTTATACCAGCAGTGAGATTGTGAAGTTTTTGGGCTTCAAGAGCAGCTCCACTATTGACCCATGCAGGGTACTTCATCCCCTGGCTCAGGTAAGATTATTTGCACTGAGAGGTACTTGACTGTGAGAAGAGTTAACCAGCCCCAAAAAATGGTAGGTTTTATTGTCAAAAATGCATTTACCTGTCACTGTACTAACTCTATTTGGCAAGGCTGCAATCATATTTTCAGTGAAGTAGTTCTTAATAACTTTATTTTATTTTAATGCTTATAACAGATTTACCTTACCCCTCCTGCCACTTGCCCAGTTCAATTTTGGTTTAGTCTGTTATCTTTTCATCATTTAAGGTGACAAGACCTTTGGGGAAGTGATTGGCCATTTTCTGTGTGTTTTACAGTACTCAACTAACTCCCCACTGATATTAAATACAAATACTGAGTATTGTAATGATGTTATTCCTATCTATATTTCTATTATCTAATATCTAAGTTCACTGGTAATTCTACATTTAATTGGTTTTCACAGTATCTTTTATGCAAGATGCTGCCACAAAATGATGTCACAAACTAAATTTCTTTCTTTGCAGAAAGATGGGTATTCATTGGAAAGCATACACAGAAATAATACTGTAATAATGCAGTGTTAAAATTTTCAGTCCTTTGCATTTAAGTGCTTAGCAACATTTCAGGTATCATTAACTGAATGGCATTAAATTAATTCATTTGTGAAAGAGAGCCCACTTCAATGTTTTCAATCTCTAAGGCGTGTCAAAATCTTGCAGTGGCAAATCGCATAGATTAAATTTTCAAATAAAATGGATAATATTTTGCCTATAAAATCTTAATCTTCAGCCTGTGAAAAATATTGTGGACTATGAAAGAGCAGGTTCTACATCCTTGCTGTGCCTTAGCCAGTCTGAACAACGGTCTAATGAGTCTCTGAACAGTGTGAAAAAAATCACTGGCTGTCTGACTAGCCGACTGTAGGGCAGGAAAAAATCCTATTTGTCTAGGTTTGATTGAAACTTGAGTTAACTGTCGGTGCCCACACAAACCAGAAAAATAGGATTAAAGGCCAAAGAGATATTAACAGTGGAAATGCTGTACATCTGCCTTGACAGATGATTTTTGCACTTCACAGGTTTAACTAAAGATCATTTTTGCAGCAGTTCTTATGAAGCTAAAGCCCTTCTAAATGAAATTATTAACAAGAACTGAGGATTAGTGAAATCAAAGCTCTCATAAAACTATCCAAAATGTTAGTGGTAACGATAGGCAAAGCTAAATTAGAGCACTTACATTTCAAAATAATGAGTTGTCTGTACATCAAAATCCAATCAGGTTGTACAATGCTATGGGCCTTAGTCAGCTATTTTTCCTAGCTCTCAAAATCATTAATCATACACCAAAATAATTTTTATTTGTGACTATAGTAATACAGTAATATTTTATAGACTGTGAAAATTGTAAGGATAAGAGTGAGAGAATCACCTTAGCTTGTAACATAACTTCACCCAGATACCTTCCAAAAATTATGACTCAAAGTCATTCAGAACTGATGTACAGTTCTGTTTTAGTCTGGACCAATGGCAAATAATTCAGTACAGAGCCATTGAGCCACCACAGCCAAATAAGCCAAGGAATTTCTTTTCCGTTTTTTGATCTGATAACAGGCTTAGTGTCAGAGCTGCTCAAGGAAATGCTACAAATCCACAAGTGTAAGTTCAAATCCTGCTGCTGGGTATTGTGCCAAAGCCCAGGCTCAGTCAGAGCACTGGTAAAAGAGTCGGTGGCTATTTGAGCTGGGAAGTCAAAGGCACCAGGCACAGCAGTTTGCCATAAATTACAGGTGGGCCTGGCTTGGTCCCATCACCATGCTGTGGAGAGATAAGTGAGATTCTTAAAACCAGGAGATTTTAGACTCTCATCCCTGATGTATGAATAAATGAAAAACATCATTTTTTTCTTGCAAAATACTATTTATTAATTTGCAGCCACTTTTAATTTTTAGTGTTGTTGTGTCATGCTTACACAAAACACTGTATATGAATGAGTGCCCCTGACAGGAATATTCTAAAAATAAAGGGAAAAGTAAAGGGAATATATTTAAAACCTTGTCTGACTCAATTGCCATTGTGCAAGCCTCACTCAGAATTGTGCTTTATGAAACACTGCTTTGGGCTCAGTCACCAGACCTGTTCTCCATTTGCCAGGCTACAAGGTACAGTCAAGGTAACAGTGATAAAACCAATTGCTGGGGAAACTAAAGATCTTCTAATGATTAAAAAACTAACTGTTGTTAGGAGTTGGAATATTTCTCTTAAGTTCAAGTGTGGACTAAGTTATCAGTAACTGATTTTTTATTTTTTTCTCTGATACAAGCTCTGAATGCCTGGGATCTATACACATACATAAAACCAAATGAGAACAAGTGGAAGCACTGCTGTGAAGAAGGCAGAGTTCTCATGTGAATGAGGTTCATTACAAATCAGATTTACTCCACAGTTTGCCTCCAGTTTCAGTAAAAGTAAAACTTGCATGAAAATACCATTGCTGACTGCAGCTCTGGGACTCTTCAATAAAAGGACTGATCCTTGTAGTAAGTGGAACCTGGATACAAAAGGAGTGCTGAGCAGCAACCAGAGGGCTCCAGATTATGACAAGTAGATTATCCCAGTAAGAACCACTTAAAAAGCAACCACAATCAAGACCTTTTATCTACAGCATAGGTCTCTGTGCCTTAGAAGGTTCAGCAGATTTTATAATACACTTAGCTACATAGAGGAAATATTACAGATCAAAATTCAGAGTGTGTACCCTCACATCAACACTGTTCTCCTGAGGCATAATTTTCATTTTTGCAGGTGTTTATTTGTTCAAAATTCATGGATAGGGCCAAACAGGATACTTAAGTCCAGAGGGGCTGTGTAGAAATGGGAGGTGTATTTATCTCTGAGCTGTACTCATTCAAAGCCAGTGAACACTCAGGTGAGCACAGGCCCCTGAGTTAGCCTGTCATAGTCAGCAGCTCCAGGGCAGAGCTGCCTCCTAAGGCCATCAGCAATCCTTGTGCCCAAGCTAAAATCATGGCTGATGTCTCTTGGTGAGAGCTCCTAACATGGTTTATTTACCTATTGCTGTTCATTCAGAAGCACTCCAGTCTTCTAAAAATGACTCAGTATATTATATACCTTTCTCAGCAGGTGTTTCATGAACCTGAACACATAACCTAAGGAAGGCAGGGTAGCTCCAAGCTCAGCTGGGCTAGAGAAAAGGTCCCTAATTTATCTGATGCTAGCCTGGAGTATCTGAAAGCTTTTGGTGAGAGAAGTTTAAAAATTCAAGCCCTACTTAAAAATCACACATGAGAAAATTATTTTGGAATACTACACTTTGCAGAATACAAGCTGATGTACCCAAGGTGCATCACTGAGCTGTCAGAACGTTCCACACACACACCAGAGCAGCCTCTCATTAATCCACTGGGTGCCACTAATGCAGCTGCTGAGGGGGCTGCTCCTGGCAGCCCACACTGCACCTTGCACTGAGCACAGTGATGCCTCTGAGATACCCACCACCATTTTAATAGGGTATGTTGGTGTTTGAAGGCCATTATAAAGCATATTAAGGGGACATATATTTGCACAGGAGCTTTCTGGAGAATAGCTCTCCATGTTTAGTTGATATCCCTTTATATTTCCATTAATTTGTTAACTTTTCTACACACAAGTCTTATACAAAATTTATGCTCTACATGTGATTTTCTTCCTGACCATTCACTGGTGTCCTGCACTATCAGTTATCTGTCCACTCTTCTCATCTCCACTGACTTACTCATTTTTAGAATTTGCCCCCATGTTTTTAGCATTGCAAGTTTGACACATCTAACTCAGTTCTTCAAAGATATGTTTCCTGTTTCTTGTTGATGGGACAAAATTTATTATACCAAATCTTCCATGTGGATTCTGTATCTTATGGAGACCATTGCTCTGCTAATAATGGTTATGCCATTATTTTTTTGGTGGACATTCCCACTTATAAATGTGTAGGATATTTATGGAAAGCAAATGTACTAGGCAACAATGTGGCTAAAATAAGTTCAACTCAACATTCAAACACTTTTGTTTAAAGTCAATTTAGCTGCACATGATATTTCTGAAGCAGTAAAGTTTCTTTAGCGTGAAGTCACTACATTTAACTGCTCAAATCATATAAAATTTTTAATTATTTTTCTTATTTAAGGTCTATTTCAGTAACCCAGCCAGTCCTAGTAGGTCCCTGGTAAAAATTGCATTAATAATACCTCTGAGTGCTATGTCTGAATAAGCTGCAAGCATATCAAGACATTACTTTCTGTGGCTTTTTGTAATATACAATGCACATAGACGAAAGTGGCAAAGTTTTTAGCTTCATCAGTGAAGCCTCAAGGGGGCAGTTATGGTATAACAACATGGTCTCAACTAGATGGAATTTTTTGGGCTAAAAGATGAAAAAATCCACAATTTATCCCAAGCATTATTATCTCAAGTCTATTGCTGCAGGGTTTGAGTGGATCCTGGAAACCATTTTCTGAAGCAGAAGTAAAGGGGCCACAAATAAGATTTATTAAGGAGTCCTTCTTGCAGTGTAAGATTACATTTTGCCAATTTCAATTAAAACTACTCCCTTAAGAAATCCAGCTAAGGAGGAAGATTCAGGACATCAGATACTTGTTGCTCTCAAATATCAGATTTGCAAGTGAAGAAATTTAATTTTTTGAAAAAAGAAGGAATGTATGTCATTGATGGTGGACATTTTATCACCTACACTTGTATCAGGGTGAGAAATTCTCCTTTGTCACCAGCTTCATATCAGTTCTGAAGCTCAAAGTGAAACTAAGAATAACACATAAAATTCCATTATAAAAATATATGTCTTTGCATAAAATACTCCTGTGATTCCACACCATTTGCAGAATCTTGTTGGTTGAATTTAACTGTACATAGTATCTCTTGACATAAGAAAGCATTTGGATTTGCTGCCTTGGACTTCAGTAAACACAGCTCTACTGACTTTTTCATCAGTCAGTTCACTCACTTTGCTCTCTAAAATTAAAGGGTGGTTTTATTTGGGTTGGTTTGGTCTGCAGAGCTAAGTAATCAGATTCTTATACCCCTGTGAGTAAAACTGAAGTTCTCTCTTGTCAACAAGAAGGTGATTAGGGCTTTGAGCATAGAGATAAGCTTATTACAGCAGGAATCTGTTCCCAGTAATGGTTGCACAGTCTGCCCATGCACTTATAACACTTGATAGGTGTTCATCTAATCTGCTGCCAGGGACTGGGTCCAAACCCAGAGCAGACATTTTCCTATTATTTAAAACATTAAGTACATATTAGTAATCTAATTACTATCTACTCAGTGGCACTGGGACAGACTATTAGTTATGCAAAAGCTGTCTGTATAGAAGAAAATCCAGCAGCTTTCTTTCAAAAATATTTAATGAAATTAAATTGTTCAATTGCCAAGCATGGCTGACCTCCAAGGGTCAGCAAGGATCCTGGTTCTGCCTCTGGCTCTGTCCTACATGAATAATGTGTGCTTCCAGCTCTATCCTAGGTCTTTGGAGGGTTCCTCAATAGTTATCTTCCAGCAAACTTTCTTTGATAGCTTTCAAACCCATCAAATACGTATTTAATAAAAGTATTTTTCAGAATACCTGAGTGGAGATGGACAAAAGTAAACATGTATGAAAACTCTCCCTGATGGCTCCTTTCTGTCACAGCCTGAAGAATACATACAATTAAAATTCCACACGGAGCTTCAGAGAGGTAACGGCTGAGACTCATCAGACTGTATTTTAAAGTACCCAGAGGGTGAAGCAAATCCAAAGAGGAAAAGGACAAAAAAAATTGGGAATGAACATAAAATTGTTAATTAACATCAGATTTAGAATGGTCAAATGGTAGGAATTCAGAGAGCCAGCAAGTAACAGTTGCCTGGAGAAGTAGTGGTAATTTAAAGAGATACTACACTGGAGGAGAACTGGGAGATGACTCAACTACACTTCTCTATTATTCGTTTTTCCTTCTCTTACTGCAGGAAATATGATAAAAACTATGACATCCAAATCACTGGAAAAAGAAAGAATATTCATATAGCAGGAGAAAAAAAAAAAGTGTGTTGGACAGAGGAGCATATTCCCTAATCCACACCAGTTTTCTCTGTTTGGGCTGTGCAGGACAGCCTGCTACATGCCCTGTACAGTCACTGTCTGACTTAACAATTTGTCTTAACATTCTCATTTTCCGGCTAAATTCCCACAACTAGAACCCTTCCGTCACTTGTATATTGTACTGACATAAATCACAATTTCCAGCTCTGACTTCCCAGTTCCAAATATGCCTCTGAGATCCTCGTAGCATTTAAAAGCTGTTTTTTTCACTGTACACATTTTAGCATATTATGAAAGGAATAATTAGCATATCAAATACTAGAGATCAATTAGCTGCCAAAGCACCAGTCTAGACACAAGCGCCTGACACTTGTAATGAAATCAAAGCCAAGCTGGCCAAATGCTGCTGCTCCCTCAGCAGGGCTCCTCAGAGCAGCAGCAGTCAGTGTTCATTCATTACCCTCTGCAGCAGAGAGCAGAAGCTGATTATCATCTGCTCCCATTTACTGCAGTGCTTGAGCCAAACCCTAAATGAGTTCACGGATTTGGTGACTGTTTGTTTCTTGTCTGTGCCTATTGACTGCGTGGTTTTGTTCCACAATTACCACTTGGTTCCAGTAATTTCTGCACTTACTCTTGAGGTCTCTTCAGATGCAGCTGGGGAGCTGCCTGCTCTTCAACCCTCCCCATGCTGGAAAACAGAAAACTGCTGTGGACAGCCAGGGACACGCTCCTGGTGCACAATAGAGTTCAGCTCCAAAAGCTCTGCTGTGTCAAAACTCTTTGAGGTTTTGAAGGATTCTGAAGAGGATTTAACTCATGATGATGAAACAGGACCAGAACACTGCACTGCACAAAGTAGAGATCAAATACATTTGCCCTCAAAAGGAGCATAAGAAATTGTGAGCTTCAATGCCTTGGAATGAACAGCCTGAGGCAATACATGTCCAGAGAGCAGCAAATACAGCAAAACAGCAGCTAAGTACCTCATTCTGCAGTCTAAGTATGACCAATACCTCAGGAGATTTTCCTATACCTAAAAAAGAGAGAGGGAATTTCTTGTAAAGGAAATGTGATCAAATCTCTGCTCTAAATTCACTGTACAGTTCCATATCAGATGCCGTCCAACAGCTAAGATTCTCCATTCATCACTGAAACTTTGACTTCTTTGAAAAACTTCTTGCACTTTTGCCCTAATCACACTTCCCAGGATACAGACAGCTCAAATACTCATTTACTTCCATAGGATAATAATCTTTAACGTGTCATTATCAAATTTCTTTCTGCAGATGCTATTTAATGCAGAGTCATATTATATGATCATGCATTCAACAAAGGAAGGTGTCTGGCTGGAATTTCATCCATGTTAAAACAGAGACAATTCAGGAAAGAAATTGTAGACAGTGGTTTAGGAATAAATTTATTCACATTAAAAAAGGAAAACCATGCAAAAGCTAAAGACTGGTATGGCTTGGTTTCTTTGTCACTTCCCACAAAATATTCTCCAACACAGCTTTTCATTTACACACACCTTTTCACTTCATCTAAAGAATAAACACCATTTCAGCAGAGAAACCTATCACTGGTTTTATATGCTTTGCTTTGAACTATATCTCAACAGGATGCTGACAGACAATAAAACCTATTTTCTAGTCCTCAACTGATTGTTACTTTTGAAAAGAGGAATCATACAAATTGACTGCTTTGGGAAAATAATTCTGTTTTCACCCTTTCTTACAATGTGCAGTGCCCAGAGTTTTATTTTGTTACACTGCAGACCCGCCATGCCATGTATCTGAATGCTCTGTAAGTTCACTGTTAACAGCAGTCATTCCTGCTCAGAGCTACACAAAGCAAATACACAACAGCAGCTGCCAAGAAAATCCAAGGTTAGCTCAATCTCTGCTCCTAAGATTTCATTTGGTGTTTTTTTTCTGATAGGCATTACCTGTTCCACTGTTAGAAAAGTCAGTGTCTGTCCCCTAAGTGATTGCTGGAACCTTATATTCATGTGATTTTCAAAGGCATTATGAAGGATAGCTAATGTATACCTTTATCTTGTGCCTAAGATACACTTACATGAATCTTACACATTCAGGAAGCCAAACTGGAGGGGGTAAAGGAATTCCTTCCTCCTGAAGGAATCTAAGTCAGTGCCTTCGATTTTATGGTTAGAAATGGGGAACAGAGTGGAGGGAAATTACACATTTTGATTTCACTTACTATGATAATTTGTGAGGATTTAATGTAATAATTATAATTTGGCTAAGACAAATTCACAAACATTATCCTCCTAAGGAAACACATAAATATACTCATAATTCAGATATTATTTTAAACAAAATCATCTATTACTTGTCTGAGAACTGAGAAACTCCTAAACATCTGCACTGAGCTTGTACAAAATACTACAAATTGCTAAGGATTCCCTGAATATTCATTTCATTTGTTTGTGTTTAATTTGCAGCATATGATGTTTTATGCTACTAATTATATAAAATCAACACTTATGAACACAGATAAAGGCCTTCACAGAGCCTAGCAGAGAGCACAGTACTGTGTAACAATGAAATCCATTTAAAAGCAAAAGAAAAACACTGGCATCATTTCAGACACGTAAAGCACTCGGTACAGCTGGATGAAGCATTTATTATTTATACTCTGGAGGCTTTTCATTCACATTTACCAACATGTTTACCATTTGGAATGAAGATAAATTAGCAAGGCAACAGCCAAAGACGATTTTTTTTATCACAATAAATTTCAAATCCAGTAACATTCAGGTGAACCATTCACATCCTTCCTCCCAAGTGACTGACAGAGATGTGCGAGGCTTAGTGAGATATGCTTGGATCAAAGTGGTAGATGCTATGTCACATACAGTTTCTGGATTTGGATACATATCTGAGTTAATGCTAGAAATACATTTAAGCTTGCCAAGGCAGGTTGGTGTCATGAATAATGTATTGCATCCTACAACAGAGAACCCACCATAGAGACTTTTATAGCTATCCTTTTAACAGCTGGTCCAACATACAGAGCATGAATTTTTCACACAAAAACCTGTCTGGGGTTTTTGGGCTGTGGGTACATGACAAGTGACTGTTCAGGGCATCATCCTAAGCCAACAGTATGAAGAGTTAACAAACTTGCATGAAACCACACAGTCACTTTTAAAATCTGACTGCATAATTTGTGTTATGTTATGCTTTTAGCAGTCACAGCAGTAAAATACCTGCACTGAAATTATGGATGGACTCAGATGCACAGCAAAAAACATTTCAAGCCACTGTTGAGAACCATTCAACTCTCTGCCAGTGGAGAAAGCTGCTGAAAGCACTTTTCATCTCAACTAGCCAGCCTTCACTTATTTCATACTGCAAAAATGCAAATTGTCCTGTGACGCTTAAGACAATAGTGGAATACTCACACTTTTATAAAGGAAGGTTATACTATTTGGAACAATTTCTGTATATATTTATCAGTATATACACAGCTGCCTCCCAACCAGTGATGAGCCTCTGCTTCCCAGGCACTTCAGTTTTACCCTTAAAGTTCCCTGAATGCTGAGAGCTTCTCTGTGCATGGCTCCAATTTCCCCACTCTGAGCACACTTAAAATCTAGATTGCTGAGGGGTTTATTCTCAGGGTGTGCTCAAGACATCCTGTGGCCAGAGTAACACAGAGTTGCTAAGGGTTTTTTTCCAAGATGGGTGTTCTTCTGTTGATATGGGTATTTGAATAACAGCCTGGAGATCAGAAAACTCTTCCCAGTAGTGGGAGACCCAGATTCCATTTCCTCATTCTCCTGGAAGGCTGCAAACCTCATCTCCCACCATCCCAGGGAAGCTCCCAGCCTGTGCCTGTTCTGGAGGGCAGGCAGCTGCCTCCTTTCCTGTACAGCAACTGCTCTGCAGCACAGAAAACACACAGGACTCACAGATCAAAGGGGGAAAGCAAACATAACACTATTACTCATACACACTATGAAATACAAATGTAAAACTATTTTACCATTGGCTATTTATTATGCACAAACTATATGCTAGTTGGTATCAGCTGAAGGAAAAAAGCAACTATTTCACAGCTAATACCATTGCCAGAGCCAAAACTTGGTCCCTAATTCAGCTTATAATAAGGGATCAAATTCTTGTCAATAGAATCTCATGGTGTTGAAGCTTCTAACTTGACAACCATCTGCCCCCACAAAACCAAACTGCATACACAAAACATGCTCAGTGGGTATGAGACAGTATCTGTTTACCGATTATTATTGAATATATTTTAAAAGAAGTAATTGTCCTGTCATTTTCTAGCTTTGATGTACTTCAGAAAAAAATGTCAACCTTCAGGCAGGGGGAAAAAAAGAACACTTAATAAGGTATGGTTTCCCCATATCTGATAAACACAATCCCAAAGTATCTCTTTAAAAAGTCAGAGCCTGTACTTTACAGTTAACTATGCTTCTGGAAAAATATCAAATTATACTTAGGTCAAAAGCAAATCTACACTGGGCATCAGGGACTAACAGGAAAAAGAAAGGAAAAAAAAAAGGAAAGATGCATTATAAAGAGAGAACACTCAATGTCTGGCTTAATTTGTGCTCAGAAACAATTACCCCTTTTATCCCTCCATCACACGAACAGTGGATGAAAAATTCTACCTCCAAATATACTGTATTTATATACTATACATCCTACCTAATATGCTCTCAGAAGTGACCTGGAGCTCGCAGTGGCCCAGGGCACAGGTTTGCTCTGCAGGAAGCAGTGAGCTAGAGCAGAGCTGTAGCTGAGACAGGCAATCTGGCAGCCCCAGCCTGCTCTGTGTGACAGCTCCCAGCAGAGCTGGGTGGGCCAGTGGTGCCTGGAATGCTCTCACTGGGGCACCTGCTCCTGTCCCTGCACATGGATTCCTTCCTCACACCCTGCCTGTGGAAGTAGAATCACAAATTTCACTGAAATTCACTGGTGTGGGCTCCCTGGTCTCCAGCCCAGGGTGTGAGGACAAAGCACTGAATGTTCTAAACATTCTTGAGTATGAGACAAAGGTGTCACCTTTCTCTCATACACCTACACCACCTCTACATCAGGTGATGTGAGAGTTGTGACAGATGCTGGATGATTAATGCACATCAATGCATAGGTGTCCTGAGAGGGAGGGAAGGAGACAGGGTCTGCTTGGCTGATGGGGGCTGTTAGGAGTCAACTTTGAACCTCAGGAATAAATTATGAGCTGAAGTTGTCTAAAAAGTAATCAGTGGAAGTAAGGACCCAGGTTAGGAGAGTCTAGACAAGTTAAAGTAATGCTCAAAATTGGAAATAACTGCATAAAAACAGGACAAAACCAGCCAGAACACTGGCTCCTGTAAATAATGTTAAAACCAAGATTGGAGCTTAACAAAACTGAAACAGTAAACAACAAATAAGAATTAATTTAAACTCCCCTATCTGATTTAAGTAATACCACTGCAAGTTCTTTATTCTTCATTATGCAAATTTCTTTCCATTGATCTGACAATTCTGATTAAATGCTTCTAAGCACTCCCCAAGATGAAATTGAGGTCATTCACAAGAGTATTTCCTACTATTCAAATGACTATAACATTAAAATAATTCAAAGCAATGTAGTGTGGCTATGAACAAGGATATGTATTCACTGATGTTAAATCAAAATGTTAATGATAGATGCTGATCATAGGTTTTCAACAATCCAATTTTATTTTATCTTTGAGAAAAACACCGTGCTTCCAAACTTACTAAAAATTGCTGTGGTACAAAATCAAAAGCTGTCCCCGTGCAGAGGAAGATCTCTTCAATATTAGACATGGAGCAGAGCCATGAAAAGTATTCCTAAAACCTGCAACCCCTCTGTGATACTTCTGACACTACTGCAAGTTACAACAAATCTTGTCAGGGGACAAAAGGTTCAAGACTGGAATTGCTGCAGGATCATGGGCTGTCACTGAAATTTAAAGCTTCCTGCTGTGCTCTCTCAGGAGTGAGGAGCAGAGGTCACAGCTCAGCTGCTGAGGGTCCCACTGCAGCCATGCTCAACTCTGCCACAATAATACATGCCAAGCTCTTGGATCTGTGTAGAATATCTCTTACAGTGAAGGAAAGTGGTTGATTTTCCAGCTCCAGGATTTTTTTACTCATCTGTAGGAAATAATAGGTGGCTGACACGTGTCAGGAGGTCTGTGCCTCTGCCTGTTTCACACTTCAGCTTCAACCACTGTTGGCAATCCAGAAGCACAAGTATTTCATGCCAGATTGCTTCCCCTTCTTCTCCAGATTTTGTTCTCATTGCCCACAAAAAGGGACCCTGACTGTTAAGATTATGGCAACACAAACCTCCAGCCATCAGCATTAAAAATCTGTAAATCTACTAATATTCAAATCTATTCCCCAGGGAAGGCAGCAGCTCTGAGAGCCCAAGTGAGTGGGTGTGCTTTGCTGCAGGGAAGCCACAAGATGCTCAGGGTACCTCCAAGGGAGCAACAAGTTCTGAGTCCTAAAGCAAACCCTCACCAATAATCATTTGTGAGTCAAACTTACTGATGTCAAACCTAATTCAATTCTCCTTATTCCTGCAGAATGCCAGCAGGAGACAGACTGCATCTTAGACAGGTCTCAAGATACCATTTTTTCATGTTTATTCAATTTCAGAAAAATTATATACTTCCCCTAAAACAAATTGTTTTGTCAATATTTCAAAAGAGTAAATAGTGTGAGTCATACTGCTCTGAGTCATTCACCTGGATATTGATTTCAGGGAAAATCATACAGTATATGATTAAAGATTATTAATTACTCTTAGAGGATTCATTCTCTTTTATAGTACTCAACAGCTTTTGGGAGAACATAAGTCTTGTCAGATCAAATACTCCCACTAACAGAGTGGCAGAAATTGTTAACAACATATTTCTGAGCATGTTTTAAGCTTTGAACTCGATACCACACAATTTGCTGATTCTAAGAGACAGGAATACCCAGAAGCTAGAGGGCAACATCAAACTGGAAAATACTTTCTTCACACTACACTTCTTAGCAAGTCATTATCAATTACCTGGGGTGAAAAGCTACCTAGAGACTGATACTCAGGACATGACATGATGTATTCTTTTAATATAAATATACAATTAAAGCTGATAATGTTTCCAAAAGGATAAGGATGGACAGAATGGGAAAGAGTGAACAATAACTACAAAGTTTGCTTGGCAAACTGAACTCAAAGGGTTCTTCTAAACAAGGTGTGTGATGTCAGAATTAAACATTGCAATCTCTGACTAAGGGATGTAAAGAATTGTCAAGAGTAACTATCTCAATATGAGCTACCAATTCACAAATTCAACCAATAACTGAAATTTATTATCTGTGTTTGCAGAGAAGTATATTAGATGGTCATTATTCTAAATGTTACTGCTTGTAAAATCTATAAGTAACAAGTGCTGCAGAAATCATTTGTGTTGAGCTTCCCCCCTGTAATCTTATAATAAATTACATCAATCATAATGTTGCTGGCTGCCTATATTGACAGATCTGTAAATTGGAGTTCGTTCTTTGATGTTCCTGCAATTCTAACTTTGGTACCTGAAGCATATCAGGAAAAAAAAAATCTATATTAGACAACTATGGACTTGTCAAATTTCTCACACTTGATTTAAAACAAAGCCTCAATGGGTTTGATCAATGATGTTCTATGCTGATCCTGGACACAATTATTAACAACATCACTAGCATTTATATAAATAAACTTTCGCTATGTCCCAAGTAAAATTACAAACCTGTAATAATTGAAATGTAGAGAAGCCAACCCAATGTCAGCTTGCTGCAGTTTATTTTATGCCTTCATAGAGCTCATACATCACTTCTTTGTAAACACTCTGCTGGCCTTGATGCAGTGCAGCTTCTCACAGTAGAAAAACAAAAGCGTTTTTAATTATCACAATGAGAGGCATAAGTAAGGAAAAACAATGCTATTCATTAAACCTTTTCTAATTGATTTTTTGCACAGTCTTTTTTAACCCAGTAAAGCACAATCTAAAAGCTAAGTAAAACTATTATTATTCAATTTAAAATTTACCAAAGAAGAAAATGCTGCAGAATTTGTATCAAATTAAAGAAAGTATGTACAGCTATTTTCTGGCATATTTATGGCATAAATAGAAAGAAACATGGATTAAAAGACCATGCTCTGCAATTTGCAACCTTAAAACAGTGATGGATTGAAGAATTAGGAAAAGAAAAAAAAAAAGCACTTTCAAACCTTGAAGACTGTGGTTTGGAAGGATCTTTGTAGTAATGTTCCCTATTATGGTAGACATTTGGAACAATATGAGCCTGTTCTTTTTCCTGGGAACAGGATACAATGTGCAGCAAAAATGTTTAAAAAGCAGATCAGAGTACTCTCAGATTCCATTTTAGGAAAAAGATAAAGTAATTTGTTTGCCTCTAATGGCATCTCCACTTTTTCTAATTCTATTAACTGGGCTCTGCCAGAAATTATATACTCATAAACTCACTTACGAGGTGTAAACATTTGTCTTTGCTGCAGTTCAGCAAACACAGCACACCAGGTATCTTCAAAGCATTTCTTTTCCCTGTAACTGGATTATAATGGCTAATTTTGTTAAGAACTGATTCCCAAAATAGTGGCATTATCACTGTCATATGACAAAGATGGCACAGGGCAGGGTGAAGGGAGAGGACACTCAGTGAGGCTCAGTGCACTCTGCAGAGCTTGGAAACATGAAAAATAATTGAGTAATTCTTCCTTGGACAGACCAAAATGTGTTTCCCAACTTCAGGAATCACTGAGGTTTTGCAGCATGTTTCACACACCCACCTCTGCTGAAGGATATTTAAGAAGCACTTCTCTAAGAAGTTCTAAAAATAAATAGCATAAAGTCTGAATTTATGGGAAAAGATTTTAAGGAAAGGGTACTACAGTAGGCATCACATGGTATCAACAAGAAATGTTTAAATTCCATTGAATTTCAGAGAATACTGAAGCATTTCTTTCATTTGAGTAGTTCATTTGAACATATAAAAGGCACATTAAAAGTACCTAACAGGTATCCTTAAATGGTTTCCTGGCAAAGGTAATTATCTTCAACTCCAAAATAAAACCTAAATTCCAGATTAGGTTTAATTATAGATTGAATGTGAAAGTTTAGCCTCAAAGAAAAAAAAAAAAAAAGAAAATGGATCTAATCCAATTGCTAAGCATTAAAATGAAATTAGACAGTAAGTAATCCAAAGATTCAAAAGACAAAATGTTCACAGGAGCCATTTGTCTGAGGGTAGTCTCATGCAATGAGAAGTGATGTTTGGAAGCTGATAAATAAGAACAAGATGAGGTTTTACTGGAACAAGTATGCTGAACATGAACTGCTAGCAGCAAAATTAGGGAAGAGCATCCCATCAACACATTTTTACCAAATCACCTGGGATCTCACACAGCTTTGCAGAGTAACCCTTATGTTCACTGGGTAAACTGAAACACAGAAAATGAGGTGAAATGCCAAAGCACTCAAGATGACCAGGACTAGGAAGCAACCCCTTAATTCCACTGCCTTCCAACATTTCTTACAGAGCAACAATAAAAGGTTCTAAGAGGCTTCTGATGTTCAGCCTCTCTGGACAGAGTTCACTAGCACAATAACTTTTATTTTTAGAAGTAGGAACACCTGGTAATAGGCTTGACAATACAAAGTATCTCACAACATTATTGTATTTATTACATGCTGGGAACCAGTGCTAACATTGATACAAAAAAACTTATTCCCTCTTTACATACTACATTTCCTTCTTGTATTTCCCCTTCTCCATTATCACAAGGTACCATATTCCAAAAAAGGATCAATTCCTAAACTAAAAACACTATCACAAAATATACCTAATATAAAGTCCTGACAACTGAATAAAAACTGAGTTTTAAAAGTCTACACTGAAATTATTAAAAAATAATTTTATTCCTAAAAACAGTGACCCTAAGAAATTTTTTTTAAAATCCAAAATCCTGTAAATATGTTATGGTCAGTCGATTATTCCGATTGATAATGAAACTGTAACTTGTGCAAATACTAATCTAATTACCTAAAGAGTTGGGGGCGGGGGGAGGGAAGAAAAAACTGTGTGGCATTAATCTTATGCAGAGATTCTAAATTATACATTTTATTATCCTACAGAGATTTATACTCCCATTATCTCTTACACCCACATAAGACAAAGCAAGTGTAAATCTGTCTTTCTCCGTGCAGAGAATTTCTTAATGCTGTATTAGAGAGATAATTATTCTACCCCCACATCTCATAACATTGTTTTTTCAACAATCAGAAGCACTCTGAGTTAATATGAAGACAGATGTTTTGACTGAGAGCAACTATGGATGTGTGCTGAAGCTAAAAATTAAAACCCCACATAAATAAATATTGAAACGTACATTAATCCTTATTCTAAGGGTGATCTTCCACCACCAAGGAAGATGCTTGGCCAGGATTATCTCTAAATATTTTCAGTAGCCAAGGGAATTACATTTCTGTACAACCTTAATGGGTTAATTTATGCAAATTGCAAAACAACCAATCCCTTCTTCTGTTAATTGTACATAGAGTAGAGCTATCCCAACTGTGCCAATTCACACTCATATAAACAACAGAAGTACAGGCTGAGTGCATCTAAAGTGAGACACTGTTTTTAACAATGCAAATGCTATGAGAAAAAAAATGGCAAATATGTCAAATTTGTATTTGATATATTTTCCTACATCTTCCCCAAATATTACAGACATCATCCATTCAGCTGTGATGGGATTCAGCCATTTGCACATGGTAACTACTTGCCCAAACTCTTAACAAATTTCAGCTGTCATGGTAACAGGTGGTGTCTGGGTTAGATTCAGTCAAGAATTTCAGGTCATAATAAACTAAACTCATGCTGTGACTTAGAGTTTTAACAGATAAACCAGTTTAACCATTGAAAAATACTGTGAAGAACTCCTAAAATTCTTAATTGGTATTTATAGACCCATATAAACACAGGATGGTTTGGGTTGAAGAGGCACTGTGGATGGTGTAGCTCCAAGCCCCCTGACACGAGCAGGGACCTCCCACTCAAAGGACACTGTTTGTTGTGTAACACCTGTAAAGATTGCAAATTACACAGGAACTGAGAAATATTTCATGGAGCTGGTCTGTCACATGGCTACACTTGCCATTTTGTAAATGATTATCACTGGGTTTGGTAGGAACTAATATTGCCATGCAAGACAGCAGAGTTTAATGAATTGCAAACCCATGTAGCTGAAGCAGCAGGAACACACCCTCGAGAATACTCTGATCCTCCTGCTTGGGAAGGTTTGCATACAAAACTCCTCAAACAGAAACAAAATTCTGGCTCCTTGAGCAAAAATTATAACTCACAGACTGAATTTTTAACTGAAGCTGAGATGCACCCCTAGAGCTGGGAGAAGAGGGGACACATTCCTTCCTCCATCCACTCTCCCACAGCCATCTCAGACCTGGCAGAAGGGCAGCTTCAGGGTTGCTCTACATTATGCCAGCCTTTCTTCAGCTCACAGTCACCTGTGCCCAGCAAAACTCAAACCAATTGCTGCTCAGTAACTCTCCAAGCAAGCAATCCCTTGCTCTGGTTCTATGCCTCCCCAGGACAGTCTTCCTCACAGAAATCCCAAACCATCTGGTTAGCCCAGCTTTCAACTTGCTTTGATCCAACACAGTGGCTCAAAGTACTAAGAAAACAAAAACTAGAAATACCTCTAAAACATAGAAATGCCTCTTGGTATTGGTCATGTATTGAAGCAGATCCTGATGCCAGTCTGGTTAATGCACATCCAGAAGAGCTTTGCTGAGGACAGGGATGCAGGTCAGAGAATTCGATTTTACTTCTCTGCCCAATAGTAAGCACAGCTGTTTTTTAAGTAAACAAAGAAAATACCACCACTGTGCAAAAAACTTCATCTCCTATAAAATGTGTGTTGCTCTTCTGAAATCAACTGAGTTATAAAAAAATTACATCAGCTGCAGGATTCCTCCCATATGTGATGAAGAGAGTTCTGTTTGCTCCCCTGGGTCTCAGCTCAGGCGCTGTATGAATACAAACCAAGTTTTTTTCCCTAAATGAGTACCAACACATTTTCTCCCAAGTGAAATATCCTTAGCTTCTACACATTGCACATTGCCAAGATGACTAAAACACCTTTAAAAAGTATTTAAATGTTTTCTTCAATAAAAAGCATCAATGACATGGTTTTCTTGCACAGTTAGAACACTCACCCCATTTTATTGCTGTTTATTGCACCAGAATGTTAAAAATTAAATTTGCTGTAGAGAACAGGTCTCAGGATAATACACAGCACTGAATAAAATGGAAAGGAAACTTTGAGACAGAGCAACCAGCAGCCCTGAAAAGGCCACAAAAAATGATGGGGTATGACAGATTTAGCCAGGAATTATAAGGAACAGGATACCAACAAAATTATGATGAAAAAATTACAAATCTGCGCAAATGTAATCTTGGAACCTAAGTTATTCTTATATCAATTTTATGGATTTAAATTTATATGAAAATACTTGGATTTCAGAAATAAAAATAGAGTAAGATAGCCCCAACTAACAAGCAGAACATGCTACATCAGAGCTCTGATGTTGCAAATCTGTTTTTCAAAGACAGCAAAAGTCACACCTGGATGTCCGTAAAAATCATGTTATCATGTTTTCATAGAAAAATACAGAATTAATATTTTCAAAGTACATGCAATACTTAAATTGCCATTTTCACTCAAGAGTATACTTTTTAACAAGTCCAGATACTCGTGTATATTATTGCCTTGTCTTATAAAAAAAACCTCCTAAGCAGACAAAGGCACCTATTCAATTTCAGATAATTCTTACATAATCTGTCTTGAAAAGTGTTATTGACTTCTAAAGTTCAGCATGCACAAGTTAGAAAGCATCAAATTAGATCTATTTTTGTTTATTCAATTTAGCAAATTCTTGTGTATAACTGGAACCCTGGGCTCTTACCTTGCCTGCCACATAATCTCTAATTTTAGTGCACAAGAGTCATTCCTCATGTTAGGTTTGCTGCAGTTATATGCAGGATATCCTTTTAATATAGAAAATGATTTATTCTTAAAGGCTTATTTCTGCTGCACAGAAGCCAGTACCAAAATGTCAGTCAAATCCTGTGGGATGATGATTAGTCATATTAAATCCTGCTTGAAATTCTACAGATCTTTGTGGCTTACTAATACTGCTTGCAACAGCAGAGGGGTTGGTGTAGAGGGACAAGCTTCCCTTATTCCTAGGAAAGCCATCTGCAGCCCCCTGGTGTGTGGCACTGCCCAGGTCTCAGTGACACATCTGAAGAGCCTCAGCAGGCCTCCAGACTGAAACCAGCTCAAATAAAAGTTACCAGCTCCACCAGATAGGTGAAAATCTTCTGTCTAAAGATTTTCAACCAACTCTACCCCACAATGTGCCCATCAGAAAGCTCAAATATAAACTCAGGCTTTGTAAATGCCAGACCAAGAGCAGCTTGGTCTTGAGCAGACAGGCTTGGTGAAGCTAAGATTTGTTTGGTGGCACTTCTAGGAACTGGCCAAAGAGTAGGATTCACAGAAATAAACTGAGCAGTTTCATGTCTAGTCAAGAAATAAAAGAAAAATAATTCCCTTTTCCCCTTTTTCTCCCTTTTTTAATAACTTCTGAATAAGGACTTCATTTAATGTAAAGCTAATGCTATTCCTCTAACGTTGCATTTGATGTAATTTCTGTTAATATACACAGATTATGAGATATACTGCAGCAGGAGGATCTCTCTCTTTAAAAGCAAAATATTAGGAATTGTAATGTAGCAAAATGGGGTAAACTACCTTCATTATTGTATACAAAAATACAGAATAACTCCATTTCAAAAGGAACATTGGAATTATATTGGAATCAATTATTAGGCTTGTGATTATGAGTGTAATGCTGCTAGAAGCAAATAATAAAAGTAGAAATTTCTAGCAGAGGTTTCTCAGAATACATACCACATTCTACTTGGAAGCTGTAGTGGAGATGTTTGTTTTAATGGGAAACAGGAACAGTTGGAAGCAAAGGAGGCAGTAGAGCACTTGAACAGAGAACTGGCCCAGACCTCTGAATTGATTGGTTTTCCCTCCAGCAGCACCATTTGCTTTCCAGGAGACCTTGGAAAAATTTTTCTTTTCTCTCTGTTTCAATCTTCTCACCTGCAGACAGGTACAATAACTCCTTATAAAACCTTTCTAAAACCCACAGACAGAAAGCATTGTAAGAATTATCCTTTCCCACCACTAAGTGTTCACAATGCAGTGGAGCCTGCAAGATCTAAGCAATCTTTTCATGTACTTAATTCACATTTAAGTTTCTTAATGCATTCCTGGGCTATAAGCATGTGCTGTTTTGAAAGATATATGACCACAATTCACATTGCTTTAATGATTAAGGAACATTAATATGGTTCTGTGAAACCACATGCAACATAATTCAGTCTCCCCTGGTACACCTGGTTCCCTATATTAGATTGCAAAAAAAGCAATAAAACCTCATAAACAGCTGAAGCAGATTGGCAGTTATCAAATAAAACATCCACACAAATATTTAGATTCTATACTACAACGGCATTTTATTTCACCTCATCCACCATGCAATGATCAAAAATCCATCTTTTTAACTAGTCAGCAATATATTTTGCTGAAATTACCAGAATATACCCATAGATTTAAAAGTCTACATTAAAATGGCAAATTGCAGGAAAAAAACACCAAAAACAAAAAACAAAAAAACAGAAAGTACAAAGTCTAGTAATTTTCAAATGTGGATGTTTAAATAAACAAATATTGGAGATGGAGATGACAGTGCTGCTAAGTTTTACTGCAGTCTCAGGCAGATTCAGAGAGGGAATGACTGCTAAGAAGTGGCTGTAGAAGCAGTTCTGCTCATACCTGTGTGACCTGCAGCCAGGAAACCCAGCTGGGATCCCCCTGAGTTGTCCATACGAATGGAGCTGAGCATGTGAGAGCCATCCTGTGTAATATCCACTGCCATTTCCACAGAGGTTCTGATGATAAAAATCAATTTTTTTTCATGTATGCGTAAGTATTTTTTTGTTTGAAAACTAAGTCTACAATATCATTCAAAAGGTATCTATGTTTAGTATTGGTACCTTATCCCTCTTTTAATTATTCTGAGAATGAAATGGATGCAGGAAGAAATACTCTCTAAAATACCCCAGATTTTAAAACAATTCTGTAAGATGTCTTACATTGCACTGAAAACAAACTGAGATGAGATATTTACCCCCTAAAATACCCACACATGAATAAGATACAAAAATTCATTTTAATCTGCTCAAGTTTTTTAAGCATCCAGTAGACTATAGCAACAAAATCTTTTATGCAGTTATACATCTGCTGAGATAGATAAAATTTTAAAATAAAAAGATTATACCATTTATCAGCACAGATAGGTAAATATATCCCAGTCCTTAATTTTTTGGCAGCTAGTACAAAGTAATTATCAACTTGTGAGATGAGGATAGAGAACAAAAAACAAATTACTGCTCAATATTCAATTTTCAATGTTTTCTTTCAAGACATGTGCAACAGCATTTTCTGTTTTAAAACTAGAACTGTACTCTCATTTCTCCTGGAGTAAATGAGACCTGAGCAATAAACTCATTCTGAACCTTGGGGAAGTCTTGAGTCTGCCTTGAGCCACGGCAGGTACTTCATTTGTTCTACATTTATCCAGAACTGCACAGTCTAGATCATAATTTCAGTTCCATGATTATAAATTTCAATCCTGCAAACAGTTTCTTCATGGCAAGGCAGACACAGAAAACTTCACACTTGCTGTGATTGCTTAACACCCAGGAAACCAGTAACTCTGAAGGTTTGCAATTCAAAACCAAAAAGAACACTAGTTTTTGTAGAAATAGAGAGGAGATAAGGTCAGAAAGATTCTGTGAGGATTTGGAAGAGATTATGGGATCATTTGCTTAGGTGAACTGACATATTAAGCATCTTATATCAGGACAATTTATGCTGTGCTCTTTTTTGCTTCACAATCCAAATACAGATGCTGTTTTCAATTTGTAAAGTCTAGGCAGAAAGCTGCAGACTGTTTTTGACACAGAACCATCACCCTCTAACCCATATTTCTTAATTTTCTGTTCCCAGCATGAAGCCCATTTCCTCCCCAGAATTTTGCATTTGGACTGGAGGCCAAATTCGTGAGAGCTGACAGCAGTTAAGTCATCTTGTTGCACTTGTTAAAAATAGGGTTGAAAAATACCTGTTCTTACAACCAGCAGTTGTCATTTTCACGTAACACTTTTCACAATGTGAAGGTGCTCACAGAATCAGGCAACACTTCATTTTTAGTAAGTACAGAATCAAGAGACGCCTTAATTTCTTCTTTAAAATGATAAAAAAATCTAAAAAGCACTAAAAAGCAATTTTACTCCCTTTTAAAACTGCATTCAAAGACAGTGTTACCAACTGATTTATTTTATTCCTCCTACATTCGTCTGTTTGTCTTCATCATTTCGCTCTGAGGAAAAGCTGTTCCACTGTTTTAACTTGTGGGCAGTTATTCTTTTTTTTTTTAGACTGACTCGTGTTGTCACACCCAGTTCCTCTGTAAATCACCCATAAGGCTCTCTGCACCTTTCCTGAGTTTTGCTTCTCCTACTGTTATCTGTAAAGTCTGCACCAGAACAATGATTCCACTCGTTTCAACTGCTGTGCCATATGTCAGTGATATGGTTCCAAAACGCTTTTTAAGCTTTCCATTCTAGATAAATACTCTCACACATGTTTATTCACAGCAGCAGCTGCTTCAAGAATCCGTGTTGTGTTGGGCACCTGGAAGGATGCAGGAATGCCAGTGACACACATGCATTTCCTACTTACTTGATGTGGAATTTGCTGTCACTTCTCCCACCCATCGGCAGGTGAGATCAGCAGTTTTCAAACATCCATTTCCAAATGCCCTCTCACTTTCTGTTATATGGGATTGCCTCCATGAGGGAGCATTTCTGGCCTTCCACTAGGCAAAAGGAAAAGCCCAAAGCAGAATTCAGGAGAGCCATTTTGCCTGGGAATGGAAGCAATTAAGCTGGATGGCAAAGCTCACAGCAGCCATTCAGTTATGAGGATATCTTTTCAGTGAAACACTGAAATCAAGTTACAGAAAAAATGTCTGATTTTTGGAGTTTTTACAAATACAGCAGCATGGCTGTGAAGATCACCATACTTAAAATGCAGCTTTTAATGTGTTCTTTCATTTTATTCAGGTCTGCTTTTCAAATTAGACAATGTTGTCTACATAGTCTTCTATCCCAAATATGTCAATGATTTTACCACCTCTAAGCTTTAAAAAAAGCTGTTTTCTAATTGAGGTGTAAGACCCAAGAATTAACAATTTAGATTCACTTTCTGGCTGTAACAGAAAAAGTTATGCTGTATTCAAGTTGCATGACTTCTCTTTGTTTTCAGACTGTGAAAAACAAGAAGTTTCTGCACTTACTGCATGGTACTGTACTGTAAGGCTTTAGTAATTCAGGCCTTGTTTTCTCATTCCTTACAGAATCATTTCTACCACTAGTTCCATTAATTCTAGTAAAAATTCTCAGTAGGATATCTATTGCTCTTTCTGCAGGACAGAGAAAATTTTTCATTAAGAAACAACAGTTTTTCCCCTTTCCCACCTGCTTTCAATGGCTTTTTCTAATTAAAAGTACATTAGCTCCCTGAAAGCAACAGAAATAAAACTACTTTCTCTATAAGTTGTATTTCTTACCTGCCCTTCTTAAAGAGAAAAAGACCCAACTTACAAATAAACTAGTTGGAGCCCTGGCAGCAGAAACAGGAATTCTCCCTTCTGCACTGTACTTACAAACATATACAAGTTCTTTTGCTTTTTGCTTTAGCCTGTAGAAACCTGCTGTCTAAAATGAAACTTATACATTTAATAAGAATGCAAGGCTGTCTGAAGAGAATAGGTTCTTTTATTAACTACATAAGTCTGAAACTCAGTTAGACACTGTTCAGAGTTCTGTAAATATAAGTCTATATTTCACCATGGACATGTTCAGTGACTTAAAAGCAATATAAACAAGATAATTCCTAAAGGAGCGTGGCATCCTTTTCTCAGTGCAGTCATATCCATCCCAGTTACTGGCTACTTTACTTTACTATACTTTATTTCTTACAGTGTTCTAGAGGAGGTTTTTGTGTTGGCTTTTTGTTTTTTTACAAGGAAAAAATTTGCAAAGAATAAGCAGCACATGAATAGCAAAGATATTGCTCATGTTTTTATACAATATAAAAAATTCAATAACTGTATGAACAACGTTGGTACAACAGAGTGTTCTGGTTAGGAATTGAGGTACATTTCTCTGCTACCTAAAAAATCAAACTAAAAGAGACTGCAAAGGGAAAGAAATCCCTTTTCTGCCTACACAGTAGTGTTATAAAGTCTCCAAATAAGGATATCATGCACATGCCATATCTTGCATAGCAGCCCTAGCTTCATTTTTAAAAAAAAAAAACAACACGAAAGAGAAACTTCTTAAGCCTGATGTTTCAGACAACTGTTGCCATTCGCAAATACTTTTTGGGTGCAGAAGTTGAACTAGTCTTACCTCTAAAAAACAAGGTTTTCCTAAGAACCTCAGAAAGACACACATTTTTTTCCAGACATTCACTGAACTGGTAATATTTCCCTACAAAACAGCTCTGAATCTGTCTGAATCTAAAAATAATAATAATAATAATAATAATAATAATAATAATAATAATAATAATAATAATAATAATAATAATAAT
>QUSF01000022.1:3863177-3896034 GCA_003676055.1 Chloebia gouldiae
ATAATAATAATAATAATAATAATAATAATAATAATAATAATAATAATGTAATTCTTTGACCCACAGCCAGACTGTGAGTGTGGAGGATCAAGAGTGGAAGCAGCACATTGCAGAGATGAAGGGGCAGCCCCTGGCAGCAGCTCTGCTCCTTCTGCAGCCTCCTTGGAGCTCGTTCCTCCCTGCCCAGCCCCACTCTGGCACTGCACAGCCAGAACAGGACTCAGGGCAGGGCTCTGCCCATCAGGACTAAGGCTGGGTCTATTTGCACAGAGCTAGGGCTAAATGCTAGAGCTGGCAAGGACAGAAACTGAACTGGTTTGAACAGCCCCAATATTATTTTCAAGGAGTCTAAAGGAAAAAAGGAGCCAACAAGAGCTCTGTGCAGCAAAGAGAAAGGGCATAAACAGGGACCACACAATATGGAAAACATCTGTGGCCATGAGATTCAACATGTTGAAGGACAAGGAGTAAAAACTACAAGAACAGACTTTCCTACTCAGTGTGTGCAAATAACTGCGAAGCCCAGACTGCCCTGAAGAGTGATATCAAAGGATTCAATTAAAGATAGAAAGGATTTATTGCTTCCACAGTTTTACAACAGAGCTATCGAAGACAAAGTATAAGGACTGAAATTGTAAAACATTTTAATGCTTCTGAAAACAGATAGTGAGGAAACAGGTTTTTTTCCCCAGATAGTATTAAAGCATGTAACACTGAGCAGTCTATATTAATCCTCTGAGCTGCAAAGCAAGTTGGGCTTGGATTATTTGGGAGTGAATGACAGATTTAGCTGTACTGGTGAAACAAAGTACAAAAGCAAAGGATTTCATCAAAATTATGTGAAAAGGCAACCAATGTCATTCAAGATGACATCAAAACCTTGCTTTAAAAACTGTTCCAAATTTTTTTAAATCTCCAGAGCCAACCAAAAATAGAGACTGAAATTACTCACTATAAGGTTCTGGAACCATAACCAAAATTAACTGCAATGACTAAGCATACTTCTCTTGCCAGTAATGAGGGGGAAAAAAAAAAAAGAGACATCCTTTATCCATGATAATTTGACAGTAGCTGTTATTATTAACATGGAAATAAAGTGATCAATGTCCTCTCTCCAAAATACAGAACTTTTCATATTAACAGGTGACAAGGTGATTGATCTTACTGGAGCTCAATTATAAACCAATTCTGAAAGGGAATATTTCACACTGAATTAGAGCTAGAAGGACAACATGAGGACTACTGCAAAGTTACAGAGAGCACAAGTTCTCTTCAAGACTTCTACACAGTGGGCAGGGATTGATAAAACAACGGAGAAAGTGTCGGCAAAAATTCAACATGTAATCACCTCTTCTATAGATTAGCAGAGAATTCAGAAAAGGCTTACAGTCAAATCTGCAATTATTTAGTCATAAGTGGTTTTACTGCAGATTGCAGTCACAATGAGCAGTTTTCATCAGAATTTTCATTATTCAAACACACAGGTCTCAGTCTTGCAGGTGATACCCTGCTCTCACCATCTCAACCAGAATTTCTAGTGCTTCCAGGAAAACAGCAGGATTCAACAAGGCTAGAAAATGCTGATTTTCAACAGATTTCCTAGATTAGGTTTCAGTTTGGGGCTGTTATTTTTAAGCATTCAGAGAGATTAATTCAGCCATCATTTCATTACGGAAAGTGACAAATTATGCTCACAGGATTACCATTTCCTTGTAAGGGTATACTCTGCTCATGGAATTTGACATTTGAGATCTTGCACACCTTTATGGAAATAACCTCCCAAGTTTGATTAGATCTAATACAACTCAAACAACCGGTGTTCAGCAGAACTTAAAAAATACAAGAACTTCTACTTTTGTGGGGAAAAAAAGAAATTTACTTTACTATCTAAACCTCTAGTTTTAAATCTACAAGCTAGATACCAGAGCCATCCACTGTGAATGGGATTTGTGTGCTTTTACCAAGCCACTGGAATCTGGCACAACCTCATGTACTTGGAACACTTCATAGAATCATTACAATCAATGGCCAAGAATCAAGAAGTGCAATAGAAGTGCCCATACCATTTTAATATCTATGCCTTTATCACACTTTTTACTATAATCTTTACTTATATAATCAAAGTAGCATTTTTAAATATTCCAATATAATATCAAGCAATTTTCTTAAGGACTGATTTAGAACTGCATGGGCTGAAGTGATTTATACTTTAATTCCCATGCACTTATCTGAATTGAATTTAATTTGACATCCTATTACCAAGTTCTATTACATTGTCCTAGAGGTCTTAGTAGCCTTTTCTAAAATTGCCTAATTTATATAAATTTATGTCATTACTATGTATTGACACCCTGCTTTTCACCATTACTCTAGGCAGATAATATAATAACGTATCAGTCAGTGTACAAAGCCTCAAATAACTCTAATATTTGACTTCTTTCTAGTCCTTCTCAGTCACAGGCCTTGTTCCTTAAGTTCCCTACCAATTCATGAACATGCATGACTGCCCTGACTGTCCCCTTGCTTTAGTTGCTCCAATTTTCTTTAACAACTTTGAATGAGTTATTAATCCTTTCAAAGTGCCGTCTCCTAAACCCTGCTGGTTTTCTTCCAATAAGAATTAGAAAAAAACAGCACCATACATTCTTCCAAAAATGTTGGACTTTGATAATCCTGGTGGGCCCTCTCCAACTCAGGATATTGTATTATTCTATAAATAATTTTCATGGGTAGGAACACATTTCTGACCACAAAAACTGCTACTTGAAGCACCCCAAAGTTGAGGCCCTGGAAAGTTTTAAGATCAGGATTCCAGACAGTAGAACCTACACTACAGCTAAATTTACTCACCCTATAAAAATGTTTGTATTATTACATTATATTTCTGAATAACTAAAATGCATTAACTGTCATTTTCTAATATCATCAAAATAAATGCTATATCTAGACTTCATTCCATTCAAAGACGGGTTCCTCAAAGTCAGTGGCAGCTGTGACATTTGGCACATTCAGAGATCACTGGCAAACAAGGGCTGAAATTGCACTTATTTGCCTCCTCTTCTCTCCTGAAAATATTCAAGGTCAATGGCAACACTGGACTTTATTGTAAAGAAGACAGCTATCTGTGGAGAAATGTTCCCCTTGGAGATCTTAAAAGTTCATATTAAAGAAAATAACAATGAACATTATTTGAATATAAATTGAAAAATATATTTCAGTTCTGTTAAGTTAATCAGACCTAAATCTCCATGGGAAACTTGCAACACTCTTCTCAATTTAAACACTTCCCAACAATTTACAGCTTCATTTTGCCAACTTTTCCCTAAACCACACTCCCATGAATTTACACAACCTAGAATGGTATTCAACAGCTGAGCAAAGCCTGTGAAGAAGAGGTTTAATATGCTGATGAGAAATAGTGCAGGAAAATGCAGTAGCAGCTCCTGAAAAAAAGTCTTCCTTTTTATTTAGATGAAAGATACCTTAGCAATGCATCTCTACTTTTTACACTTTAGATCAACATTGGCAGATCAATTTTCTTCTTACGTTTGCACAGCTATGACCAGGAATGTTAATTAGCTTTTGGATTCTTTGGCTCCTCATTAGTATCAAAGTGAGAAAAATATCAGGGAGGGGGATAGGCAGAATGATGCAAAAGCTACTTGAAAGATGAACCAAACTTCATAGTTTTTCATACTTGGTGCAGAACTGCTAAATTGAGTTGGGCTGTAAAACTGCTGTAAACAGAGATCCTGTTCAAAACCTCTGTTACATGGAAAGCAGGTAAAGTGGAAGTGTGAATCAATAGCAGAGCTTAAACTATTTCTCATTTTGCACTCTGAGCCAAAGCACAAGATCTGAGATGTTGGAGTAAGCGCCCAGGCATTGATGGGCTATGGGTGTGTGAGCCCCAGCTAACATGACACAGAAACAGAGCCAGCACACACTCAGGGTTCTCACCAGGACCCAAAGGAAGGTTGGTTCCAAAGGATGAGATTTGCATTTAGATACAGTTTCAGTTCCTGGAATTAGCCAGCACTGAGCTGAGCTCTTGGTGCTGAAAGGATGCAGGGAATGAAGTGGGCACCACCCAAACACACACACCACTCTGCTGGAACAACTCCCTTTCCTCCTCTTCATGTGCCTCTCCTACACTGTCAGCATTCAATTTCCAGTACAATACACAGACATTTATATAACAGCTGTATCAAGGGAAAGGGACAGAGTAGGAATCATGAAGATGGATGAATATTAGGATCTGGCCCTTGAAGTGGAATTTGTGTTCAGAGGATTTTAATACAACCAGAAGACACAAACACACATTTACATGGTTTGCAAAAAAATAAGTGAATTTCAGCTGTATTTTCACTATGAATTTGTTGGACTAAAATGCTTGTTTCCATAGTGAAACAAGACAAAAAGGCAAACATTTTGAAAAAAATAAAACATGTTTAAAATCTGGGACTGACAGCTCTATTCCCAGGCAAACAAAACTGTATGTGCAAAAGAAAACATTTGATGTAAATAAGATAAAATTCTGCAAAATATTGCAGGTTTTTGTTTTCTTTTAAACAATATAGACAAACCCACACATTTTGTTTCACTGTAAGTGAAATCTAAGCAATTTTAGGACTAAAAAATATTTTTTTCCCAAAAATTAAACAATCTTTCATATTCAATGTCAATGAATTAGGCTTTCTAACACACAAAGAAGAAGAAAAAAAAAAGGTAATCAGAAAAAGAATTAACTGTTACATCTCTCAGCAGCTTACACACAGCTGGAAGGTATTTGATGGCTTTTGAGCAGGATACTGGGAGCTTCATGTGCATCCACTCATTGCTGAGTGCTCCACGGAGCTGCTCTGGAATTGCATTCTCACACCAGTTCCTTCAGTGAAAGGCTGAACTCCACCACCTGCTCCATCACTGCTTGTATTTGGTCACTCTCCCTTTCTTTGCAATACCTGCACTCAGGATGAAATACCTGCCACCCCCACCAGCAACTTCTCTTACAAGTCAGTCAATAGATTGAGTTTCTGTCTCATTTTAAAAACTCTGTGATAGAGAAGTATTTATAACTGCAACCCCAAAGTAAATGACACTATTGCTCTGACCTCTGTTGATTACTTTTAATTTATATACAGGTTAGTCCTTTTTTACCTTCTGGTATTGTTGAAGAATATAACAACAAAACCACCTTGACAAAATTGGAATCAACTGGTAATTAATATTCCATTTAATGGAGATTAAAGCCATGGCACTCTAAGAGGATACTACACTTATTACATTAAACTATATATAACTGCATCAAATGGAATATTTAAGCATTTTAACTTGAGCATTTTATGCGTTAGTAATTCACTTAATTATTTTCTCCAGAGAACAAGTGGTATCATATCATGCTGATGCATGGGGAGTTATATGAATAAATCTTCAGGCATCAGGATAGGATCAGATACCCCAGAGCCTCACTTAAATCAATAAAAGCAGGAGGAAGCAGTGGGAAGAACACTGCTCCTGGCTTTTTTCACAGTGCTGTCTGTACGGCAGGTACACCAATCATGCTGAAGACCTCGTTGCCTTAACTTAATGAAAATGTAACTCATACTTTCACACTTTCATAAAAGTAAAAAGCTACCTATATTACATCCTCATTTAAAATGTTTCTGCTAGACCTCTTGCTTCATGATCCTCATGTTCTAATGAATTTGAGCTGCCTAGGTCACATTACATTTCTACACGGTCACAGCAGTCTCAGAAAACAGGTGAGAATGAATCAGTAGAACGACTGAGAGGGCATAAACAAGAAACTTCACTAACAATTCCCTGTAGATAAATAAATGAATGTGTCGCTATTCTCCAACACATAACCTCACTAACTCAACTAAACCAGCCTCTGTCTAAAATATTTTCTGCTCTGTAGCCTATTTTTATAGCTCTGAATTTGATATAGGAAATATTATATCAGTAATCAATGACTGCAGAGAGAAATTGAGACAGGAAAGAGTCATAAAATGAGCAAGAAAGGCAAGGAGAAAGGGAACATTATGTTAGAGGTCTGAAAATGGGAAACAGGACTTCTGTTACTTCATGTGTATGTGCTTTGTTTTATACAGTATTTTCTCTTTATTGTATTGGCAAATAGTACCCATAGGCGGGCCAGGACAAATTGGAAACTAAAGAAATAGAATAAGAGACTTACACAAAATTGGCAATGAAGAAGGTCTGAATTTGACTTGTACCTGATTCCAGCTGTAGCTGCTGCTACAGGTGGGTGGCAGCCAGGGAGTTCCATCTTCATGCCTCAAACTCCACCTCAGCTGTGCTGAAATCCAGATCACAATGAGTCAGAGCAGCACAAACATCAAACAGAATTCAAGCTGCAGCACTGCCCTAATTCATATGCTGCTACCCACTTTCTTGGTGAACTGTTGACAGCTGGGAGTAACTCAGAAGCAAAAACCAATTTCCAACTCTTGTTTTGCTCAGAAATTTCAACTGATTTGGCACTGGAGAAAAGTTGAAATCGAGCTGCTGTGGTGGTTCTCTGTTACCAAGGGATTCCTCCTGTCTAAGTGGGATTCCTACCTAGCCACTCTCTGCCTTTTCAACTACTTCATGCTGTTGAAAAAAGGATGTGTCTTTAGCCCACATTGTCTAGAAACTAAGAACTAACAAAACATAACACACTTTTATATTCATTCATTAATATTACCCAAACAGCACAAACTGTTTGCTGCAGTTAGTAAGATGAACATTTCTGAATATTTTGGGGAAAGTATCCAGCTGCTAGCTAGTGAATCACCATAACAAAATGCTCATTTCCTCTCAAGAGTTATCCATCAATGTAAGTAATTCATGAGTTTAAATTCCCAGTTACACATCCCACTTGACTTGGTCACTTTGATGTCATTCCTGACTTGGTGCTATGTAATTACCATAGTTCTCTTGAAGTCATGGAAAGTTCCCAACAATGAAAGAAAATCATAAGAAATATACTGCCTTTCTGCACAATCTCCCCACCCTCCTTTCCTGCAGTTATTGCAATAACTGATTTAATTTTTACTACTTATCAAGGTGTTCAAGATCTCCTTGTCCATTTGCTGCAGCTCTGCCCATCTTTCACCTTTCTGTTTCCCATGAGTGCAGATTTTGGTCCTTGACTGTCAAGGATGTTTTCATTCTTTTTATAGGCATTATTCCACTATGAATGCAGAGTCACTCATAATAGACCCAAGATTTCAGCCTTCCCCTCAGCAGTGCTGGCAATGCTATTATGGTGACACTGTCACAGCTCTTATCTCACCTGTATAATTTGCAAATCCTTTTTTGCCTGAAGTGCCACTCATGGGTATAAACAGACCTAAACTGTTTACACTGCCCACAGCTCTCACAGACTGCTCAACGACCCACAGGCTTATATAAAAAAACCTGGGGAAAAAGGCTGTAGACTTTCTCCCTTTACATTTCTCCCATCCTGCTGAAGTACTACTTGTATTGATATTTTCATCAGCAGTATTAATTCTACACACCATCTCAGCCCTTACTAATTTCTGGAAAAAATCAGCATAACAGGGTGATACTTGAAGTGTTATTTGAAGAGTTAGCCATGGAATTAAGAATTAAAATGCACTAGAGGGACAGGACTTTTTACAGAAAGACCTATCCCCAGCCCATTACAGTGGGATTTTGAAGGTTGCAGAAATTGTAGGAGAGATATGAACCATCTGTTCTGTGAGCTGGGGGAGGAAGGGGACTTAGGATACTGATCTAGAATAAACTCACAGTACAACATTACATCTTTTCTGGATATTCCAAAAAAGGAGACAATCATAATTGTCTTTTTCTTTAATTCATTACCATGTATGGTAATACTTTTAGTTCAGCCTTGTGCCTTAGTCTGTAAATACTAGATACAGAAAACCCAAAAGTAGAACCAGGTAATTCTAATTACTTTTCATATTTAAAAATATAAAACCAGTGTCTAATCCCCTATCTTCTGAAAATTTCAGAGTTAAAATAATATCTGAATTTTACAGCTTAGACCCTCCTCTCTATGGTAAAGAGGGAAATTGAGAGGTTTTTTTCATTACTGATCTTTTTATTTACTTTCAGCTGCTAAGTAGGGTACAAGAGTAACAAATGTGGGTAGAGATATGTAATCTTTAGCTGCAAGTGTATTCCATGACAATAACAAAAAATATCTACACAGCACAACCAACTGACTGATGAAGAGCAGGTAATAAAAACGTGGCATGTACAACAACAAGCTCTCAGTATTTTAGGAGTCAAAGAAGGAGGAATTATTATCAAATTGTTTCACAAATCTTATCAGTCTAAGAGTTTTCTGAGTAACTGTTTCTCTCTAAAAATTCACATTACTTGAAGCTTAACAAAAAATCAAGAGCATAAAAAAGAAAGCTGGGCTTTTCTAATTTAAATCAAAAGCTCCCATCAGTTCTAGTTCAACCAAAATTTTGTCCTAAATTTAAGATAAAGACATGAATCTCATGGTCAAAAGAATGTCCACTACATCCCTTTTCTCCTAGTTTGGGCCAGCTGTAACATATAGGCTTTCTATATGAACAAGACTTTCAAAATTTTATTTAGAACACATTTAGAAACCCTGAAATTAATTAAATTCTTGATATCTAATTCAGTGAATTCTAGGGTGGACCAGCAGTAATATGCAGCACAGAAGCAACTTATCTCCTCTGTCCAGAAACTGGATTCTCTGGTTCCGGAGCAGTTAGTTTCAAGATATCCCCAGGAACAGCTGAACCCATAGCTCTTATGTGAAAAGGACAGAAGACATAGTAAAAGGCTTTTTTTCTCAGAAGCCAAACAACTGAGCAGCTGCAATGTCTGCATTGAATCACAGCCCAAACAATTCTTACCTAGTAAATTACCTGTAACTCTAGTAATTCACTGGCTCAATAACATGAAGGATTTTGCCCTATAACCCAATGGAAAGTCAGTGCCCACAGCACTGCTGTCAGAAGTCAAGTGCCTCCTTCTCCTCACAGGTCAGGTAAGGGTGACAAACGAGCTCCTGAGGTCAATCCTGGATCTCTCCTGGTCATCCTGGTCCCTCCTGGATGGAGATCCCAGGGCTCTCCATCCCCTACATAACCCCTGCCACTTCCCATGCGGGATCCCCTCTGCTGCCACCTTCCCTTTCAACAGAAAGTGGAGCTGCCCCCCGAGGAAAGCTCATTGCAAGGACCCACCTTGCAAGCTTAGCTCAGACACTTTGAACCAAAAAACGCTAAATAAAGTAATGGTTAAGGGTTTACAGCCCACGGGTGGTGCCCAGTAGTGACCCAAACCAAGGGCTGGCAGCGTGGATGCAGCCAGAAAGTCCCAGAGCAAACCCGCCCAGAACCGGGTGGATTTGAGCCATCCCACACCTCTTTGCCCTGAGGCTATTGACCACTCCTTGTGATAGAGCCCATATATTTGATTTTCAAATGAGAATGCTGAGCAGAAATGAGGAATGGCAAGCCAATCTTTCAGGAAATGGATAGGAACTGAGCTGACTTCAACGAAGCCAGTTAATCAGAAGCTGAGAACCACTCTTAATCACTCTAATTTCCCTAAACATGCTATTTTCCCAATCTCAATGGAACTGGAAGTAAGGTGTTTTGACGCTAGAGCTATCAGGCAACCTGTGATTAATCAATTATCCTTTTCATCCCAACCTCCAAGACTGCCTTTTGCCAATCTAATCTAATCTAATCATCATCTTCCCATCTTTGCAGAACAGTCACAGCCCCCAAACCACCTCCTTCCTCAGGAGTTTCTGCAAACCAGGGGTGGACCCCAAGCAGGGACAGTGACTGTGAGCAGCTGTTCTGGGTCTGCTGGGGAGACACCCCTGAACAGAGCCAGGCTGCACGGGCAGCATTACAAATATCCACCACTGCTCAGCATCAACCACCAGTGCCCCTGCATTTTCTGGAAAGCATTGCTAGTGTTGTCACTGGCCAGTGGGTGTCTAGAAACAAGGAGTGGGCAGGCACAGCAGTGTTCCATTCCTGGAACAGCAACTGAACATAAGAGGAGAAGGCAGGCTCGTAACATGTCCATAAAGAGAAACTTCAGTATGGCTCAATCCAAGAAT
This sequence comes from Chloebia gouldiae, assembly GCA_003676055.1. Lineage (NCBI taxonomy): Eukaryota > Metazoa > Chordata > Aves > Passeriformes > Passeridae > Chloebia > Chloebia gouldiae. The sequence goes on from QUSF01000022.1 coordinate 3,873,301, forward strand.
AGCCATGTATGCATTTGGAATCATATTTTTATTAGTACCAAATAGGCATGGATTGCTTTTTTGGTATCAGTACCACTTCTAAAAAATGCTCACAGTTAAATGGCAGTACAGGAAAAAGGTAATTGTATTTTTTAACAGTTCACTAATAATACAATCTATCCTGACCACCTTTCTAGTAATTCTCCATGACAGTAAGGCTGCATGAAAAGAGGGGTTAATGAACTACAAGTTTCTTTGCAATATAGAAGTGTAGTTCTAGGAGTTTTGCCAATTTTAAGTACAATCAAATTACCAATATTATGTACTTGATCTTTCTTTTCCTTACTGTGAAAAGGAAGAGGTAAGAACAGCACCAAAATTCTCTGAAAATCCTCCTGCTTTACACCTGGTGCATATTTTGTTCCCAGCCCAGCAACCTCATCACAATTGAGGCCTTTATATTCCACTCCATAACAAACACTGCTAATTCCTACTCTGGTTCTAATACAGAATCTCTTGACATTACTAAGAGCAGTAATGAACAGATCTCTGTTTCGCTGCACAACTCTAAACTCAGCCGCAGGCAAAACCAATTTATCCATTTGGGACAGTGCACACCTGTTGTTAGTTAATCCCCAGCTGGCAAATTACAAAAGGGAGCATAACAAACACGTAGGTATTTAAAATAATGTGTTTTCAGCGTGACTCACCTCATAAACCCCTGAAACCTAAATGGATTAAAAGTTTATAACAGGAGTTTCATCAGGATGTTGGCTCAATACTAGGGCTGGCTTCCAAAATAAAGTTACAGATCCCAAGGCATATTTAGATTTCAATAGCATGAACATACTAACTGCACTTACATGCTTGAGAAAAAATTCCAAGGCTGTGTCCGAGCAATATATAGGCTGTTTCATTTGCTTGCCACTAATATCTATCTTTTTTCATTACAAAGCACTTGAAAAAAGCCTTATGCCCACAGATAATGTGTATTTCCTTCCCTCCATCGTGCATAGCTCGCTTGCCATCTACTGGTCACAGCTCGTGAATTAAAGCACAGCGACTCGGCAAGAAATGAGCAGTCACAAAAAGTGTGAGTATAACAGCTTTGAATTAAATATTTCAGCTAGCAGCAGAAAATTATTAGCAGGACTATCGATTCGATTCCCTTGAATGCTAAATTTTGTCCAAGTCCTAGGCAACCTCATGCAAGAAACCTTTTAAAAAACACTTTCTTCCATACCATATGTTGTTTTTAGTCTCAAAAAACATAAACCGCAGTCATGAAATCAGATTATAGTTCATTTTATAATACTGCCAAGATAATTTGCAACATGAGACTATTGAGACACAAAACACAAGCATCCAAAGCCTTCATCTTCAAGACAAAAACACAATCTAATTTTTAGCCTAGAGAAAAAAGAGTTAATAAAAAGCATCTTGCACTTTCTTGATTCAACCCCCCAAAGTACAGTCAATTAATTGCATGTTTAAATTAAGCATTTGATTAAGTGCCTTCCTTGACCAGAGAGCTCAGTATCTTATTGACCTGTGAGTCTGAGTTACAGCTCATTTGCTTTGAAACCAGCCCAGGACAATGAACAGCAGGGAACAAAATGATTTTGTGCTTGCTTGCATCAATTTAAAAATGGAGTCAATCCTTTAAATGATCCAGAGCTGAATCAGACTGAAGGGGTCAGTAACCACTTCAAAGTTTTGTATAGTTCTTTCAAATGACACTTTGTGCAAGTTTTGGTGTGGTTTTGCATTGTCAACTTTAAGGGGATTAAAATACTTGAAAAATTCCTTATAAGAGTCAAGAGGGCAAAAAATATCTATCAATCAGAAAAGAGAGCTTGTAGAGTCCCTCTAATTTCCTGTTCAGAAAATTTGAAAGTTTGAAATCATCAAATAACATGCTGTGTACATTTTTTTTCCTTAATCAAGATAAACATCTGCTAATGACCAGGGGAATGAAATAGGGCACAGCTGGCTAGATTATGCACATGTGATTACTGCTTAGCCACAATTTGTGTAATTAGTTACAGTTGTACTAAGCTACTTAAAACACATGTTAAATATCTAATGATGAGCTGATGTTAATAGGTCTTTACAGCATGCTCAAATCCTTCCCAAAGATTGTTTGAGTAGGTCTCTGACATATTTGACATGCGAACAGGATGTATGCAGAAAATGATTGTACATCAAATTATTAATGCTTTTAAAGAAACACATGCATTTACTCAAGGGAAAATTTCTGAGCATGTACGTTTTCAAAAGATGTATCAGCAACACCCTTTCCTGATTACAATCTCAGTTATATAGGGCTTGCAATGCATGGGGAAATTTTTATTGTAGCTATTCATGTTCCAAAGCTTAAACCCTATAAGGGAGAGCTGGCCTTCTGGAGGGAATAAATATAAGCACTTATTTTGAGTGAGTCCCTCGACAGCAGTTTTGCTAAATCTATGTGATTCTGCCTTTGGCCAGCATGGAATGAGCTGCTGGACTGGGGCCCAGAGAGGCACTTCGCAGCAGCAGCTGCAGAAAAGCAGGTTCAGGTGCTGGCAGCCTCAGCCCCAGGCCAGCCCCTGCCTGCCAGGGGCAGGAGCACCTTCACCACTGCAAGGGGGACACCAGGACAGCTGAAATCCAAGCCATCACTTACAAACTGCCAGTATCAAGGGTAACTGTTGGAATTGTACATAATTACAGTCCTTTGAACATTTCAGTTTAACATCAGGGAAGTGTAAAGAGAGGCAGAATGGCAGGTAATGAGGAAGGAGGTTAGTTTTCTCAATAGGCAACATTAGAGTCAGAGCTCTCCTTACAAGCCAGAGGATACCTGTTGAGCACAGGCAACTCAGTTGGAAGGGTGACAGAGACCAACACAAAATGTTAAACACTGTCTGCTATAACACTGTAGAGGACTGTCAAGTTACAGGCTCTTTCAAATAAAACTTCCAGTTCTGTTCCTCAACTGTCCCTTCAAAATTCAACTGGATGAAGCCCTGAGCAACCTAATGCTGAATTTAGCCCTTCTCTGATGGGGACTGGACCAGCTAAGCTACTAACCTGGCAAGTTCCCTGAACTGTTCTTGAGGTGCAGTTTTTGCTTGAGACAAAGTACAAAGAATAGACGTACTTCTACCACAGGATGCATTCACCACCAAAGAAAAAATATTTTCTTCTTCATCTTTTCTGGCCCACAAATCCATATCTGTTAAAAGTAAGCATTAAAAAAGTATATACAATCAGATTCATTTTAATTTCAATCAGTTCAGAGAGCAGATATGATTGATGATCAGAACTAGACTCCTGCTCTGAACTCTTCTCCAGAGCAAAGACAGCAAGTGCTCTTCAGAATCCCCAAGAAATAATACCAAAATGCATAACCTGAGAAGTTAAACACCCAAACTCCAGTGTAATTGATGAATATGATAAACCACAAAAGTCTGCATAAAACAATACATCTCACAATAGTATGTTTATTACAAATGCCTCCAGGAGTATGTAGGCAATGGAGCATGAATAGGTATTCATTAAGTTTCAGCTTTGCAAGCTATTAAACATTCTGTCCTGATCACACCAAACACTTTGGTGTGTTACTAGCAAACTACTGCACTCATGTTTAAATGTAAGAGCATCCTTAAGCAACTTGTAAAAATGAAACCTCATTCAACCATTCCAAATTCCTCTTGTTTGCACAGGATTGACTCCAGCTAAATCAGTAACATAACACTAATCTTCACACAATGTAAGATAAAAATCCCCTATTAAGAGAACAAAGCCTTTGCATTTGAATTACAAGCTCAAGTAGGATCTTTTCCTAGTGAATTTGAAAATTTATGATAAATAGCAAAGGCCTGGATACTCAAAGAACTGTATTTGGCTGTCAAGTTTCAAGTTTTACAGTCACAGAGTAAAGTTAAATATCTGAACTATTTATGGTTATCTTTATTTTAATCTGGAGATAGATTAAATAATAGATGTAATTATTACCCCAAATTAAGGATTCTGCTCTGCTACCTTCATTTCCCACTTAAAGACTGTTTTAAGGTATTGTCTTTAAGGTATTCCTTAAAGACTATTTTTCTAAGTTTCTTTTTCTTTTCTCCATAGCTTTACAATTGGTATAATACTATATTACTTCTTTCCATCTTTATTTTCCTTTTTTTTTAATAACCAACAGAACTAAAAACACAAAAAAAGACTACCTAAAAACTCAAAAAAATGTACACACAGAAAGACACAGAAACAAATACCAAAGATCATACCAAAGGTCATACATAGAAGTAGGAAATTCAGTAGAACTTTGAAATATTTACATCTGCTTACAAGGTAAAAAGAAAGACCTTTACAAATGTATATTTTGAAATGCTGAGAATTCCTACAATGTGCTAAGTGTCATAACACCTTAAACACTTCTGCCTAAATAAATTATCCATATTGTTTCTGTCTGATATGCATACTCCATTTACACTCACATTGTAATCTACTGTGACTGAATTTAGCAAGCCAACTGGAAACAAACACCCCAAATCCTGGGTGAGCTCCCAGAGCTCCAGAGCGTTCAGAGGAAAGAGAAATGCTATGCCCCTAACAGGAATAAAACACTATTTTATATGCTATACACTATTTTATATGCTATACACTACACTCCCAGCTCCTTGAGCAGCAATCAGGGAAGGAAAAGTCCCTTTCTGCATCTTCCTTTGGATACCTGCTCCCTCAAATTTGACCAGTCTATTAGGGAGTAACATCCTTTTCAGGCACTGGCCTATGGTGACACAAAAGTTGGTAGCACCCAGTCTGTTTTCAGAGATGTAACAAACTCTGCAGACAAAAGACTCGAAATAAACAGTGTGACTCTTCCTGCCATGCTCAGGCAAGCAGCCTAATTCACGTTTGACAGGACTGTTTGTACAAGCACACAGGGCTTAGAGGGAACATCAGTTGTAGACTTGGGCCCAGAACAATCCATTACGGCCATAGGATAACATTATAAATTAAACTGAAAAGCAATTAACACCATACATACCAGAAATGTGTAAAGACCTCACCTGGGAGTATGAAGAGTCCTAAAACACCCTTTCTGCCCTGCATTTTAGCTGCATTCAAGAGAACAATTTAAGTACCCGCTTTTCCCCCAGATGGTAAATTGTAATTTTAATTGTAAAGGCACCTCCATGTGCTCAAATACATTTCTGCAGCTCTCGAAACCCCCTCACAACTTCCACCCTCACCAGAGTCCAATATCTAGGATTCTGATCCAAGTCCAGTTTTTTATTGCTGCCATAAATTGAGGGAAACACAGGGAAAGACAGAGACCAAGAGAAGGACAGGCAGCGTGTGAGGAGGGTGATTACACCTCACACGCTCGATACCCAGCACCATAACCTAGTTTCAAATACCCAAGGTTATAAAATTCCCACAAAGCCCTTCAAGATAGTGCCAGTTTTACTTTATCAGAAAGATATTCTAACTGGCATACTTTAATCTCACAATCTGGACAATTTACAGTCCACAAAAATTTACAGCTTCTCGTAGCCTTCCTCACCACCCCTCTCCACGAGGGACTCATAAGTCAGTTCAGAGAGGAAAGAAGACTGAGGGCAGTGTTTTATTGGGTGTGTATTTAAAACAAATAGAGAACTTCAGCGTGCAGCAGGAAGTTCGGGCAGTGCACTAGACCAGGACTCGGGAGAAAAACATTTGTGTCCATTCCTGAGGGGCTTTCAGAAATGGGGGTCTCCCCCCGCCGCTCTCCTTCATGCGGGGTAGCTGTGGAAGGAACAGGGTGACTGCACCGCACTACCATCACCGGGGCTAAGCTAATTCACCCTGACTAATTAATTCCTACAGAGCCCTCACTTAATTGCTGGGTGGAAAAGTTTACCTCCGACTTCTCGGGGCACTTAGAGCAGAGCTGCCTCCGGAGAGAACTTCCTTCCACACAGCCCGGGTCGGGCTTTGGCAGCGGGGAGGAGGGCGGGGGATGGAGGATGAGGATGGAGGCGGCGCTCGGAGCGGGCGGTGGCTCAGGTAGGGGCGGTCCGAGCGCTCCGCCCGGCCCAGCCGAGCCGAGCCGAGCCGATGCGAGCCCGGCGCGGCCCTCCCCGCCCGCCGAGCCAGTCCTGCCGCGTCGGGAGCCGCGGCGCGCAGGGCCCGCCCCGGCGGCGCTGCCCGGCCGGTTCCGCCGGTCTCTGACAGCTCGGGCGCGGAACGCGGGGCTGCCGCGGCGCTGCGCTGGGGCCGGGGCGCTCCGCACGACCGAGGTCTCCCCGCCGGCACCATGTCCCGGGACCCCGAGGAGGTGAACAAGCTGACGGAGAACACGTACAAAGTGAGTGCGGAGCGGGGAGGGGCTGCCCGCCGCCACCTTTGCCCCGGGGGCCGCGGAAACGCAGCAAACTTTTATCTTCCTTTTCTCTTTACTTTCTTTTCTCTCTCATTCCCCCCCCCCCTTTTTTTTTTCTTTCTTCTTTTCTTGTTGTTTTGTTTGTTTGCTTGTTTGTTTGTTTGTTTTTCCCCTTCTCCTCTCCTCCCCGCTCCGGGAGGGTCCCGCCCGGTGCGTCCGTCCGGCGCTCCCCCTGCCCGCGGCCGGGGCTCCGCCGCAGCCCCCGGCCGGGCACGGCCGCGGCACCCCCGGGACAAGGCGGCTTCTACAGCGGTTTCTGCCTCTCCAGCAGGCTCGGTCCAACAGCCAGCCCTGATTCCCTCGCTGTGTTTTGGTGATAAGGCGGTTTGGAGATCCTGGTGGTTGTGGTCCTCTGCTTGAACCGTTTCTTCATACGGACCAGAGCCTAAAAATGGCTTAACGCTGAATTAAGTTGTTTGCCAGCGTCCCGAGGTGGTAATCAGATTTATGATGGTGCACCCTAGCACTGCCTCAAAGTACCGACTGCTGTGGGTAGTTCAGTTCATGTTGGGAGGTTTCAAACTTTCCAAAAGCCTTGTTATTTGTAGAACTTAAAATATCTTCCTTATGAACACCAGACATTTGTTCTGAACTCTTTCTCCCTATAAACGCACTCTTTCCAAAGCACAGCAATAAAAATTGGGAAAAAATCCCTTGAGAATCATACTTTTGGTTGGGTAGTGAAGTAATCCATAGTTGTAGTCCTCATTCTGTACAGTGTGTTGTACCAGAGAAAGCACTCAAATTTGCATGATTGAATACATTTGCAAATTTAACTTACAGCTGCACTGCACTTGTAGCTTTGAGCCCTGAGGAAAGCTTTCTGTTGGATTGTTCTGTTTCACTATTTACTAAATTTTTATGGTTTATTATCAAATGTTTTCATATTTCTGAAGATGTTGTCATCAGTATTTAAAGGTTTCCAAAAACATTTACAAGGAGTAAATTTTGCTGTTACTTTTGTTGTTCTTCAACACACATTTAAGTCAACTTTACCCCTCCCTTTAAGTAGTCCAGTTATACTGGGGTCATGTTGTATTTGCTGTTTACTTTCTTTGGACTTAGATACCAAATTCATGCAGAAGTACTGAAAAAAAAAATGAGATGATCTGGGTATAAATTTTGTCCTCTAGAACTAGAGCAGATAATCTTAAATAGTCTAGTGCTTTTTTGTATCAGTTACGTTTGTGGCAAGGCCATAAGCAAACATAAATTTCTCTCTCAGAAGAGCACCCTGTAAATACAGGCTCACAGAGGAGAAACCTGGGAAGTTGACTGTTCAGGGCTGTGCCAACAAAGGAATGCTCTGCTCTGTCTATTGACTTCCAGAATGCAGTCAAAACAGTTTTACAGAGGAGAGGGGAGATCTCTTGTGTGTTTCAATGGTTATAATTTAAAATAGGCTTTAAAGGAATGAGAGACCTCTAAATAGCAAAACCTTCCCTGTTATTCCCTACTTATTTCCTGGGAAAGTTTGCGTTTTAGTTTTGTTTTCTCAACTAATTCAAAGAGATCTTTAAGATCGAAATAACCAGGAAAACCACAAAGGAATACAAAGTTAATGTTGACATTGTGATGAAATGTCTACTCTGTAGGTATTTTGAGAGGTCTGGCATGTTGCATCACATAACTCGTACTCACAGGCCTGGAAACCCTCCTGCCCTGCCCTCATTAAAAATTGAAACTTTATCCAGATAAGGTATAAAGTCTGCTTCAGATAGAGAATGGATTCGGGGTCCACTTTAAAGCAGTTACTTCTCCATCAAAGTTGAAATCTTGAAAACAGTTGGGTACCCTGTAGGGGCAGAGAGCAGGAGCCTGTGTGTTCAGCCCTGGCTGGGACTGTAATCACAGCTGCCCCATGCGAAACAAATGAGCACCTCTTTGTGCCGTGCTCCAGCCTGTGTGGAGAGCTCTCCTTTGTTCAGCAGTGCTCATGGCACTTTTGCCCTTGCCTGTGCCATCCCAGCACTGCCTGCCTGAAACGCCGTGCTGGGATGGGTAAAACCCAGAGCACTGCTTGTGCTTCTCCTGCCTGTAGGAAGAAAGGCTTGGTCTGGTGAAAAACCAGTGCAGTGCAGTGATGATGTCTGTGCTGCAGGACCAAATACAGGCTTACAACTTCTCAAAAAAAAGAAATCAAGTTTTGGGTGACCTGGAAAAATAATAAAAAATTAAATTGAATACCTTCAAAATAGCTGGCCTGCTATTTTTGTGGGGGTGGGGTAGTGTTGTGTGATTTTTTTTTTTTCTTTCTTACAGTGCTAATCCATTGGATTTATTAAATACATAGTAACCTGTGTTATACAAAGCTTCAAAATATATTTACAGAAGTCATCAGGTGGCTGAGTAATGCCATTTTATTTTTATCTTGTTCTTCCTTTCTTCTGGCAACAACACCAGAAAATGAATACCTCAATGTTTTTCAGCTAACCTGACTAAATAAACAGCAGAATTCACAAATGTGTGTGCACACACAAACACCAGGGCTGACATTTACCCTTTATGTAAGATCTGAAGAATCACTTTAATGCATGATAGGAATGGCACGTGCACAATGAAGCCCAAGGGTGTGGGAGCCTATGACTAAAGAGGGCTACAGCCTCCTTTTTGCCAAGGAGCTGCTGAGAGGTTCCCTGGTATGACACTGCCCTGCCCTGGCAGCTCCCTGTGGGGACGTGGGACACTGTGGGACCCCCTGATGCACAGAGGGTCACCCAGCAAAGTGGTTCCGTGTGGTTGTGTCCCTGCAGCCTGCTCAGGGTTTCTGCTCTAAGTGGGGAAAACTGCTTGGCATCCACCTGTGACACAGAGTGCAGGGGAAAGGGGACAGGAAAGTGCTGAGGTACAGACCTGTCCTTCTGCCTGGGGGGGCCAAGGGCTGGGCAGGCAGCTGTGAGGCTTCCAGAGCTCTTGGTATTTGTCTTGCTCATCTTGGATTTAAGATATATCTCTCTGTATTCAAGTGAATCTTACCCAAAAATTTTGATTATCAGCCAAAGCACAATTTAAAAAAACCCAAAACACCTCCCCACTAAAAAAAAAAACACCTTTGCACTCCCCAGAGACATTAAGAATTATTTTGGTAGGCTATACACAGAAATAGATCTGATAAATTCAGTGTAAAGTCCTAAATTCCACGTTTCTGTATTAAAAAAAAAAAAAACAACAAAAACTCACAATTATATTAAGCTACTGGATTTATGTATTAAACTTCAAATTCACCTGTGGTCCCAGCACAAGCTGCAGTCAGGCTGTTGCTTTGCATCCCTGCATTATAAATCTAACTTGGGGGAAGAGGAGCCTTTGGGAGTTTGTATAAAATCCAGTTCTTCCTCAGTACAAATTATCTCTTCTGCCCTTATTTAGAGTTATGCCTACTTGAGGTCTATCCTTGGGCATGTGTTCATACCTGAAAAGGTTTGTATTTGAAACACACTGATGGATGATGTATTAATGTTTCTCTTAAACAAGAAATGTTCCATCAAGACGACTAATAATTAGTCATAAGAATTAGTCTTTTTGAATAAACACTGGCATCTTGATTTAGTCTTTTCCATTCTGTTAAACCAGTTTTAAAATAAAATTAAGCTAACATACAAATGAGATATCTTAGCATGAGATGTGCTGAGGGCTCAACTGTGCCCTTCTGAAAATTGTATTATGGATCTCAGGAGCTAAAGGAGGAGATGAAATGCACTAATGTACAAAATGCTTCAAGTACAATAGAGCACAGTATTATTTCTTTTTTGTACACCTTTTGAATCTTTTCAAGGCGGGGTCTCAGACATAGTGTGGCAACACTAGAGACTTAAAAAAAATTCTCATTTTCAAATTGAGAAATAACAATTTAAAATAAATCACTAGTAGCTATGCAGAGCTTAGCTATGAAGAGATACAGTGATGGCAATAGGAGTGATGGTAGACATCAAGATCGACTTTTCTCTGGTGGTTTTCTAATTTCAGAATTCTACCCAAATACATTGTTATCACTCTTGCAAGAGTGCCTGCAGGATGTAAACTTGAAACTGCAGGGAGTCTGTGCATTGTTTAGTTGTGTTCATACCTGCTGAGCTATTGTTCAGTGAGGTGTGCCTTTAAGTAAAAAGCAAAGCTGAGCATTTACAGGAAGGCACTTTTACAATGGCTGTCATTTGGTTTGAAGATTAGCCTTGTTTATGTGACTATCAGGAACTGTGGAAGATTTAATACCCATACACAAGTGGAAATTCAGGGCTTCTTCCTCTTCAGCCACCTCCATGCTACCAGGCTGGATAGCTCACACTGGTTTCAAGTGGTGAAAGGAACACAGCAACTCTTGTAACAGATTCTCAGAGGATTTAATGACTCAAACCACCAGAATAGGTTTCTCTTATGCTTTTTTCCCTTGGAAGGTCGCTTTTGCCAGCTCTAAAGGTCTCTGCATAAAAGATGTTTCCAGTTGCCTGTTTTGTAAATGTTTCCCTTTATTTCCATTCATCCTAAATAATAGAAAGCTGTAGGATCTGATCATGTGCCTCCTCTTCTCGTTAATTATTCTGTTCATGAGAGGTAGTGTGTCACTGGAATATAGGACACACGATTGACAATTAGGAGGCCCTGTTTGTGTGCCTCACTGTACAGGCAAATGATGTGTTGTGAACCACTTTATCCCTCCCAAGCTCTCTCACTTTGTGATGTTTATTTGGATTAAGACAAAGATTTTATTTGCATGTCCTTGTACACCAAGGCAGATAAAAATACTGTTATTTTCTGAGACTTTTGACAATTTTACATTCATTGTTCTCCTGATCAGAAATTTTTTGTTGTTCCTCTGTCCTCCTTTTTGAGAAGTTTTGAGATGTGACTTTATTGTATGTGTAAATTTTGCACTGGTGTTCAGTCTCACTCATTTTTGTGCCCTTTTCTTTGGACTAAAAGTATGAGAAGCTATAAAACTGTAAGACATGGTAAGAAAAAGTAACTGTAAAACTTGTTTGGAGTTGCACTTGTCCCCTATAACTTCTGAAGCTGAATAAAATACTACAATAATTTTAATTTAGCTGAAATGTCTTGGTAATATCAAATCTCTAGCTCATTCTTCCTGTGACAGTTTCCCTTTTTGATAGATACTTCTCCTGGACTTCAGAGGCAGCCAGTGGTTACCTGTGGTTAGCTGTATAGAAAGATCAGTAGAAGTATGGGCAGGTTTTTTGTTTGCTTGTCTTCAGTAGAAAGGTAAAAGATCACGAATTATGCTTTCTTCCTAATGCATGAAAATGAAATAATCTGAGAATTATTTCATCAGGTCATCTTGGAGACATGGCAGGGGCGTCAGGGAGAGTTAAGTTTTTCTATTGAGCACAAACCCTCGATTGAGATGAGCCTTGCCCAGTGCTGGGAGGATCAGCTGATACCCATAAAGCAAACTGTGAAACCAGGACTCCAAAGGGGAATTTCCATTGCCGAGGTTTTTGCCGTTTCTCGGGCGTTCACGTCCTGGGACTGGTTCTAACAATCAACCGCTGTGGCCTGAAACCCTTCCAGAAACTGCCTGGGCTGATGGAGAAAAGATCCATTAGTTGTGCTCCTTCCAGCTGCTGCAGGCACTGGCTGTAAGTTGTTTCTTCCCTTTTCCTAGTGGTTTTTTGTGCACCTTGAGCAGAAGTGCTGTCCTGGAGCTCTCCCTCCGAGTCTCCTGTGTCCCACTGGACCTGCTGTGTCTCCAGAGCATGATTTGTGTCTGCTGAACACAAATACCTGCTCTGGGTCAAGAGGTCTAGTGAAAAACAAGAGCTGTGGGAGCTGGCTTCAGAGAGGGGAGCATTAAGGGTAATTTTATTGGGGTTTGTTCACTTCCTAAACGAAAACAACTGACACAAGTGCAGTCACTGGTTTGAAAACTGAATTAGAAGATGTCAGGAAAACTGGAATCTTTACCCCTGAATGCTTAAGGCAGTCATTCTAAAAATCAGTACTTCAAGGCAAATAATTATCATGTTCTTCTTTGAATTTTGGGGTAGGTGGCAATAAGGGGTTTTACTCTGTAATTTTTTGTTTTGAGGAACAGGGTTAGCATAGGCAAAATCTTCCACGATTATTTTCAGTATAGAGTGGTAATTCAAGATGATATTGAGACTCTTACTTGCCATGGACACACCCTGTAATGGTACATCTTTTTTTTTTCCCCATATCCTTGAACATACAGGACTCTTTATCCTGAAACAATCCCCTAATTCATCTTTTTTTTTTTCCTTGTGATTCACTGACTCCATGTAAGTCAACAGACACCGTCTTTAGTACACAGCCGGGAAGAAATAGCAAAAAGTTGGAATAGGAAGAAACAACTTGCTCCTTGGAACAAGTGTTTCACAGTCAGAGTGCCTCAGCAAGGAGGAGAGCAACAACCACAGCAGCAACCCTGACAGCAGCAAATTCCAGAGCTGGGGCAGGAGGAGGGATGTTCCCAGACACCAGAGCCTGAATATCCATCCTCTTAAGTTGTTAGAATAGCCCTTGGCATTGTTGGCTCCACCTGAAACACACTTTCCCAAATGATTTCTGGATGTTGTTTGTGAGTTAACACAAATCAAGGGCCTGGGGACAATGGCTGATTTGTTTGCAGTGATTGCATTTGGGTGGGTGAAAATTTAATGGGACAGACCAGAAAACAATCCCAGTTGCATTTAATGTGTACACAAAGGCAGTGAAGCCAGGTATTGTTCTGTGGCTGCTTTTGATATAATTTATGCTATACTAGCATTGGAATCTAATAATTTCATATACTTTTAAAATATCTATATTTTTATTCCATATGACTGTTAAAGTATTATTGGACTTAATCCTTCACTTTTTATGTTCAGCAGAATCCAGATATAGTGCTGTCCTTGAAAAATAATAAAATTCTGTCTGCATGGCCTTACCTGAAAATCAGACAAATGTGACATATTGCTGTTCTTTTTGGGTCCACTTGTGTACTAAACATAAATATTTTCATTCTGCTAATAGTACAACAGACAAAAGCTTGATAGTATTTCACTTGTCTTGAGTCTGTTTCTTGTAAACAGAAAGCATCTGTTTTGAATTCCTTGAACTTGACAGTTCTGCTGTGTGAACAGTAGTGAGTGGTGTCATAAAAGTATTGCCATAAAAATAGTAAGAATAACAGAATGGTATCTACAGGAATCTCATTATCTTCTTTTCATGACAATATAATTCCACAGAGTAATGCCATAGCCATAGTTTTGTTAGGAAGATTCTGGGGAAAGGAGGTCCAGAATCTGCAAGTTGTAGAATTTGCTAGGAATGAAAGCAGTCCTGCCTGGAGCTGCTGGATTTTGGATTCTGGTTGTTTCAGCCAGTAATTGTATTTGACAGTGAAAGCAGCTGCAGTGGATTTTTTCCCCCTTCTATTTAAATAAGGTCATCATTTTCATTTTATTTCTGAAAAAAACATGGCTTTGCACAAATTTCAAACAAACAAAAAGCACAGCAAAAAATCCCAAAATGGCTAGTTTCCCTAAATGTATCTGTAGCACAGAAACCACAAAGAATATGAACCAGAGATCTGGTGAAATTTTGCTTTTCTTTTCTAGCATTTTTTTTATTATTTATTGAGAACCATTGTCAGAAAGTTGTCTAAATTTATAAAACAATTAGTGGATAAAGGTTTTTCTCTCATTCTAACATCACCTACCATAAAAGATGGTCTTGCAAAAACTTCGATCACACACTTGATATCCTTTTGTATTATAAACAGCCAGACTCCTTTTTACCCCCTGTTCCAAAAGTTTCACTTTTTTTCTCCATTTGTTGATCTTAATGGCTCAGTTTCTTCTTCCTTCCATCCTTTGTTTTCCTGTGTCTCCCAAATCCTCCAATTTTCATCTGTCCATGGACTTCTCAGTTGTGACACTGTGATTAATAATCACATCCACTGTGGAATTATCTTGGTTATAACACAAATTTTGTTTTCTTTCACTAGAATGTTATGGAACAGTTCAATCCCGGACTGAGGAATTTAATAAATCTGGGGAAGAATTATGAAAAAGCTGTTAATGGTAAGTTTTCCAATTGCTACATTTAGAAGGAATGTGTAATTCTCATTGAAATATACATATTGGATATGAGGGTTGTGTATATAGGCTTAATTCCCAAGTTGAACTTTGGATGTGTTTAATTAAGAGGAAAAAAAAAACCCCAACTAACAAGCACAAATTTACAAATATATATGCTTCTTTCCAGTCTTTTGGGGTTTTTCCACTGTTCTGGAGAAGTTGCATCACGAACACTTAGGCACAGAGCTCCTGCAAAATAAACTGAAAGTGGGTTTAAGTAACCCACATTAGAATAATAAGTGAAAAAAAGCAAAGTTATGCAAATTAGGTGTTTTTTTTTTCTCTGAAAATACCTTCCAGAGATATTTCACATTCTTTAGATCTGTTCCTGCTCACCTACACACGTCACTACTTAAGTAACCCTGAGTACAGAACAATGTGAATTAGTTCAGGTTGCAGGAGTGGACTGATTTGTTGTTGTTGTCCATACTAATCCTGATGCTATCTTTTTCATTGAGTCAAAATCAGAATGAATTTGAATCTAAGGAGCAGTCTCTCAAAGATTTTATAATTGCCTGCTTCCATTACTGACTTCATAGAAACCATCTAAGTAGGGCTTTCCAGGACTGGGCTCCAGACTCCCAGAGCCTGCACTGTGGGACCTGTCAGAGCCTGCTCCATTTCCCCATGCAGACTTGTCAAACTGCTTGATACCATATTAAAGCCATGTAAAATCTCTCTAATTTTGCCTCACTCAAGCCTGTGGCACATCAGTCCTCTGAGAAATGGGATCCTGCAGAAGTAATGCTTAGCCAAACAGACATTGAAATCTCTCTTCATGCAAATTTTAGACCTGGCTTGAGAAAAAGATAAAACCAAAACCTGCTGGAGATGAAAACAGGGAGATGTAGACTTAATTGTGGTAGTGCCTAACTCGATGGATTAACATGTGGTTACCTAGTTCCTGACCTTAGGAATTGCACGTAGTACCAGAAGGAATAACAAATGTTTTTATAATAATTTGAAATATTTCTATACCAGTTTCTGAGGGTTCTGCTTTTACACACTTTGCTGTTGATGTGTTACATTTTGGGTTTTGTTACATTTACCTTCAAGCCTAGCTAATAAGGCATATCTAGCATGAATGCTTAATTTCAAATGAATATTTACAGTGTTGCAACAACTGTTGCAAAGTCATCTTTGGACTCTCATAAATTGGTAATCTTTTCACCATCAGTTCTGAGTGGTGTAAATAGATCTGTAACAAGAGTAAATACTCTGTTGCTAATCAAACACTTTGCAGCTTTCCAAAAAAGTTGGAGTATGCTGACAAAGAACATAAAACTCACAAGAACTCCAGATATGTTTATAATGTATTTTTCTACACAAAGGACAAAAGGTCAAAAAACCTTCCCTTTCTGTAGAAATAATATATATTCCATACTACTGGTGAAGGGACTACACAAGCAGGGTTCTTGATTTAGCTTGGTTAGCACAGGGAAAATCACACATTTCCTTCCTTTTTAAGTGGTTGTATTAGGAGAAAAGAGTGACTTGGGGCTGTCTTGAGAAAACACAGATAGGAAGAGTTGGACTGGTATCATATCCTCTTGTGCAGGTGGCACACTGCTCCACCAGTAGCACCAGTATAATTCTTCTGCTCAGAAAGTTTGAATACAGAGCACCTATGAGACAGCTTAGGCAGAAATCACCTTTTCTAGTGCAACAGAGCCTCAAAGAGAATCTTTATTTGATTTGGAAAATTTTCAGTCTTCTCAATGAATATACTGTTATGCAACCAAAGATATCACCTTACTAATAAAAACTATAAAATACAGACCTGTAATTGGCAATTTTATTCCTCTCAGGAAAAAAAAGCCTTCTAAAGTCAACAGTGAGGCTCTGCTTGACTTTCACTTTAGGTCAAGAATGTACTACTGCAAAAAATTATGACAAATAACTTCAATAAGCTGTTTTTCACATTAAATCTTGCCAGTTTGTCCTTGTTATTTCTTTTCTTTGTGTTATACAGATCATTTCTGGGCATTGAAGATGCAAGGCAGCCACTGTGGATCTATTCCCTGTGTAAGGTGTTTCTCCCCACTGGCCTCCCTGCAGCTTCAATCCCAATGTTTCTGCGTTCATTCCAGAGAAACTGGCTTTGCTGTTTAAATCAGCCCTAACCAGGAAATGATTAACTGGGAATAACTGAAACTTTGTGGTATATATTATTGGTTCCTGTACCAGCCATCTTTAGAGGGAAAGGATGATTTGTTTTTGAGGGGCTCCACATGTCCCTGGGACAGCTGCAGTTGCCATTTCCCTGCTCTGGCTGGTCACCACAAGAGACCTCAGCACTTTTAGGAAGTTTGGGATTGCAGTTTGGGTTTTTCCAGCAGTTTTCTCTGTACCAAGGGACTTTGATTTGGTCCTGACCAATGGCTTATGGCTGAGCCTTCCCACTAGATGCTGATTGCCTCTGGGTATGCACGGAGGTTGGAGCTAAATAAAGGCTGAAACTTCATTAATGTATTCTGGAGTTCTGTCTTTGTTTCCTGGTTTCACTGATCAGCCAGGAGCACAGGGACTTTCGTAACTTTCTCTGGCAGAAGTTCCTTGTTACCATATACCCCTCTCATACTCTGTGCTCTGGATGACAAGACTTCATAGGATCATACATAAATAAAAATTGAAGATATTTTGATTTTTTTTTAACAATTGTGTTTTTTTCACTCACCCCCAGTTATGGTAATGGCTGGAAGAGCATATTATGATAGCCTTGCAAAGATTGGGGACATATCAGCAGATTCTCCAGTTTCTAAAGAATTAGGTAAGTGAAAACTCATTTTTTAAATTACTCCAAAGTATAACCTTTATTTTTGCTTTCCTGCTGGCAGCTCACAGAACAAATGTGAAGTAGATAAGGATCAGTTAAAGAATGTTCTACTTTTATATTATAGCACAGATGGAAGGGATTAGATGCCTTTAAGGCATATAATTTCTCAAGACTCTTACAATGTTTTGACAAATTTAGCTCTTTTTTCCCTCCTTTGGTGAATATATCTTCATATGCATTCAAAAGATGTATTTTTAAGCTCATATAATTCTAAAGTAAGTACCAAAAAACATGTATCTTGATTTTTAATGTAGAGGTGAAGGTTGAAATACTTTTGCAACAGAATATTGGTATGAAAAGTCCTCATGTACAACAGCAGTTCTTAAGTAAAACAATTTTCTGGTTGAGTGTCATTGTGAAGGGTTCAGTTTTACTTCACTACTTTTGATCAAGTGTACCACTAAAAGTTCTCAGGTGCATTTATATTTATTTTCTACTTGAGCTTTTGAAAGAGAAACTGTAGACTCAAAGACAGATTAATTTTACATTAATATAAATCCACTTCAAGTTCTGTACTCTCTGAAAATAATTTCTGAATATTTGAAAGATCAGCAGCAACACTTGACCTTGACAACTTCACTTCTGTAGGCTGAGCAGCATAATTGCAACACTGGGCAAGGGAGTACAAAGTATTTGCAATATTTCTGACAATATATTCTCATGTCAATGCAAAGCAAAGAACTGGGACCTATACTGCAAAAAATAAATCTTTGTTTAATGCTTTCATTTGCTGTTTGACAAAAATAACTTGATGATATGTCTTGCCTCTGAACCTTTGATTTTGGGCAATGTAGGACCCTTCCCGTGATGTAATTTGCATCTCCTCCTGTAACTCACCATAGTTGGTTAATTCGGGTGATTACCATGGATGGGTTCAGTAATTTTTTTTCATAGTTCTGGAGAAGTAGAATTGAGGGGACAGACCCCTGTTGAAGGGTGGGCACTGGTTGCTGTGTGGCTGCCTGCATTTTTATGGGTTGCTCTGACAGCTCTGGTGGGTGAGCGCTGAGGGCCGGGAGTGGTGGAACAGCAAACAGGGCAGAGCAAACAGTCCCAACAGCAGCACCTCTGTTTGCTTTGCAGGCTGTTGACAGAAAGCAGAGCTGCTGCTGTCAAACTATAGAACAGTTAAAAGAAATGGCTGTGCAGAGTCTTATGAAACAGCAAAAAATGCACAATTACAGTTTTTGCAATCAAGCAGTTGGTCAGATGCATGGAATCAACTGATCTATGACTTGTCGCTGTGGGACATTGTCTGCTTATTTGGAAATATTATTCTTATTGGGTAATCTTCTGCTGACTTTTGAAAATAGCTGGTTTTCCCTATTATTTGGGACAATACAGAATTGTGATTGAAAACATATTTTTGTTTAACTATGAATTCCATCCTGCAATTATAAATCTTTTTCAAGATATACCATACTGAGAAAACATGGCCTTCCTCTCTGCTTTCTGTTCACCTTCTGCTTCAACTTTACTGCAGAAAAATCTATTCTTCTTAAGGCAAACAACAACCCTGGATTTCTTCCAGCATACTCTCTGATGGAATACTTAATTTAGAGATAAGGAAAGTCAATGAATGCTGGAAAAGGCAGGATAATGTGATTAGAAGTCTGTGACAGATCATTTGCATTTTCAAGAAAAAGTCTTACAAGTTCTGAAGCTGAGATACAATATTAGACTATTTACCAAAGAAATATGATATACCCAGGTGTCTCTAAAAGTATCTGCTTGAAAAGAAGAGTATTTACTGTACACTTTGGTGTTTTAATAATATTGCAGTGCATGCTGAGCAGTATGGGGTGCATAGGGACAGATCAAACTTTGCCCTTTCTAACTCCAGAGGAGCTCCTGCAGCCCCCCTGTGCAAATCTCACCCAGGAGTTCCTTTAGACTTGCCAAAACACAAGTGGTTGACCACTAGCAGCTCTGTCATGCATAATACTTCTATTACCTCTGCCAAATTAGAGGTGGTTTCACAGTTCAAACCCAAACCTGCTGGGTGACCTAGAGCGTATTCACTGCCAATGTGATGTAAAGATTGGTATCAAACCACAGCCAATCCTTCCTCCCCACGAGGAAACACAGAATGTGGGCTTCTGAGATGAGACAGTAAAAGGGACACCAGCCCCACAGCAGGAGACAACAGAACAGAGAAAAGAATTTTTTTTAAGCAGAGGGTGGAAAGCAGAGAGGCTGGAGAAGTCATGGGGGAAAAAAAATCAAGGAAAAATGCCAGAAATCCTTTCTTCTGTTGAATGAGATTGGAGCAAAAGACGGAAATGAGAATAAAAAGGAAATCTGGATATTCCAGCTGATTCAGAGCTTTTGTACTAAGTATCTCTATCTTTCAAGTCTGGTTGAAGCTCTCTGCATTATTTTAATACAGAATAATTTAAGCAAATTGAGGAAGTGGAAGAATGTACAGCAGTCATAACACAATCCTTATGAATAAGGGATGAGTTGATTGAGTCAACATTCTTTCTAATTTTGTATTTCCCTAAATTTCTGAGCTTGTAGTCCCTCAGACTTGGCTATGAGCATTAAAAGAACAGAATCTGAATTTATGTGCTTCAAGCTATTCTGCAATATGGAATTTGCATACCTTTTTTCCTAGTACTCTTTGGAAATCCATCTAGGAAGAAAAGATAGAAAACAAGAAATTGCATGTTTAAAAATGTTAAGATTTCATACTATTCAAATTTCAGCATACCACACCAGCACAAAATGCTGTGTTTCAATAATGCAGTAAAACCGATTTCACATAGACTCTTCACTGCAGTGTTAAAATAGTAACTTTCACGTGTTGCTAATTGTTTTTTTCTTGCACAAAACACAAAGGATTGTCAGACATTGTCATGTTGATTTTTAGTGTTTATAGTTTAAATAAAATCTCTAGTAACACAGGCTGTCTCTGTAAGCTTCACTTGCACAAGGAATTGGGAAGTTATTTCCTGCTTGCCTATGGAATTCTGCTTCTTATACCTTCCCAACTATCTTTTCCAGCACCTGCCAGTTAATTTAGCTACATCTCATTTTATATTATGGGCGTAAAGTCCCACTCAGTTTGTTGTGTAGCAACGGTATCTACAGCAGTCACCCACAATTAGATTATGGATCTGTACCCAGAGCTTGTTGCTCAAGAATTAAGGAGTGTAAACTATTTATTGCTTGTCCAAATAGAAGAAGAAAGAAAAATATTACATTGCATGGTTTTGATCAATGGAACTAAATTGCAGAAGATCAGTATGTTAATAGAACAATCAGAGGACACAAAAGTCTCTCCTAATCTAACCAAGACTGATAATTTATTTAAAGATTACTCTGGTTTAAGGCTAGTTTTTAATAGTTGTATTGTGTTAAAACTTAATTGGAAACAGGTATGCAAGAGCTTATTCTCATCTGCAGTCTAAAATGTAAGAATTTAGGAAAATTTGGGTTCCTTTCAGAAGAATTCTTCTGGTTAAAAACCACTACAAATTATCTAGAGAAACTATTATTGAAGTAAAAGATTGCTCTTCGTTGTAGCAGTCACAAGATAGAGGGAGGAGGGGAGAAAACCCCAAAACTTCTTATGGTGCACAGAGGAAGTGGAATTCTTTCCTGACAGAGGGTGAGCCCTGAACTTGATGTTCCTCTCAAGTACAAAAGAACAGACTCTTTTTCAGGCTAAAAGACAGGATTTGAACACATTTGAACACAAAAGACTTTTGCCTGTCAAGTGGTGTAATTTTAAAGGTCTCCACAACTTTATCCACAAGTGTCAACTTGTGTCACTCTCACTAGTGAGAAAACCAAGCAGAAAAAGAGAAAATTCCATGGTTTAGGATGAATGTAGCTAGCTCAGCTTCATTAAAATAAAAAGGGGAGGGAGGAGTGTTGCTGGCTTACTTTAACACATATACATTGACCCTGTCAGCTGGAATCCTATTTCACTTAGAAAGATGACACCCTACACTGTTCCCTTCCTCGGCTCATTTCAGCTGGAGAGGAGAGATCTGACATCTTGTCCACCTCACTGCATCCATGCCATCCCTGTATCCCAGCGTGCTGCCTTTGGAATGGATTGTGCTGGACAGAAAGGAGAGTGAACTGTGCCAGCAACTGCAGAACCTTTAGCACCTCATCTGGTGGAAACTTCTGGGAAACCAGCTTAGAGGCTGCAGTTTAAGTAGTTAGAATCAGGCCAGCTTTTCCTATGGAGCATTAATAAAAGAGTATTCTGCTATATTTATAATGGAATTTCATATGAAAAAGTCACTCGATTCCTGTGCTATAAAAGGAAACTACACAGAGAGCTGTCTTGAAAGGGAAATACAAAGTATTTGTGGGGATTTACAGGAATAAGGTTTTGTATCTTCCAGTTATACAGTAACATTCCAGGCTTGTGCTATATAAACCTCCAGTCTGCTAAAAGAAAGGTGGAAGGAGATGAGCCAGTCTTGAGTGTAAGTTCTGTAATATTTCCCTGCTAGAATATAAATGAGAAATGATGCATTCAAGAAGCACAGTGAACAAGAGGTGGTTTTGTTACTGAACATAAAAGAATGTGTGTAGAAACAGATACTGCAGATTGTTCTTCCAGAACTACCCCAAAAGAGTTTGTTCTTTATACAGTTATTGTTGTAAATTTTGTTATGAAGACTTCCAGATAAATAACACATTTTCAAGTTCTAGAAATGGCTGATGGAAGGAAGCAGAATATGAAAATACAGAAGGCCTTTGGTAACAACTGCAGTAGCACCAGAGAAAAGAAAGAAGACAGATATTCATAGGATTTCAGTAATATTTTTACAGCTATTTTTTAATGTTAAGTTAGATAATAGATTCCATTTTTCAGTAAATTTTAGTATTTTATTCCCCACCTGTCCCAGTCTTACTACACCCTACAAACTGCAGCTCATTCTCCTGTTGTTAGTCAGTGATAAGATGGGGTGTAACACTCCTGCAGCCTGTAGCCCTGACCTGCTCAGGGTGGTTGTGTGATGCAGTGGTGGTGCTGGCACCAGAACTGGTGTCTGAGCACCTGAAGCTCTAAGAGCACCTGCCTGTATGCTCTGACTCTGGGCTTCAGATGCTCATGAGCACACATCTCTAGGGAAAAATACATATTCAAAACACCTGCAATGAGTGAGACTTGATATTTTCCTGGTGTGCCTCAAAGGCCTGAGGAAATAGTGAAGGGATTCCTTAAAGCATTTCTTACCATGCTGGAACAGTAAATTCCACAGGAGCCTTGCACCATCTTTCACCCTGCAGTGGGAACCCTGGGCAGGGTGCCCTGGACCTCACCTGTGTGTCCATGCCTGGGCTGTGGCCAGGTCTGGCTAGGCCAGGGTGACCCCAGGTGTGTGCTCCCCCAGCCTGAACCCCCAAACACGGCTCCCCCAGCCTGAACCCCC
>QUSF01000022.1:3904260-3926047 GCA_003676055.1 Chloebia gouldiae
TGATGTGGCTGCAGCAGGGCAATGTGGCTGCAGCAGGGTGATGTGGCCGCTGCAGGCAGGGCAGCACCAGCCCGCAGCTCGCTCTGCTCTGCACCTACAGCCACACCTGAGGATGGGGGGATGTTTCCTCTGTATCCTCCTGAAGCAAACTGGAACAGTTCAGCTTTCAGCTGCTCACGGTCCTGACTGGGCTCTGTAAGTTCGTGCTGGAGAGCAGAGCAGAATGGGATATTCAGGGTCTGTTGTGGGATGCTGAGGAATCTGCTCTGCCTTGGCTGTTCCTTAATGCAGCACAGGTGGGAATTCCTATGTGGATCAGGTTTGTTTTAGCAGGTGTGCAGTGAGGGAACTGAAAGGTTGCTTTGTTGACTCTGAAGGTGCAGTAACTTTAATAAACACTAAAGTTTAGTTTTCAGACTATAAAATGGATAACAGCTATTTGAGTAGTAACAACTTGCATGCTATTCTCTGATTTGGTGTGAAAAGAGGACGTGAACTAAACCAAGAGGAGCTGTTCTGGAGAGAAGGAAGTTTTTCCTGGCACTCCAGGTCCCTTTTGCACAACAATGCATGATTAGTTATTCTTCTATCACTTATGAACTGTTTGGTTTGTCTGTGGCCAGAGTGAATTATTCATTTCAGCTGCTGTGATTAGCAACAGCAAGAAACTTCCTACCTCTCTTAAATATAACCATTAATGAGTATTTAGTTAAATGTATTTTATTACTGCTCTTTGTTAACTCACTTCAGAAGTCTAAGAAAGAAACCAATAGAGTTGTATGTTTATCAACAGGCCAAGTTCTGGTAGAAATCTCAAGAACACACAAGAAACTTAATGACAGTCTAGAGGAAAGTGTAAGTTAAATAATTTCTTCTAATTCATTTTCCTTGAGCAATTATAATCTACTTTTGCTAATTTTTAATAACCCTTAATTCATTTGTTTTTAAAGTTCAAAAAATTTCATAAAGAAATTATATCTGAACTGGAGAAGAAAACAGACCTGGATGTAAAATATATGACTGTAAGTACATTCAATTCTAAAACTCCTATTTTATTTGTCTATTGCTAGTCAAATAATTTTTTTAGACATTGTTTCCCAAGATTTAATTAATTGATACAAACTTTAATAGAAATGCACTTTAGATATACAAAGATGGCCAATATTTTCATGCTTAATTTAAGTTTAAAAGGGAACCCCTGTATGACTTCATAGCTCCTTATAAAACTACAGCTGTTGCTGAAGTAATTTGGGGTGTTTGAGCAATATCTCAGAGATCACAGTAATGTTCTTCAGTCCCTCACCCATATACAAGGCAGAGTGCATTATGAAAGGATGTAAATGCTTGGATTGCAGGCAACTTTAAAAAGGTACCAAACTGAACACAGAAGCAAACTGGATTCTTTAGAGAAGTCTCAGGCTGAGCTGAAAAAAATCAGAAGGAAAAGCCAAGGAGCACGAAATGTAACGAAGTATGAGCACAAAGAAATGGAGGTCAGTGCATTGTCTCTTATTTGTTTCTTTGCCTGTATGAGAACTGGTCAACAGAAAACATTAATGGTTCCTCGAAGCTGGTGTGTGCTAAAGGCACTCCTAGAGTTTGTACTGCAGCTGCAATGGAGCTCTCACTGCTCCAGTGTACATATTCAGAGGCTTCTGGTTCCTAGATTTCATCCTTTGGCCAGTAATTGATTTGTAATTACACCTTTATGCAGAGCTCTACGCAGGGAGCCAGTTGAACTATGCAAATTCAGTAGTAATTTGCTATAATTTCCCTAAGTAGGTAGTGCCAGCTTGTGTTACTGCCTTTCCTGCTGCCCTTAATCCAGCATTGCCATCTTGAGGTGAAATCTGAAATGGCAACACACTGAAGAGAAACTGTTTTAAAATTAGTAAATCAGATTCTCATTGTCATATGTCTCTCTGAAAATACTTGCCATTGATACTTTTATTTTCATCACACTTGTATTTCCTGATAGCTTATATATTTTTTCTCCATAGCTATTTTAATTTCCAAAGAAATCTCTGTGTATAAGACAATACAGTAAGTGGAGGTAACAGCAGCTCCTTCCTTACTGCCTGTCTTTTAACCTGCTTTCATAAGACTTGAGGGTTTTTTGAAAGTTCTGGGTCTGAGTTCAAGGATTAGCATTTAATGAATCCTCATAATCTCAGATAAATATAGTTCAGTCTTTTTAGTAACTCATATCCCCCCCACTCCCCAAATGAAGCAGAGATTCATCACAGCTTTGTGTGAATAAATGGAGCTGTGGTGGTGCAGACAAAGGTCATTAGTCTAATTTGAACACACACCACACACCCCCCTCACAACCCCTAAATAGGCTGATAATTGTCTTTGGGGACAGAGTACATTCACCTGATGAGATCAGGGAAGTCAGATCTGTGCAGGAAAAGAGAGGGACTTACAAGTAGAGCCTATCCCACCCTGTCTTTCCAAAAGCTTTTTCTAAGGCTTTTAGAGTTTACTTAACTAATTGGATATAGCATAAAATAAAACTCAGAGGATCTATGTGATTCTTTTTTTCCCCTCAGTATTTGGAAACCGTGAGCTCTCGACAAAGTGATATTCAGAGATTTATTGCAGAAGGCTGCAGAGAGGCTCTCCTTGAAGAGAAAAGAAGGTTCTGTTTTCTGGTTGACAAGCACTGCAGCTTTACCCAGCACATGCACTTCTACCATGTTCAGGTCAGTGCTGTGAGAGTTAACAGAAATGCAACTCCTGAAATCCAGGCACACAGGAATATTGAGTATTTCCTGCAGCATGTAGACCAGACTGCCAGAAATCGCTAAGAACTGAAGTGCAACACAAGTGTTGTGCCCAGTTCACAAAAAATGTTTACAATACACTGTTCTATGAAATGTATTGTAGCAAAAATCAAGGGTTACTGTGATTTTTTTTAATCATGTATCAAGGAAAAAATACATGGACTGATCAGGTACTTCCAATATTTTTACAACATCTTTTTTGTTTCAAAGAGGTATTCCTTGGAAGAATCTTAGAATATACTTCCAACTTGCTGGTGTAAACATTTTGGTATAATGAAAGTTAACTAGTAGATTTGTGCAATTTTATGAAAAAGCCTGTCTTTGACAAGTATCTTTTAATTTGGATGCAGTGTGCAGACTTCTTAAAATCCAAGCTGCCTGGGTGGGAGGAAATCTGTAGTGATGCCACCAAAGTGCCTGAAAAAGTCAGAATGATGATAGATGAAATCAGGACCCCTGGTTCCACCCCGGTCTCGGGAACGCCGCAGCCTTCGCCGATGGTGCAGAGAAACACCCTGGTACGTTGTTCCTCACAGCTGGGCCTTCCAGAGGTTCTGCTGGACCTCAGCATTTGGGATGGACCCCACGGTGTTATCTCAGCTGGAATATGCTGGGCTTGGGTATGGAACCAAGATCAGCAAGCTGAAGCTCTGCTATGGGGAAAATACACAGCAGAGAAGGGAGCAGCAGTGTCCAGGCAAGGCTCGGTTCTCAGCTGGGTGCTCAGGGCTTGTCCTGCAGAACTTGGCCTCAGGGCTACTTTTGTTCCAGATATTCCATTTCCTACATTCTTGTCTCTAAGTAAGAGCATTTCATACTCAGTAGTTCAATGTAAACTTAAGAAAAATGTTATTTTCTATTTTCCTTCTTTCTTCCTTTCATGATTATTAGCTTATTGGACTAGATAAATTCTCATTTCTGCTGGTTCAAATTTGTCATCATTAGTTGTTGAATTTCTAAAATATCAGAGTAAACTTCTAAACAAGAAAAATCTGGAGAGCATCATGCTATTTGCAGAAAAAAGGCTGTTGCAGCCTTCCCACTAGTAAGTGTTTATCAAGCCACTTACAAACTTTCAATCATCGATTCCATAGGAACATGTGGGCTATATGTCATGTTTAAATGTGTATCCTTTCAGGAATGTTTAAGCATTGCTCTCTGGAATTTAATCTTGCAAAAAAGTTATTGCTGTTCCCTCAGTATTGTCATACTGTTGTTTCTGTGGCTCCAGATTGGAAATGATTTCTATTCTCACCAAGAAAATGCACCCAAAGTGCCCCCGGCTCCCACAGGCAGGGCGTACACGAGCCCACTCGTGGATATGTTCAACAACCCTGCAGCAGCTCCCAAAGCACCTTCTGAAAAACTGAATCACTCAGCAGGTGAGTGTCCCTTCCCTGCAAACTGGGTAAGTGTGAATGACATCCTGCAGAGTTCAAAATTACCTCAGGGCTGCTCTGCTACTACCATGATGTGAATTTCAGGATGTATAGAGGAGTAGGAAATGGTCTTTACAAAGGATTTGTATCATTGACCTAAGGGGAGAGAGATGTGTTGAATGCAGGTCAGGGTAAATAGTTTCTATTTTAATTACTCTGTGTGTGTCACTGATTAACCCAACTTAACTGCTCTCATGGCTTGAAATGTTATCAGCAGAAGGCATTCCACGATTTTGAACAGTATACATCTGAGTGTTTCAGTGCACACAAACAAACACCGACAGTCTCACTCTGGCATACTTCAAGGGCATGTAGTAGTAAGGGAGAAATGCACATGGGACAAAATGCACAGTCTTGTAGTTCTTTTCCTGAAATTTAAAATCTTTGTAAGATTTTCTTCCCAAGTGTCTAATATATTGATTTTTATACTTTCTGTCATACGGGAAACAACTAGGCCTAGACCATAGCATAAGAAATGCAGAAGTCTTCAGTGTGTAACAGAAATTCCAGCATTTCTTCCATAAAAATACATTTACAATATATTATACTAGTTAAATAACATACAGATTTAAGCCCTCCTTTATATTTTTTTCTGATAAACATCTGGTGTCCAGAAAGTGCTGAGTGTCTGCAAGTTTTCTCAATGCTGCAGCTGAGTGCTAAGGCACATTTGAAAGTTAGATTTATACATAGCTCCATTTTTCAGAAGGGAAAATGTTCAAAGGCCTTTTACACGTGTGATTGTTTAGTACTTTTCATGCCAAAAGAGGAAAGAAGCAGCCAGTTAAAACTCACAGAACTTTTTCTGCCTGTTGCTTCTTTATTAGGCTGGGTGTGTGTATATAAAGGCATGTGGAGTTAAGAACTTCATGGTGATAAGAAACACTGGCAGTGAGAGATGTCTAAGTACAAAGTCTCAGAACTCCATTTTTACTTGAGTTTTCCTTTATTTTTTTTCATCTCAGATTACTAATTGCATTTATTTCTGTGTGTCTAATTTTTTTTCCTCTTTTTGACAGAGAATTCAGATGATGCCAGTTTATCACGTTCAACTTCTGTTGCCACGGGACTGAACATAATGAAAAGGCAAAAAGTGAAGACAATCTTCCCTCACACTGCTGGAAGCAACAAGACATTGCTCAGCTTTGCCCAGGGGGATATCATCACCCTGCTGGTGGCTGAGGAAAAGGATGGCTGGCTTTATGGGGAGCACGACACAACCAGACTGTAAGATAATCATTACCCACCTTGAACATGAAGTAAAAGTGTGTCTCACCAGATTATGTTAGCAGATATTAGTAAATGGTTTTCCACCTTTTTTACTGGCTGTCACTGACTAGGGACTTGGGGTCTCCCTCTAAGGAAAATCTCTGCACATACTTGGCTCTAATTTGGCATCATCAGAAATTGATTTCTTCAAAACTTATATCTGTTTGCTGACTTTACTGTTGTATTTTGAAAGATCTTTCCAATTTTATATAATGTAAAAGACCTTTCCCTTTACAGAAAAGGATGGTTTCCATCATCATACACCAGACCACTGGATGACTCAGCAGAAGAAAAAGCCTTTGCCCCAGTGCCAAGGTAACATTTTGGGTGGCAGTTGCAGAAATGCCCAGATTCATTTAAAATGTTATTTTTGTGCTCATGTTCTTTGAGGTTCAGTAACATGTACAGTAAATACTCTCTTATAGTCTGTAGTACAATGCCTTAATTATGTTAATAATGTTTTAATGGTTACACACAGACCCAAGGAGTAGCTTAAGAACAGCCTTAACTCAGAGTCCCTCTGGCTCCAGGACTTTGCACCCATTATTCACTCGTGCACTTTTGTGCTTTCCGGTGCTGAGGAGAAGTGCGAGGTGGATTCTGGCATTGAGAATGGTGTTTGTGGGGTTCTGTCTTGCAGCCCTGCACCAATCCGAAGTGTTAGCTCTGTGAACCTTGTGGAGAAAGGGGAAGTTGTCCTCCCACCACCAGACTACCTGGGGGCTGCACAGACAGACAGACGGATGGAGCCTGCCAAAGGTGCTGCTGTGAAAACTCCGACCGACAGAGCGGAGCAGGCGGGCCCGGTGAGTGCCTGGGGCAGGGAGCCCAAATATTCCACCCTGCTTGGCTGGGCTCTTCAGTGAGGCCCTGGGATCTCCTACCTCCCCCACCTGTGCTTGACCTCAGCCCTTTGACCCATCTGTCTCCAGGGGTTTTGGCATTTCGGTCCATCCATCCTAACAGGAAGGGAGAGAATTGTTCGGATATATAACTGACAATAGCAGGAGACTTACCCTGCAGAGCAAAACTTCTCAGCCATTGGAATCTGTTACACATGAAAAGAAATTCTCACAGAAAGCAGGACAAATCCATCACCTCTTGTGATGTTAGAGCTGTGGGGCACAGGGGACTTACAGCAGCATCAAATCTGTGTTTGCAGCTATTGCCAGGGGAGGGCTGTACTAACTCCTGCCTGTATTCAGCAAAGCTTAAGCTAAGTGAAAATACATTTTTTATGAACAGATAATGTATTACAATGCTATTATTTCTGATATTTAAGCAGCATTCAAACTGACTGAAAATGAAGACTAATCAAATTAGGCAATTACAAGCTTTTTTTCCTTGCTGCTTGTTAAGTATTTTGCTGATGTGTATGTAAGGGTGATGTTTTTGAGACTTTCTCCAAAAAGCCTCTTGAAGCAGAGATCACATTTTGAAGGCAAAAAAAACCAAATTAAATAAAATAAAGTTAGGACTGCTAAAATATGAGACACTGTACCAAAGTAAGATGCCAAGCTGGTGCCACAGGAAACTTCAAGAATCAAAGAATAATACAGTTGTCTGCCAGTAGCTAAAAATGGTATTATTTATTGGTGACTAAACATTTTGTCTCTCAATATAGTATCCAAACAAATTTTAGGTTGATCTGCTGACAGATATTTTTGCTTTCTAAGTAAGCTTGTGAATCCTACAGTAGAAATTGAAATTGAAGTGGCCTTTACAATCACTTTCATAATCAAATCACAGACTTTTGTCTAGTTCTTAAAAGAACAGGTTACCTCACTTTACAAATATAAAAAGTGTGAAAGTATGGAAGTTGTTGCTGGAGATTTGTGAAGATCCTCTCAGTTAGAGATCTTACTCCATTTCACTGTGAGTCATGTTTTGGGATACCCCTTTTTTTTTCCATCTAAATATTCCTACAGAAAAGATCTGCACTTTTTTGGGAGCCAGAACAGTTTAATATTAGCTTATATATTTGAATCCACATTCAAGTAAGTGAGTTTATTTCTCAGTAATGAACATTGTGGTGTAGGATGTGTGTAGTTTGTGTAGTGATGATTCTAGGACAGTGTTTTCTGTGAGGAATGAAGCTTTTCTGTTGCATAAAATGATTATCAAGAAATATGACCTAAGTCTCAGTGTTCTGTTACTTTTAAAACAAATATCAAAATTATTCTGAAGACCAGCATCTGTATTTTGACATATTTGTGGTTTTCATTTTTGAATGAAGACGCCTTAGTAATGGTGAAATGTCAGAATTTATGGAGCCCCCTTAGCCTGTGTCTTGCTGTTGAAGCCTGCAGGATCAACGTGGCCTTTAAGTGTGATTATGTCCAAAGCTCTTGGGAGGTGCCAGTCCAGCAGGGAGAGTTCTGTGCCCTGGGACCAGTTGACTGACTAAAGAGCTTAAAAGAATTATGGAAATGTGTGAAATGGTCTCAGGATCCCTGCAGTGTTCTGCTGGGGGCACTCCATTCTCAGGAACCTTAAGGGCTGTTTTGGTTTGTGGCATTAGGTCAGGGGATTTAGGAATAAATTCAAGGCTTGTGGACTAACATTCCTGTTGAACCAGAAACTCAAGAGGAATGGTAGATCAGTCAGTTGGCAGAGCTCTAGAGCTATACAATCTCTTTGGAAGCCAGAATGGAAACTGATAGCTCCTAGGAGTGGAAAACAAATACATCTTTTTTGATAATCTAAATTTCCAAAGGGAAAGCAAGGCTAAAATAAATTAGAACTTCTGGGGTATAGAACAATGACCACTTTTGTTGAGGCACCTCCTAACTCAGAGCAGCTGCTGTGACCCCATCTTAGGACAACTGTAGAGGAGAGCTGCTGCACTTGGAACCAAGTGTTTTGTTCCAAAGTCACTCTTTATTTTCATTCTTGCAGAACTTCCTTGTCTTTCCTGCTTCCGTGCAAGCCCCCAGGCCCCACATCTCCATAGGCTTTGGAAATAAGCCCAACATTATACTGGGCTGGCTTGTACATTCACACAGGATTTACAGATGTGTACAACAGTTTGTTCACAGGGCCTCCTATGCAGAAGCAGGAAATGATTCAAGGCATCTTATTTTTGTTTCAGAATACACAGAAAAAATAGCTCAGGATTTCAAGAAGGAGAGATGAGGAATGGTTATTGACAGTTAAACTGTTCCTGCTGTGCTACACAAGACAGTAACAAGCACAACAGTATCAACTATAAAAGAAAAGACTTAAGGAGTTGACATAGCTTTGAGGAGGGTTGGTGCTCAGTACAATTTAATTCAGGAATTTGTTAATTTTTCTTAATTTTAAGGGTTAATTAGACCTAATTCTAAGGTCTAAGTCTATTTACAGCTGATGTACTTGAGCAATTTCATTGGAATCACAAGCCAAGCATGACTTAAGAACCTGCTGAATGAGGTCCTGAAATAGAGCGTGCCTGGAATGGAAAGCCTCACAAGCTTTGGTTCAGCACTGAAATTTGATGTATTAAAACCAAACAGGCCATACAGATTAATTACAGGGTCTCTTTCCCTTAGCAGGACAGCAAGATCACCTGCAGCAAATTTCTACAAATTCACATGAATATATATATTTTTTTTTACAGAAACCTGACATGAATGGCATTATAAAACCGCCTTTTCTAAGGTAAAATAGTTTTACACTTTTTTTTTTATATTGGCTTATTTTATTGATTATAAGGGGAAATAAGGACATTTATCATTAACTTCTTGGTGACCTTTCCCAGGCACTGCTAGAACAATATGGCTAAAATTAGTTGTACTTTTCTCAAGAGTGGCATCAAGTGCAGCACAATACACAGGCTCTTCTCAGAAAAACATGTTCCTCCAGTAGCTTAACAGGGACCAGGACTTAAAACCTTTCTTTAACTGACTTTGAGGGTTAAAAGCAAGAACCTTTGAAGACTGGGAGCTATTAAAAAAAAGTCCAGATGTAACTGGGCATTAAGTTCCCATATTTTTGGCTCACTGAAAAGTGATTCTTCATATGTACCTCATTTTAAAAATTCAAGTTAAACTAAGAGTTGCACGGAATCCCTGAGTCTCAGAACCATAACTTACTGTTTGACAATGAAGGACCTGATGAATAAATTTGGGGCTGGATTGCAGAAAGCCTTCAAGTAACTTCATGCATTTTTTTTTCAGTGGAGAAAACCCCTTTGCAACGGTGAAACTCAGACCCACAGTAACAAATGACAGATCAGCACCAATTATTCGATGAATGCACGGGTCAGACACATCTGCTTCCTCCTTATCATCACCCAGTTTCAGCAATGACAATTACTATCTCAACTTGTCCTAAAAATTTATTTAAATGTAATTACTGTACAATAGACACATACTGGAATGGAGCTCTGATGTTTTTTAAACCTGTAGTTTCTAATGAGGTAATTGCTTTGGGCTGGTGTTTGAGCACTTGGGCTTGATTTTACAGTATGCCTTTTTTTGTAGTAGGAATTGTGAAAATACTGGAGATAGTTTGGATACTCAAGTGAATCAGAATAAGTAACAGCTCAGAATCTTTTCATTACTTGGAAGCTTCAATGGTAAGTTTTAGAATATAAGCCTGCATATGCCACCTAGAGAAGATAACAGTGATTTTTTTTCAAACTGAAGAATGTAACAACTGCCTTATTCCAGAATAGAGAATTGCCTGTATAAATGATTATGTTATTTTGTGTAAGAAAGATATCTTAGGTTATAAATAAATATTTATCCCCTTAAGAATAGAGAATTTGTAATGCCTTGCTTAATGTTCACACACAAATTTCAAGTCAACAGAAACTCATTTGCAGTCTAATGTTACACTGTCAACACATTCTTCAGTGATAATTTTGTCTTTAAAAACTGTTGTCAAACAGCTTAAAATTGAATGGTTTTAGTTAAGAAGCTGAGCAAAGGCCTGAGTGCTGGCACAGTGCAGTAGCTGAGTTAAGTGAAATGGAGCTTTTAACTTCAGCCAGAGCAGAGCTGTGCTTGTGATTAATCCTTACTCTAAATCACTCTGTTTTACACATGCACATGTTTCCTGCAGCATCCCCTGGCTCATTCGTTTAGTGGTGCCTACTTCTACTACTATAAACAGTGAATTCAAGTCATGTGAAATGCCTTTCAGTTACTTAATATCAAAAAATAGTATATGAGCATGTGCTGGCTCCTCTCACCCTGCCTTTCAAGTTCAAGGCCGAGGACAGTTTGCCAGAGCACCCTGCATAAACATCCACCATCCCCACCTGCAGCACCAGCTTTTCAGAGGGGTAACTCACACCTGAGCCCATCTTCTAAAGCACAGTAGAGGCAACTCAACCTAGCCTGTCTGTTTCAATAATTCACTATCAGAATTCAACAATCTAAGATGCAAAAGCCTTTACTCAGGGCAGCTCATGGTTGGCAGTGCCCCAACCTCTTCCTGCTGCAGGCAGAAGGTTCTGCTGTCTGTGAACCAACACCAGCCCCTGCATGAAGCAAAAGCCTCACTAATTAAAACAGGGCTCTGATTGTGTGTTAATACTTGTGCCTGCAGTGGGGGAGAGGAGCTGTTGCCATAGAGGTAGCACACACAGCACTTAAAACACTTCCCTCAAATACCTGAGGGCTAAACATGTACAGTCTTAAACATCATTTATCATCATCATAAGGGTTCTGGCAAATACCCTTCATTGTAGCTAGGATTACTACTCTGCTTTCAGACTACACAGCATCAGACATGTCAGTAACATACTTAATAATCCAGCCACAAGTTGAGGATTGCAAAAGGAAAAGCAGTTTTATTTAGTTTTCAACAGGTGCCACTAAACATGGAAAACAAGTCAGGTTTTCATGTTTTGCAATGCACATGCTCATAAAAGATTAAGTTTAAATTACATGCAAGAGACTAAATTCCTTCACACTTTACAAAACAGGTCTGAAGCAAATAAAATGATTGTACATGACATTTACATTAGAAAGAGTATGCTAACAGTTGTAGCTTCAGAAAGCACGTCCACATTCAGCCCCTCAGCCAAAAGCTGCCCCACAGTTGGGGCATCTTCTCTGCCTCAGTGCAAGGCAGAACAGAATCCCAATTGGAAAGAATACAATGGCACACAAAACACCAAGACAGGTGAAGGTGTCCTCCAACACGCCAACCCTGCAAAAAGGGAAAACAGACTCAGTCAAAGGACACTCAATAAGTTTGCCCCCAAGTCACCACTCGGTGCTTTGGCAGTCACGAGAAACCACACCATTTTATAGAGCAAGATAAAGTAGGAGGTTTGGGGTTTGTTCCTGGTTTCTACTTCACAAAACCAATTTCCCTTTACAACTGCAGAGGAACTAATTATCGATGTCACTTGGCTCCCAATTCCATGACCACCCAGACATTTTGTTTCAGCACAGTCCTATGACAGCAGAAATTTACCTCTGTTTCAATCCCTGACTCCTTTCTGAAGCACTGTATCTGAGCATCCTCCAAAATGTAGACAGACAGTAAAACAGAGAATTCCAAGTTTATAAATTTGTGCAGTTACATTAAACAGTCAAGATCTGCAGTTTAGCAAAACACTCAAACAAGATGTATCCTCCTGGTACAGTGAAAGTCAATGCAAACAGAGCTGAGTGACCCTGAAGTGCAGGCTGTGAGCAGGGTGCCAAGGCCAACAAGCTGCTGTTCCCCTGGGAGCAGTCAGGGACAAGCTCTTGGACATGTAAACAGAACGAAGGAAGGAAGGCACAGGCTCAAGAGACCATTTCCTTACAGCAACTGCCTAAAACATGCAACTTGATTTAACTTCAGAACCATTCTCCTTCCCCTCAACCATCACTAGAAGCCAAAGGCTTTTCCAAGTGTTCTTGATATTCTGCTGCTTACGCAAGTTCATGTTCCCCTTAAGCTTTCCCTCACTTTAATGCACTTTATTTATGTTTGCAGAGGTAGAAGTTAACTCTGTATCTGGTATAAAATAAAGGAACTGTCAGGTTACCATTGATCCCAGCAGCAGCTTTATTATTTCATGTCCTCAGATAACATTCTTTTAAGGCAACAAAAAAATGTAGACAAAGTTTGTATCACCACATAGGTTCAAGTCTCAGCACTCAAGTCCCACTGCTCAGACTTGTGCAGCCTGTGCTGGACATTGTGGCTATTCCCACAAACTCAGCATAACATGAGCCCTGGGGAGAGAACAGGAGGCTCTCCCAAAAAGCTGTGGAGCCTTGGGAAGAGAACAGCAGTACCTGCACAACTGAAACTCACTCTACAAAACGTGGTCCAGCTCTGGCAAAAAGGGTTGGAGCTCAAGTCCTGAGGAATGCATCTTGAAGCAGAATACTTCTGCAGAGCTCATCTCTCACTGTTCTAACCTCTCTGGGCACACAGATATTCAATTCAATATCCAAGTTATCTTGCATTGTTGTGGCAAAACAAAATGCCCGCCCTGAGAGCTGGAGCTTGGGAAAGTGCCACTCCTGGAACACTCTGCTACTAGAGGTGGAATGCAAAGAAATTCAGGACTGCTGAGACCAGACCAGTTACAGATAAAGGGGCAAAAATGACACTGCAGTGTTCAGCCAGAACTGTCAGGTCTGGGTGAAGCAGCTGAATTTGGCAATTTGCTCTTGGGAAATGCACAAAATGCTGACCACCCTCAGACCCAACAGAAACCAGCAGCACGAGCTCAGAGGTGAGTGTGGCCTCTCCTTCTCCCCTGCCCACAGGTTAACCCAGTATCACACTGGATGGATGGAGAGGCTCAGACACACTCTCGAGGTTTCTGAGTAATTCAAGATTAAGTTTTCACACTGCAGATCCATCCAAGACAGGTAAAGCCCTTTTTCCAGGCATTTCAATGACATCACAAATGACATTATTTAGAAAATGCACACAGCACATTACAGCTGTGGTATTTCCAGCCCTGCTGCTACACTAATGCCTTCTTTTCCTTTCACACACACTGAGCAGCTCCCTCCTGCAGGCACCCAACTCCTGTTTCATAACTGTTTTGAAATCCTCTCCCTGTCTCTTAATAATTCCACATTCAGTTCCTGCCCTGAAACCTACATTTGTGACAAGTAAGCCAGTGTGATTAGTTAGGAGTACAAGCAGTCTATTGATGTGACCTTAAAGAACAAACACACTCATCAAACACAGAGGGATCAATCAGGGCACTGCTGCTCAGCCCCAACAGTGATGAGCAAAGCCCAACCCATTCCAATCAACTCTCTTAATCAGCTTGCAGGGCCCAAGTCCATTGGTCAGCACATGTCCTTGACACTTTAAATAGAATTTCTTTTAAACTCCCCTCCCCCTAAACAGTTACTTGCAAGTGTTTAGCGGTAGTGCAAAATGCCAAGTTAAACTAAAACTAAAAATTAAAAAATTTCCATCCATATTCAACACCAGATCCAGGGAAAAGACCCAGAGAGAGACAAGGCAAGGCACAGGGAGCACTGCTGGGTCAGCACTGGAGAGGAACAGGGACAGCCCAGGCCAGCAGCACAGCAAGGCAGCTCCAGGGGACACTCAGCAGAGCTGTGCCTGCATGACCCCCACACCATACCTGATGTCTCAGAGCTCCTCTCATGTCTAACAGTGTGATTACAGCATTAGCCACACAAACACTTCTTGGCTTCTGCTGATTTATGTCAGCACCTAATTTTAGATGAACACTTACCCAACCATGCTTAGCCAGTTACTAAATTTAAAAAGAAAAAAATACTTTTTATAAGGGAGACTAGTTATTTTTTGCTTATATATCTTGCCTGAGATGGGGAGTAATTAGAGACTCCATATTCAAACTGTGGATTCACTAACATAAGCAAACATAAATTTTCTTCTACAGCATAAACCACATAAAAGCTGATTATAACTGCACCACTCCCACTCTAAAAATAAAGTGGAAAGGTTTATTTATACTGCAAGCAGCATCTTGCATTTAAGCTATAACTGCAGCTGCCAACTCCATACAGTAAGGTCAATTATGCCCACTGACAAGTACTTGAAACCAAATTGTTTTTCAGATAACCCCCTTTTTCAAAGTAACTCTCACATTAAGATCTTAAGTCAAATGTTCAGGATGAGAGGGCTGATAATGAGATCTGTGAACACAGCACTGGTACGATTTAACACGTGCATTTTTAGACTTATCACTACATCACAGTATTTAAATGTGGGCTTATCAGCTTACAAATACATTCAAAGGGTCACCCCAGGAAATCAGGGAGAGGCTGATTGTACCACAAGCTCTGCAAGACATGAACAGAAACTGCACTTGAGCAAACTGCTGTCCTCCACAAAGATCATTGACCAAACACCTGGAATTTCCAAATCATGTCTCATCTTCTGCCACAGAGCTTGGCTGGGTTTCAAACGTTAGATTTGAATGGGAACATCAGACCAGGGACGAGCATGGACTATAGCAACTACATGCTAAATCTTTAATTTTGAGCATACAAACAAAACCAGCCAAAGATTCTTCATTATCTCCTGGCTAATGCAACAGGAATATTCAAAATATTTAAATCTCACCTGCAGCTGCAGAAGAAAAATATTTGACAATTATATATGAAACTAATGAATAAGCACTGGATGTTTACAGTTTTAATTTCTGTGAAGAAGGGTATCAGCTTCTCCAGCCTCAGCTTGATGGCATCTTGAATGCTTGTTGATCCATATTTATTCACAAGGAGCCCAAATCTCTATGTAGCCACTGGCTTGCCCTCCTCAGCACAAGATATACATATATGTAAATGCAATTATATTTAAAAATCACTTCCAAGTTAAGAGGCACAACAGTATTTACAGTTTTATCTCCATTTCCTTATGCTTTAGGCCTCGTTTCCTATACAGAGCCCTGGCTGCAGAAGCAGAGGAATCCTGGCAATGGGAGCAGACTGTATCTAGCTGTTTTTCTTTATTGAAATGCCTCCAAACCACCAGCCTTCCCTGCTGCAGGAGCACCACTGCTTTAATTCCAGTTATAACCAGGAGCCCAGCCTGGCAAAGGAGGCTGAGCACAGCAGCCAGAGCTCTCTGTTCACCCAGCAGGGAGAACCCCACTGAGCCCTGCTGGGGCTGCTCCTCCTTGTCTGCACACACAGAGCAACAAACAAGGGCAGCTCCCTCCTCTCCCCCAGAACAACTCATTGCTACTATGAAATCCTAACTATCACACAAGTGTTCTTCAAGACAAATGTTGACTCTAAGAAAAATATTTCTGTAATCCGGGGTCAGTGACAGACTAGGCCTTAGAGACGAGATTATTATTTTTATACAGTCCCACTAGGGAACACATTCCTCCTGTGCCTTATTTTTCTAAGAAATTAGACTTCATGAGATTAATGTGTTTTGATTATTGTCTGCAAATCAGGTCAGACCAGTGGGACAAAACCCCTCAGAAGCAGCCAGAGCTGAGCTGTTCTCATTTGGGACCCTGCTACAGGCTTATCCCTCCTCTCTGCAGGGCTCAGCGAGCAGCTTCTGCTCAGCAGCTGCTGCTGCTGAGCTGGGAAAGGTCCCAGCTCTCCCAGTCAGGAATTCCAAACTGCCCTCGTGGCATCTGCCCCAGTCTGCTGGATCAAAGCTTTCTTCTTCCCTGACCTCTTCACATCACTCTCAAAAAGGTATTGCAGAGTTTACTTCACTCACAAGTTCAAAAGGATCTCCAGCCTGCTGCTGGAAAACAAAAGTCCTCAGGTTTGCTCACACTCTCAGATATGCTCTCTAAAGAGGTGTTTTGCTGTTGCCTTTTTTTAAATTCCTTGCATATTTAACCAGTGACTATAATTAAATTATACTAAGAATATTTACATGAAGTTTAAATAGTGAATAACTATAGAAAGACTGTATCCTGATCAGTCTTTTATCAAAGCCCACACATCATTTGTGACCGAAAAATGGAAGAGCAGAAGGCTGAAATTTGGAAGGATTTGATCACCTAAATGCAATTTTTCTAGAGGCTATTTCCTCAGGAGACGTGTGTAATTGACAAAAACAAAATTTCAACTGGAACCTGAGAAGTTACAACTTTGTCAAGTCAAAAAAAAAAAATTTAAAAATCCCCACCATAACAACAAACCAAAACCACACCTGTGGCAGGGAGAATGCTGGAAGACATCTCAGAATAAATACAGTTCTAATTAAACTTGTCTCATCTTCCAGTTCAGGAAGAAGCTTCAATGCTGGCATCATTTGAGACCCACTACAATGCTGGTCCAGCAGATGCACTGTAGCTATCAGAAGTGAAGCTGCAGCAGTGTGAGGTCCTTTCCCTTGCTCTTTCAAGCGACTGAATACAGCTGAACAGGAAAATAAAAACCCAATGGGGCCCATCACAGGCTCTCCCCCAGATTCTGAAGGAACTGGCTTTTGCAATCATCAGATCAAGAGATTATTTTTACAGTTTTAAAAAGGAACTTTCTTCTGGTAAATAACAGGAAAGCAAACATTCCTGAGCAGTTAGTTATCACCAATAACAGACAGAGAAAAAGAAAATGAAAGTGACAAGTAAGGCAGCCAGGCTCCATTCCCCAAGTTAAAAAGGTAATTCCACAGCAGGATATCCAAAGTCAGGGCCTGTAATGACTCAACATGTACTCGGGAACATAAAATAGTTTAAAAGCAGGACTTGGCCAAACCTTAAATGTCAACTAGAAGCCATAAAGCTGACAAGGTTGTGCAACTCAGTTTAATTCTCTGTACATCAGGGCTGGGAGAACACACACCAAGAAAACAGGACTACAACTACCAAAGACATTCTGAGAGTGCAAGGAAGGATGGATCACATTAAAACTGAAGCCTGTAACTAGAAAGCAACACTGCCCAGTGATGAATGAGCTCAGTGTGAGGAATAGCTCTAAGCAAGAGACAGGAGAGTCATCCCTCAGATGGCAGCAGTGCTTCAGAGGGAGAAGGGCAGGAATGCAATTACCCGGCACCAGGGGCACATTACCAACTTCAGAGAGGCTCCTGCTGGAGATACTTTGTAGTTTTTATGACTAAATACCATTAAAAAAAGCCTAAAGATGGACTGTACTTGAGCCAGCTTATTAACTCCATGATCACTCATGACTGCAGTAAAATAGACACCAATTCATGTAACAGACCAATACTTTGTGTTTCTCCTCAAGACCATCTATTTTAAGCTGGAAACGGGTTTGATTTCAATCAGCAAAACGAATACATGCCACAGGGCAACAGACTGCTTTGTATTTCTGATGGCAGAAATCCTCTTGCTGGCCTTTAGGTTCCTGCATCAGTTACATCTCCCACAGCCACACACAAGGCTTTCCCTGGTGATCTAAAGCAGATGGACTTCTCTAACAATCATGCACCATCAAATCAGAAAAGTAACACGACAACTGACCTGGCAGTTTAATAACAAAGTTTTTTTATGTACCATTAATAGCTTTTAATATTTTTCAATGCCCCTTCAACATCTTTTCTGTTCAGGGCAGTATTCAGAGTGTAGCTGCACAATGCATTCATCATAAAATAGGTTTCCAGGACATGAAAGTAAACTAGAGCTGTGTTTAAGGTCTTGAGAAGTCAAAGAGGATTGAGTTTTTTTCTCAATTAGGACATTTAGGAACTAACACTGTAATAGGGCAAAGGAGACTGACACACCATTACTAGATACAGTTACTCATCCTTGGGATTCCCTGATCCAGAATATTTCACAGTTCTCCTCACTTTTTTTTTTTTTTGAAAGCCTAAAACAGAAACTGAGGATCCAAGAGTAAACTAGGATTTTGTGGAGAGTATTTTGCTTTAGGAAAGAGTCCACAATGGGTACTTCCAGCTGAGCATAGCTGATGACTTAAGAAAGCTATTCAAGTGAGATCACTTAACTAACAACTGACTGCTCAGTTTCAAAAATTTGGCCAAAGTTATATATTATATGTGCAAATGATTGTTTCAAAAGTCTTTCCTTGACCATCCCAGAAGCCTCAAGCCTGTCCGAGTTCAGCAAATGTTTGCACAATGTTCTCAGGCACACAGTGGGATTCTTGGAGTGTCCTGCACAGGGCCAGAAGTTGGACGAGATGATTCTGATTTGGGTCCCTCCCAACCCAGCATATTCTATGAACTTCCAGAAAAAGAAAAAGTAATAGCAACAACAGCCTACCCATTTTAAGCTATTTCCAAGAGCACTTCCCCAGTGAAACTCTCTGAGCTGTCCTGGGGTCAAGGCCAGAAAACCTGTGTGTATAAATACACTGCCTGCCTGTCTCCAAGCCATGCACAACATCTGCCCTGTCTCCTGGCTGAGCATCAGCACGGAGCATCAGCACGTTGATGTAATCACTGAGGTGGCAGGATCTACCACATCCTCTGGACAGCTCAGCACCTGCTTTCCCCCACTGTTTAAAACACACACCTAGATCAATAGCTCTAGCTGGTACAGGTTTTTCAGCCTTAACTAGTGCCCTTTCAACAGGCACCTGTTTTTACATAACACCACAGAATACTTATTTGAATCCACCTCTGAAGGCAGGTATTGACTCTCAGACAAACACCAACTTTTCCACCTGGGCTACGGCCTCTGCCAATTGACATCCTCTGTCTCATTCACCACACACCCCACTGGATCACTTCAGCTACTCAGCCAGGTTTCCTACACCTTCTGAAAGGCAAGGAAGGGCTCACACTGCAGAGTAACAACTGCCTCCTTGCAAGACACCCCAAGGGTAACTCCTGTACACTTTAACAGAGGGGAATGTGCCTGCACCTGAGTCACAGCTGGCCAGGCAGAGCAGTGCCTGAACTGCACCAGCAGCAATCCCTCTGCCCCCAGCCATGGCCAATATCCCAGGAAGAGAACTGAGAAGTGAAAGGACTGCAGCTGACTTACAGCACTAGTGCAAAAACTGAGTGCCTCCTTCCTTGTTTATGGCTGTGATCTCCAAAGGGGGAAGTTGTCCTCTTACTGCAACTCCATGTAACAGCTGACCACTTTTTCTGGTTTTCACCACTGCAGCAGACTGACATTTTTGGTCTGGTTATCAATTTCTCTGTTCTTTTGCAGTTAAAGGACTTTCAGAGATATTTTAAAGCTTTAAGCCACCAATGTTTTCACTGGTTTTGCACAGATTGAACTGGGAATGGGAACACACACCACTACAGAAGTTCTTCCACAATACTGCCAGAAAACCAGAAGTGACTACGGTCAAAGATTACAGAGTTTCACAACAAAATCAAGCTACTCACCATCACCAGGCATAAACACATCAGAAAGGACTTCCTGTCATGCTTTTCCCCAAGAACTGATCTGTTACATCTGTTACTGAAGTGCCATTTCATTAAAAGTATGACTTACAGATCTTACTCCATCTTAAAGAACAAATTCAGGTTTGAAGTGTCCTGCATTATTTATAGCACATGTCACAAGCCCACCAGGACAAGCTCACACTACACAAACCAAAGCATTCCACTCCTAGATCTTAGTGCCTTTTCAGTTAATTGTAACATACACACAAAGAAAAGCTACTGAAAACCGAGGAACCCTATGGATACCTCTATTTTAAATAACAAAACCCAAGACTGAGTTTAATTCCTCAAGAGCCATTTTACCTGCAG
Source organism: Chloebia gouldiae (assembly GCA_003676055.1). Classification (NCBI taxonomy): domain Eukaryota; kingdom Metazoa; phylum Chordata; class Aves; order Passeriformes; family Passeridae; genus Chloebia; species Chloebia gouldiae. The sequence goes on from QUSF01000022.1 coordinate 3,924,320, forward strand.
GCAGGACAGCCACCAACGACTACAACAGAAGTGGTGGTGGCAGGCTGTTGAACGATGGTGTACGTGCTCGAATAGTTTGGCTGTGATGTCGGTGGAGGAACAGCATACCCTAAAATAAGAAAAAAAACATCAATCACCACACGTAAGGCACACAGAACGATGATAATTTACAAGTATGACAACAAAACATGGAAAATAATAAACAGAAATGTAGTCTTGATTATGCACTTTAAACTCTATCAAAATCAGAACTGGAACACCTGGCACATAAAATAGCAAAGCCTCTTCTTAAACCCAAGTATCAATTTAACTATCCCAAAAGGACACTGAGCTAATAATTAACTTCAAGATTTTGTTTCAATGCTGCTGAGCACCCAGGAAAAACTGTTTGAACAATGACCACAGCTTTCACTTCTGGATGTTATATATCAAGAACGTTCCACTCCAGCAGACAAATAACTTAAAACAGAATAAATCTTCCTTTAGTTTCAAGCTTTAATTCCATATACTATTTTTCCAACTGGAAAGCAAGGTAGGAGTTATAGGATGCAAGCAGAAAGAGATAGCATAGGAAAAAATCCCAACTTTCAGAAAGTTCATGTTGTTAGCAAAAGAATGAGTTATTTTAATGGCTGTACATAGAAGACAGAAGGCTTTAACTGCTTTATGAACATTAAAAATTTTAAATTGTATGTTAAAAAAAGCTTTTGAAACAGATGGTTAGACGCACACAGTGTAATAAAGGCATAATTTGCCCAGTTATAATCCATTTTGAGCTTATTTCCTAAGTTCTCAGACTTCCTTCAAATTATCTACCTGTTATGTCTGGCAACCTCACTATTCAAACTGAAAACAGACACTAATACCTGTATTGCAGGAAAACAAGCTTCAAGTTATCAACAGGAAAATCAATCTATAGCCTCAAGGCTCAACTCAAAGACGGGGGTCTGTGTCTGCTATGTAACTTCTGTAATTTTTGAAGCATTCCTTTCTTCTGAGAGGCTACTTCTTTCTTCGGCAGCTGTTAGTGTTAATTGTTAATGAAAGTATTGCTTCTCCTCACCTGCCTAAGTCTCCCTCAGACTACTGAAGTGTATCAGAAAAAACAAACATTAACCAGAGTACGGCGAAGCGCAGGCAAAGAACAAGTTTCGGGTCTGTTTCAGTGCCAAGCACAGCCGCGGCTCTGCCATTATTCCGGGGCAGAAACCCGCGCGCGAGGAACGCCCGCAAGCCCAGCGGGGTTTTGGGGAGAGCAGGACACGAACAGCGCGGGGCCCGAGGGAACAGCCCGATCCCGGCGCCGCCTTCCAGCGGGGGAGCCGCGGCAGCCGCAGGCGGAGCGGCCCGGGAGCTCCCCGCTCCTGCCGCCGGCCCCGGCGCGGCTCCCGAGCCCGCGGCCCCGCGGCACCGGTCCCGGGAGCGGGGGGGCTCTCCGCAGCCGCCGCCCGCCCCACCGAGGGGGCAGCGGGGCGCTCCGCACACCGGGGACCCCCCACCCGCGGCCCCCCGGAGTCACCTGGGGCGGCAGCGGCGCCCGGGTAGGAGTATGGCGGGGGCGGCTGGAAGCCGGGCTGCGGGGCGGGGATGGCGCCGTAGTTGCCGTGCCCGTAGTCGTAGCCCGGCGCGCCCGGCGCGGCGGGGCTGTAGGCGGGCGGCCGCTCCTGCAGCAGCGGTTTGCTGTCCATGCTGGGCCGCCGCTGCCTCGTCCCGCGGGGCCGACCAGGA
>QUSF01000022.1:3936047-4007589 GCA_003676055.1 Chloebia gouldiae
CCGGGGCCGCTGGAGGATCCAGCTCCGCACGGCGCCGAAAGCCCGGCCGGAGGGCCCCGGGCGGGGCTGCCGGGCGCGCTGCGATCCCCGCGGGCTCCGAGCCGCGCGTCCCTGGCCGGGCGGGGACCGGAGCAGTCCCCGCTCGGCTGGTGTGACCCCGAGGGAAACGTGTGTGCCTGGGAATACCCGCGGTCTTGGGGTGGTTCGCATCCTGCCACCGCCACGGCCTGGACTCGGGGACAGGGCCCTCTTCTCCCGAGGAACATCCTTGCTTTTATTATGTGCAAAGAGCTGGGATATTTTTCTTGAATTCTGTAGTAATCAGTGATATGCCAGGCCACTGGAAGTTTTAATTACCAATATGTTTTCTTCATTTAATCATTTTGGTTCTAGCCAGAATTACCTGGCTGAGCTGCAGGATGAGGAATAATTCAGCAGACCAGGTTTTTTCTGCCTTCACTGAAAAGCAAATAAGCCACGAGCACTGAGCATCCTTCAGAATTGGGGAATATCTGTCTTCATCTTCTGCAGCACAGCCAGTGCAAACGGGCCTAAAGTGAAGTCTTTAAAGTTTATAATCCCAAATTCATTTGCGATTTTCCCATGATGCCCCAAACACTGTCTCAAAAACTCAGATGGAAGAATATGTAGAAACTCTCACTTGTCTTGGCTGCCTTGAGTATTTTAAGTTGTATTAGCCTGCGTTATTTTAATTGTCCCATCTATGTTTTTCTTAACTTGATAATCTTTGGAATTTTCATCCCCTTTTCCCAAACTGTTCCCAGTACTTTTCTGCTTGCCTGGACTGTTGTTCCAGGTACAGGCCTTCATTTATATCTTTGCTCATCTTTAAGAGACCCAAGAATCACTTTTCTTTGTTACCTGGCTAGGTAGCTGTCATTGTTGCATTATCTATAATACTTCCTTCACTCCAGACTCTCTGGTATTCTGGTTACTTAAGAAGTGCATCATATTTTCTTCTGTTATAAACACTGCTTTGGGGAATTTTATGTGCCAATACTGAAGGGTTATTTTCCCAGCCTTTATTTTCCCAGTGATGCACACACTAATTTTCACCTCCTCTTCACTTTGCTCCATTATTCCATGTTATGTCCTTCTGTACTCCATTATAGGAGGATATAAAGAAGGTAAATGGCTAATCCAAGAGGAGACAAAGATTCATAACTTCAAAGTCCCAGCAACAAAGAGGGAAAAATGCTGAAAACCAGAGGATTCATCTTAGTTATGCTGCAACTAATAGAATTTTGCTCACAACCTTCCCTTGGTATCACTCATTCTCTGCTGCTATGTATTTTCTTATCACTCTTACCTGTTCTTCACCTGTTGGATCCAGGTTTTTAGGTACTTAACAGCAGCAATTCTATGAAGCAAAGAGTCCTGATATATTCTTCCTGGGTTCCCAGGGGAATTTCCCATGCTGTTCTTTGACACTGACCCAGCTGTGTGAGATTCTGCACAGTTTGACCACTGCCATTCACATACAGAGCACAAGTCAATTGCTGTGTGCCACATTTTATCAGAAGGCAGGCAGGCAGCTCTCCTTAAGCCCTTGTATTGAAAGCAGAGTTGCCATTTGACAGCAAAGAAGCAGTGTTCCACTCTGACAATCTGAGTCCACTTTTCTACCTTTCCTCTCCCAGTTCCCTACTGCATAGTTAAAGGAGCTGAAGCCAAAGTTCAAAACATTCATTAGCAATCTGTCAAATATACAGAACTACCAAAAGTTGTCTGTTTTGATGGCACCCAGAAGGTCAAGTGACAGAAATACACTGGCCTTTCTTGACTTCTGAAAGGACAGATGTGCACCTGCCTCACCCCTCTGAGAAGGGCAGGGCTGCAGTGCTCAGAAAATGACAGGTTATTATGTGACAGACCAGAATGGAGCTCAACCAGCTCCCTGCTGCCAAAGCATGCTCTGTGTGTACTTAAATTCCTCACACCTGTGTGTAAAGATCCTGAAGTTGGATCTGATCCAGAGTGCTTTGAAAGAGGTTTCCTGGCAGAAGCAGGCAGTATGTCTGTGGTTTAAAACCAGATGTGCTTTTGGAGAAGCTCCCTTTCACAGCCTTGCCTTTGTACCTGTGCAGGTGTTGATACAGGGAGAGGAGGCTGAGGAGGGATCAGGGGATGTCAGGGCTTTGAGGAGCTGAGATGAGCAGGGTGTGTAGCACCACCAGCAGTAGCAGATCCTGAGAGTGGAGCTGCCTGCTATGAAGTGGTCTCTGCTGCTTCATCCCAGTTCAGAACTGATGTCTGCACCCAACCTGCCAGAGCTGGCCTGTTTATTTCTGAGCTCTTGTAGGATGCACAGTAGAAAGGTCTGGTAGAAAGGTCTTTCTTATGGATTTTCAGGGACATCTAAGAGGTGTTGGCTGCACAGTTCTGACAAAGAGATCTGGCTGCCAGCTTTGCACAGGCTCTTTTAAAAAAATCATCCCTTACATCTTTATTTAATTTGACTGATGATGGCTCAGACCATGACTGATCTGCAGTTGATTCAAGATCCATTTTTGTACCCATCATTTCCAGTACTAACCTTGGTTTTGCCTTTCAGATATGGCCATGCCCAGTTCCCTTTTGTGGGCTGTTGACATTTTTGGGAGGGTTTACACTCTCTCTACTGTTGGCCAGTACTGGGAGCTCTGTAAGGACACACAGCTGGAATTCAAGAGGGTCTCTGCTGTCAAACAGTGCTGCTGGGGAATAGCCTGTGACCATCAAGTGTACACCTACGTGTTCTCAGGAGATGTTCCCATCAGATACCAGGAGGAAACCTATGAGAACCAGGTATGACAGGTACAGTACCTCTCACACAGCCTCTGCTTGCACTGACAGCACATCCTACACCAGCTGTCTCACTGTGTTTTTCTCACAGAAGGATTGATCAGTTTTATTTGTTTTCATTTTGTATCAGAAGTTTCTGAAGAGTACATATATGTGCCAAATACCAGGTTATTCTTGTAGTATTTAAATTCCCAAAGGAGTTACACTTCTCTGCTCCTAGCAAAAGCAATGCCAGTGTGAATTCCAGCCTGTTCTGTGTGAGCCATTTCAGACTGGAGCATTCACCCTTTTCACTGAGTGGTTTCCATTTCTCCTTTCCTTAGTGACAAATACACAATCCTCTTAAGAAAATGTCCCACGTGATTTCCAGGCAACAAAGATCAGAAATATATAATATATTATAATATATTCTGATAACATATCAGAAACATATTATTCTTTAAACAATGCTACTTCTTAGTGTTCCAAAGACTTCTCTAATAAAGGCATAACATTCCATTGAAGTACAATGTTTCCAACTTTTTTGCATAGAAGTGTTAAGGTGATCCTTTCTTCTGATGCACTTCAAAATAATGTCTTTAACACAGTATTTTAAAGGAAATTTATCAAATTTGGTTGTAAGTTAACCAAAAGTAAATTGGGAGAGAAAATTCATGGATTTTCTTGAGCACATTTCTCTGATTTCTAATGGGCAATAATATAAATTGGGAAGTGACATTAACTTACTTGTATGGACAAAAGTACAACAAATTAATTTCATACATTATTTCATATTGATACAGCTTTTCAGCCATTTATGTGTGTTCCTTTTATTGTGTAAACATGTTCTGTAAAAATGCAAAATTTAAAATTTTATTTGCTACTTTAAAACTTTCATTTTGTTTGTTTTAGGTAATGAAAAATGAAAAACAGAGTACTAGAAAGCACAAAAATAAATACAAGAGTTAGCAACTATGAAATTGAACTGAAGTAGTTTGCAGATAATGAACCAGGCAATTTAGCCAGATTTCTAGTAACAGCAAATAATATTTTGTGTAAAAATTATAGACAGATTTTTGCACCACTCATTTTCCACATGCCCTAAAACATAAGACAGCATTACAGGACAGATTTTGATAGTATTTCTATAATACATAAGAGTGCAGGGGGAAAAAATGACAGTATTGGTGAAAATCCTTGTGTTATCAGTTCTGTAACTGATTCAACGCAGATTAGGGAAAAATGTAATGTAAGATCCAGGGGAGATTTGCTGATACAGTTCTCCTGACACCGTTCCTGGCAGAGGCAGTGCTGTTTTTCTAGTGCAGACAAGATATGAATCATCTTTCTCTGGGAGTAGATTAGAGATACCAAGGCCATCCATTCAGCATTACCCTAATGCTGCAGTGTCATGGTGCCATACATCACCAAAATAAAAAGCCCAGTGCCTGGTAGAATATAGCATCAGATGGTCCTATTTCTGTAGCTGAAAATGACTTGGCTGGGACAAGCTCTGCAGTCAGCCCTTCTTTGATGCTTAAAAAAGCTTCCTCCACTCCAAAGGCTGTGTCAGGGAGGGGCTCATGGAGTGAACAGTTTCTCATTCACCCCAGGAATTTATTCCTCTTCTACTGCAGAAAATAAGAAATGTGTCTTGACTCCCTGTAGACTCTCTCCACAATGAGATAATGTGATCTAAAACAAAATATTTATTATTTCTGGCAGCGCTGGAATCCAGTTGGTGGCTTTTGTGAGAAATTACTGCCCAGTGACCGCTGGCAGTGGAGTGATGTGAGCGGGCTAAAACACCAGCAGCTTGATAGTTTCACACTGCCTTCACCACACTGGGAGTGGGAGTCTGACTGGTATGTGGATGAAAATATTGGAGGGGAACCAACAGAGAAAGGGGTAGGTGAACAATACCAAAAAGATATCTATTCTGGGAATCCTTACTCTGTTATAGAAGTGTAAAAAAGTCTGTAAAAATAAAACTTGCCATAGGTACTTCTTTCTGGGAAATAGCTCAACTTTAATACAACAGAAAGAAGGATCTTGTTTGAAGGCTTTTGAAGTCTATAGGAGCTTCTATAGAAGCTTTTTTCTTTTGATCAGGCCATGAAATCCTGGCAACTGAATGCCATTGTTATTTAAGGTCTTTACTATGAAGAAAGTAAAATGTTTTACTGTGTCTTGTTTGTTCTGTGTATATCACCCAGAGGAATTTGGGCATGATTCATAAATCATTCATGGAATTAGCTGATCTGTTAATCAGGGCTCTAGAGACACACAGAGTGACTTGTGCTGTGACTCTTGTGCAGAATTGTTCTGAGTTATGACTTCAAGTTTCCCCTTGATCCTGTTTTTCATACAAGAAAACCTCTGTTTGCAGGGCTGGACTTATGCCATAGACTTCCCCAGCACCTACACAAAGGATAAGAGATGGAATTCCTGTGTCAGACGCAGGAGATGGATCAGATACAGGAGATACAAATCACGGGACGTTTGGGCAAAGGTTCTGGATCTCTTTTAAATATTAAATAAACTGTTTGTCTGAAATAATCAATTAGAAGTGCATGGAAGTTAATTTTTATGACTTCTCTGTAGGCTGGATTTGGATTCCTTCACTTCCAACTTGCTATTCTTGTAAACATAAATGAAAAGCTGGGATTTTTCATAGAAACCTGTGGTAATAAGGTGCCAAATCTTATAGTGATGCAATTATAGATGGATGCTCAACTCCTTTGCAAATTTCAGATGAGCTTTTTAACTTCCTTTGGTTTTGTGAAAAAGCACTCTCATTCAAGGTGATACCTGCCTTGCATAATTCACCAGCTGTGTCCTTTATCTGTGTCAATGACCATTCTTCAATAATTGTTGTTTCATTCTAAGACCATTCAAAATTTGTAATTTGTGATCTTTCACTGTTCTGTGACTAAAAACTTCCTTTAGTTAAGGTACAAACCACAGGCTTCTCCATGCTGCCTTGGCAGCATTTCCCCTCTCTGCAGATGGAGGCCTTGAATGAGAGGGAGAATCTCCATGTTCAGCCACTGTGGGAAGTGATACATAACCAATCTGCAAGACACAAGTTATGCCACCAGCCAAGTCCCCTGTTTGCAGTGTCTCCTCTCCTCAACCTTCCTTCCCTTTGCTGCAGATTGTGTCCCACGATGAACCAGACCAGCTGCCAGACCCTTTCAATGACATCTCCATTGGAGGATGGGAGATCACGGACGAGCCCCTCGGCCGCCTGTCAGTGTGGGCAGTCTCTTTGCAAGGAAGGGTATGTGTGTGTTCCCTAAGTTTTTTTAATAAAAATTACTAGTTGAAAGGAGTTAAATACTTGTATAGCAAGGCAGGGTTGTTGTCTTATACTGGTAAGGAAATGCACTGCTTGTGCATCTGGCAGAGATGAAAAGCTGCTTTGGGACTACGTTATGTAACAACTCGTGTTCTAAATGGAAAGGCTTAGTACTTCTAGAGTTGTTGTTTTATGGAAGCATTTAACCTCTATGAACAGGTGAATCTTAAAAACTGGGGCTGAGTGGTAGTATATTATATCTTGAAAAAATGCTCAGAATGCTGACTGTGGTGCTGGGAACCAGGAGAAGGAGCCTTAAAACCTGACAAAGGTTCTGGTGAAGCATTTTGCTGTGCCTTTGGGGTGGAGAGACAGGGGTGATTCAAGAGTTTACAAAATGGTTTTCAAAGACTTACTGATTGGAAAGTGATCACCTCCTGACCTGGCAATGTGGCATCCAGCTCTGAAATGGTTTCATTTTATTTTCTCTTGAAAACTATACATCATTCTCTGTTGTTGGTTTTAGAACTCCCATGGGGTCTTCTCTTTTGCTCAGTCCTTTTGATTTGATTTTTGCTTTTCTTCATTCATCCTTACAGCATGTATCTAATATTCCTTTGTGTCTAGACAGTTTGTAACTTGTGGTCTCAGCATGTAATACTTTTAACAGGTAGCCTGAGCTTTCAGTCACATTTGGCACTGCCTGGAGAGGCAAGCAATCTTGGATACATGTTTAAAATAAAACTCCCTATTCCTCATGCTTTCTAGTAATACGTGACAAGCATCCCAGTCTACAGGCTTACTTGACTGCCATTGTAAAATGCTTTTATTTCCCAAGTGAAAGTCCCTGAGGAAATAAAGTATTCCTAAAAATGAAGATTTAGCACTCAGCAGGCATGCTGTGGAGCATTTGTATGACTGCCACAGGATGCTTTCTATGGGTGACCTTCCTGTTTTGTCTGTGATCTTCAGAAAATTGCAGTCCAAGACTAGCAAATGGCTGAATGTCATCAAAGGCTGCACAGAGAATGGAATTTTTCCCCAATATTATGACAAGCTCTGTTCAGTGAAAGTGAGGCCAGGCTCTCAGCTAACAGTAACATTTTTGTGTTTTGTATTTTTTCACTCTTGGTTTATATAACATGTCCTGAAATACACTGAAGTGCTTTAAATGTTGAAATACACACAGAACTTGTAGCAATAGGTTACTGTACCCAATCCAGATGCAGTTCCATGATAAAAGCTGCTCTGTAGAACAGCCTCCTCCTTTAGTACATAAGGAAATAGCTTCAACTGCATAATCAACATTAAAAAAACGTACCTTTAAAGGTCAGAGTGCCATACACTACTTAAAACAATCCTCTTGTTAAAGGAGAGCTTTTCTTTCCAGTTTGTCTTTATTCGTCTCAATGGTTTCATTGTTATAGTGATATTTTTTCCTTATTTAATTTGTTTTTGTTTTTTTAAACTTGTCTAGGTATGGTACAGAGAAAATGTCTGCCATCACAATCCAGAAGGTTCCACGTGGTCCTTAGTCACCACTCCTGGTGAAGTTGTACAGATCAGCTGTGGACCCTATGATCTCCTTTGGGCAACTCTCTGGGAAGGGCAAGCTATTGTGAGAGAAGGAATTGACAGGAATAACCCTCAAGGTAAAGTTTGTTAAGTCTGGCTGGAAATCCCTTTGATTTGTATAGTGTTGAGTAAGAAACTAACCTACAGTACCTTCTGGGTTCTGTCTTTGCAGGAATTTCCTGGAGTATTGTGGAGTCTCCAAGCTCTGAAAATGGGATCATGCACGTCTCTGTGGGTGTTGATGTGGTGTGGTGTGTTACAAAGGATAGAAAAGTAAGAGGGCTCACGTTCTGCTTTTGCTTTTTAATTCCTTTTCCCTGTGTGCTGCTCTCAAACAGGTGTATCTTGCACAGGAAGCATTGGTGATTTGAACTCTCTATCCCCATGGTTTGGGGAATTCTAGTTCCCCTTGCTGTTACAGGAATGCTCTGTGGTTTCTGATAGTTGAGTTGGATTTAAAGAAGGCTTTTTGCTTTTCTTTTGGAGGGAATTTTCTAAATCCAAATCAGACAGATTTGGCAGGTGGATGGGGATGTTGGTGGGGATTGGATGAGGAGCCTCTTCTAAGGGATATTAAGCATCAAAATTGAAGTGACTCCTGTTTCCACAAGGACTGAATTTTACATCAAAAACAGCAGGGGGAGTATTCTCATCTACACTGTCCTGCATGATGCTATTTTTTTTATCTTCCTGCTGCAACTGTTCCCTCTTCATCAGTCTTAATGTGGGGGTTTTGGTATTTAATTAGGTGGGATATCTCTTATGTGCATGTGTGATTACTTTTTACTGGAGTTTTAACTTAGAATGATGAAATGTCTTAAGTTGGAAGGGACCCATAAAGATCATGGAATCCCACTCCCTGCTCCTTCACACTGAATTCAAAGCCAGGCCAGAACTCTGTGCTTGTGCAGCAGTTCTGTTAAGTTCCTCTGCTGTAGTGAGTCACTGCTTGTCAGCTGAGCCATGGTAACAGGCTGTGCCCAGCCTGCTCCATCTGCCACATAAATCCACTTAAATTAATGGAGATAAAGTGGTGCATTTTCCTTCAGATCTGCCACAGGGCAGTCAAGCATCCTGATGTTATGGCATTCAACCAGCAGCTTCTAAGGGAGCTGCTTGCTGCTATGACTATATGGATACATGCTACATACAGAGGGAACTTCTTCCAGGTGCCCAGCCCACAGACACTTTCAGATTGGTAAAGTCAGATTTAAGGGGAGACAATTTAAAGAACTGTACTGCTAAAGACATCCCCCTGACAGTTCCCTCTGGCAGCCCTGCTTCTAGGGTTTGAATGTAAGAAAACCATTTAGAAGCCCATTTAGAGTGATGAAAAATAGCTTATGTGGTGATAGTAAAAGAAAGTTTTTTTTCCAGGAGCATAAAAACTAACTCTGTTACAGAAAGTCCTACAAGAAAGTCTCCTTTTTTGGCTTTTCTGGCTGCAGGTGGACACACAATGGGTACTATTGAGTGAATTGTTTTATCTTTATCTGATAAAGAATCAAGGAAATAATTGACTTCTTAAGACAATGTGGCAAGTCAGTGTTAGAGATTAAGACTAATCCACTAAAGAAACTAAATTCCTGCTAGAGCAGAAGGAGAAAAATTTAGACTTTCTGTTGTTGTAGGTGTGGTTTAGAAGAGGAGTGAACTCACATAATCCTTGTGGGACAAGTTGGATTGAAATGGTTGGAGAAATGATGATGGTAACTGTGGGCTTAAATAACCAGGTAAGAGAGCTGGGGAGCAGCTGAGAGAGTATTTACATTCCTCTCTAAAGGGGAATGTTACCTCTAGGGAGTGTGTTCCTTCTAGTGCAGGAGCTGTTCACACCTGGTGAGGCTCTCAGCAGTGCCAGCAGGGCTGGCTGGACAAAGAGGCCCTGGCCTTAAACTGCTGGGAGGGAAAGTGGCTGAATTCTGCACCTGAAGGTGACAGCCAGCACCTGTCTTGTATGGCACAGGGAGGTGCAGACTGGTTTTGGTACAGAATTTTGTTCTGCAACTACAATGTCAGCATTAAGGAAGAACACCAAAAGGAAAATGCTGTGTCCAGCAGTTTTCTGTGCTCAGTTCTGCACCACTGCATCTTTTTTGTATCTGATACCTACTGCATCCCAAGCCACTTCCTTCACCAAGCCCTTTCTCCTCTAGGTCTGGGGAATCGGCTGCGATGACAGAGCGATTTATTTTCGTCAAGGTGTCACACCAAGTGAGCTCAGTGGGAAGACATGGAAGGCAATTGTGTCTGGCAGAGAGAGTGACAGATCTCAGACTGGGAGCTCAACAAGTCTGCTCAGGTACTTCATTAAATACCTGCTCAAGACTTTGTACAGCAAGGGTTTCAATGCTAGGAGATATTTCTTTACATTTACACTCAAGGAGGAGTGGGGAGGAACATCTCTAATCATTATGTATGCCAAAAGGCAATTGCATTTTTGCCATTAAAATTACAATAAGCAACAGTTGTTGGACTCAGAGAAGAATCTGAAGCTTCCATATTGGAATTCACTGCATGCCTGCAGTAAAGCATGTTCCTCTGGGCTTTACTATCACTATCTGGAACTAGTCTCTAATAAGAGATGTTGTTTATGAAATACCATGAAGGAGTGTCAACTCCACTTAGGAATTACTCTTCCTGAGTGTCACTGTATGTTTATTTTCTTAGGGAGGTTAAATCAGTTACTTCCCCTGCCTGCTGGCCTCTGGGCTGTACCACACGTGCCAATGGATCTGACTTGTTTGAGCCAGAGAGTGTACTGAGAAGTTCCCTTTGGCAAAGACAAATCATAAAGCTAATACTGGGCTTTAAAAAATCCTATTTGTTGTTTTGTATTCAGAAAATGGGATGTGTTTTCCTAACAGTTGTAGGTAGCCAACACCATGAATTGTTTGAAAAGATCAGTAAAATTCCTTCCTGTGTTTCAGATTTACTAGACCAGTTTGCCAGGTTTGTGTTGGACTCGTTCCTCTGATGATAGAATTTGACATTTAAAAGAGAAGTCTGCTGTTCTCTCCTGCAGTGCTACACTAAGTCAGTTTCTGTGTGTCTGCAATCTAAGGCCTGTGCTGATTTACAATGCTTTGGATGATCATTAATTATCTATTTGTCCTTCAGTGCTGGCTGTTTCTTTACTGATGATATTCAGAACCAAACAAGCGCGGTCATTCAGGGTGATGCAGATCCTTCCTCTGATACAGAGCTCCCCGGCGTGGCCCTGAGCCCTGCCAGCACTGCCCTGCTGGGAGCTGCAGCTGCTGGGAATGGCCCAGCCAGCCAGGCTGGAACATCTGCACGGCTGCCTGTGGATCCTCTGCACTCTGAGCAAGGAGAAGCCACTGCTGCTTCAGCTAGTAATGACAGAGATAACCTTGAAATGAATAAACCTCCTGGAAACCCAAATCCTTCTGCAGAACTGCAGTGGATAAACATTGACTTGAAGGAGGCTCAGAAGCATCCAGTGCTGTCTGTCAGCAGCTTTGCAGACACATCCAGCCTCTCTTCGCTGGGCGCGTTCTCGGTGGGCGCTGAGGATCAGTACGGAGCCGACGAGCACCCACTGTGGGCCTGGGTGTCTGGGGGAGGCTGTCTGGTCGATCTGCACAGCCCCCTGAAGTGGTTCACTGCTCCTTCAGGTACTGGCCAGTCACCACAGCACAGCCCAGTTCCAGTCACAGCTCAATGTGCTCTTTAAGAAAAATGTTGGTTTGTTTTTTCTGAGGAAAGCCATGGTGCAAAACTTGTGCTGACCCACTTTCTCTTACTGCAGTTTGTTAGTAGGTTCATGTCTGAGCATAGTGCTGCAGTATTTAACTGTAGAGCACTTTAGGCTTGAGATAAATAAATGTAGAAGTGATATTTTCTCTTACGTTCCTGTAACTTTTTTATAAAGTAATCTGTGCTGGATCTATATCTCATTTTTAATTGTCCTGAAGCTGCAGCTTCGGGCAAAACACATAATATCACTGAGCAGTAACAGGAAAGAGTGAAAAGGGCTCTCTTGGGAGGTGCAGATGCTGGCAATAACTGCCTCACTCTGCCATTCCTATTGAAATGGGTAAAATAAACCATGAACTGTGGCATTCCAGTATTTAATAATCTAACTTGTGATGCAATATATTATCTAATTATCTTGCAGTTCAGTGACAAAACTCTCATTTTTACAAGGTTATGGCTTTAAAAGCTTCTATATAATCATCTAGTGATTATATCTCTATGCATAATTCACAAAGTTTGGCTGTAATACATTGTTTCCAAATTATAATCATAAAAATGGTGTTAGACTGGGTTGATCCCATCTGGTGTTCAAAGGAGGGTCGTGTTTTACCTTTCACAGAATGGTACTCAAAGCTCACTGGAGTTCATTGGGTTTGGTTCTGTCCCAGGTTTGTCATCATCTGTGCAGTCTCTGTCCCTGTCCATCACTCCTGCACAGACAGCAGCGTGGAGGAAGCAGATTTTTCAGCAGCTCAGTGAAAGGACAAAGCGGGAACTGGAGAATTTCAGGCACTATGAGCAGGCTATTGAGCAGGTAAGCAGTGAGGACATTTATCTCTTCTAAACACATCTGGGAATCAGTAATACATTTCTGACATACTGATTTGAGCTTACTGCCAGCTTCATATTCTTGCCCCTATTTCTGTCTATGACAACTTTCCTGGATTATTAATGTCTGAGCTCCCTATGGGAAATTAACGACTTGTCAAACACAGAGCAGCAGTATTCATCTAAAAGCATTATCAGAGAGTTTTATTTAGGAAGAAACAAAGCATTGTTCAGCATTATTTGGGTACTGTGAGACTTCAAATCCTCAGAGAAATGGTTGCAACAGCAGAATATTGTGTGAATTATTCCACCACAAGATGAGGCATCTTAATTGAAACAGTGACTCAAGGAGGTGAGCTTCCCTCTCTGTGGTCAGTAGGACTAATTTAACTTGCGTAAATAAATGATGCAAACGTCAATGGCAGCACGTAAATAGCAGCAGTTTTGTTTGATGTTCCCTTTGTTATGACTCTTTGGCTCTTTTCAGATTCATTCATATTGTTGGTCCCTTCATTGATAATTGCCAAATGACATCTAGAATTATTTGATTAAAAACACTTCAAGTCTAGGGGTTTAATCGAGTTTAAAAAAATTATGTCAAAAGCCTTTAAATTCCAAAGAGAGATTCTGTTATAACAAGAGCAAACTTGAGTCAGTTACAAACTGTGCTACTGCATTCTTGCAGGGTAAAAATGTTACTACTGTTGAACACATGCTACTTCAGTATATTTTTATCCACTTTTATGAGTTTTCATACTCTGGTAAGCTCTGTATGGGAATTGTGATACAGGTGTATCAATGTATGATGAGGTGTGATACAGACTAACCTGCAACAGACACAACCTGTGGGCACAAAAACAGCATTTGGGAGAAAGAAAAAGAGTCATTCTTTATTCCTTTTGTGTTTGCCTTGCAGTCAGTTTGGGTTAAAACTGGAGCCTTGCAGTGGTGGAGGAACTGGAAGCCTCATAAGTGGATGGACGTTCGAGTTGCACTGGAGCAGTTCACTGGGAGTGATGGGATGCGTGACAGCATCCTGTTCATCTATTACATGTACCATGAGGAGAAAAAGGTGTGTTCAGCTGCAGACCCCTGGAGAGCTGCTCTTGGCAAAGGGAAGCCTCTGAAAGGGAAACAGTTTCTTTAAAGGAGGCAAATTATGGCACCTACTGCTCTGAGGTTTGGCTTTTCTGAGCTGTGTCAGAAATACCCAAACACAAACCCTCACATTGCTTAAACCATCAGTTCTACTCTAATTAGGAATTCTTTTGGAAATTCAAAGTGTTCTTTGTTGTGAAGAGCCCAGCTTGGCTGGACAGGGTCTTCCCAAGCAGGGTTAATGCCTGCAGGCAACAGGAGTCAGAGGCAGGGTGAGACTGGAAGTGGAGTCCCATTCCCTCTGTGCCAAGAATTGATTCTTTGCTGTCCTTGGCAGGAATGCCTTGTTTGTAGTTCTGAAGTGCAAAAATGCTGGCTCTGTGGAAGGTTTGCCTTAGTCACAGGCTTTTTTTCTTTTGTCTTAGTACATCCACGTGTTCCTGAATGAAGTGACCATTATAGTTGAAGTGCTGAATGAAGCCAAGCATTCCTTTGCACTGTACACACCTGAGAGGACAAAGCAGCGATGGCCAATCCGCCTGGCAGCCGCAACAGAGCAAGAAATGCATGACTGGGTAATTCTGGGCATCTCTCACTTCAAGCTGGCAGGATCTGCAATTGGACATAGAAGTCTCTGAACTATCAGCATTACATTTAAACTCTTGAGGCTATTCATCTGCTTTTTAAGTTTAGGTATTTAAACCATCTGGTAAAACTTATTTAGAGGCACCTGAGGCTTGTTATCTCCTCTGAAGTCCTCTTGCTTTCTGGTGCTGCAGTTATCCACCAATATTGCTTTACATTCTCTTCCTGTCTCTGGATATAGATCAGGGTAAGAATGAGTTAGGAGTTGAATTAAGGTACTGTGTTCTTCTGCATTGGTAGAAGAACTATTCTGTGTTTTTATTACTGCAGAGAGTCTTTTGTACAGGCAGACAGGCATAGATACACTGGAGCAGGGGCAGACCTGAGAGATGCTTCATCCTGATCAGCTCCTGAAAACCACAGCAGTTCCAGTGGTTGTATAATAATTTCTGAACCAATGAATTCTAGTGCCTTTTGAGAAAAAGCTGCAAATTCACTTTGCTGATTTGCAAGAATGTGCAGAGGTAAAATTTTGTTTTACAGTACTGAGCATCTCTATGGGAATTTTTGTTCTCACTGTAAAAGGAAGCTTTTTTTGCTTCTTGTTTTGTAGCTGTCTTTGCTGAACATGTCTTGCTGTGAAAGCAGACGGATTCAAGGCCCTCCTTCTCACCATGCCATTTGGTCAGTTACTTGTAAAGGAGACATCTTTGTTAGTGAGCCAAGTCCTGAGCTGGAGGCCGGACCCCAGCAGATGCCATGTGATCAAATGTAAGAGGCTTCTGAAGCTGCTTTTTCTGCATGGGATGACATCCAGCAAAGAATGTCCTGTCAGTTCAGTGGCTTTGATGGGCTCTTGGAGTGTGTAGTACACTGCAGATGTCTCACTGACAGGGTTAATGGCTGCCTTCCTACTCAAAATTGCACATGAAGAAATTCACCAAATCATATTTTAATTCTTAGATGCTGGAGATATCTTTGTGATTTCAAAAGCCTTTCTCACTGAGATCCCATTTCTTTAATTGCATCTCTAATGTCATAAGAGATAGCCTAAACTGAAAGTTAATCTAATTGCTGTAATTGGAATATAATTTGAGCTTTCAGTTTTATTTAAGTCATGAAATTGAAATTCTCAGTCTTCCACAGACACTGCAATCCAGGAGTACTTTCTCAACAGTTTTTATGACAACTGTGGCAATATGGTACTGCAAACTCCTCAAGCAGAACAAAACCATCTGCTTTTTGGGAGCTGTTCAGAGGGAAATGCTTTCAACTGGCAGCTGCTTTCACTTAGAGATTGCACAGTGGCTGGACAAGTGGGCAGAGAAGGTTGCCTGTGCTGAAGATCAGCGGGTTGGTGGTGGGGAAAGCTCCCATCCCTGAAGGAGGTGTGTTGAGTCCTGTCCTGTCCTGGCAGGTTCTGGCGTCAGGTGGGCGGCCACCTGCGGCTGATAGAGAGCAACAGGCGGGGCGTGGTGTGGGGCATCGGCCACGACCACACGGCCTGGCTCTACACCGGCGGATATGGAGGTGGCTTCATCCAAGGTACAGCTTGGCAGTGAGAAGTGCAAGCAGCAGTGGCTGATGGAATTTTAAACGTGATGTCTTTGAGCTTTTGCTTTATTCTAATCCACGTTGTTTATTCCTCACAGGACTGGCCAGTAGTGCTGATAACATTTACACACAGTCAGATGTGAAATGTGTTTACATCTATGAGAACCAACGGTGGAACCCTGTCACTGGATACAGCAGCAGGTTATTTACTCAATTTATTGCATTTATTTACTTTAACACTACTACTGTCAAATGAAACAAGGGCTTTGTTCTAGCTTGTAGAGTTTTTACACTTACCCTATCTTAGTCTCTTCCAACATTCATAGTTTACCTGTGATGGAAGGAGCAGTATTTCTCAATTTTCTAATTTGTAATTAGCAAAAATGTCAAAATGTCATTATGGCAAAATGTTACAGATTTGTGCTTTGTGATTGCACAAAGTGTGCCTACTTGCAATAGCTTTCACTATTGAGGCCAGACAGAAAAGTTATTAGGATCTGTATATTCCTTTACATATTGTGCTAAATACACTGGGTCCTTGAATAGTATGTTTGACCAAAAATATAGAAAAATACATTTATATGGCATTCACATACCAGTTTTAAATGGTAGTGAGGAATACCACTCTACAGAGAAACATTTACATGGCCTCAAGTTTGCTGTAACTGGAAGCAATTGTACAGATTCTTTCCCACTGTGCTCATCACTCACAGGATATTTCTAAATACAGAGATTAATGATGGCAGTTTTGTGTGTGAAAGCAGGAAGTGCTACAAAAAGGCTTTTCTTCCCTCGCCTTTTGAACTCCCTGTTGTAAATGACCTTGCATTCTGTGCACTGTTCCACCACCACAGAGGTCTGCCCACAGACAGATACATGTGGAGTGATGCCTCTGGCCTGCAGGAGTGTACAAAGACCAACACCAAGCCTCCTTCTCCGCAGTGGTCTTGGGTAAGTTTTGTCTTACACATTTTTTTACAAAGAAGTCCAGGCTTAGCAAGTAGCATACAAGACTTGAGTTCAAGGGGCCCAGATTTTCTTCTGGGATTTTTTGTAACATTTAACCTTGTTTTTCCCATAAATAGCTAGCAATGATCTTCCATAGTCAAAAGAATGTTAAGCACTGAGTGGGGTGTTTCGTTTAATGTGACTTAGATAATTTTCCACTGAATTAAAAAGATTTGGGAAACTCTGTATGTATTTCAAGTTTCTAGCAAGTCACTGATCTCCAAAAGGTGGAGGTAAATAGAAGAAGAGGTGTTCATGATACATTAGGTGTTGGTTGTTACTCCCAGTGTCCCCTTTGCCCACAGGTCTCAGACTGGTACATCGACTTCAGCCCGGCGGGCGGCACGGACCGGGAGGGCTGGCAGTATGCAGCTGATTTCCCAGCGTAAGGAAACTCCTCTTCCACCAAATCCCACACTCCAGTCCTCACTCCTTCTCATTTCTGGTTTGCACACT
Source organism: Chloebia gouldiae (assembly GCA_003676055.1). Lineage (NCBI taxonomy): Eukaryota > Metazoa > Chordata > Aves > Passeriformes > Passeridae > Chloebia > Chloebia gouldiae. The sequence continues at coordinate 3,952,957 of QUSF01000022.1, forward strand.
AACTGCCCTTTGACTATGCTGCCTCATTTCCCCCCTTTTTGTGGGCATGCTGATATTTGCAGGGAGGGAGGGCAGCAAGGTGAACTTGGCGAACTGTCACTCGAAGAGCTTTAAAACCAGCAGTTGTGCCTGGTGGACAGATGGAGGCAGTGCTCTCAGGCTGGCCCTGACACTGGAGATGCTCTGGCATCTTCAGGAGCATTGTTTAAATCTGTTTTGGCAGGTCCTACCATGGCCACAAGACAATGAAAGATTTTGTCCGACGGAGGCGCTGGGCAAGGTGAGGAACCTCAATATAAATAAATTTTGAACTGGAATGCTAATTGCCCACTAAGTCTACTTTAGTTATGAGGTAAAGAGTCTTGTCAACAAAACCCAATCAACAAATGAAAAAGAAACCTGAAATAAATAACCTAGCAGAGAAACTGATGACCTTTAGCATTATGTCTCTAATTGTAAGTCTCTGTGGGTAGTTATCCGTTGGATTTTGTAGGATCTGTAGATAAAAGTCAGACAGTTCTCTATATCTGATTTTCCTTATGGTAAAGGATTAAGGAATAGTAGACACTGGGTATAGGTCACTTGTAACTGCTGGTTAAAGGTCTTTTATATTAATAGTTTCAACTTATGAATTCCACATACTGAGTGCTGGGCCACAGACAGTCCAACCCCATTTCAGTCAGAGGAAATGTCCAGGTGGAGCTCAGAGAACAGCATTCTGCCACGATGTTCTGTCAGCTGGGGAAGTCTGGGCACTCCCTGTTTTTCCAGCTATTCTGTGCTTTCTATACTAGAGCTTCTAATAGCTGTGCTAATTAATTACTGTGAACTTGCACACTGCTGGGTTTAGTATTGATGCTACAAAGTATTTTGCCCCTTGTACAGAAAGCTTTGAAGTAAGGTTCTGAAGCATCAAAAGTGTTATTTCATGATATGCAGCAAAACAAACACAGTAAATCAAAATGGTAACTTGAAATAAAAGAAGCAACTTGAGAAATACCCTCTAGCCTAAATACTTCCTCTTGTTTTAACTACCAATTGAAAATTGAAAACAAATAGGGAACCACTCAGGGTTGGATCTAATTTTTCAGAACTGGGAAACAAAGAAATGTCCTGATGGATTTTAGGACATTCTTCATACACAAAATTATTGTGGTGATGATAGAGTCTAACATAATTTTCCTAATCAACAGCACTACTTTGGTTGCAATTTCCACATAAAAAGTACACAAACTCCCAGCATGACTTATCAAGTCTGTAATTTAGAGCTGCTTTACCTCTGCCTACCTCGAGATGCTACATTACCTTTTTAACAGACCAATCAAAAAAGAATTGTAAAGTTATTTCTTTAACCAAGACAGAGGAAGGAATGAGCTGGGTGTGGAGTTCTCTCTGCAATTTATTATCCTGCTGCTGCCCAGTGAGTCTGAGAGAGCAATGGAGCAGTGTAGCACCAGTTGCAGACTTCTTGAGTGGTCTTGGTTTTATAAAGTAACTTAAAAAAAAAAGGCAAACAAACAACAGAAGCTCTGAGAAATCAGTATTAGTTTAAATTTCAAAACTGACGCAAAACATGATTGATTGTTAAAAACCTCTTTCAAATTAAAAATACTAATACTTCATGAAAAGCACTACCTAATGAAAAGGCTTTAGGACCAGAAGTCAGCAATAGACTGGGAAACCAATTCAGTTATACAGAGTATATATACTTCTGACTGGTTTGGGTCTTTTCTGCTTCAGAAAATGTAAGATAGTCACCAATGGGCCATGGCTGGAAGTGCCTCCTGTTACCCTGTGGGACATCTCCATAATTCCCAGTTCAGATGCAGATGATGAAGAAGCAGTAGCACTGTGGGCAATCAGTGACAAAGGAGACGTGCTCTGCAGGCTTGGAGTGACACAGCAAAATCCAGCTGTAAGGCTCCCTGTTTGTTTTTACTGCTTACTGATGTATTTTATGTAATATGGAAGTACATGCAATCACACAGGGCCCTCTCTCAAAGCACCTTGTTATTTTTCATCCCTCTGTGTCCCAGATTTGCAAGTCCCTGTCCATCAGCTGTAGCACAGTTTGCTGCCCACGTTCCTTATAATAGTGCTTCTCTTGCATAATCTACCTGAGCTTATCACATCACCTGCAGGAGCCTCTCCCAGCTCCTGCCCATCTTCTCATGAAGCATTTTACTTCCACTTTGTGCACTGGCAGCTTAGTTCTTTTTTTTGTTTGTTTTGTGAAATGGTTGGTAATAGGTATATCCCACTTAAAGGAATTGCTGAGGAACGGACTCTGTGAACATGGTCCCAGTCTAGTGCCTTGATACCAGTAGGATAAAAACCAGGAAAAAATCTAAGAAAATACTTTAGTAGAATTTGGAGAAAAACTACAAGAAATTGAAAAATATTTCAGAATTTTTTTCCTTGCTGATCTGTAAAGCAGTGCAGCAGTGAGAACTGGAATACTGTGTCTGGAATCTGAAATCCCATATCACTTGATTTTTGTGAAGAATGTAAAAAAAAAAAAAAAAAAGAAGGCCCTATGTAGATGCCTAAAATGCAGTGATTTTAATAGAAAAGGGCCTTCATTGTCCAACTTAGTTATTTTCAAAGAGTTGTATATCCAAATTTCTTCAAGGATCAGCAACCTTTTTTCTGTTCAGTTGTAAAGTTATGTAAGATTTATTCTCCAGAATATTTTTCACTATGTTGTTTTTTTCTCATTTGGTAATAATCAACAATATTTTGTCCTGGAGGTTTTAAGCACTGTTTCATAATTCATCTCCTATGATTTGTTAGGGAACATCCTGGCTGCATGTGGGAACAGATCAGCCCTTCATTTCCATCTCCATTGGAGCATTTTACCAAGTGTGGGCCATTGCTAGAGATGGGTCTGCCTTCTACCGGGGTTCAGTGTCTCCAAACAAACCTGCAGGTAAGAACTTGTACATTTATCCTTTGCTCTACTCCACTGCCATGTCTGAAAAAGTCCAATCTGTTTTTCAAAGCTTTTCCCATGGCTGTGCAAAACAGTGCACACAAATAGTACAATAATTATAGGAGTTAATTTACTATTCACTTGTGTAATTTAAAGTGTTCATTTGTAAAAAACAATCTCTTAAAAATACATGAAGGCTGCCTTCACAGCCTTCCTGCGCAGCAATGTGTTTGATCTGCAGACATTTCTGTGCCTAATTCTATTTTTTCAATGCTTAACTCAAGATTTGTGACCTTTAGGTGACTGTTGGTACCATATCCCTTCACCTCAAAAACAGAAGTTAAAGCAAGTCTCAGTGGGACGAACATCTGTGTTTGTCTTGGATAAAAATGGTAAGGATTTAAAAAACTATTAGTCAGTGCTGCAGAAAGTACAGCAGTCTATACCAGACTGATTTAACAGGGAGAGGCTAAGTTAGAACTGGACAGATGAATACTGGTACTCCAAAGGGAGCAGTATTTCATTCTGAAGGATCTGGAGTAGCAGTGCACTTCAGCACTGCTTCTGAGGGCTTGGTTGTTACATCTGATGGTGCCCTGGGCAACAACAGTCCAGCAGCATCTGTGCTCTGTCGGGGGAAGACACAGATGAATGACAGAGAATTGCATGGCTGGGTTTTGTCTGGAATCCTGCTCCAAAACAGATAAATCATGAAGCACCGTTTGTACAAGAAACAAACCTTTAACACCAGATTCAGAGACCTTCATCTCATTTGCTTTTGTTTTCTAATGCCTAGTTCCTTATATGAACATTTTTTGTCAAGAAGTTTTACAAACCAGAGTATTTGCTATCTTTTATAAGCAATAACTACAGAAATACAAATTCCAAAGTGGGAACTTCATTTTGTCCATCTCTGTAACACATCAGCCAAACCTGCATTTCCCTGGAACACAGAACGAATTCCTGATTTATGTTGTTTACAGCACTTCAGACAAACAGCCATGCTGGGCTGTAACCCCACTCTTTGTTTCACAGGCAATCTCTGGTACCGGCAGGGAATCACACCCAGCTACCCTCAAGGATCTGCCTGGGATCACGTTTCAAATAATATCCGTAAAATGTCTGTAGGGCCCCTGGACCAGGTGTGTATTAAGCTTTCTTGTATCTCATGAGTTTATTAAAAATTATGTAGAACATACTTTAGTAATTAAATGTTCTTCAGCCTTAGTTTTGTTTAACTTAATTGCACAAAGTGTTGGTCTAAATGCTGGAATCTGATAGCAAGAGAAAAAATCATACCAATGGGATAGTGATACAGCCAAGCCCTCTGCTGCAAAAATTTCCTCATTATTTTATTTTCCTTTTTTTAACAAGGCTATATATTTTAACAAGGCTTTTTATATATTTAATCTCTTTCCTGCCAAGTCTTATCTGGCAATGTTTTAATTATAACACTGCTCTGTAGTTTGTTTGGGTGTCTCTTTGCCTAAATTAGAGCTTTTTCAGCCTATTGAAGAACAAGACTGATTTTTGAAAGGGGTCAGAGAGAGATGTCACATCTGGGAAGAGCAGCACATTTTACTGCCTCTCTCTGTTCCCTTGAGGTGTGGGTGATAGCTGACAAAGTGCAGGGCAGCCACAGCCTGAGCTGTGGCACCGTCTGCCACCGGACTGGCGTCCAGCCCCTGGAACCTAAAGGCCTCTCCTGGGATTATGGCATTGGGGTAAGTGCCTGAAGTTGTACATCCCAATGTCTGTGGGCTCACACACAAAGGGAAGTGCCATCCTGCCCAGCTGGCCAGCTTTGGAAAGCTTAGATATACCTGCAGGAAACAGACATTTTCCTTCAGGTTTATGTTCCTTTTTGAGGTTATTACAATGGGCTGCAATCATAGGTGGGAAGTAATTTGCATTTGATAAGCATTTATTTTAAATAGGTAATTTAAAAGTTACAATGGAAAAACTAGTGGAGTAAGAGCCATTTAAAATAAAGTGGATTCCTTCCTGATCTGCACATGATTATTCCTCATTGTTGTACCATGTAATATTCTCAACATTTTGAGAAAGGCTATTTCAATTTTTGCCACCTTTTAAGTTGGTGGAACATCTGCAATGGCTCTGTTATGAATGCCTGACACTACTAACCTCAGTTCCCTGTCCTAAAGAACAATCCTCAAGTTTACCACCTCTGTAACTCCCTGTCAGGGAGGTCTGCTGTGTTTTGTTTCACTTTACAAGGGGACTTTTTTCTGGATCATCCCAGAGCAGGATTACTTTCCTCATGAACAGGAAATAAATGAATAAACTAGCAGTGCACACAAAGCATCACATCATGTACAGCACTGACAGGGTGATGTTTCTCCTTTTGAGTTTCTGTATCCTTTTTCACAGGGTGGGTGGGAGCACATTACAGTCAGAGGAAATGCAACAGAAGCATCTCGGGGTGCTGTGCCTGACACCACTGAGGAAAACCCGGCAGCATCGAAGGAGGGAGAAGATGAGGAGAGTAAAGGGAAAACAGAACACTCTAAGAGCCCTCTGATGGTCAGTGAAAGTCAAGAGCTGGACAGAAATTCTGTTAACTGTTAAATTGCTGCCATCTACGTGTTGCTGACAAGCAGTAGGCAATAGTTTAAAAAGAAATAGGTGTCTACTTCTTGGAGAGAAAAACATGACAGTTTTGTGCTAATATGTTTGACTGAACTGGACTTTGCAATGGGGTATTTTAAGTACTGAATCCTTCTAATGCATCTTGTGTAAAATGTGACTTGATAGAATTCATAGTTTTGTCAAAGCAGGCAAGGTTTTTAACCACGGTGTATTTCTGACCCTTTATCATAGCTGCTACACACCATGCATATGTGTATACCTGCACCCATGATCTCTGCATTTACTTCTTTTTTTTATGCTCCCTACATTTCTCTCATATTCACACATCTTGCGTGCTGTCCTTGAGATGTATCTTTGAGCACAGATGATGTTGTTTCAATTTGAATGAATTCAGGCAAACACAGCTGGTGCTGTTTGTAGAGGCACTTACACATGCACAGAGCTCTGCTCATGGGAGGGCTCCATGTCTAAGGATGGACTTGGGTCAGGCTGTTCCTGCTCCCATCTGCAAAATCCAATTCTGCACAACTCTGCTTAGGCTGCAGTTACCAGGAAGGGCCAGTTTTTGCTGTCTTTGCTCACAGTGTGTTAATCAGGCAGCAGCACCCCTGGTTTCAGGGAGCCACTGGAGAGCCCAGGCCTGGTCAGTGGGGCTCAGCTCTGACCTGTCACTGCAAGCGCTGGGAAATCGTGTTCTGTCTGCAGCTGAACTGAAACTGGGACAACTGAGGTACACAGATGCCTGCCTAAGGAGGCTGGAAGGCACCAGACTCTGGAGGCTGTGTCCAGATCATTGCAAATTATGCTTTACTACTGTAGAAGTTAAGGGAAGGTCTTTAACTTTAGAGTGGTAGGAATGCAAAACGGCATTACTGACAGCAGTGGAGTTTGCCTGTGTACACATGGCAATTCAGAATGAAGCTTTGCTCTTCATTTTGAGTAAGTGATTTATTCATCCCTTTTTCCAATATGAAACCACTTTCTGTTCTTAAAAAAAGCTTTTTTCCCCTGACTTATTTATCATAATTGGACAGTTTACATGCATTTCTCCTCTCTGTGTGTGACTGTACATGAAGCTATTTTTATATGATGAGCAGTTTGGTGTGGTCTCAGTACTGTATTTGTAGAAGTAAAACTTATGTTTGCACGTATATAAGGAATATATTTGGTATTTAATGCCAAGGAAAGCACTGTTTCCAAGTCCAAATGTGAATGAAGATTGAAGATGCTTTACTGTTAAAAAAAGAACCTGTTGATCTTTCCAGAATGTGATTAGAGATTTCTGGTTTATATAAACATTGTGTAAGAACCATAAATAATGTGTTGCATTAATTACCATAATAGGTTTTGCATAACTTGCACAGTATCTTGTCCAAATAAATAACTTTATTACATGTATTTTTAGAGAATTATTAGGATTGTATTTCTCTCTGCATTGTATCAAGATTTTTCCTTTTAATAGTCAGTGTTTACATCTCCAACAATCAACCTGATTGCATACAATAAGCTTTATAATGTACCTTTGTATTTTTCCCTACATTGCCAAGTTTCACTTACTTTAAAGAGCTGGGTTTAAGTGAAAAAAAAAGATAAGTTATAAGTTGTTTATGTTTGAGTACTAAGTATTTGCCTTCTAAAATATTATTTAGAAAATTATTTAATTTAAAAATATAATGTCATTGTTGTGGCTAGTTAAAACATGGAAAAGTGACTTTAAACTGAAGCAATTTTGAAAAATAAAAGTAATTTATCAGAAAAACATGCTTCTTACAAAATCCCTTTTGACATGTCCAAGAACACAGCACTTTGTACTTTGCTACACTGTGGAACTAGCAGGTGTAAGTCCATAAAAATGCCTGTGTCCAGAGTCTGACTGTCCCTCAGGGATGGCAGTGTTCACCTGCCTCCTTGGCTGCTGTATTTTTAGCTAGATATGATGTGCCATCTTGGGCTTAATATTTGAAATGCCTCTGGTTGCAGAAAGACAAAAATACACTGCCCTAGCATTAAACTCTGTATGTTTAGGAGCAATACCAGCATAATTGATTCTTCTTCGATAGCACTGTTAAAATACTGGATTTTAAACTTGCTGGTTCCCTCTTTCCACCAATGCAGCCAAACAGCAGTTCAAGCATAACTATCCCACAAAAGCATTCCGGGGATGTTTACTAGCTGGAAACTCTCAGATAATGACCTTTAAAGAATCCTACAAAAAAACTACCATAATCTACAAGTGTTTGATCATCACTTACTGTGTGACACAGAGCTACAGTTTGCACTGACCTAGAGGGTGAGAAATAACCAAAAAACATCAACATCTCTTACCTGAGAAGGTGCTGAGTGGAATAACTGAAAGAAAAGGCCTTGGTGTTACTGACTGACCCATTGTGATCAGTGCATAAACACAGTGAGGATTAATTTTACCCACACAGGGCTGCTGGTGAGTGGAGTAAGATCCAGCACTGTAATGACAAGTTAAATTTCTAACTCTGCAATCCTTTCATTAGCCCTTGAGTATGAGAAGGGCTAAATCACATTGATTTTAGTGTGAAAACAACTAAGTTCAACAACTAAGAAAATTCTGAGGCAGGATCTAAATGTTTTCTCCAGTAAGGCAACCACATGTATAGACTGTTCTGTTGTTCTACATCACAGCTATGGATTGCTGTGGTGGAGAAAGATAATTTACATTCCTTACCAGCCTGTGTGGGAAACCTCACCTTTCACTCTGAATTACATTGTCATCCCCTCAGCTGTCTGCAGCAAACTACAAACACATTCCAAACCGAACAGTGCAGCACAATCCTTTTGTGATGGACCTGACAAATCCTTCCTCAGCCCCCATTCCTCCTTGGACAGCCCTCCTCTGCAGGAAAAGGACCAGGGCACAAACCAGTGTCAATCCTAGTGATGGATGAGGTGCCAAATGTTTGCTGTGCCATCAGAGCACCGAGCCTCCTGTTCCATGGGGAATGAGGGGAGGGGAGCTGTGACAGGGGGGCTCCATGGGCACTTCCAGCTGAGGCCACTCCAGCTTCAGGTGCCCCAGGTATGAGAACACAAGAGGAAATGAGACTTCCTCAGCGACATAAAACTTTTTACCACAGAAGGGGATAGGAGGAGGGGAATAAAAGAGCCTATTTTCCTTTTTCAAGAGTTTCTGCTTCATTTATTGTTTTATAGTATCAGAATCTAACACTAACCCAGAAAGAACCTGATCACATCACAGGCTTCATTAACAAGTAATTTAAACTGGCCAGAGCATTGTCTAACTTAAGACTATACTAAAGCATTTTTATCATTGTCTTGGCAAAAGTAAGTAATTTGTCCCTTATTTATTATTTGTATTACAATGGCACCCAGACATTCACTAAAGAAAATCTCCGTGAGGCAAGATGCTCTGGAAACACAGATCAGAACTGTCCTTACTCTAGAGAGCTTACAATCTAAGAAAGCTTTGCAGATGTTTGCATCAACAGATGTTTCTATGCCTTGCAATGTTCAAGATTACAAGGGCAGATCCACAGAAGTTAAATATCAGGATAAATAATAAGATTTGGTGACCAGTTTCCCATACATGCCACTTCAGTCACCAAGTCAGTCAAATGCTGTCATCAATTTTAATCTTCTCTTTAGCACAGCAGATGAGTGAAAGGGTGGTGAACAGAGCTACAGCCAAGATTCTCAACAAACTCCAAGGAACTCAGGTGACACAGACCTTAAAGGCTCAACTCACTCTACTCCAGGCAGGATAATTTTCAGAAGTTACCAAATCACTATTTTCAAGTCAACTCCAGTGTTACAGGATAGGTATCAGACCCTAGCACACTGCACAAACACATTCACTATGCTCTGAAAAATTCTGAAGGTTTAAGGTAATTTTTTGATGTGTCATATAACTATAGTCAGGAGTGTTACCTGTTTGTCATTTTAAGAAAAAAAAAATGGAGAGACTGGAGGCAAAAATAATCTCCTTAAACCTTTAGGTAATGGCATGAATTATGACGTAAGAAGGAAAAACAATGACGGTAGTAGCTGGCAGTTGGTGTTTTGGCTGAAGTTATATATCTATGTGGAATATTTCTGTAGATTTTCCTCATGCTCATCCTCCCCGTGCTGCTGTTGATAATGCTGGTACAATTTGGATCCCCAGGCTCCCCCCATCCCTTCTACTGCTGGAAAGTGTCCATTGGACATGTTGAGTATAATGGAGGTCAAGGATTTGATGTAGTTTTTGGCCAGTGTGAGAGTCTCTATTTTGGAAAGCTTGTTCTCGGCTCTCACGTGCGGGATCACCTCGCGCAAGGCCTGGAAGGCGTTGTTGAGCTTGTGCATCCTCTGCCTCTCGCGCTCGTTGCTCTCCAGCCTCCTCAGCTGCCTGTCCTTACTGCTCCAGGCACGCTTGGCTCTGCCTGTGGGGACCTCGCTGCTCTCCTTGTTCCCCCCACTCCTCCTTTCTTTGCGTCGCAAACATTTCACCAGTTCCTTTTTTCTCATTGCTGGCTCTTCAGAAAATGCTTCTTTGTCGACAGTTTGCCTTTGTTTCTTTCCTTTGGTTTTAGTCTTCATGTTTTGTTGGATGGACTGGTATTAATTATCAATGTGCTGTAAAAACATAACACCAATATTCAGCTGGGAGGAGAGCTTGCAGAGGGAACAGAAGGCAAGTGAATGGAACCAGTGAAACAAAGATGCAGTGAATCACCTTGCTGGTGAAAAACAGACGCCTCTACTTTCTTAGAAACAGGCCTCAAAGCAGAGAGGTTTTTCCTTTATCATTGTACATAAGAGACATTGGTCTCCAAGTCTATTCAGTCTTTCTGTAGAAAAGTGAACCACAACTCAAAAATATGCAGAATACAACAGTCAGTGAGGTTTGGTAACACATTGCCTCTGTTTCATCTCTCATGCTGCTGTTGTCTCCCAGCTCCTCACTCCCCCACATTATAATAAAGCCATGCACCACTTCCATGTACATGTGCTGGCTTAGGGGGTATTAGACCCTCAGGCTCTTACTTAAAGTAATTTCTCCTTGAACTCCTGGTAATTGGTTTTTGCAGGCACAGGTTTCCACTGTGTGAGATGAGTCCACTAGAGGGAAACATGGCACATTCTCAGGGAGAAGCTCCGAGCCAGCCACGTGTTTTCAGCTGCAGCATTTCTTTGTTCTGGGCTAGTCCCCACCACACACACACACACACAAAAAGCACCTCCCTCTTCCAACAACAATCTAATAATGGCAGTGCTTAACTGGAGTTACTGCCCCAGATCAACAGCAGCAGAGCAGGCTATATTCCAAGTTAGCCAAAAAGACACAGCAATGTTCCTTCCTCTGCATTAGGTGACAGCATTGATATTTTACCCTCCTCAGCCCATATTCTGTGCCCACACTACATCTGAAGACAACAGCACCACAGCAACCCTGCCTCTAACGCCAACAATCAGTGTTACTAAGAAACATTCCCAAAATACGTTCTTTCCACAGTCTTCCAGTTCATGTAGTCAGAAAAAGGTCTGGTGCAAATACATTTTTATGCCAATATTATTGTGTAGGTGCAGTTTGAGAGTTGGCGAGCCAATAAAAAATGAAAGAAAAAGAAGAACAAAAAACCTAGCCCCAGAAGTGAGACTGTCCCAGTACAACCTCAACCTTAGCTGGAGCAGGTGGTGGCTGTGTTTGGCAGGTCCCGGCTGTGCTGTGGTAAACACCCCCTCCTGTCTCCTTTCTCATTTCTTTAAAGCCATCTTTAGCTGCTGGGCTTGCACAGTGACTCAGGTCTCTGCCTGTGAGGACATCCTGGCCAAACCTAGCCAGGTTCCTTACTACCAAAGAGGCAACTTTCCCAAACAGGACAGGAATTCACAAAGCAGCTGGGTTAAGGTAGCACCAGGTGATGACAGCTGAAAGACAGCACCAAGCAGCTTGCGTTGTGGAAGCCTAAAAAATGCTGGAGACACACAGGTATCTTCAGAGAGAAAACAGGTCCAAAGGCAAGAACCAGGTTTGCTCTGGACCGTTAGTGTAAATCACTTGGCAGAAAAGGCACAGCTACTGCAGAGCACAAGAGCAATAGGAGCTTCTCTGCCCAAGCCCAAGAAGCACTCCTGGGGAGCACTGCTGTTTGGAAGAAAACAACCCACAGGATTTGGTGAAGAGGGGTCTCATGGAGACAGCCAGGAGAGAAAGCTGGAAGAAGATCCAAGAGAAAGGAAGCAAACTGTGAGAGCAAAGTAGTCTTCAAAACTGCAGGCTGGGCAAAAGCAAGTGCCTCACTGGCAGGTCTGTTCTTAGACTGCCACTGCTGTAACCTAGAGAAGTAACCTTAGAGAGCCCCAGCTCAGCCGCTGGGAGTCCCAGGAAGGTGTTACCAGAGTGTGCAAGGAGCAAACAGATTGTGGAGGGATCAGGAGCAACAGACTGGAGTGGTCGAGAGAAACCAAAGAGAACAGCCAAATACCAACACATTTAACACCTTGTGCAGCCATCTACCAAGGCTGGCATCCCTCTTCTGTGACTTACCACTCCACCCGCTGCTGAGAAGGTGCCTGGGGCCCAAGGGGCAACGCGGCAGGGACCCAGGGGAAGCCAGGAACAGCAGCAAGGGCTGTGGGGGCAAGAGGGAGGGAGCGCTGCGTGTCCTCGGAGCGAGGCTGGGTCTGTCAGCAGGAGCGTGCGAGGGGCCCAGACCCTGCCCTGGCCCGAGGAGCCGCGGGCAGCCGCTGCCCGAGCCCCGCAGGCGGAGGCAGCCGCAGGCAGGGCCGGCGCTGCCCCGGACACGTCGCTTTAGCGGCGGGGGCGGGCCCGGCGGGCGGGAGCGCCGGTCCCTCCGCGGGCAGCCACCGGGGACGGGGCAGGCTCCCCGGGGCACACCGGGCAGGCTCCCCCCGGGGCACACGGGGCAGGCTCCCCCCGGGGCACACGGGGCAGGCTCCCCCCGGGGCACACCGGGCAGGCTCCCCCCGGGGCACACCGGGCAGGCTCCCCCCGGGCCACACCGGGCAGGCTCCCCCCGGGCCACACCGGGCAGGCTCGCGGCTCCCGGCCGTGCTCGGGGGGTCCCAGCGCTCGCGGTGACACAGGGGACACGCACGGAGCGGAGTGACACTGCGGCGGCGTGGCTGTCACTGACACTGAGCCAGGCACAGCTCTGTCACCGCAGCGGGGTCGGCCCAGCGCCTCCTTCAGCAGGTGGAGTGTGCCTGGCTGCAGCAGGACAAAGTCTGTCTCAGCTCTGTGCTCCAAGTTGTCACAGCACACGTGTGACACAGGCCCACAGACACAGCATTGCCATCTCTTTGAGAACCTGCTGCTCATAGAGGTTGCAAGTTCTCAAATTCTTTGATAATAAGTTCTATATAAGGTGACCAATTTAGTGCCATGGGATCTTTTGCATCTGTTCTCATTAATGACCGCTGCCTTGGTCAAATTTCAGCCCGGTAGTTATATTTTACCTAATGAAGTTAAGTCATCTTGCTATCAGTTTCTCATTCCCAGGTCACAACAGGTGCCAGCACTCAAGAGGTGCCGGGAGAGGCTCCACAAGAGCCTCCCTCCATCAGCACTGCAGGGCCGCCCTGGGCCATCCCACCCTCCCAGGGAGCCCCGCAGGCTCCTCCTGCCTCGCCGAGAGCCCGGCCTGCAGCACCGCAGCATCTCCCCAAGGGAGCCCCCACTACACACCAGTGCTGCATTCATTTACCTGCTGATTTCTGGTCCGTTCAGCACATGCACTTATGATAGAAAAACCAAGCAACTCTCCTAGGAAGAAATTCAGTGAACATTGAGAAAGCATCATTAACCTGTTTTCTGAATTTAAAAATTTCAAAATCCCCATTCTTCCGACAGATCTCTAATTCTATGATTGAAAGCAAAAGTCAGTATTCAGAATTACACTGTTTCTGTTTTAATTATTGCTTCTCTACTGACTGTGTAGACACTTTACCTGAAATTTTCACAAGGATGATGATACTGGAAGAATTTAAAGGTGACTACACTATTTAGCGTGGACTCATCTGCTGGGACTGTGGCTTTGAACTTTTGGAACTTTCTCAACCTCAGGAGACTAATAAATATATCTTACAGTAGAACTACACTGCTGGCATCTGTTTAAAAATGAACAAACAGACAAAGAGATTATAAATATATAACTGTATTTTATTTTTAATATTAAATATTTTTAAATTACAAGCAGTTTCTTGAATCACACTATGCATGATAATCAATATACAGTAGAAATTACAATTTAAAAATGTACACAATTTAAAGACATTTTGACCTGAAATTTCATTAACTATGATATATTGCCATAAACCTCATACCTGTATTAAATTACAATAGGAAAACCTCATACCTATGATTTTGTTACATAGTTTCTCATTTACAAATAGAATTGAACATTATATACACACACATCAGTACCATTTATCATTTAAGTTACACCTACATCTGTGCAAGTTCAAACAATTTCATAAACAAAACTAACTGTAAGTCATATTCAAGTTTCTGAAAAACAGGCTGCTGGTATTACAAATACTTATTTTCAATAAGTTTATATGATGTTTTACTCTCCTCTAGATTTCTTCCCATTTTGTACCAAAACCATTAACATGTATGACTTAAAGCTGAAGTAATTTTTTGAAGTAACTCCATTCTTATTTAAGGCTATTTCTTATAAGGCTAATGTACTTGAATTCCACCTTTCACCAACTCCCACTCAATTAGCCAAGTCACTGACACCTCACAATGCTGACATTTTAGGATAGTGCTTAATCGTAAAAAAAAAAATCTTTCTACCAACCAGCCTCCTCATGAAAGATTGAGTATTACATAAAAATCTGCTAAAAATACTGATAAAAAGAATGAGGCTTAAATGGCTTTCATTAGTGCTTCAACAAGGATATGAAAAAAACAGTTAAATCTGCTCATTTCTGTGAAAATGGCAATTTCCATAAATGCAGTTATACACAGTGTATCTGCAGCTGGGGCATTTGGGAGAGTACAGGTGCTCCCACTGAAACTGGACACACTTGTGGCTCTCTTGGCTTCTCACTACAGATCCTAATGTTCAAACAAACTTCTTTAGGTGGGAAAAATCATATCTTGTAAATACCTTTAATAGCCAAATTGAGACAATGCCTTCATTATTCAAACAATCCAGGTATTCTACTAGAGAAGGAATTGAGCTGTAACCAGTCCTCATAATAAACCATTGAAAATAGATACATGTATTTCTAAAATGGAGACCAGGCTTAAGTAGCTAGTGCAAGAAATTACATAGAGTGTAATGAATGATTTGGAACAAATCCCCTCATTAGAATGTTGGAATTACTGATTCATCTTCATTGTGCCACTTAACTGCCAGGCAGATATTTAAGTATTGCTTGTAGTTGATCAGATCTTTAAGTATCATTTTTTTACCCCAAAAGATGGTTAATATTATTGCAATCCAGCCTACTGGATTACTGAAATTAACATTTAAGTGATCTGAGTTAACTTTAAATATTTATTTCTCTTCATTGTACAGCTAAAAAGGACATTACCTTGCTTAATATCATACACATCTCATTTTGGAAAAAATGCTCCTTTGGCAATTCATTAGCAATGAGTCCATTTGGACAAAGGAGTAAACTTTCACTTCCTGTATAAGCTTTTCTTTAAACCCAGGTAAAGAATAAAAATCTTAGATTTCCATCAAGCAAAGGAAATTCCTGATGTGCAAGATAAACATCTAATTTTCCAGAATTACAAGGAACAAAATGCACAACCAAATTACAACATTCAGAGCATAAGCTTTTATTTAACCCAGAACTATTTTTTAAATAAAATTGTTCAAAATTAAGGCTGAACTCCAGGTCTGACAAGTTTTACACCACATAAGGCAGACAAGCCCACATGTTCCCTGCAGACCATTATGGAGTTTCATTCTTACAATGGTGAAAATTTAAATACAGATGAGGTACCCTAAATCTAGCTGTATCAAGGAGTTTAATGTTGGAATTGTGGAGTTTCTAAGCAATAGTTTGTGCACAAGGTCTATCACCAACATTTAAAAATATTTTCAGTAGTGCACAGCTTCCTTAAGCCCTCTACAGTATATACTGTAAGCCTGTATTAAGAACTACTTGACTTAGCCTTCTAAATAATATTTTGGGAAAGGTCCATAGGAAAATTCAGTTCCTCACTTCATACTGAAGAACAGTTCTGACTAACTCTGAACCTGAGTGCCTCATCAGAAAAAAAATATCTCAATTCATTGGCAACTTCAAACAACATGATAACTAAATTATTCCCATTTAATCAGTATGGAAGCCATTCTGGTTTAAGGGCTAAATAATGTAGGAAAAAAGCAGTTAACATATTCCTGTCATTTTTAAAACATACTTAAAAATTAAAATTAATGCAGAGGTATACAAAAAAAGAAATCACATCTGAAAATATCTAGTCCTCCCATCTCCATGTGATGAAAATTCTCTGGTGACTGGATGTGGACACAGAGCACTTGGACCACCATTATCTCAAGCCCTGCCAAAACAGCCACTAAAATACAAAGTACTTCACATTTCAGTGCATTTGTATTTTAGTACAGGTAAACAAACACAAAGCCAGGTAAACTTTCCTATCAGTGTTTCCTTCAGATCTGAACTGTATAAGGCATTCCAAGAAGTCAGGGATTTGTTTCTCAACTGAACTCACTTTGGAGTAATAGTTAAGAATATCTTTTTCCAAGCAGTTTAGAGGATTAAATCAGCTAAATGCAAGGTAGAGCAGGAAGGTTAGTTAAGCCTCACACTGTCTTCCCTTCCCTACAGGCTTCAGAGCAAACTTCTTTTTCTGTAGCCTTTGTTCAGAATGCATTTCAAGATGTACCATGGAGCTCTGCAGACATCTTAAAATGGATCTGGCCTATAATGGGTGCAAAACTGGGCATTAACCATTAATCAAAATCTTAATTGTCATAACATCACTGAGAGGTAGATTTACCACAGGCCTCTGAATGGAGCCCAGATCTGCAGTCAGCAGAAGAGTGAGCTTCAAAATTCACAGAATGTACAACTGAAGGGGCAAGTGTACCCAAATCCAGTCTATTGAAATTAGTGTTTATAAGATCCATAAATTCCAGAGTTTTGTACAACCAATTTTTCCTCCTCTTTCTCCAAGGCAGAAATTGTAGTAAAAACTGGAAGGCCCTTAACTTTGATATAGTCAGATGCTATTACAGTTTAAGCAGTCAGTAGGATCATATGTAGGAATTAAGAGACATTATCTCTTTCATCTAAAAATTCCAGAGTATATCATATATTCTTTTCCAGTTTCCTATAAAACATGAACACTAACAACCATTCTATAACCATTATCAATTTAGAAATGGTACTGAATATAAGATTTCAGCAAGTCTAACATAATACTCAGAAGTTATGTACGTTTTACGAGTACCGTGCATAGCAAAAGGCTACAAAAAGGACAAATTAAACTGGATAACTGGGCCAATTCAACTTGTCTTATTTTCCTTGAAAGATTTAAGATTTTGATTCTGTACATCATCAGGAAATAAAGGAAGAATAATCCATAGTGCAATTGTAATAAGCAAAGTAATATGTAGTGATATCTTTTTGAATAAATATGGCTCACTACTGATCAACTATCATTCAAACAGTTCCATCAACACAGCCACCTGTTGCACAGGACAGGTATACACAATTCTACAACAGGTCTATGTTCAAATAGATAATGAACTACATGGAAAAATATAAAAAGAATATTATACAATCTCATACATAAACCAGATTGTAGTGTAATTGCTTTACTTGTTTAAGTTATCTGAAAAATACTTCAAGTACTTGAAAACAGCGGCAGAATTGTCTTTCGATGAAAAGCAAAATTGCACTGATTTAAAAATACATTACAAAGTTAAATACACATTCAAATTAATGTCCTGATTTAACATTGCTTTCAGTGTTTACTTCCATTTCTCAGTACTTCTTGATTACCTGTGTTACTCCAGGAGGATCCAGAGTTTAGATAAAGAAGTTTCAAACACAAAGTCTATGTGTTTTATGTATGGAGTCCAAGCACGTTTAAATTGATTTAATCTTTCTCTCCATCTTCACTGCTGCCTATTAGTAGAGGAAAAATCATAAGATACAGTGAGATTCTTCTGCACAACCCTCACTTCTTTGTAAGACTCTTGCTAGAACTTGGCATTCTGCTCTTTTGCCCTTCCAAGTTTTGGTTAATTTTTCCCTACACTTTCAACTACTGTAAACATTTGGTTCATTTATTCATAGACATCTGCTCCAATCACACCGTTCAATGTCACTTCTTAGGACACATAAGGCAACACAGGATCTCCAAAATACTCTCTTATCTGTAAGTTACTAAGCAGCAAATATTATCTAATCAATAAGCACAATACAAGAACAATACAATTCTATATAACACTGATTACGTATTTATAGACATTGACCATAAGCAAGGCTCTGCAATCAGTAATATTTGTTTTTAATAATGCAATGTGTTATCAAGATTAATAAAATGCCAAACTGATTCAAGTGTGCTTATTTTTGCTTCTCTTAACCCTCAAAAATGTACCAAAGGTTAAAAAGGCTTTTGGTTACTGACAAGAAGGCTTGTTAATAAACACTGCTAGTACTCAATATTGCTCTGAATGGATTGTTTGGCTCTCCTAACAAAAGCTATCCTGTTCACAGCTCTAGAAAACATGCTGCAAGGCTCAAGAGAATATCAGGAATGTAATGTCTAAAAAGCAGTAGGTAAAGAAAACTAAACTGTAAAATAAGCTTACACAATAATAGCAGAAACATTATGTTCCTGGCATCCTCATCCTGTGCAATGAAAACACAATTGTGACTTAAGACAGTGCAATAATCAGAATTAATAACTCCCACAGTGTGGCAGGTGCAACAGCAGTGCTGCAGGATTGCAGGGTGTTAATTTATACAAATGCAGCACTTGGGTTTTTAACACAAAAACTGAGAGCTTATCCTGTAAATGTTCCACAGGATGTTTGACCACAGTTTTGTACCAACTAGGATGCAATAATCTCAATCTCCATTGAAAACTATGTCTTAACTTAAACACAAGACCAGACAAACTTTCATAGTGTTAAAAATGTACTTCTACATTTGGTATTTATATAGAACAAGATTTGTTGTATCTGTTCCTTTATCTTTACATAATGATTTTAATTTGTATCTTTAAAGTAATTATTATAACTAAATCACTTACCTCCTTGCTCTATATCTGAATCTGTAAGATGTGTAAGAGAAAAGCTTGCCATGTTTGCAGGAGAGATGGAGAATCTGGAATAAGGGGATGGATGTGACCAGTTCTGATCAAGAGTCCGGGAAGGTGGAGGTGGAGAGAAGTACTTTGATGGCTGAAGGGGTAGTTTAGAACCAATGAGACTATTAGCTGCCTTGGATATAAAGGATGGCTCTGGAGAAGAGAAGTCATCATCCCACTCAAAACCCCCACCTTGGGGAGGGGAAAAAAAAAAAAAGGAAGAAAGAAGAAAAAAGCAGCATTACAGTAATGCCATGTAAGGTCACCCAGAGTTGCACAGGAAGACTGGAAGATTACATTAACCCCAAACAAAACCTGTATCCCTGGGCAAGGTTCTAGCCCAGGAAGTCACAAAGATTTGTCACCCAGTTTGGCTGCCTCTCGGGCAACCCTGGACACATTAATATATAAACAACCAGTATCACATCCCAGCTTTGCTCCTCAGAAACAAGAGAGCCCAGCTGCAGTGTGTACTTAGGATGCAAAATTGAAGCCAACATGGTCCAGTGAAATTACAGATCACATACAGTTCAATGACTTTGCATAAAAGGCTCTGCATAAAACAGGCTCAGCCCCTGCTGTGTATAAATATATTCATGTACCTTCTTCATCTGTTGAGCTTTCTGAATTTGCAAATCTGTTTAAGTAACCAGGACTGGAAGATGGAACAGGAGAGCTGCCAGCACCTTCCCCGTTCACGTCTATCCCACGGCTTCCCAGCTCCTTCGTTGGTGTTTCCTGAGGCAAACAAAGTCACTTGTTTAACTCTTTTTACACACCATGTCTCTGTGCCTTCAGATGCCAGCACCCACAAATACACTCCCCCATCCTGCCATCAAGTCAAATGTGGAATTAAAAGGTCTGTAAGCTGTTACCACAACACAACAAGCCTTTGAGTTACAGATTAGCACATGCAAGTACTTCTAAAGAAAGCTGCATCAAATCTATGCTAAAATGCACACAGGAAACGATTATTTAAATATTATTTACTATACAAAATTCGTATTTGTAGGAACAAATACCTTCCAACTGAAAGCAGTTCCCATATCAGCTTCACATGGGAAGAGGTTTTTTCTCCTCTTTAATACAGCCTTATCCCAACATTATTTCATTATTTTTTATCCCCTAATCATGTTCAGGATAAAGAGCCAGACTTTGTACAGCTGGTATTGGAAGTAGCCAACATTTTATCAGTTATTGAAAAAGTAAAGACTTAACAACTAAGAGCAGTTTAAACACAGTTGATTTTTTTCCTTCCCCTCTGACAAAAGGATTACTATTCTACAGGCTGCCTAAACACAAATAAATCACCATCATAAGCAACATTTCCAAAGCTTGACAATGTGACTGTTCTTTTAAACTCACTGGACTAGTTTAGTTGCTATAATGCTAAAATACAATCCCCTCTGTATCCAGTTACAGAAGTTAAAAATTGATAAAGCTGATAAGGAAACAAAAGTAGCCTTGAATTTTATAAGTATATCACTGTGTCACTGAACATGAATCCCACAGGATTAATAAAACTTAGCATTATCATCTAAATACTGTTCTCATTTTTGATTATGATCTTAGATAAATTTACCTTAGTGCTAACTAACATAAGATTCAGAGTTAGGCTTCAGTTGGAGTTCTGGGATTTTTTTTTGTTTAATTATTGGCTTTTTTGCTTTCTTCCTTTCTTTTATAAAGCATCTTAAAGACTTCAAACTCATTAAACAGATAAGATGCTTCTATGAAGTAACAACAATATTCTGTCACAATAAAATAATGACATCTTGTCCATAGCGATGCTGTCTCGCATATTCAAATAAAATACTTCTTATAAACAGCAGAAAAATATCACTAAAACCATGTTTCATTCAGCACATGTAGTCAAGGGTCCAACAGCAAAGGTAAAAACCAAAGCAAAATCCTTCTTCACTTCAGGTTAGTGCAGCTATTCTACCAGCAGCACAAAACTGTACCTCCCCAAGTCAAAGTTATTTTTTCTTTATATATAAATACTATTCTTTTACATACGTAAATTCTTCTGTAGCCTTAATATATAAAGAAAAAATAACCCACATGATGAACAAGCTGTAATCCTGCCAAATCAAGAAAGGTACTTTTCTAACAAGGTTTTCCCAAATAATAAGCAATTTATTCAATTGCTCCTTGTTTAAAGAAAAAATAAAAAAAGGCAAGCCAACAAAAATTTTACTTAGTAATTAAAAAGGAGGATACCTGATCAAACAAATAGACTGTCACATCATCAAAGAATGTTACAGCCTTTTTCTCATCTTTCCAAAGCTCAGGCTGCCTTTCATTAAGGGGTTTTGGAAGTTTCAACAAGCTTCTCAAGTGTTTTCCATCATCTTTTTCAGTAACTATCTCAGGTACTTGATGAACAGTTTCATCTTCACTGTCAGAACTCAGACTATGCATATGAAAAGTCCTCATGTCATCCTCAGAATCACTGTTTTCATCTTCCTCATCTGCATCATCACCATCTTCTAAATCAAGCATTCCAGACACGCCGAGTTTGCCGAGGTATTTTCCTTCAATATCTGGTTCTTTCAGCTTTTGTCCTTCCATGTGATAGAAGGACTTCTCACTGCTACTCAGATCTAAAGCCAAGTTGAGCACAGGCTTTAAGTCTCTGTGTGAAAGGAGCTCTGAAGTGTTAGTGCCAACACAAGAGACACTTTTATGGGAAGTCTCAGATAGTTTTAGTTCATCCCTCAGGTTGCCTTCCATCACTATTTCCAGGGAAGTCAGAGTTGCCTCAGCCCACTCATCAGGACACCCCTGCATCCTTTCATCCATCTCTTGGATCTCTAAATTGTGGTTTAGTTCCAGTTTTGAGTTTTGATTATCATCATCCTGGTAATTCCTCACATCACACGTTTGCTGTCTCTCTTCAAAACCACAAACCTCTTCAGTGTGATTCTCTCCACTGTTGGAGGAAACAACACACCCAGTCTCTCTGGACAGATTTACAGACTCTTCTGGTTTTTTATCTGGCTCAGAATCATTATCAGAGAAATAGGCTGAGTCTCTATAAGAGTTTTGACTTCCACTCAGGAAAACTACTGGGGTTATTTCAAAATTGCTGTTCACTGCATCCAAACAAGCTGCTGCTTCTGACACAATGATGACTGGATTAGAAGGCAAAGCACTGACAGTGTTCTCGCTCCCACACAGAGCAGTATCCACATTGGAAGTGTCCTCAGCAGGGACATGGGAAGTCCATTCTGGAGATTCCAGGTTTTCTGTTTCATAGCCACTGTCAGCAGGTTTATCTGGTGGCAAAAGTTTCTGAGGACTTTGAGCCTGTAAAGATTCTAAAACCTCACTTACATCTAAAGAATCCAAAGAATCAGGTGTCTCTAAGGCTTGTTCTACAGTTTGTACAGGAGAAGGGCTCTCTTCCAAAAGACTATCCTGACTGGTACAATCTGAAGCAGCAACAGAAACTGAGGTCACCTCTTCTGGAACATCCTTACAGTTCTCAAAATTATTTGATGTTTCTTGTATTTCCTCCAATAAACATTCATTTTTTTTTAATATGGGAGAACTATCTTGCAAGTTTCTTTTCCTATCTTCCTGATCATTGCATTTTTCTTTGTTAAAAGTTGTTTCATCAGACTTGAAAAGCGTTCCCTGTTTCATCTGTGCATCACACTCATCTGTTTCAATAGCAACACTGTAATATGGACTGTTTCCAACATTGTTATTTTTGGCATTATAAGACAGCTCTTCCTGACAGAGAACATTGGTGTTACAGGACGTGACTTCATTCACTTCTACATTTAGAAATTTCCCCTCATCCTTCAAAATAGGAAGATTTGCACAGTTATCAGATGAATTATGTGCTGTGGGTGGACTAGAAGATGCCTGCACTTCTAGAGGAGTCTGAGACTGGGAACTGGGATCTTTATTCATTGTCACTGGGTTAAAATTTTCATCTTTCACTGTTCTAAGACTTTCATGTATTAAAGAAAAGACCTGTGCATTTTCAGCCAGCACAGGTTCAGGCTCTACAGAGTTTCTTTTTGAGGTTTCTAATATACTTTTTAGAACATCATCTGAGTTCTGCCCAAAATCACTGCTGGCTTTTTTAGGCAATAACCCTGTTAATAAGTTTTTCTCTTGAAGAAATAAGAAGTTATCAGAAAGTTCTTCTAAAGTTACCAGCTCTGACTGATTAGAGATATTTTCACATAAGGAAACAGTTTCATTTTCAGAAGCATGATTAGAATGCTCCTTCTCAGAACAGCCTACTGCCTTTCTAGCATCTGTGTTTGAGTTCAAAACAGATGGTTTAAAGTCTTTAGGAGAATCATTTGTTTCAGCAAACCCAAGTATTTTTCTGTTTGTCAATTCTTCTGATCTGTCAATGTCATTAAATATACTCTGGAAAGGACTCTCTGGACTATTGGTAGCAGTCAAAAATTCCTCTTTAGGATCTGTATTGTAGTGGAAGAAGTCCCCATCGGTACTAGATTCTTCAACATCGAGATCCCTGAGAACCGTGAAATGAGAACTTTTTTCTTGTACAGCTTCTTGATGATCAACTTCTGTTGTTAATACAACTGATTGATTATCAAAATTCATGCTGCAGCCACTTCCTTTTTCCTCTAACTGGATATAGTAGTCATTTCCAACAGAAAGTTTGTGTGCATCAAACACAGGTAACACCCCAGGGACAGCAAGTGATGCCTCTTGACCACTTCCATCCTGTGCTCCTGGTCCTTGCTCTGAAAGTGACCTCTCAAAAACCTCCACTGGATAGAAAATACTTGTGTAGTTCATGGCTTCATCAGGATTCACATGACCACATTCATCAAAGTGATCATGTTTAGCTGCCTCCCAGATGTATTCAAAGCTCAGACCGTGGCTTGTTTCAGTTACAGTCAGAACCTCCTCCAGCTCATGGCCAAGCCTATCTCCTGTGAAGTGATCCAAGATTGGGAATGCAGAATTACTTGCTTCTCTATTTGAGGTGTTGGGTTTCAGTGCATTCCACTGCTGTTCAAAATCAATCTCTGAGTCCCTTTGGCTTTGCATGCGGAGGTAAGTTAAAAGTCTGTGCACTTCTTCTGCCGTTGGTCTCTTTTCTGGTGGCAGCCAACAGAACTGCAGAACTTCATACCTATACAAATAAAAACATTTTCAATAGGTTTCACACTGAAAAGGAATTTATAGAATTCAGATACCTAACATGTCTCAGAGTACCAGTATCACTGGCAGGAACTTCAATCTCCAGCAAGTCCTTTTACTCCCTTTATCTAGGGTTTGTTTGCTGAGTTTCCATGTAGCAATTTCAATGTGTTTAAGAGAACTGAGTCATTTCAGAAACTTCTTCAGCAGCTTTAAGAATAAATAGAAACACTTAAAAGTTTACCATCTATCAGAGTATGGCTGCTCCAGACGTGGCTTGAAGGGTTTAACCTGCTTCTCCTTGATGACATGGGTTAGGACTTCCCTGTCAGAGAAGTCCGAGTAAGGCCGAGCACCATTCTCAAACAGCTCCCACAGCGTCACCCCCAGGGACCTGCAAAAGAGCAGCACATGACTGGACACTCTCAGAGCTATTTTAGAGTGGCTTTTCTAAGAAAGGATATGCAAAGCATAACAGGCAAGAAGAAATAAATACTAGTCCCCATTGTCTCTAGAATAACTTCAGAATTTAATTCATTTTGAAAGAATGCCTTAAGAATAAAGTTGTTTGAAGGTAACAACAATGAAGACAAAATATAGAAGGTCTCAAATTATCTGATCATGGAAAACCCCCATGATAATAAAATATTATCTTTTCAACAATTTAAAAATAAAAAATATTGTCATTTTTCACTATGGTGTATAGAAATGAGATTAAAACACCTCACAGTTAGTCCAATAGAAGAGAAAAAGCTTTCATGAGAAATTGCAGTTATAGGTCAAGCTGCTAGAAAACTCATCTTTCTTGCAGAGTTCATAGAATTCTTTATTGTTAAGCTGCAGTGGTCAGAAGCTGCCTCTGCTCAGTGCTGCATCTCTACTGTATCCAACACTAATCACATTTGCACTGATTACAGTCAATACTAATCTTCAGGGAATCTATCTGCGCTCAAAGTGCAAAGTAACTGACTCTGCAAGTAGAATAATTTAGATTGGAAGGGATGTCTGCAATCATCTAGTTCAAACCTGTTCAAAGCAGCTCTGCCTAAGAGGCACTAAAATACAAGTTGGAAACCTTAAGACCTTGGCTGCTTACAGTCCAGATGAACAGTATGAGCTGAGGAAGCCTCCCTGGACAATGGAAGCAAATTAGTTTATACATAATTTCTATATACCCCATTTGCTTTCTGCAACCCTACTTTTAAAACACCAAACAAACCCTAGTTTATTATTTAATATCATTCAAATATAAAGCAGGAATTAACTACAATGTTTTCAGAAATGTTAGCCTAATCCACAGTTTCTATTATCCAAATTTCTTGGGACTTGAGAACTGAAGTGGAACTTGGCTATTTCAACAATGTTCATCCTCAAGAGTTCACCAGCCATTGTCTATCAGCTCTTTGGCAGCAGAAACCATCAGTTAATTGCTGCTCTCAAATGCTGCAGCAAGAACGCAGCATTTTAATTAAAATGCCACTGTTCTACCAATTTAACTTCATCAGGCTCTAGTGGGATCATCTTTTTATGTCACTCAGAGCTACTTGTTCTTGGAAAAATCATTTACCATTTCTTTCCTTTATAAACATCTGAAGGTATTTTTATTAATATAAACACCTATTATTCTGCTAAACATTTTTGCTTGCTCCAACTTTCTCTCAACAGATTTCCAAGCATCTTTCCAAAGCAGGATATAGTTTCAGGTTTACAGTGATTAACCCACTGTATATCTGATGCATCAGGCTAATTTAAATATTATTTACTCCTTCATGTAACATTTGAAAATATGTTCACAGATCTCTCATTGAAATTTCTTAAAGCCTTCTACATACCATATGTTACTGTATTTACTTTGCTCTGCTGATAACAGTCTGTCTTGAAAACTTGTTACTAATTCAGGTGCAGTCCATCGTAGAGGAACAAGTTTCTTCTCATCTGTCTCAATATAATCTTCCTAAATTATTGATCAAAATGAAGAGAAAAACCCATAAAAATGCTGAACATACATTACATCAACTTCCAGAGAGTGACAGTCCTTTCCTTAATATGTTTTTCTGTGATGCTTATGGAAAAAATTAGAATAAAAAAAAAAATCCTGTTTTCCCCAAGTAGCAGAGAATAATGCTATGGAGGAAAGTCATTCACTGGTCACTGCATAGCAGAAAACTGAATGCCAATTTCTTGTTTAAGGTTTGGTACTTAGAAATGTTTTAAATAATGTCCTTAATTTTTCACTTTCTTGATATACTTTAATATTTTGAGTATTGTTATTTAAAAGTTCTAACTTTTCTTTCAAATGTGTCCTTAAAACAAATTAAAATTAGTTTGTTCATATTGTAGGACCATTGTAAATAGGACCAAAAAAGGGTAGATTTAGCAGAAGATTCCAGAAACAAACCCTACTCATCTCTAGAAAGGTACCTATTGTAGTACATGAACTTGCTACAGTTATTTGCCAGTAATACTTTGAAAGTTCATTATTCAAATAAAGGACAATTTACTAGCAGTTCACAACTTTCAAGCATGCTTGCTGTAACCTTGGCCCCTGAATCCTTTAAAAAGTGGTCCATGACAAGATTAACTTACCTTATACCTACTGAATCCTATACCATAATCTCCTACTTTGACATTTAAATCGGATGTAAGGAAGCAATTCCGTAAGGCCAAGTCACTGTAAATGCAAACAAATAAACAGTGAGACAAACCAGGAGGTCTTCAATGCAAATTCAGACAAATTCAAACAGAAGGTACAATTTTTAGAACAGTCAGGTCACAGTTTGAAGTATCAAACGAAAAACAGAGAAAACTATTTTCTAAAAACTTCTAATCTAAAAGTCAAGGACTTATGCAGAGTTACAGGTTACAGTTGCAAGTAACAGGAGCAGATCAGTAACACAAAGCAGTGCTCAGGACTCAGCATCCACTCTAGATTCACTTCAGCCATCCTCTGTGCAGGGGCTGTAGGCTGATCCCACAGACCTCAATCCT
This sequence comes from Chloebia gouldiae, assembly GCA_003676055.1. Lineage (NCBI taxonomy): Eukaryota > Metazoa > Chordata > Aves > Passeriformes > Passeridae > Chloebia > Chloebia gouldiae. The sequence continues at coordinate 3,979,932 of QUSF01000022.1, forward strand.
GCTGAAGGCTGAGGCAAGCTGGGTGCAAGAAAGGTGTGCTCCTGGAGCTCCTGCAGCTCCCTTCCTGACCCTCTTCTGAGGAGATTAAACCAGTCCCTGCACTCTGAAAAACCAGCTCATATGCATGGCAAACCCAAGCACAGGAACTGGGGAAAGTAATTTCTAAAATGCAACTGTGACCTAGACCAAACATTAAGAGAGTTTTTTTGTTGCTTATATTTTTATTAAGTTTTAGAACCTAAACAGGCCAACAATTGATTCCATATCTCACTGGAATACTGTGGCCACTACAGTTCCACACAAACACTCATCACTTCTAGAAAAAAACAAACACTGATAGGGTTTCTCCTTAGAGAGGACTTATTGAACAAGATTTCTTTCATGGCCAAGAGGCTGTGATTTCCCTGGGCACTCCCACTGCTTCAAAGGAGAATCAATTTAGAGCCACAGAGCCAAGGAGACTCTGCATTCTGGAATCCAAAAAAAAACCAAACACAGCGATAAAGGCAATCACATTTAAAGCTTTCATACAAAAACCCTGGACTATTACGCTGTCCTGTATAAAAAAGTTCAAGCTGCAGTCACTTCTCTAGAGCAGTGGTGTAGACTCTTAAGCATTCAAACTACACACAGCATTTCCATGCAGTTCATTTCATTCTGCTCACAATCCTCTCCTGGAGATTACATGAGCTGTTCACATGCTACAGTGATGTCACCCCTCTTCACACCTATCACTGCATGGCTTGCATTTTAGCTGTTATAAGCAGAATCTATCAGCAATTCTGATTAAATAATAATTGCAATATCACACTGAGCAACCAGTAATATCATATATCTACAGTTAAGTTCATTAAGTAACAAATCCATACATTACATGTGAACCAGTACTACAGTCTTTGAAAAAGACCAACAGAAAAAATAATGTATTTCATAGAAGTCCTCCAATAAACAAATCACAAAGCTCTTGAACAGACACAGAATTTGCTTCCAGTTTCTACCATAAACCAGACCACAAATACTCATGAAACAGCACTGCTGCTGTAACAATACAAAGAGGCAGTTTTATGAGACCCATCATGCAAACTCAGAAATTTATGCAAGTTTAATGAAGCTGGAACTGTGGCTGCGACAGCAAAGAGCTCAGCAGACTAATTGCTCAAATATTTCACTTTTCAGTTTCACAGAGGGGACCAGGCAATTAAGTACCCTAGAAGAACTCTACCTTTGCTTCTGTTAGCTTAAAAAAGCCTCTGAAGTACAAATGGTCTGAAAGCCAGAGCCTGTCTGCTACAAAGACAGACAATGATGTTTTCCTTTCCAGTCACTGAACTACACAGGTCATAAATACATCTATAACCTTCATGTATGTCCCAGAGCTTGCCAAATTGCTTTATACTATTTAAATAAATATCCTGGAAGAGAAAAATTGTTGGCTGCTTGAATTTACCACTAACAACAAAATCACTGATGCTGGAGCTTTACCACTTACTCTGACAGCATCAGGATAGTGTTGCTAGAAGTAAACATTACAATGAGAATCTTGCAGATCCACAGATTAATTATTTACCAAGTTTATCTGTATTTCACTGAAAATGTACTGTTAAATTTAATACCTACAGAGCCATGCTGCTGCAAGACAAGAAACTGATCCCTCTATTAGACAGGTACAACTGGTATTACCATCAAGTAATTTGAAATTGTTAAATGGGTTAAAAGAAGAGCTCTGTTTATCAGCCACCAGCTGAGTCCAGGCTTTATGGTTTTGCTGCTGTTTTTAACCTGCACCTTTTAAGACATAGGTTTGAGAGTTCATTTCTCCCTGAAGACAAGATCTCTGCCTTCCCTAAGCAGCAAGATGTGCCTTAATAAGCTCCAACACAAGCTCCTGACTTGATGAAAGGGTGATGCAAGTGCTGGTTCTACAGCAGAGAACAGACTGACAAAGTAACTGCCTTGTGGCACCCAAGGTTTCGCCATGAAAGCCACATTTGGAGAACAATTTCACTTTAATATTTTAGTCATCTTAGATGTTAATAATTTCCAGTTCCTTAATACCTTTACATTTAAAGCAAAAAAAAATGTTGTATTTTTCTGGGCATCTTGTTTCATGAATGAATTTTCCCAGCCTTTTCAAACTACTGCCATTCTTTCAGTATTCACTACATTAACTTTAATTAAAAATAATTATATTAATTAAAAATAAATCTAGCATTTCCCCTGATGGAAACAAGATTCTTCTCCTAGCATGATTACTTTGAAATCTGACTACCTGCTTTAGTGAAGATTTAAAGGTTACATGAACAACATCAGTGAGAGAATACCCCTTTCAGTCAGATTTTCCCTCTAAACTCAGCTTCCTCCATACTGCATTAGAAAGAGTTTTTTTCTCCCATTTTTAGTAATACAGGTAACATTACCAAAGAAGTTCTAAATTTCTGCAGCCTAATGAAAATTCACAGCATGTAAGGTTCACTGTAACTCAATTTTAACATCCGTCCCTTCACAATAAACAAAATTAATCTGACTTGGCCAAGAACTAATCAAACAACTCCATGTGGACTGGCTTGGCACGAGCTTGTGTTCTATGGGCTGCAAACCCAAAGAGCAGGTGATGGCTTTCAGGCAGGTGGAGCTGAACACCACAGCACTGCAGATCAATTAGCTCCTTCATTAGCATCACACCTTCATGCCTCAGGCTATTTCACATGTTTGTGGAAACACAGTCTTCAACACCCCTGGATTTTAATGAAAACACCCAGCTGAATTTCAGAGTGCATCTTGACTGACTGGCATTTCTCTGGAGCCTACCTGTGCACAAAGTTGTGTTTGTGCATCACAGCGAGGCCAGCAGCAATCTCACACGCCATTCTCTGCAGCAGCATTAGCTGAGACTCTCCTTTAATGTGCTCCTGCTCATTGCAGATGTAAGTTTTCAGGTCACCCTGTAAAAGAAGTTGAAGATATTTATTAGTTTTATATGTTGGTTGAATCAAAAGAATTTATTTTTAATAAAGATCCAACTGACCACACTACGTATTTACTACATTTATTTCAATAAAATAAAGCTCCTCAAGTTTCCAGTCTCCATAAAGGATGTTATATAAGTCATCTAAGGCATTTGGTATTGTCCTTAAGGGTTTTTAATCTAATGATTTAGTAATTAACATCCTAGATCAGACTGCCACATAAAACCTGTCATGCATTAATAACTTCCATTAAAAAAAGAGTTTGATGAGCCTCTGCTTTTAAATGAGATGAGTTTTCAAGTGCTCCAAATCAGCAAAGCTGGCTGGAAATCTGTAAGGGGCTGGAAGGGAGAGACAAGAGAAGAGAGTTTCAGACCCTGCTAGCTCACCAGAGCTTTCTACATAAAAAGCATGGTAATACAGCCCATTCCAGTCAGAAAATTCTGATGATGGCAGCAGTTTTACTGAACCCAGGCAATGCTGAGCAATAGGTATGTAATTAATGAGCCCATGGAAGCATTCCATAAATTACTAAAAAAAGAACAGCTTTGAAATAGAGAAAAATAACTGAATACTGTCCAAACACTCAGGAAAATATTTATGTAGTAGGAGAATCCAAGCAAGGGAAAAGAACAAGTTTCTCATTGTTGTTAATTTTCTCACAGTTTGACTTTCAATCCACCAGTCCTGTATTTTTGTTATTTAAAATATAGATTGTCTGAAAGGTTAGCAAATTATTTTAAAGACATTTCTGTATTGAGACTGCACAATGTATATCACAACTTGTTTCACCAGCATAACATCCTGGGCTTTGTCTTTGTCCACTGTCTTCCCAAATCCTGGGCCAGGAAGCTCTTGCCAGAGCAGAGTTCCAAACAATTAGGAAAGAACAGTGTTTGTAACACATGCAGTTCCAAATAGCAGAGCCCAAGGGATACAAGCCCTGAACTCCCAGCTGAGCTGACTGTAGGTGGCAGCAAGAGCCTGAAGGAAGTCAGACTCTAAAACTGTCATTCATTAAAACAGCAACTGCTTGCTTAGGGCTTGTCCCAGGTGGATTAAGTTCCTAGGATGCCTGAAATGCACCCAGGAATTACTTTTTAATTTTTAAATACATTAGTAACAGCAGTGCTGGGTGACATCCCTTATTTAGTAAAATATTCATGTAGGCATATATTTTTGTACTAAACCAACTTTTACTAAATCCAGCACCTTGAGACATATTGTTTCCATTCTGGTCTAATTAAGGCTAGACTCAAGGTTAAAAATTTTAAATAGGAACTTTTGGTATTGCTTTAATAGGACATTGCTTGTACCAAACTGGGATGAACCAGTGGTCACACTCAGGGGCTGAACTGCCCTTCAGAAGACCCTGGACAAGCTGAAGAATGTTTCAACAGGGACCTTACAAAACTCCAGAAAGACAAATGCAAACTCTCACAGCTGGGAAGGAAAAATCCCTTGTAACAGCACAAAGTGAGCAGTGGCCAGCTGGGCAGCAGCTCTGCAGAAGGGACCTGGGCATCGTGGTGGGCAGTGAGCTCCAGTGAGCCCTGTGTGCCCTGGCAGCAGGCTGGGAGCAGCTCCTGGGCTGCACAAACAGGGCCAGGCCCAGGAGAGGTCTCAGCACTTGTCAGACCACACAGATCCTGTGCTCAGAACTGCCTGCCCCACAACAGGACAAACTGGAGTTCAGGAATGAGCCACCACAACAGTCAGGGGTCAAAGCATTTCCCCACAAGGAGAGGGCAACCAGGGTTCTGAGGGAACCAGGCTCATTCAGCATGGAGAAAAAGACTTCAGCATAATGACTGCCCAGTATAAGTTGTTAAAGACTAAGCCAGGCTGCTCCCTGTGGAGCATGGATGGAGGATGAGAGAGAACAGGGATGAGCTGAAACACAGCTCAGACTGAGTGTAAGGAAAACAGTTTTTCACATAAGGACATGAACAGAAGTGCAGGCTGCCCAGAAAGAACACGCAGTTTCCATTCCTGGATGTTTTCAGGATTCAGCTGGACAAAGTCCTGAGAAATCCAGTCTGACCTCAGGATGATACTGCTTTGAGGAGGAGGCTGGAGACCTCCTGAGCTCCTTGCTGGCCTGAATTATCCTGTGATGCTTTCCTGCCTAAAAGCAGACAGTAGCAACACAGCAACATTATCCCTGCACTATTTTGAGAGCCACAAAATGGCCCTTTATTGACAGACTTTTTAACACAGTAAATATCAAAGGTTATATATATCTGAATAAATGCAGCTCTGCAAAATTCACTGCAGAGACATCTAAATATAAAAAGCTCAATAATCTTTCTTGAGGCAGACTCTACTTTCTCTCCAACCTCCTCAGCTACTCTGCCTTTTCTCTCCTCTCCTTGGATTCCATGAAGAACTAAATTTTATCTTTCTTCCCATCCTTCTCAGTTCAGCCATTTTTGTAAATTTTAATACACTTTTTCTCTGTAACTGACAGAAGCTGGGGCACACTTACAGTCAGCACTCTTTGGCAGCTTTTTGTTTGTGCAAATTCCATACTGGGTTCATGTGAACACCCAAATGGCTGAACATGACCTTCTAACCAGAAGGCACTGACTGTTTTAAAACTGATGAATGGTTTTAAAAATGTGAAACAGTTACCAAATTGCATCTGCTGAACACATTCTACCAAATTGTCATAAACTGACAAATCCTCCCTTTATTGTTAAACCACACACCACTGATAAATCTGCTCTTTGGCCCATATCCATATTGACCATAATCATTAAACAGATAAACTGAACTCTTAGATTATGAAATTTTCATTGCAAAGATTTTTTTTATTAGAACATGCTTTCAAGTGGCAGTAATTAAAAAAAGAACCAATCACTGCAAGCAGCCACCTTCCCCTACCAGCAGCATCCCTAAAGTAAGCTACAGAGCATTCCAGGCAAATACTGCATCCTGCTGATCTCATCTGCCCAGGGAATTGCAAGACTTGAAGAATTTCTGTAAGAACTTGATAGGCAAATCAGCCTCACAATATACATGCAAACTTCCACATTTAAATAACTTTCCTTTTACTCATAAATTACATCAATCCATTAGAGGATTTGCTGTGCTGACAAAATGCTGGCCACACACAGGGCTGAGTAATATATTAAAGTTAATAAGACAGCTACCACTATTTTTAACCTGGCATCATTCTGCAATGTTTAACAGTGAACAGTTAACTATTCACAGCACACTGCACCAACATACAATGCAACTAATATGGGGAAAGGGGCTGTTCAACATTTTTGAGTATTTCTTTTTATATTTGCTATTTTCTAAATCATTTTAACACAGGCAAAGCATAGAATTTAAGTTTAAATCACTTATGTGCAACTGACTTCTCTTGTTTCTTTCCCAGCTCTGCAAAGCAAGGGATACAGAGCAACTTGGGTTACATTATAAAATAGACTAAATGTTAGCCAAAACAGTTCTTGCACATGCAACCAGCAATCTTGTGTAACAGAAATGTATCAGGAGTTTCTGTGGTCAAGAAAACAAGCCAGCCTGCCTGACATTCAGCACTGGCACCCTGACAGCTGTGGTTTCTCTGCACTACAGTTTCCTCTGATCAAAACCTTTCAATGCCAAGGAGCCTGGGAACTGATAATCCAACAGGGCTGCCTGAGCAGCCAAGACAAGGTCAACTGGCCCCAAAAAGGCTACAAATCCAAGTAAGAAAAGTAGCAAAAGGAGGACACGCTGTGATAAGCCATGAGTTTGAAGGAGTGTGAATAAAACAACCTCTGTACCCTCCAGACTGAGTTAGTCAGCAGAATAGCCATATTTTTTGTTACTTAGTATGCCAAATTTGCTGAACAAGGTCAACACTGCCACATGAGCCTCAAAAGAACTTGTCACTTGAAGATAGTGAAACTTCCTATCCAACAAAGCTTATCTTCTTGCCATGTTTTTTCAGAACTACTCAATTCTTAAACACACAAGTCAGAGGGATTAAAACAAGTTTACTTTGCTGGATATTCACAGACACCACCACAACATAAGGGAAAGAGCTTTAGCCCAGCATTAAACCACTGGCAGCTGAACAGAACCACATTTCTCACCCTTCCCAGCTGAACAACAGTCACCACAGACACTGGAAACTTTAATCAACCACTTGAGTTCCACCGGCTCTTATGCTTTTTCTGCTGAAGAATCACTCCTGTGTATTCCAGAAGCACCTCCATACACCCCAATTCACCCAATTTCAGGGGAAAACAGTACAAAAGGAGCTTTGAGACCAATTACTTGAAGTCTAAAAAAAATCTAAATAACTGCAATTCCAACTGCAGTGATAAAAAGCTTCCTGACACTTCCCTAAAAACCTTTTTACTAAAAAAAACTATTTAGCCACATCTTCTATTCCATCATGATTCCCTCACATCCCTTCCTTCCTGTCTCTTCTCTGCACTTACTCCAACATTGCCACCTCCCACCCCAGGCCCTGGACCACAACAAGAATTAGTGATGGACAGGGACACTGAGTGCTCACTTGGCCCAGGCTCTGCATCAAACTGCAAAAGGAACATTGCCCTGTCTGCACAGCCCCTGAGTATTTGTGTGCACAAAGGAAAAAACACCATCATGTCTAGGAGATACTCAGCTCTACCAAGTAAGAAATCTTTAAGTGAGCCAGACTTCAATATACAAGTTATGTTTAACTGACTGTAATATATAATTTTCTAAAACCAAGTTTTAGTTCATTTGGAATAGAATAATGAGCACAGACATTTTTCCATTCCAAAGAAATTACCTAACTACACTCAAATTTGTAAAACTACCACTTTAACTGTCAAGTTTACTGTCCCCAGTTAAAGTGAAAATCTATTTTATCCCCTTAAATAAAATCCTTACCAAATTACTCTGCAGGATCATGACAACTTCTGGCATAAATAATGAGGAATCAAACAAGGATATTTTTTCCTGTATACCTGAAGTAGGGCAATCCTTAAAAGCTACTTCATCTTCAAATTTAAGTTGGATTAAATCACATAACTATTTGAAAATATGGCAGCAATTAAATCTGATTTGGATGTATATCTGACAGACTCTGTAAAATGCAATTCTTTCCAGGATCCTTTTAAAGAAACTCCAATTTGAATAGCAGGTTTGAAAACCAATAAGTAGGATTCTATTTCTATACTGAAAAACTATGAAAAACCTTATCTGTTAACCTTAGGCACAGAGTTTTTAAATGTTAGCAAACCCAGAACATTTCACTTTGATCAGTCACTTAAAATGGCCAGGCATTTCGTCCACTTGCAAAAGAAGGATTTTATCAGCACTTCTGCTTCATTAATTTACCACAGTTAATACATTGGAGCAAAAGAGCAGCATGGAAAAGATATAATTATTTAAGGTAAGAGATTAATTGGTATTTGTCCAAAAAGTCAAGTTCATGCTAATTTAAATTGCCTGAAGCAACTAGAAGCAGATTTTTGCACCTGAGCTTAAAGGGAAATTCTCCTGTAGTGAAACTGGTAAAAAAAGATCTCGCTGAAATTTATAAATGCAAACTGTCTCATTTCTGAAAGACTCATTCCTTAGTAACATCTGTGCACTTCTGACATCATTTCTGTCTTGACATTTCCCAAGGAACTCAGCTTTGGGTGATATCTACACAACAAACCTTAAAAAGCAGCTACTGAGCCAATGTTTAGACAGCCACTTGGACTGTGGGGCTTGTTTGGTTTTAGTAATGTGTTATGCTACAATAAAACAATTCAAGTCTTTCCAGCCCATGGATCCAAATTTTTGTGTCCCATGGCTCTGCACCCTGGGCACAGTTCAAAGGCTCTGTATATGCCTCCCTTCCTTACACTCATGAACATACCAAGGACTGCAGTTAAATCTGATTTGGATGTATCTGAGCAAGGCTTTGAGCTGTCCCTCCCATTCCAGGGACCATGAGGCATTGAAAGCAGTGGGAACACCCTTCAGTGTGTTCCTAGCTTTTCTTCTGGTGCCTAGGAAGCACAAGGTAATTGCTTGGGGGGTAAAAAGGGAATGAGAAAGGAAATAAAAGGATAAGAATGTAGGGAAAAGAAGATAGCCATAAGAGAAAGGATTGGGAAGAGAATGAAGACTGAAACTGAAAATTCCAGCTATTAGAATACACATGACTGATATCAGAAGTGAGCCCACCACTGCATTTTAGCACAAGGCAGCACAGCATGGGTAAAATTTAGGCACTCTGGAGGTAGAGGAGAAAGCAGAAGGGAATAAATTATTCCATTTTCCTAAATTAACATTTTCACATAAATGGTAATTAAAGCACATTAAGATTGCAGACAGGAAGTATTTTGGATGTGATGTTGGTGTGTACACATGATATTGGACTGTGATATAAAGCTCCCTACTATGACACCCTCTGCCCTCCAAGCTCCTTGCTGAAGGCAGACAGAGAATAATTCCATTATCAAGGAACAGGTATCTGCCTCTTCAGAACACTCCACAAGCACTAAGAACATACATGATAAACTGAAAAGGGTACAAACAAAAAATTGCAATTATGATTCATCTAAAAAAATAAACTAACAAAAACCTTCTAAATTTCTGATTAATCAAAAAACAAGAAAGCAAAAGAACAATTTCAAAGCCAAGGGCAGTAAATATACCACATAAAATTTACCCCAGTGGAAAAACAACTGCAGCATCTCCTGTAAGTGCACTTACCAAGTCACAGAACTCAAAAACTAGGAGATAAGGAATGGCTTCCACACATTGCCCAATACACTGGAGAACATTTGGATGCTGAAGAATGCTGGAGTGAAAAAAGACAGTTAAAGGCAGGAAGATCACAGTAGAATGCAACACACTGAAATTCCTACTAGAAGTTTCAACACATTACAGTGGAGGGGGGTGGCAGGAACAGAAGGTGCAAGTACCAAAGCCACAAATTCCATTTGTACCTTTGTATTGCTGAAGAGTACCACTGACAGCAGCCAAAACTCACAGGATCTCCAACCCACAAAAGCCAGGATTGCCACATGAGAGTCACACTCATCCTCCCACGACCCCTCATACCAAAAATAAAAGCATGCAGCTCATGAACTACACCAAGCTACAGATCTGGCTACAAGATAAACCTTTTTTTAGCCGGGTTTGTTCCCAGCCAGATCAGTTACTTTTCCAAAATTGCTCCAAAACCACTTGTGCCAATGCAGCAGAAGGCATGAAATTTCTTCAGACAAATGCCAACAACCTAAGCCTAAGTGCAAATATAGCCAGAATGCTAGAAATCACCAAGAAGAGAAATATCTTCACTGACCAATCTTTTACAGCACATCCAGACAAAGTAAAGCACACTAAGTTATGGGCTCACTTTGGGTTGAGTGTATTTCACATTTTAAAGAAAAACATTACAGTTATATGGGAGGGCAAGTAGAGACAGTAACCCTGAACAAAAGCAATACCCATAATTTATCTGCAGCAGAATGAAGCTGTGAAACATTACTCACTAATATGGTTCTCCATTTCTTAAGAATTGTTCTTGCTCCTTGGGACCTGCACTTGCCTTTAACTCCTTCACTATTACCCTTGCTACACTAGTGCCTGTGTAGATCTCTCCAAGGAGAACCTGAAAGAGAGATTGTGTTTTTAATCAGAGGGGAAAAAAACATTTGTAGTCTTCCTGCAAAGAAAAACAAAAGCTAAAACATGTTGCAGGAAACATTTCCTGGCTTTTTTACAAACACAAAGCAAGCTTTGATAATTAAATACACATACTTAAATCTTGACAACTGATCTAAATGTCAGCTTTCAGAAAATATGTTTTCTAGTGAAGACCACTTATTTCCTTAATTTTTTTCCTAAAAAGAATTAGTAAAAACAGGAGTGAATTAAATCAAATCTGTGGAAGTAAAATGTCTAACTAGTCTCTAGTAAGAATCTACAGGTAAATTTTAAAAGCACAGATTAGCACTGTGATTACAGCTAAAAAATGCATGCAAGGAAATATCTAATTTCAACTGAAGTTTTTCTATGCTTTTTTTTGAGTAGCATTTTAAAGTAAATACAGAGGTCTAGTCAGCGGGGAATAAGCCTCAATCTGTGCAATATGAAGAGAACTCCTCACCTTTCCAAACCAGCCATTTCCAATTTCCTGGATGTAGTTTAGACTCTGACGTGCAACTTGAGACTTTGATCCATCTGTCACACAACGAAACAAACGTAACACATATCAAACCACTCAGATGGCCAAAGTTAGTAACTGCTGAGGAAACAATGCAAGCTTCTACAAGATTTACACCCAGCTGGGTGCACACATCCAGCTAAAGCCCAAACCCTAGTCAGATGTACATAAAGTAGGAAGGTAATGTTGTGACAACAGCACTCAAGTGAAACTTTTCTCAGGTCCAGCTTCTAAACTACACCAGAACACACCCCCAACAAAACCACAGCAACTGTCCTGATGAAATGTGAACTTATATGTTTTTAACACACTCAGCAAGAAAGCAAAAAGCCTAAGTTCTGCTTCCAATACAAAAGTGTATTATTGCCTGTATCTGGGTAGAGAAAATAACCTAGTTACAAAAGTCTCCTATGTAAATAAAATAGAAAACCTAAGACAAAACTCATTGTTTGTACATCTTAAAAATTACAGTTATATAGAGTTACCATTTCAAGAGAAAAGGTTTGCCTGCTTTATTCTTCAGCCCAACTGCCCTACTTGTAGCTACCATCTGGAAGGAGGACATTTTTCAACTAAAAATACTTCATATAAGAGCCCAGAGAGGACAGAAAAGAAAACCCAGATCTTCACAGAAGATGGGCAGCAACTATGGCAGAGCTCATTCACCAGAAGAGATTCAGCAGTGTTGACCCCTCTGCTGCCCAATTGGTGAGGAAAACCAATTGATTTAAATAAAACCTTTTCTTGTCTGAGAAATCTAGCCTGCAATTTATTTCCACAAACTAGATTTAGAGCTGTACTATTGTACTTGAAGAGCCAGAGCTGTATAAATCACTGACAATGTGCTCCTAAGCATGGCAAAGGCCACAGCAGTGCAACCACATTTTATCCATGTACTCAGGCACATTGCCTTCCTTCTGGCAAAACACTTGTTGTGACAGCTTCATTTTAACAATTATGGCTACACAGAGGAGCTGACAAAATTTTTCACTCATAATTTTTCCCAGCTCTTTAAAATACTGAGTCATTTGTACAACTGTGTAATTTGTATTAAAGGAACACCAAGTGTTTCTTGAAATTTGCACAGAAATTTTGCCAGAAGCTTCCCTGAACATCTAATGATCAAGCAACCCAAGTAGTATGTAAAATTATGTGAAATAGCACATGAGAGTAAGTACTTTAGGCTAAACTCTGCTTATAATATGATAAGATGCTTAAGTTTCCTTTTACAAAAATTGTATTTTAAAGAATCCATTCCAAAACCCCTTCCACACAGGGGGATGAAGCCTAATGCTCTGTCTTACCAAGATCACATTTACTGCACAAATAGTCTACAGTGACATCAAGGAAGTGATGCAGCTGAGCAGAAGCACTGCTGTCAAGTAAAGGATTCACTTTTATTTCTATTTAAGGGTGGTGGTTAAAATCCAATGACAAGTTAGCCATGACGAAAACTACTAAAGAGCAGAAGTCACAAATGTCCCAGGGTACTTCAAATCCTTTAGGTATATAGAGATACAATGACAGCAATCTAGAGATGGGGGTTTAAAGCCATTTTGTTCTCTTAAGCTCTCCTACCCTGCCACAGGTTAACATCTTAGAAGTAGTATTTCCCCTTTTACCTTTATCCTACAAAATATATTGGCTCAGTTTATGGAAATTTGTAACAAGTTATTTATTACAGTAAAGTCAAACAGCCACACTCCATTTTAGACACTGAAAATGCCTACATTTGTTTTTGCAATGAAAACCAGTACTTTACCTGTACGAGATGGAAACTGGGAGGGAGTTGGTAAAGCAATATTGGGAACTGAAAGAGTAAACACTTCTGCTGGAGACTGAACAGATGGAGTATCTTCTGCTGGAGGTGTAAAATCTATTTCGTCATCAAAGTTATCTTCAAATTCCTAAACAGAAGAACCCTCAGTAAACAAGCTGATCCTTGCCTTTAAATAAGTATTAATACATTTCTTTCAGTTTGAATGAGCCCTGCTAAGGAAGCTTAGCTTTTTTTCCAAGAATAGTGACAGATATTTTGTGTTCTACTCCCGACTTTCCATTAATTGCTGTCTTAAAGAGATTAAAGCATTGCTTTTAATAATCAAGGGATTTTTGTTTAGTTGGGTTTTTGTGGGTTTGGTGGTTTGGGTTTTGTTGATGGTGTTGGTTTTTGTTTTGCTTTGTTTTGTTTTTACTTTAAATGCTAGCCCTGACTTTGAATGAATTACCATGAACTACTGAGGCCAAATATTCTCCATTTAGAAATGAGAGCAAAACTCAATTTTAGGAACACTGATTACAGATATTCCAAAAGGAACAATTCTCTGATGACAATTTCTCAAGAGTTTTGCTACAGTGTATATGCATCTGCAGTATTCTTATTTGACAGACTCCACCTGCAGACTACAAAAACAAAACAAAACACAGAAAAACAACAAAAAATTTATTGACAGCAGAACTGTCTCAAAGGTGTAACTTTTACTACTGATTCTGATAGCTAGTTATTATTTTGGAAAAGCATTAAACACCCTTACTGCAGCAGGGAGCAATTAGTTAAAATAAACAGCTGCATCAGGACTCACAGCCTGTAGGAATACAGTCAGTGGCTGTTTCAGGAGAGAGGATGGACAGTGACACTGCAGAGTATCAGCACAACTAATCAAATGTTCTGGACACCCAGGATGCAGCTGAGAAGATCACTTGTACACACCCTGATAACTTCAGGTCTTACCTTGAAATCTATCTCAGGGTCTTTACAGCAGGAGACACAGTTTGCCAGCAGAATGACCAGGACTACCAGAGTGCACAGAGACAGAACCACAAAAGATGAGGGAACTTCTGCTGTAGTTCCTTCTCCTAGAAATAAACATGTATGCAGAATTATATAAATATGTTTAGCACCCTCAGAAGTTCCTTCAAAACATATTATCCACATGTATTTATTTAAAAATGGGAGTCTGAACATTTCATCCCATAGATGTGATCAAAGCTAAGAAAAAATAGAACAGAGAGGACAAACTGGCAAAACAGATTTGTGCTTCACCACCTGCCTGCACCATTCTGCACTTACTTGGCTCCAGCTAAGAGGTCTCAGTCAATGTGATTTTCTGAAGTTACTGATGACCAGTGATAGCACCAAGCCTTGGGATTCTGTTTAAGTCAATAAATTTATACAAATATCCAAACATAGAGTAGAAATCTGGTCTTTTGGAAGATACTTCCCAAGAGCTAAAACACCTGACCTACAGGAACAGGCAGCTAGAAGAAATCCTCACTTAAACTGCACACAAATGTAAAATGTATCACTACAGGACAGTACTCTGTCTTTCAATAAATGCATTTGTGCCAGCCTGCCAAACACACAAGCTGCTGTCACAAGTGCAATGGATGAAATCAGCTCTACACCATTTCTCTTCCTTGTGATTCACTAGGTGATTTGCCTTCAAGAACTTTAGAGTTCTAGCTGTTTTACAAACACTTCAAATCATTTTCCAAAATTTTATATATAAATGTTCTACAACACATTTGCTGATATTAAGTCAGGTTATTACTCACAGGATCAAAAGCCTCAAATGGCATTTTAGAAAAATCTTAAGTTATTGCCAGGGTTATTAAACCCATTTTCATCCCTGTTTTCATCCTCAGTAGAGAACAAAGACATGTGATTCCCTAGGAGACCAGAGCACACATCAGGAGGAGTTGTTTTTGTTGTTGCTGTTTCTTTTCAAACAGGTACTGCCACAGAGATCACAGGAGTAGCTGGACCACAGCTGATTAAAATGTATTTAGCTATTACATCACTGCCAGAGTTGAACAATGTCAGGTGACCTGGACTGACTGGATTTTACAAGAGCATTTGAGCATCAATGGGAACGTCTGGCAACAGGACAGGGCGTAAATGAAGCCTCAAAAATAAGAAAAGTAAAAGTTGATTGCTTGTCAAGGGACACAGAAACTTGTCCACCTATCTCTTAAACCTTAAAAAAACTTCAAAATTTGAGAGATTTGCAGAAAATGCTTTTCATCATGTTCCACTGAGCACTTACAGAATATTTATTTTGATTATATGTAAAGACTAAATTGACATAATGAAAGCCCTGCTTCAAAGTGTGTCAGCACACTTTTAGAAGGTCACATTTTCTGCACAATTACGAATATTTGCAATACAACAAATAAAAGCAAAAATGGAAGGTTTTCAAACAAGTGATTCTGTTTCTAGTTTCCACAATAGCTTTGGCATTTTAACCTCATTAGGGACTGGGACTACTTCACTGCAAATACTGAGCATTGTTCTAACACAGATCAACAACGAGGTGAGGCCACTCACCAGCTTTTAGCCATAATTCTGAACAGAACAAAGCATCTCTGAAGAGGGCTCTCAATAGAACAATTTCTATTCATTTAAATCAAGTCTTCTATGAAACACAATTGATATTTTGCCATTTCTAAGCATCAACAAGAAAAAAGGGGAAGGTAACAGCTGATGTGTTTACTTCCTCCAGATGTTCAGTAGGAGACTAAGAATTACCTATACTGCAAATATAAACATTCTGTGAAGTCATTAATCAGCAAAATTATGGTAACAAACACCAGTAATACAGCTGTAGATAAAATGTAAGGAATTCCTTTAAACTCCTAATTGAAACCAAATAACAAAAGGTAGCTTTTCCAAAAAAAAAAAAAAAAAAAAACCAACAAAAACTACATTACCAGGTATTACAAATTAAAAGCACAAGGCAATTTTCGCACAGAAATTTATGAACAGAAGCTTTAATAAAATAAAAATGCCAATTATTCTGGGCAAGTTCCTGCAACAGTTACAGAACAGCATTCCAGATGACTCACACAAGTAAGAACCACTTACTAAGAATTACAGAACCCATCTCTGTTTGGATAATCTTTGAAGTTTCTAACATATTAATTAATATGTAATATTCTTAATTTGCAGGATTTTTTAAAAACAATTAATGTAAAGGTAAGAATTATATTATGGCAACCTGTAACTGGGCTAAAATTTATTGTAAGTAAAGCTATTTTAATAGCTTGCATGAATACATATTCAGTGACAGAAGTTACTGATTAAGTATTGGAACTGGTCTTTGTGACAAAGTGCTGAAAATCTGCTGCAGTATAACCTCATTTGCATCTTTCAAATATTTCCATCCAATGATTAATTCACTGGAGCTTAGTAAAATGACTTGAAACTAGAAGATGTTTAATACACCCTTTTGTTTGTAAATTTTGGAAGTATGAAGCAATGACATTTATTTTATGGTCCTGACTGAAAAAAAGCAACCAGCAAGAAATCCATTCTAATTAATGCAGAGGACCATTTTATAAAGTCATCAACAAGAATTTTTGTAAATTAAAAAGCCTACTAAAAAGATTTTAAATTGAAATAATTTCAAAAGAAACCTGGATATACTCCAATAAACATAATTATTGCAGAAGAAAATTAATATCATACATTCTGGAGAAGTTAATAGATTTACTTAGCATATCAGTTTAAAACCCTGCCATATTTACTGTAACCCTATGAAGTAACAACCTAAGGCATCTTAATATCTACCCAGAAGTCAGGATCTGTTCTTTAGGAAAGGAACAGCCAAACAGATTAAAAAGTACTCTCTCTAACATGCCAACAGTAAAAGGCTTCCTGCAGCTAATACAAATAGTCTAGACTAGTCTGCTTTGGGATATCCAAACCACTTAAGCCAGAGGAAGAGGCCTGGATTGTACCAGTCCCACATTAAAATAAGCAGGAGATGAAGCGCAGCTGCATCACTCCGTGTTACTGCAAGGTTAACACAACTCACTGCTTTACAAAGCTCTGCTGGGACATGTTCCATCCCAAAATGGCACCTACATGGTCCTAAATTATCAACATAGAAAGCTTTCAAAGCTACACAGGATTAAATACACCTATGACATTTACCCACTCTTTAGAAGTACACGGTATCACAAACAAGTTAAAGCCCTGGCTGAGGCAGATATTTAATTAGCAGCTACTGAACAGATTCCTCAGCACCTCTGAAGATGCCATTTTCTGAGCAAGCTCTTCACTAAAACCTAAATTGGAGCACAGCACATGTGAAGTCAAAGGCTGTACACAGGCAAGCACACGACCAAGCTCACTGAAAACACGATGATGATGAACTGTGTTGGCATTCTCAGAATCAAGTACAGACCTGAGAACACACCCATCAGTATTTATTACAATGTTTCAAGAGCTGGAAAAGGTTCTTTTCATACAAAGCATATTTCAAAGCAACTTCTATAGGCCAGGAGCTCCTATACCTTCCTGACTTTCTTTTACATCTCCTTTCTTCTTAAGACAGTTTTCCAACCACCAAATGCAACGCCTAAGCAAACCCAAGTTCTTGTTTCACTACAACCGTTCCCCTTCTCTATCCCATTTCCCAGTCTGCCCCCAATACTCAAATACCCTCATGCCATCCACCTGTGGCATCCTTTGCTATCATTAATTACAAGTAATGAGCATGTCAACTAGCCAAATGTTCCATCTATGTTTACTTGTCAAGCAACAGCCCCCACTCAGGACAACACAGGACCAGGTGTAGCTGCCCACACATGAGGGATGCTGGGCCTGCTTTTCTTCTACAGATAATGAAAGGCCAGGATGCCTGAACTGTTGATTTTGGTTCAATGTGAGTAATCACATTATTAAAGTCTCCACCTTCATAAAACTGGGCTAAAAAAGGCATGATTCCACACAGTTCTAAGCATGGGGAAAAAGAAAAGTAAATGTATATTCCAGACGTGACCGAGTGTACTCATAAAAGACGTTCACTACTGCGATAAAGGCAGCGTAAGGCACAGATAAATTAAGCATTATTAGGGCACAGTGAACTTCAAGGGAGCATCTGATTTTAAGCTTTCAGCACAGTAGTTGCTATGCAACAACAGTCCCACTGCATAAGCAAGAGCCCATTTCCTTTCAAGAGCAGCTATATAACTGGCACTAATAGCTATAACTATTTCCAGCACAAATCTAGCATGACAGCAGTCACTTAAACTGTCTCTTGGACACACTCAAATTATATGATCATGAACTAAGATGCTACTTTATGACACCAAGTCAGAACAGCACAGTCTTTAAAATACTAATGAATGACCAAATTTCATTTTGTTCCCTAGCTAAATCCTGGGCATCTTTCATAAACTTTGCCAGTTTACTTACTCTGCTTTTAACGAATATTAAAGCAACCACATTTAAAAGTGTAATATCACCCTAATTTATAGTGGTTTTGACAAATGTGATTTTAAAAGCTATCCCAACTTTCCTAAATAATACTGTCATTCTCTTCTATGCCAGCAATTAAGTGGGAAAGTGCTATCGACTCCTACCCAGTTCTCCACAAGTCAGATTCAGATCATTATCTTTCCCTCATAAAGAGTTTCTCCTGCATTTATTTACTCCCTGAAGTCTTCAGAGGTTTGCTACTAATAAGCACAAAACCATATAGACAGAACCAGGCCTATAAATTCAGATGGCCTGCAGGTAACAGGCAGAATACTAAGCCAAACCTCTATTCAAAATTATTTTAGACACATCTGTTGTGTAATGCCTGATTTGTATGACAAGGTAAAGCACAACAGACAATGCAACTCCTCCATTTCACAACAAATAAACCCCAACCAAACTCAAACACATTCCATTCGTCACCACATTCCTGTAATCTCAATTTTTTCCTGCTATGCTCCATTTAACAACTGAGCCCAAAAAAAAGCATCATTTTCAAGATTAAGTTTCGGAAGAAATGGGTGCAGTACCATTATTTAGTTGTGCAATGTTGTATCACAGTGGGCTTTAAAACACAACATTAGGAGGGCATTCAAATCACCAACCTTCAACTGAGCTACAACACACACAAACAGAAGTTTTGAAGGAGTGTTATTTGCATTTCAGACATTCTTTTGAAAATAAAATGAAGAGAATTTTAGTGTGAGAGAGACACTCCAAATTCCAATCAGTCCTTTGCGTTGAAAGGCCATTACCAGTATAGTATCAGTACTAAAGGAAGAAATATTCCCAAGATCTTAGACTTCTACTGACTTGCTGTCCTCAACACAATGGCAGCACCTTAGTGAAATCTAAAATGGTTCCAAATGCCCAAAGTATTTTGAGCAGAGACTAGAAATGTTCCTTCACTGAGAAAATCCCTAAGAACAGACACATAACACTGCTAAAGGAACTTGGTTTCTCAGTCTACACCTGAAATTTTCAGCATTCAGATTTTTAGTACTTAAGACACTCAACTAAAGCACAAATGTTTACTATCTTAAAACAATAACGTAGAACAAACTGTTGAAAATCTTGTTAACTGAAGAGTTGTTTCAAAAGTCTGTTTTCTCATAACATTATTGCTACCCTTACACTGGATAATGCAAATGTCTAATGAGCTACTAATACAAGTAACCTTCACTATTATGTACCCTTTTGTAAAAGCACTTTATCACCTGGTTTTATTTTTCCTTCTATGAAAAATTCTAATTTCTAGATACAGTCTCAAGAAAAAAAAAAAACTCTTAGGGGACTTATAGGTACAGCTATCCGAGTTACTTGTGCACAATTGTACCTACTCTTTCTGAAAACAAGAAGCCATAACTAACAGCTTGTCAATAAAACAATTTCCTGGCTAAACCTGAATTGTGCCACATGGCCTAAATCAAAGTCTGGCACTTGGAAAGATACAAGTAAAATGACAAGACTTAGCAGTAGTGTGGGAAAAAAAAATCAAAAATCAAATACAAGTCTGTTCCCATATTCCTCTAGACAGAAATTGAGACATTCATCCACATTCATCCCTCTACTTGGCTTGTCCATTACAATCCCTGTCTTACCCTAGAACTCCATTAGGTCCCTCATGGGGCAGGTGGGTGAGATGAAAGGCCAAGGCACATGCAGAAACAATTCTTCTGAAAAGACAACAGTTTTTCTTCTTTACAACAATTAACCTTCAGAAAGAAGGGTAACAAAGACATCAACATGGCCATTTCTTACAGAGTTCACCTCATTAAACAATAAAAACACCTGTGCCACTCCTCAACCCATCTTGAGTTCTGGATGTATATCTACAGTGTCAAAAGGCAGCTGCACAGTTAAATGTGTGTTTTCTGAACACATGACCCTGAAATATCACTGTCCTATGCAATAAGTTACAATATTTTCCAGAAGAAATCTTAGCTACTTCATATCACAACTGGATGTGTAATTCTACATCAACAATTCTTGGCAAATTATTTCTGTCCTCCCATTTGTCCTTAAAAAAAACCATGAGTCTATCCTGCAGTATAAGCCAACATTTTTTCAAACTACTTTATCTCATGTTCCCCCTAAATGCTTTCACAATGTGCTTCAAATGAGTTTCTTCAACATGTGTTTAAATCCACTCAGTGTGATAGGGTGGCACATGTTCCATATCCAAAGGCAGGAATATCCAGGGCAATGCTGGACTCTCCCAGAGCACAGCAGCTCAGAACAGCAGTGCTCTGATCCTCCTGCTCCTGAGCACTTGTCCTGGCCTGCATATTGGCTGAACAGTTAGTAACCAGCAAAACTCAGAGTTGGGATTTGTTTTACATTACTAACCTTATTCCATTATCCTACAAGTCTTCCCAGTAATGTCAGAGAATTACTCACATAACAGCATAATGCTCAATTTTAATAAGGACTAAATATAGGCTGGTACTTCAAGTGTTTACAGAGTGAGATCTGTTTGAAGTTTCAGTGCTAGAATCTCATGTTTGCACAAAGGCATCTTAAGACAAGGCAAAAAATATCCATGTTAAATAATTTTGTGCCTTATGCCTTCATGGCAGTGTTTCTGGAAACGCTGGGAAGCATTATCATCTTGCAAATGCATCACTAACTCTTAATTGCATGTATGTATGTGTGTCAGAATGTACATACACACAAAATTCTACTGAGCATACTTTATTCTGTACTGCGAGATGTTGGTTTTGACAATTAATTCCTGCTCGAGTATATTTTTTTTTTTCATTTCTCCAACAATGAGGCACAGGAGTTGTAGTTTGGTTTTTTTAACACAGGATGGACCACAATAATTCAAAGTAGCAGGAGATGATCACACCAGAAAAGCATTATCTGCAGCATGGAAACCAAATGACAGTATCTCTTCCTCCTACCATTTGATAGCAACACAAACCATTAAGATACAATGCCTTTGAAGAGACTAATTTCAGTTCACAGGAAAGAAATCCATAAATGCAATTTCCACGTGATGGGATTCTCTGGAATCTTGATTTTATAGTAGATGCTCTTCCAACTCCAATGTACAGCTGAGTTAAGAAATGCAGGAGAGAAAGGAAGCAGCAAAAAGAGCTTATTAGATCTATTTCTCATCCCTATTCATAGCTAAAGGATCCCTGGGCAGAACAGGCCATCAAGAAAGTGATTGATTTTGGAGAACTGGATCTGATATACAGGCTGAAAGCCTAAAAGTCAGCACTAAAAAAATCTACTGTTACTATTTTCTACACGTCTTTCATACCACGCTGCAGTGGTAGTCCCAAAAGAATCATGTCACTGTTAAGTCACTACAGTGATGTTTTCTTATCAGGAAGGAAACTTCTGTAAGTGCAGCAGTGTTGGACAAGGTGTTACTTTGTACAGCATTTCATACTGAAAATCACTCAGAAGACAATTTACTGACAATGTGCTTCCCACCACTACCTTGCCTAAGCTAAATATGGCTCACCTTGCTACAGACAGCCCTTAAAGCACACATGCAGGCTGAAAGGACTATCCTGACACATTTTGTATATTTCTGCTTCTAAAAGTTGACAAAATGTTTCTTGTATCTAGATGTTGCTCAAGACCTTTCATAACAGCAGTACAATGAAAACAAAGAGCTCATACAGAGCAACAAAAGCACTGAAGCTTTTGCAAATTGTATCCAGAACTGTATCAAGCTCCAGACACTAAATGCCCAGACCAAACAGAAAGGCAGACCCAAAATAAAAGCTAAGGCAGACTCCAGTACTCCATGTGCTGTCCTTCTGCTGCAGAACTGCAGTGTTAGTACTGAAACAGATCTGTGAATTTTGCAGCTCTGGCATTACACTGCCCGAGGTCCCTTTATCCCACGCAGATAAACTGTGTGTGAATAGTGGCTGAAACCAGCAAGCATCCAGAAAATTACTCCAAATCATATTTACCCATCCAGAATGTTGGATCTCACAATTTATTTTTTTTTTTTTTTAATGCAGGGGCACAACCAGCACCCAGCAATTGGCCCTTTCAAACCAATGCCCAGTGCCTAATGCTGTGATAAGAAACCTTCAAACACTCTCTGATCAGTGCTATCTCAATCTGCTGCAATGATACCTGGGGAATTATTAAATACACCCAAGCATTCAAGACATGAGAAATTGCTTCAGAAAGTGACCTCGTCCTGTGAGGACTCCTTTAGTTGTAGCAAAGTCCAGACATTTTACAGCCACAGGCAGAGAAAGCAAACCAAGCCTGTGAACAAAGCTCTGTGTGGAACATCCCTGCAGGCCAAAGTCAGGGTTGGCTTCTCACCTCAAACTCACAGATACAAATGAAAGATAAAAGACAAATTTCCAGTTCCATTTTTTTTTTTCCAGTTCTACAATTATTAAGTGCCTGGGACAGAAGCTATAAAAAGAAATACAGGGACAAGTAAACAAGTTCAGCTTGAAGGTGGAGGAAGGATAGACCATTTCCATGAAAGGCACATACCACAATTAAAATCCCTACTGTAAAAACAAGATTTTTCTTAACTTCCAGTGATCCAAGTTGCTAACTTGCATAAGAAAATGGCTTTTCTTATCATGTGCAAGTCACAGACATTTTACATTGTACCAAACCACAGGCCACAACTGCAATTTGGCCCCAGTCTGACAGAACTCCAAGTAAAACATCAAGCCAAAGCAACCCAAAAGCAATCATTTTCCCAGGAGAATATGCGTACTACAGAGTTCATCTTAATACAAAAACAAAAAAAAGTTACTTCATCTCAAAGTTTTAATTTGCCATCTGAGGCCAGCCAACTGAATATTTAGACACTTGAGATTTGTACAGCTGCATGAATATTTAAATACTCCAGATGAACATCTCTGGATACCATATACCAAATTCTAATCATCTCCTCCTGGATCCTACATGACCAAGTCCATCAGCAGAGACTCTCTACCACTAATACCCAATTGGGCCATTCAGTTGCAAGGGTCTCAAAAAGCAATCACATAAGCACCAAGTCCAGCTCTTCACTTCAACTGATCAGACTGTGCAGTCACCAGAAGTGTGAAACTCAACACACCTGCTAAAAATGCTACCACCTATTCAAGTCTTACAGGACAATAAAAGTATTTTTGAGTCTGTCTTCTTTGTATTTGCAAAGACTTCATAGAGCACAGAGATGATGAGAACACTTTGTCTGACAATACACACACACTTGATTCAGATGCTCAGTGGAATTGAGGTCAAGTATGGAAATCCAAGTCAGAACTGAGAGTCTGAATATACATGTAAAGCTTTAGCACAGTAAAGCAGCCATGGCAGCTTGTGATGCACTGTTTGGCTGCTAAACACTGCTGCAGGAAAGCAGTGCCCAAATGTCCTTCCTTCAGCCACACAGCTGGTAGTGCAAGTCACATTTGGCTGATGCACTTGGGGAAAATCACCAATACTCTGCAGGTGAAAGACAATTTCAACACTTCAGCCTTGAAACTCCTTTCCAGCACAACTGTCCCAGCTCTAACCTCCAGTATAAAGTCAAACCTTAAACTCAGAACTATCACAGTACATATCAGTATCCTTTTTTTCCACTCACAGAATAAATTAAACCTAAGCTGGTTCAAGTATTTTTAGGCAGTAGCATCTTCAACAGCTTGTTTTTCATATTTCCTATAATAATTGCTATGAACCTTACCAAGGAAACAGTTCAAGCTTCATTACCTCCTCTCCTTATTGTTGGATAAAAAACCTATTAAATTAGTTTAGAAATATAACATCAAAAAGGCAAGACAAATATAGAACACCTTGTCAATGCCTGCCTTCATCTGCAAGCACCACGAAGCCACACTTGAGAAGAGCAGCATCATTCCTCTCCATGGGGCCCTGGAACCTGACAGCTCCCCAGCCACCCAGCCTGGCAAACTTCCACAGCATTCCCACAAACTGGAGCAGTTTTGCACAAGGAATCCAATCTAGTCTTGCTAGAACCTGCCCATCACCACTTCCAGCATTCCAGGTTCCTCCCCAAAGGAGAATTTATTATAGGTATACTTCATGAAATATTCTATAAAATTTCTTACAATAACTATAGGCACTTTCCTCCTTTTTCTGTGGATCCCGTCTTTCCTATTATAAGCAACACACATAAAAATGTTTCTCCAATATCAAAGAATCAACCATTCTTGCTAAGTGAAGAACTGTGGGATCCTAAATTTTGAAACCAGTTAGTAATCACTCCATGAAAAGCCCATTAAATTCCTCTCAAGCTTTCAATCCACAGGGACCAGACCAAGTGTCACAGTCAACTGCAAAAACTGCCAAGGTCCAGAATGGAGCCCACCACCTGCCAACCCCAAAAGAGAAAACCAAAGCAACCTGTCATGGGACACAAGAGAGACATTCACAATTTGGCTGAATTGTTTTTAAACACAACCCATGACTCTTGACCCTGCAAAATAATGTCACAGTTTGTCTTCTGACAGGTTTAAAACCTGCCTGGAATGACAGAGAAGGTTCAAGCTGAACCAGTCTCATTGTCATCCACTGGGAAGATATTCACAGGAAGGAAAAAAAACAAAGGCCTTGTAGCCTTCCCCCAGCTCCTGCTGCTCATACAGGTGATGACACAGGACATGTTGCAGCCCAAGAACCTGTTGCACTCAAACCCACCAGGCACACATTATTTCAGGCAGGTGGAAGTCCTTCCAGCAAAAGTGATGCCAGTGAAACTGGAAAAGGCACCTAAACATCCATCGATAAAGTAATCCAAATACATTGTATCTTCCATGGGCAAAGACACAGGAGAAAGCAGCAGCCTCATTCCCTGGAGCTCACTGGGTTTCCCATGTCAGCATCTGGACAGTTGGCTAAACTTGAGATAACATCCCATGTATACATACTGTGGCCTAAATATAACCAAAACCTACGTATAAAATTACAGTATCTTATTCATGTGGTATCAGCCCAACATCACAGCATCATAAATATTTCTCTTAGCATGACTGCAGTTGGCACAGCCAATTCAGTCTTTTAAATTACAGAATAAAAAAAAACAAAAACAAACAACAACACTTTAATACTATGTCCTGCAATTTGTCCAATCAGCTTTTCATTCTGAGAATAAAGATTTTTACCAGTGCCATGGAAGTTATGCTTTGTTCCCCCATCTTTGTAAGGTACATGTATAGTCCTTATAGGAAAGAGAAAATTGCATTAAAAAAAATTGACATTTCCATTTAAATAAAAAAATTAACTACATTTCAAGGAAAGTAAGACCCAGGAAAGGCATTACAAAATCCTTCATACAGCACTGATTCTGCTGTCTTACCTTACAGCTCAATGACAAATTAGTATTGTTTGCATAAACCTCAGGTATTTTATAAATTTTAAAAATCACCATTTAGCGTCAAAGAAATAAATATTTGACTGACAGTTTTCTCTTTTTCAGAAGTTCACTTTTCTATGAAGTATGAAAGATCTCAAAGCAGGCAGATGTAGGGAGTAACTTATGAACGATTCATAAATCTTCTGGGAAGGAAAAACTGGGAAAGAGACACAGGTCCAAAAAAAAAAAAAGTATGGGTACCACTCCCAGTTTTGATACTTCGTGTGGAAGAGCAGCCAAATTACCTAATCTTTGTGCTTCACATCTTTCCCTCCCCACTGCTCCTGCTCCTCCCTCAACATCTTGTCTTTTTAAGCTGTACAACTCATGGTTAGAAGGGAATCTTAGCCCACTTTCCAACCAACCCAACCCTAACAAAATTCAGTCTCAAGGCAACGCTGTGTTTGCAAATCCCAATGAAATGCCAACAATAAAAATGAATCAAAGACACAGTTGGTACCTGTGAGTCCTAATAAACCTCTGAATCAACCGCGAGGACATATTGTTTAGTTTGCGCTTTTAAGACAAACAGGAAAATAAGCAGGGAAATCGAAGTCAGTCAGCGTTACCTAACGTAGGAGAGAAATAAATGTGAACTACATGACTATTTAGAGAGCTCGGCCCGGGGGGGCCGGGGGGGAATCCGACTAATCTGACCGGAAAACAGGGAAGCGCCGTCTGCCCTGAAGAGCCTCCACCCAGGAACGGGAGCCCCGGTGATTCACAGGCACAACCAGAAAAAAAGAAAATCCCGCCGAGCTCAGCACAGGTGAAAGCAGCAGCACGATAAAGGCAGAAGGTCTGCGATAAACACACAGAACGAGCGCGTAGCTCAGCGCCAGGGGTCTGTCAGAGCGATGCACAGCGGGATATCGCTCCGTGCCCCGGCGGAGCCGTGACCGACAGCCGGGGAGCCCCATCCGCCCGCCGTGCCCTTCCCGACGCTTCGGCGGAGCCCTGCCGGCAGCACGGGGGAGGGACGGGGCTCGCAAACCCGCAGCGCCGCCGCTCCCGGGCCCCGCCGCGGAGCCGCGCCCCCAGCCCCGCTTCTCCTCGCTCACCTGCACCTGCCGGCGGCAGCGGAGCCGCCGCGCCGCTCCCCACGAGCGGCCACAGCAGAAGGACGAGCCCGAGCAGGTGTCGCGGGCCGAGGGGCCGCGGGCCACCGCCCCCCCGCCGCCCGGCGCTCCCGCCGAGCCCCCCGCGCTGCCGCATGCCGTCCGCTCCCGGACCGAGGCCCGGCGCCGAACGAGGGGCTCGAGGTTCTCAGCGACTCCGGGGAGCCCCCGCGGCAGCCGCCGCCTCCCGGCTCCGCGGCATCGGCCCCGCCGCCGCTCCTCTCACAGAGCCCCACCGGCCGCCGCCGCCATCTTCCGGGCTACCTGACCGCGACGGGGCGGGGCGCGCCGCTGATTGACAGCCCGAAGCACCAATCAAACCGCGCCTCGCGCTCAGGAGGCGGCTCCACTGGTTGGGACGGGGTTAATCCGTGATTGACAGCTGTATCAGCCAATCGCTCCGCAGAGGGCGAGCTAGGGCGAGGGAAGGCTGCGGCGCGAGAGCAGCGGCGCGCGGTTGCCAATCAAGCCGCGCTCCGAACTGTCGGAGGGGGGCGGGGCGTCGCTGGGATTGACGGCTCTCTCCACCAACCGCCTGGCGGGGCGGGGCGGGGAAGGCGGGGCTTGGCCGAGCCCGCGCGCTGGACTCGAGGGCGCGGCGGGGACAGCGCCCCCTGGCGGCTGAACATCCTCTAAGGGCCGGTGCGGGCGTGGAGCCCCCTCAGAGCTGTGCCCGGACTGCCCGGCCCTGCGGGGGCACAGAGCGCGGCCATCCCTCGGGATCGGCCCTGCGGGGGCACTGTCCCTGCTGCCATCCCTCGGGATCAGCCCTGTAGGAGCGCTGTC
>QUSF01000022.1:4007599-4018412 GCA_003676055.1 Chloebia gouldiae
TCCCTGGGGATCAGCCCTGTAGGAGCGCTGTCCCTGCTGCCATCCCTCGGGATCAGTCCTGTGGGAGCGCTGTCCCTGCTGCCATCCCTCGGGATGAACTCGGCCTGTTCTGCTGCCCTGCGGGGCTGATGAGCCCCAGGTTAGACACTGGGATGGGCGCACCACCCTCCCTCTGCAGCCCGAGCGCTACCAAGGCTGGAGGTGACCTTGTTGAATTATTGATACCAGCAGGGTTTAGAAATAAAGATTATTCTCGTTTAGGTCTGTGATTATGCTGAACTTTGAGTACATGAAAATGAGGTGTCAGCTCTAAGCAGCATAAATGGAAGTGTTAATCCTAAGCAATTGGAGCTCTCTGCAGTGAGGAAACAGGGAAATACCACACGACTAACAAACTAGATTTCCGTTTTCCAGATAATTTAACAAAAAGGCTAATTATGTCAAGATTATATAATGACTTTGGGAGCACAGATTGTCCAAAGAAATGTACAATGAGTACATTGTACATCAAGGCACCCCTGGGAATTCATGAAAGTTTTGTGTCCAAACTAGTATTTGGAACATGGTGTCCAGGAAGACAAAACATAAACCCAAATCCCCGCTGTCCCTCTGAATTTTCTCTACCATGGAAATGGTAGAGATATACTGGATATATACATGGATATACTTGAATCAAACTACTCTTACCAAGTGTGTGTTTAACCCCAGTCTGCTATCCTCTGTCTGGTTGAAGACACTAATTGTGTTACCAAATGACCCACATTTTTTTCTAATTAGTTTTTCTTCCAAAGGAAATATTTTACTTGAATAATAAAACTGAATACAATCATCTCTTTTGTTGCTTTAGTAAATTATTACTAATTCATGATCCTATTTATAATGAATTACGTTCTAAAACAATCCCAGAATGTTGTTTGTCTGGTTGTCTGTGAATTTCATGGATGGTAGGCAAAATGTGATCCCTTCCCTTTAAAATTAGTGATATGTTATATACAATATATATAATATGTATGACATAATTTTTTCATGTACAAACAGCCACTATCTCCATGTAAATTGGAGATAGTTGTAATATTGAGGCTGGTGATGACAAAGCTGGGTCTTTTCCTGTATGTACTGTAAATATCCAGTGGAAACATCAAAGTCAGTCCTTTTCCCTTCCCTCTATCCCATCTCCCTCCCATGAGCATGAGCACCAGAGTTGGGGTCCCTGGACATGAGTGTGTCTCCTTGCAGCTGAGCTTACAGCCACGCTTTGTAATGATGGTTATTCAAACAACACCGTGTCTCTGTGGTGTAATTCAGGCAGGTTCTGTGCCCTGAGCCCTGCAGTGCCTTGGGGCTGAGGTACTTCTGAGCTCTGCCACTGACCTCATGAAAATTCCACACTGAAAAAAATGTTGAGATTGATAGCAGCTACAGACATGAAGTTTAAACCTTCCTTTGTAGCCTTCCAGCAGGTCTACAGTGCAAGGGTGTTCTCATTTCATTGCTGAAAACAATTCATTGCATCTCAGCACAGCAGGCTGCTTGATATCCCAACCCACCCTATCATAATTGAATGCTGGACCTTTGATGTAATTTTCTGATAAAACATTATGTTGCAATATCATCTGGGGCATTATGGCAGCATATCATTACAAGGACTTGTTAGAGCACTATTCTATAATGATGGGACACTTAAGGTTTGCTGTGAATTAGTCACTGGTAGAAGCTAAATAACCAAAGCTTCCAATCCTTTGTTCTACACATTAGTCACAGTTTACTCCTTATCTTCAAATACACCACGAACATCAAAAAAAATCCAAGGATGCAAAGCCTCATCTCCTATCTCTATCCTCAGGAATGCTAGATTCACTCATTTATAACTTCTGCAATTAAACATCTGTGGTAAGTACATGAGACTAATGGGATGAGCAACATAATAAGCGAGTAATCCAAAAGGCACTTACAAAGAAAATACATTTCCTTAAACAACAGTCTTCCTATACACAAAATGGGACGTGTTACCACGTATCACTGCCTTGTGTTTCTTGATTATGCACTGTTATCATGGCTAAATTACTGAAGCTGCTGTTCTGCGTGGGAGGTGTTAAAACCTTTTTTTAGAGACAGATAATTGGATCAACTAAAGGATGTTGATAGTTTTATTTTCAGTTGGTTTTCTTCAATATTTTTGATAACATTATTCGTGCAGAAGGAATATTTGTCTAGCAGGCTCAGTGAGCTGCCAGAGGGGTGTTAAAGGTCCTCAGTGTAACTGTGAATAAAGCCCCAAAAGAATCACAATTCATTTGCTACAAAACAGCATCTCCAAGCACCAGGACCCAGCTCTTATTCCAGATCACTGTTTCAAGCACAAAGATTGGCTTCTCTATTTAGGAATGTTGAGATACACACTCTGCCCTCCCTCCCCACAAAAGAATTACATCTCCTGCTTTCAAATATAACCTTTCTTTCCCTGTCAGTGCTGTCTTTTTGTATTTAACAAAGTGATTTGCTTCTCCACCTGACAGAGACAAAATAAATATCACTGGTTTTAACCTCCACCTTCAGTCATCAGTGACCTAATAGTGGTTTTATATAACTGGAGGCTTTTTTCTCCATTCCAAAGTCCAGCATCCAGAATTTCATATTTTAAGGAAAATTGGCTGAAGGAAACTGCATTTAAAAGTTACACAGTAAGAGAAATCTTCTCATTTGTGTCAATTGTTTTCTCTTAGTATCTATCTGTCATTCTAAAATGGGTTTAGGTCAGAACTCTGATTTCTTCCCACAAATGATTAAACTTGCACATGGAGAAACAAACCTCTGGATTATATGACACTGCATATTTTCAATTGCTGGTAGAAGATTCAGTTTGCATTAATTTTAAAATGTGTTAAATAGAGCTAAAACAGCTCTTTTTAAATCCATTCCTTGTAAATCATTAAGGAATTACATTCTTCTTGGGAAATATTTTATATTTGGATTTGCATCTGCCACTAACATCCTGGAATATTTAGTACAGGTTCCATTTCTTATGACTCAGGAATACTTAGTAGATTTTTATGAGCTTGATTAGGAAGGTTCTGCTTACTTTGACTTCAAACAGGTAGACTCTCAGTAAGTTTTAACATTAAGATAATGAAAATAGATTATAATTGTACATGTGTCTTATTCAATTAATTTAAATTTACTTTATTAAATTATATTCATTTCATTTTAGTCCACTGAACCATTCTATGGAATCAATGTACTTAGTTAAAAGAATTAATTTTTGTGAAAGAGAACTTAAGTACTCCCTCAAAGAAGTATAAGTGCCAACATCAGTATAAATTTATTCTCAACAGGATTCCATCCTGATTTACAAAAAACAGAGTCACAAGTGGGTAAATTTCTTTCCCCATGTTACTTTGGTGATGTTGCCATCCAAATTGTCAATTCATGTCAATTTTGAAGCTGTTTTTTATGTCACTGACAACTACCCAATGCTGAAATAAAAGATACATCTGTGGTGATAAACCTCTATTTTAAAGCTTCCTATACAACCTTCCTCCAAAATTGTAAGAGAGAAATTATATGTGTCTATTCCCTCCTTAGGTACAGGAGATTTAATTAATTTCCATTAACACAAAAGGAAATGCAAAGTTACGATTTTTGTGTAAAGAAGCTGTTGTAAAACTTTCTCAGCTACATTAGAAATTCCTTCCACCCTCTCCTATTTATTTTCAGCAAATATTAAACTGTGTAGACTATTACATTTTGCTCCAGATGCAGCAAAGCAGGACTGAATAGAGTGAGAAACTATTTAACCACATGAATGTCTAATGCAGTCCTGATCTAAATATACATTGTATGTGTGTCAAGGGGAAAAAAAGCAAAGCAGAAAGAATATTCTCACAAACAGACCAAGTAAGAAGCAGGAGATCAAACAACGAGGTTGCAGTTCAGTGTCTCCTCATGCAATACTTTCATGAAGGCAATAGCTGGGGAAGCTGCTCAGCAGCTCTCAGGAGCTTGTCCTGTCTGAGACAGCTCAAAAAAGCAAATGTCACTGCGTGAGGCACTGGGTGCTCTTACACTGGAGGTGTAGGTGACAACAACAGCACTTCTGCAAAGGAATAGTTCAGCACCACTTCTGCCTAAGTGTGAAGGGCTTAGTAAAGCTACCTACAGGGTAGAGAACCAGGCAGTGCCTCTGAGAAACAAACCATCTCCAGGCTGCAGAATGCTCCTGTAATTAGCCATGCTAAACTAAGTATTTGCTGATGTAAACTCTGCTTACAAAATGCCAAAAAAGCATTATCTGCTTCTAGACCTCTTGAACAGCAGGAATCTCTTCATCACAAATCCTTTCAATAAAGGAAGGCAAACTTTTGAGTGCAAGATATAAAACATTATTTGCATGTCTGTATAAATAGGAATTCTAATACTAAATTTTGATTCGTTTTATATGTCACCACTTGAATGTGTCACCTACTGAAAGACAAAGATTGTTTGGAGTCCTACCAAACAGGAAATTCTTGATCAACCTGTCTATTAAGGTAGTCTTTTCCATTTCCATACCAGTTTATACCTAACTATAGAAAACTATCAAGAAAAGGTCTCATACAAGTACTGGTTCTCATTAACATTGAGCAAGCTGAAATTCACTGAAGATTAAAGGACATCTTTTTGTTACATATGCAGGCACTCACCTTTCATTTTAAATAGCCTTAATAACCCAATCCTATGCAAGTGCTCTAAAATTAAACCAGAAATTACCTTAGACCACTTGCATTTCCTTTCAACAGTCTCTCACTGACTTCCACACTCAGTTTTAGTGAAAGCAAAAGCAAAGGCTTCAGGCTAAGGACCCTCTCTGTATGGGGGGAAGCTCATCCCAATTTGGAAATAATTTGTAATACTGACAAAAGGAATTTTTAAAATAAGCATTTGGATGTGGAGGGCAGACCCAGAAAAGAATAAAAGAACAGAGTAAGAAAGCTGCTAGCAGAGACAATTGGTGTCTTGATCCCTTCAGCTGGAGTGCACACCTGGAAGAAAAGCACAAGGATCCAAGATTTAGAGGAAGGTGCAGCTCATTGTAGCACTGCAAGGGAAGGATGTACCTTGTACTGAAAAGTTTATGCTTTCTTATGTATTTTTCTTACATTAATGAATGTTGTCTTCCATAGCACTGACATTTCAACAATTACACAGAGGATTGGGTGAATCAAGACAATTTAAGCAGGATCAGGAAGAATCTCATCAACTGAGGAAGGAGCACAAACCAACAACTCCTGCACATGTAAACTGGAAAACAAAATTTTTGATATTTTCATTATTTTTAATAATTATTGATTCAAAAGATCGCATTCAGAACAAGAACCATTTATAGAAGGTAACAATTGGTTATAGATCTCTGTACTATATGGTAACCAGAAGAGAAAGGTATAAAATACTTCAGTGCAAATTTATTAGAGAAAGCAATAAAAACTAATAAGCAAAACTTATTCCACAAGGACAAGGCAAGGAACAACTCACTATAAACAAATATCAGATGCATTTTAAAAAACCTTGGCCCTCTTAAGGACAGCACTTTACCTTAAAAGTTTACTTATTAACTGGTTACTTACAAGAACAGACCTGAAATATGTAGCTCATTTTCCTTATCCTTGCAGTCTGAAAGTCCAAAGATCACCCAAGAATCAAAGCCCTTCTATCTTCTGCAATCTCTTTATCTTATTAATAAAGCTAATTCAACAGAAACAGGTTTACAAAACTATTTATATTCTGTAGTCTTACATGAAAAGATGAAGTTGCTTTGCAAAGCCTTGACCAAAGTGAAAAGGTCTAATCTCATTCATTAAATGTCAATAGCTACAATTTTGCTCTCCAGTCCCACAAAAGAAAAATCGGTCCAGATAAAAAAATGCATTTATCTTGAGAGGGAATTGGTGTCTTTTTTTTTGATATCAAAGCAATGTAAAATCCAAAAAATACACCTTAGTGGGATGTATATGGTATATATCAGACAATACAGAATCTAAATGACTTCTGAAGAGCAGAAAGGGGTTTGATGACATATTGCCGACTATGAATCTCATTAATCAACCTCTATAAGCACTGAGTAATAAGGAACCAAAGCTGAAAAATGCATTTTATTATTCATATTTTCAAATGTAAATTATTTGAACATGAAAGAAATTCAGTCTAAAGGTCCAAAGCTAATCAAAGCCCATGGGCTGTAGTATGTTCCGTAGGAGCATCTCTTTCATATCTGTACCCAGTAGAAAAGGGATCTGGTGTTTCAGTGTTGTGAACTCCAGAGGGTACAGTGTCTACCACTGCAAATTGAGAAAAAGAGATTCACGTACATCATAAGAGAATAAAGTACATATGAAAAGAGTTACCAGCACCTTTGCCAAAAGTTTCATTCCTCTGCAAGTGTGTGCTACCATGGCTAAGTAAATTTGACCATCCAAATATTTTTAGAACATGGCAGGTAACATGACATACCTGCTCCAAGACATTAGAAAATGCTCCTGTCACATCTGCTTGGAACTTCCTTTAATGCCAAAGCAGACTAGGAATTTTAAAGATAACAAAACCCCCACAACTTTATGTCACAATCTACCATATAAACATGAATAATTATTTCCTCTTGGATTATGGGCATATGCCATCAGCACACTGCTGGAAAACTGCCTAACAAGCTGACAGCTTCTGAATTACCCTTGTGTGAGCACAGCTCAGGTTATCTATTTATAAAGTCCTACCACAGGTGGTGCCTACAGTGGCATATTACAATAAGCAGCAGTTAAAGAGCTTTTCTCATTTTGATGCGACCCAGGTGCTCAGTTGTGTCCTATCATTCTTTCTAGTCAGTGCTCTCAATTAGAAATTTGGAGAGGTTGGCATCTGGCACAGGAAGACAACAGAAATGAACATTGCCATTTCCCAGGGGTCATGGATTAAACATGGCTTGCACCTGCTCTGCTTACTGCTGAGCTGGTAAAAGCAAGATTATCATTTTTACCCTTTCACTGGTTAAATTTTGCAGCTTAACTACCCTCCAAAGTATAGACCACTTTTTAATTTGACCCAGATATAATCTTCATTCCACACAAATAGATATATTTATTTTTCTTAAAGATATGTCTCAAAAGGCTGATTCTCTGAACATAGGTACAGAAAATATTATTTTTATCCAGCAAATTAACACAAGTCATATTACATTCCTACACATAAAATACTCCTGTCATACAAGAAAATATTGCAATGCTCTCTGTGCATAAGCAGTAACATCAATGTGTGGTATCTGATTTTTCCTCTGCCTAGATTTGTTTATAGTTGTTGGAGATGAGGACAGTTACAAGAGCTTTCCTCCTCACTGGCTGGTCCCACCACTGGCAAAGGGCTTGGACACACATCCCTGCTGTGTTGTGCTTTTCTCCAGCTGGCAAACACAAGCCTGGCAGCCACATGTTAACATTCTCCATGCTGATCTAGAGTCCCTGCCTGGGCAGACCCACTGCAGAGGAAATATCCACTCTGGGGATTCCTGGTCTCATGTACTGCAAGCCTTATCCTGTAGATGAGGTGCTAATGGGAGAGAAAGTGGAGAAGTGTACTGTTTTGGCTGGAATAGAGTTAATTTCCAAACAGTAGCTGGTATGGGGCTGTGTTTTGTGTTTGTGCTGGAAACACACGAGATGTTTTTGTTATTGCAGAGCAGAGCTCACACAGGGTCAATGCCTTTCCTGCTCCTCACCCCACACACCTGCCAGGAGAATGGGGATGCACAAGGGGACACGGCCAGGACAGCTGAGCCCCACTCACCCAAGGGATATCCCAGACTAGAAGGCTTCATGTTCCATGTTTAAAGCTGGCGGAAGAATAGAAGGAGGGACTTTCAGAGTGGTGTCATTTGCTTTCCCAAGTCACTGTTACATGTGATGGAGCTCTGCTTTCCTGCAGTGGCTGAACCTGACTGCCCCAGTGAATGAATTCCTTATTTAGCTTTGCTTGTGTATGTGAACTTTCTTTACCCATTAAACTGACTTTATCTCAACTCATGGGTTTCCTCAATTTTACCCTTTCAATTCTCTCCCCATCCCACTGGGCAGGCATGACTGAATGGCTGCATGGAGCTGAGTTTCTATCTAGGGTTAAACAACAACAAGAAGGAAGGTCTCCAGAACATCAAGCTGATCACTGCAAGACAGGAGATCCTGTGTGTGCCCCACCATCACCTGCCAATGACTCCCAGAGAGATCTGAACAGCAGCAGTTCCAGCCTGAGCCCAGGCTCACCTCTGTATGCTCTGGTGCTGTGGCACTTATGCAGGTGGCTCAATTAATGCACACAGTTCTCCTTATAGAGCAAACTCTGAGTGAGAAACACACAGGGGCTCTGCCACAGTTTGGTTTAATGTCCAGAGAACTCACCAAGGGATATTGTTTCCCATGTGTGCTCTAACTTCCCTTCTGCTCTGTCTTTCCTGTCCTTGTCTGGAATGCACTTTGTCCACTGAGAAATTCAGTGCCTCTCCAGATGGCTCTGGTTATTTTCTTCCCTTAAGCAGAGTTTTGTGCTGCTGTATAGAACTGCATGACATTACAGAATATGAGAGAAAGTATGTTCAGCACTGCACAATGAAAACTCAATGCTCACTGTTAGAGGCAAAAATCTAAATAAGACATAGACACAAAGGTCATCATTTGGAACAGAGCATGTAGATAATAACTTACAGATTTGCTGATCCTATGATGAAGGAATCTTGCATTTAATGCTTTCTAGGTACACATAGATCATTCACATAGAGAAAGAATATTCATTGGTTCAGAGGACCAATAAATCAGTTGTTATACACTGAAAATGGCTTGACAGCAAACACTAACCCAGTTATGTTTTATTTTATTGCTACTGCACAACAAGCAATTAGCATAAGCACTGGTGATAATTACAAATTAAAATATGCAATTGGTCATGCATTTTGTGTATGTAATTTTGAGTCTAATTCATCATCTGGCCTGGGAACAGCTATCATATATAGCCACATTTATTTACAGAAAGAGACTCTTACACTGCAACTGATTGTTTTGTGCAGTGATTTCAGCATAAAGGAGACACAGTCAAATGTTAAATGAATTTGAAGTAGAACAGTCATTCTTGATTTCTCTGTCTACTGCACTATTATTGATATGCTTTTGCTTTTTGCTTCATGAAACTGTGTTTGGGAACTCGGGCTCCTAACTGATCTTAAGAAAAAAAAAATTACTGAGGAAGGATGGAACAGAATTGCACAGATAGATTTGCACATGATAGACATACATGTGTAAGAATGCATACAAAATCTCAGTGAAACAATGTCTACATTAGTGCTACAAATTCTGTAAGCCTTTAAGCTGCCAGAAGAATCCCTCATTGATTCTGCCCTTTGTTTAAATGCTACAGACTCCAGCAGCAGTTCCGGCCATTCACAGAGGGAAGGGTCAGCCCTGAGACATTGATAAGATATTGCAGAGATTACTAGAAAGGAAGAAATACACCCACTTAAAAAGAACATGGAAGAAAAGAGTGCCTTTCAAATAGAACTACAAGAAGCAGAAATCAGAATCTCTGTCTATGTTTAGAAGCACAATATGATCCTATTTATGCAAGGGCCTCAACCTAAATAAGTTGAGGAAACTCCCATTTCCAAATTTAGGAAAAGAAAATGTAACTTGCATTCACTTAAGACTCCTTTCAGACTTGCTCATCTTTCATTATACAATTTTATAGATAATTAGTTCCTAACTGAGAAATTAAAGATGAAGCACACTAGGAGTGAAATAAACACAGTATGGGAATGAGATGAGAACCTAAGGAAAATTTCATATCACGTTTCCTGAAAGTGAGCTTCTGTCAGAAAGATGATCATGACTGCATTAACAAGCCCCCTAGTTACTCCCAGCAACATGACTTTCAACAGCCTTTGATATACATAATGACAGCTTTGCAGTATTAAAGCTTAATTTGGGGTGAATAGAATTCCTCCTTGATTTTTCTCTCCATGGACTCTAATGCAATTAATTCCCCTGACACTGCTGCTTATAAAATCAGGTAGGTCAAATTAAAGCAGTTAATAACAAATGTGTGTAGACCACAAGGTTTTTTCCCCTGCCTGAAGTATCCTGTGCAAAATTTTACATAGAGTCAATTGACTCTTGTTAAAAATACTACATAGTTCATGTAATAAGAGGTTAGAATTCTTGATTCTACATAAATATACATTAACAGCCTTAAGAAGAAAATTGCTGCAAGTCAGAACTTCATGTAGCTTTCAGAAATGAGAACTGGATCTAGGTCAAAACTGAAGCTTTAAATAAATACCATAAATAAATTGAAGTCTAGACTGTCTAGTTCTGTAAACAGGAAAGATTATTCTGTATTTTCTGTGACATGTAGTTCACATTACAATACAGTTTGGAAGAAAGAAGCATGTGATCACTCATAAAGCATTTTCCCTAAATGCTAATGAACCTATGGTGAACTGAAAAACAGGCCGGTCCCAGCAAAGATGCAGAGACCTTCCTTTCTGCTTCACCCTCAAGCAATCATCTCCTGGAAACCCACATTGTGCATCTTCAGGTTACAGCATGAGATGCAAGATATTGAATAAGGCTTCTCTATCCCACAAGCCAAATAAATCTTTGCACTTTGATTCTGCAGGCAGGACTTGAACACAATGCTGACTCATGTGCATCTTACAGGGTCACAGCCCTGATCTGGTAATACTGCCTGGCAGTCAGAACAAGAGTTTCCATTGCGAAGTTCATTTTATCAAAAAAATAAAAAAAAAAAA
>QUSF01000022.1:4063412-4089142 GCA_003676055.1 Chloebia gouldiae
TCGCGGTGGACCGGCTGGGAGCAGCTCTGCAAAACAGGACCAGGGAGTCTGTGAACAACAGGTCCGGCGTGAATCAGCAGTCAGCGCTTGTGGCTGCGGGAGGGAGGCTGGCTCAGCAGGTCCGGCCAAGCCAATGCCTTCCCTCTGTCCAGCACATGTCAGGTTATTGGTGGGTGCTGTGTTCTTCTAGGGATTCCCAGAGTAGGAAAAATACTGGCAAACTGAAACAGCCTAGTGGAGAACCCCTGAGTCAGTCAGGGGGTGCAGTCTGTGGTGTACCAGAGGAGCCTTTGACAACTGCATTTGTGCAGCCTGGAGGAGATTCAATGTGGAAAGGGGGCAGAGGGCAGTCAGCTGCCTGAAGGATGGTGGTGGTAGATGATGGAGTTTTGTTCTTGAAGTGAAATAATGAGGATGGATGAAGGGAAATTCTGATGAGATAGAAAAAAAAATTCTTCACGGTGAAGTGATCTAACAGCACAGGACTGGAAAGTTGTGGGATTCCCATCTCTGGAGGTATTGAACACATGACTGGACAAGGCCTGGAGCAATCTGAGCTGCCTTTGAAGCTTGTCATGCTTTGAGCTGCCTTTGAAGCTTGCCTTGTTTTGAACAGGCCCAGAAGTAACTGGGGCCTGTGATTTCAATAACCTTCAATTTACAAAGTACATTGACATATCATGGGCTGATTGACTGCTTAAGTGTGCTTAATATACCTTTTATCCATTATTACAGAAGCCCATTTTGGTACAAAATAAAATTCTGCCTAGTTTATTAAGGGATTAAAAAACAAGCAAACCTTGAACTTAATATTCTTTCATTTTGTTAAAATGCATTTCCTTGGATTCTTTTTTCAAATTTTAGGAAGAAAAGAAGATTCTCTTCTATCACCCAAATGAAGTAGAAAAGAATGAAAAAATTAGAAATGTGGGGCTGTGTGAAGCTATAGTGCAGTTCACAAGGTAGGAAGTCTGATTGCACGGGTGATTGTTTTAGCACAAGCACTCTATTTTAAATATCTCAGTTATATGTCTTCTTGTTGTGTGTATAAATATCTATATCTACTTATATGTTTTCTTTCCAGGACCTTTAGCCCAACAAAACCTGCAAAATCCCTACATACACAGAAGAATAGACAGTTCTTCCATGAACCTGAAGAAAACTTCTGGATGGTCATGGTACTTATGCACGTGATATGCATATTCCTAAAACACCATCCTGCAATGTTCTCAATGCATTCTGCATTGTCTAATACCAGCCTGTTCCACTTCCTAGGTTGTACGGAATCCCATAATAGAAAAACACAAAGATGGAAAGCCAGTCTATGAATATCAGGAAGAAGAATTGCTGGTAATAATGAACTTTCAGTTTTTTAATGAATTTTGTTGCATTTTTGAGAGTACTTCCATCCAGAAATATCTTAGTTTAATTCTTCTTGAACTGCTGTCAAATTGAATGTATATGTATCTATACCTGTCTTCATAAATGGAAAAAAGGCAAAGTAATTTTCAGTAAAGTTTAAAGAGGAGCAGAAGATAGAGAATTATCCACAGAACAGTTCAAGATCATTCAATAAACACTGGTGAAATATACAGCTGTGAGACTTTTAGCTTGGAGTAGGTGAATAGTTCTTAGGATCTGTTTGTTAAATTAAGTTCTTAAATCTATGTATTTTTATTAGGTGCCAGGATACATGTCACTGCTTTCTTAAAACTGCTAGTAATATTTACTAATAATCTGGAAAACAAAAAAAGCTCATAACTATGATGGGATTTCTTGTCCAAGCTGCAGAATCATTATGTCTGTTCAGTTGTATACAGGAAGGGTATTTGGCAGGGTGGAATAATAATTTAAAAACTGCTTGGTTATCCTGCCCCTGTTCATTACAATGTGCATTACTTTTGGTCCTCTCTGTGTCCTAAGAAAAGGATTGGAGTCGTAGGGACTCTATTTTGCCAGATAAAATACTCTTTTTTTTGATCTGGGTTAAGATCTCAGCCCCATAAAACCTGATGTATTGTCCCACGTTCTTCAGCCTTTGATTTGGATGAAAAGAGAGATGTCAGAAAGAGGTTCATTTTCACTGACCACTGGCCTCAGAGAAAGGCAGTGTTTGTAACTGGAATCCTTGGCATGACTTCTGAAGGTGCTTTTGGTACTAAATGTGAGGGGGGAAGGGACTCCCTTTATTGAAATCATACTTTATAAATACAGAGACATTTCTAGATGCTGACTGAAAATGCCATTTAACTTTTCAGAGGTTGATTTCTCCAATTTGTGTCTTTGCTGGCTCTTTGAAAACACATGTTATGTGTAGCTCAGCCAGAATACTTGTAATTCTGTCTCTGCTCCTACTGATGTGCTGCTCTCTTTCCTGCAGGACAAGGTTTATAGTTCAGTCCTCCAGCAGTGCTACAGCATGTACAAGGTAGGGTTAACACTGGAGGCTCAAGGCCTTTTACAAGACAAGAGCATGAGGTACTTCAACGACACATAAATTCTTGCCTCTGCTGCCATGTGTACCTGGACTCTGCAAATATAAATGTTTTTTCAGTAAAGAAGGGATACATTTGGATTGATTTGGAATATGTTAAGGAATGGGAGTTGTGTTGTAATCTATACTCATAACCAAGTTACAAGAAATTACTGTAAATGATTACCCAGCTAACTGATTTTTTTTTCTTGTTAAACTTAGCTTTTCAATGGCACATTCCTGAGAGCCATGGAAGATGGGGGTGTGAAAGTGCTAAAGGAGAGACTAGAGAAATTCTTCCATCGGGTAAGACCTCATTTTTCAGGCACATACTGTGATTCTGCACTGGAAAGAAAATTAAAAAAAAAAAAAAAGTGGAAGCAATGTGAATATAAAACAGGCAGTGGAGAAGATGTAGAGTCAATACAAAGTATGTGGTTACTCATTTTGTCAAATACTTCCTGCTTTTTCTGACAGAGTAGCTTCTTTAAGTGGAGTGAACCACAAGTGTGGTTATGACTTGATGGAACATCTTAACTGTTGGATCTTTTTTCTGATGGAATTGTGTTCCTTCTTTCAAAGTTCTGCTTGAATGTTTGAGTTGGTTACTGTGACAACAGTTTGTACAGACCTATTTGAGTGACTGTTGAAGATTCATTGAGGTTAGAAGGAATTTGGGGAGGTTTGGTTAGAAGGAATTGAGCCTCCTCCTCAAAGCAGGATAACACTGAATTTAAACTCTCCTGCCCAGTGCTTTGGTGGTTAGGCCTGAAAACATCCATGGGTGGAGATTCCACAACCTGTATGCACAGGCTTAAAGTCCTTCTAATACTGTGAAATAGTGAATAGTGAATGTTCTCATTTCTCCCCACTACTCCACCCCCCCATGTGGAATTAGTAGCCAGTCCTAAGAAGGCTTCAGGAAATAATGCATGCATTACAAGTAGTCTTCAGAATGTCATTCCATAGCTGATGTTTTAGTGGAAGGATAAAAGGCACCACCTATTTTTCACATAAAGTAACTGACTGAGTAGTCTCATCTGACATAATTTTGAGTTCCTACATGAGAAGTTTCATCACACTTGAAAGGTGCATGCCCCCATTTTTCTGGTTTGCAAGCAAGGAAACAGGACTGCTGTCAGCAGTTTGTGCTTTTGTAGTATTGAGATCTCTGATAATGATGGAGTGTAGACATCGTGTAACAGTGTTTAAAATTTTGGTCTTTTAACAGATTTTTAGAATGGCACAATGTTGTGACAGTGTAAACTAAAGTACAGGCTTTGCTTGTG
This sequence comes from Chloebia gouldiae, assembly GCA_003676055.1. Classification (NCBI taxonomy): domain Eukaryota; kingdom Metazoa; phylum Chordata; class Aves; order Passeriformes; family Passeridae; genus Chloebia; species Chloebia gouldiae. Next base: position 4,067,175 of record QUSF01000022.1, read on the forward strand.
GATTTGGGGAGGGTCTTGCTTGTTTTTTTAAGACTTGTGGTAGACTCCAGAATAAACACCATTGGCACAAGGAGAACCATGATGAGCTGATGTGTGCTCCTGTCCAGACTAAATTAAAAGCAGACCTTTGCAAAAAAGAAAGTAATAAATTTTTACTGCTAAAACAGAGAGACTTACAAGCTGTGACAGAGATCTATCACCCTGTTGGTCTGTGTTTCTTGAGGGCATTCAGTAATGTGAAGCAACTGTAGAGGGAGCCATTGGATAAAGTATCTTCCACAGACCACCTGGCCATGCATTTGAAATATCTTGCTAAAGGTTACAGTCTATCAAGAAACTGAATAATGGAAATTATTTTTTCCATTACACATTGAAATCATCTGTTCCTATTTCTACAACTGAATCTGAAATTAAATATCAGTAAGATAGGCTTTGCTTGCTTATACTCTCAAAAGATCTTGAACTTTCCTTAAAAGCTGTTTTAATAATGATTACATAAAAGCAAAGTGACACCTGGAATCACATTCAGGCACTCACACATGGAATCACAGAATGGTTTGGGTTGGAAGACACCCCTAAAGGTCATCTAGGCAAGCCCCTGCTATGAGCAGACATCTTCAACTAGATCAGATTACTCAGAGCTTTGTCCAACCTGGCTGTGAATTTTTCCAGGGATGGGGCAGTCACTCACCTCTCTGGGCAAGCTGTGCCAGTGTGTGAGCATGCTCATTGTAAAAAATTACTTTCTCATATCTAACCTAAATTGAGCCTCCTTCAGTCCAAAGCCCTTGTCACTACAAACCTTTGTAAAAAGTCTGTCCCCACATGAATGAATGTGTCAGACAAGCAGTGCTGGAAGGACTTGTTTTTTCTTTGTTTTTTAGTCCAGATTGTTGGGGATTAGACTCAAATTTGTCATTTAAGTCTACACCTTGGCAGTTTTCTGAATTCTAAAAACCAACTGTCATTGTTCTCTCAGTACTTGCAGACACTGCACTTACAGTCTTGTGATCTGCTGGATGTGTTTTGTGGAATCAGCTTCTTTCCACTGGATAAAATGACTTACTTGAAAATTCAGTCATTTATTAATAGGATGGAAGAAAGCCTGAACATAGTCAAGTACACTGCATTTCTCTACAATGACCAGCTTATCTGGTAGGTACTCCAGTAATTCTTTTGTATGAGTAAGTGCCATAATAGAGAAGCTTTTAAATTAGTGACAGAGTTGGATGAAAATGAGAAAACATGAGTCAGGCTACCATTCAGCAAGAAAGGCATTGGTCTGAGATAGAGGAAGGTGTGTGATCTGAACTGCAGCACAAACATAATTTGTTTCTTTTTCCCCACAATGTTCTAGGAGTGGACTGGAGCAAGATGACATGAGAATTTTGTACAAATATCTCACGACATCTCTGTTTCCAAGGCACATGGAGCCTGAGGTAGCTGGGCTGGGGGTTTTGAGGGGCAAGGTGGTTGGGTGTTTTTGGTCTTTTCTTCCTGTTTATCTGGTACTAAAGGCTAAAATACCAAAGAGAAATCTCTCTTCTCTCTGTCTCTAAGCTAGTTTTTCCTGTATGTTCTTTTTCCCCTCAGTTAGCGGGAAGAGATTCTCCAATACGTGCTGAAATGCCAGGAAATCTCCAACACTATGGAAGGTAGGTCTTGTTTTACTGACACCATCTACTGCTTCTTGCCCCAGGGCAGAACATTTGGGAGGAGTGTGTGTGTTTTGAGTACATATTCCACATACAGTTCATTCCAGAGGGTCGCACAATAGTTACTGCAATGTAAAACTTGACCCTTGGAAAAAAGAGAAAATGCTTCATTAACATTACTGCATATTTATTTTTCTTCTCATTGTTCTTAATGCATGGTATGACAAATTTGGGAATTGTTTCAGTCATTTCTTTTCTGTCAAGCACTCCAGACAAAGGTGTAGGTTTAATCTAGGATTTATCTATTTGTTCTTCCTTTGTACTCAGCATGTCAGTGAGGCACTCTCTACTTAAGCAAGTGGGTAACATTATTTTGCACAATTGTGGGTTTGGACATCCTTAATCACGAGAACTCCTAATTGCATGTTTGGAGAACATCTGTTAAATTTAAGAAACTGAAACACAAGTATTCATCACATCTGACGTGTTGAATTATTTTTTAGGTTTCTTACTGGACCTTTAAATCTTAATGATCCAGACACAAAATGCCGTTTCCCCAAAATATTTGTCAACACTGATGACACTTATGAAGAGCTTCACTTAATCGTTTATAAGGTATTACAGTTTCCTTTGCAATTACTCTACAGAATTAGGAATCTCTATGCAATTAAGGCGACAATGATGTGAAGTACTTAGGAATTATATAGAGAGGTGCATTAATAAGGCCAGGTTAAAGCAAAGAGACAGAAAATTGCCATTTCTAGCAACAAGCTTGAAAGCCTAAATTCTCTTCTCTCTCCTGCACAAAACAAACAATTATTTTGTTTTATTAAAACAAAATACCAGCCTTCAGTTGCTTTAAGTGACTTCATGCCTTGCTTTATGTGAGATTAATCAATAAAACAAAAAATAGTTTGTTCTTTCATTAAATAGGAGTTTCTTGCAGATATTTTTGTATAAAGTGCATTACCAAGTTTTATCTTTCCCCTACAACTTAAACAGTTAACTGAATTTGAAATCATAGCTGAATTTTAAAATCATAGCTAACCTGTGTTGTGCAGGACTGCAAAAAGGTTATTGAAGTGTTACCTTTAAAAAAGATTTTAAAATCTCTTCTCACCTGTGTATGACCTCTCTGAGTATTGTCATTTGAGTTAGTGAAAATAATCTGTTGTAAATGGCTTTTTTGCTTTTGTTTTGTTCCAGGCAATGAGTGCAGCTGTCTGCTTCATGATTGATGGTAAGTACCTATTAGCATCAATTATTTGCCAAGACTTTTATATGTAAAATACTTTGACATGCAGCTTGTTTTACTCTTGAAAAATACTCACATTAATTTGTTATTTGAGTCCCTTTTTCATGAGTGCTTTTATCAGTCTTTTATCTTTGTTCCAGTGGTACAAGTAACTCATTTTACACAATAAAATTACTAAATACTGCTTCAGTTAGCCGTATTCAAAATCATCTCTGAGGTTTTAATTGTGGGAGACATTTGTCCTTGGACTCTCGCTGATGTTTAAAGAAAAAACTACAGAAACTGTACCTTCAGCTGTGGGAAGAGACTTTCACTTCTCACTTTTCTCTGCCTGACACAGCTTCAATTCCACCCACACTGGAGTTCTGCAGAAAACTGGACAGCATTGTTGGGCCTCAGCTCACGGTGTTGGCATCAGACATATGTGAACAATACAACATCAACAAGAGAATATCAGGGTTTGTACCACACTTCTTTTCCTCATTAGCTGGTGAAAACTGAGGTTAAATGAACTGCTTAAATAATAGTAACATGAACCCAAATTTTCAAAGTGTTAATGGTGTACTTAAAGCAATGTTTGTCTATTTTGCTGCATCTTAAGTGCTTATAAAGTGCACGCTATTGCATATTTGGGCCTCCCTGAAGTAACAATAGATGTTACTAATTTAGGAACAAATGTTTATTGTCTGGCTGAAATGGGAATTTTAGTGAGTAAGTTATTGGGTTGCAGTCGAAGCTTTACCATTGAGGACTTTTCCAGAATTACTGCTTGAAGTGTTGCCATCTATAGTAGGTGAGGAAAAAAGGTCTTCTGTTTTTCTATTTTGCAGGACTAAGGTAATTACTTGAGGAGCAAAAAACAGTCAAAAGGAAAAGGATGCTAATGCTTTGGAAAATATCTTTCATTTAGAACTACAGCTTGACTTGCAATAAAATTGCATTTATTTTTTGATAGATTTATTAGCTGGGGAAGCAAGAACAGTATCCCATATGGCAACATAAAAGGAATTCAACCAAAGAGAGGTGTGTGAGTGAACTCAGTCAGTGGTACCATCCCAAATCAGCAAAATCTCACAGGATAGAATGGGATGTGCTTGAAATTGTGCCAATCTACTAAATCATTAAACTTGGGTTTTTTAAATGTCATCTGGGACTGGCTTTGGCAGCTTTAACTCTTTAAAAGTTTAATGCCATGCTGTCCTGAAAACATGATACAGTTCCTTGACACTAATGCATGTGGGTGACAGAGAGCAGGGGTATCTGGTTGTTTGCTAAGGTGAGTGGTGTCATCACAGTATCTCCTGGTTCTAAATAATACATTGCCTCAAGTACCACTTTTTGGTCAGTCTGAATGTGTTGTGACTTCTACAAAAAATTACAGCTCTAGGTTTTTATATTAACTTCATAAAAGAGGAAATGGAGGACGACTGCCAAGGCAGGAGATGGAAAATAGTCTCTTGCTTGGCCCACACAAATGATGTGGGGGGAAATCTAATTGCCTGGATCAAGAAAGAGTTTGTGCTCTTCTTTGTAACAAATAACAAAAACATGAATAGAAGATGACTTATTGCTCAAATAAAGACCCAGGATCTATGCAAATCAGCTTTGACTGGCATAAGGGAGAGCAGCAGGAACAAATGGGGCCAGGAAAAAACAGCTCATTAGAAAAATGCAAATTAATTACTACTCTGAAGTGGGACAAGGCCTTCAGACTCCCCTGTGTGTGTTTACTGGCAGTCTGAGTGGCAGAAGGGGAAATACTGGCTGGTTCTGCAGGCTCACTTGTCTTGTTTTTTTGGTTTTTTTTAAGTGTGTTAAAATGAATTTCAATCCCACAAGTCTCTTCAATATGTGAAGATAAGTCCAGGCTGTGTAAACTAGCTTTGCACTGGCTCGCTACCCTGTCTCTGGCAAGCCTGTGCTTATAGAGCATGTTGGTATTCACAAATTACTTTTTGTTTGTTTGTTTAATCTTCCTAGGGCTGAGAAGGAACCTCAATTTAAGTTTATCTATTTCAATCACATGAACCTGGCAGAGAAAAGTACCATTCACATGAGGAAAACACCCAGCGTATCACTTGCATCTGTTCACCCTGACCTCATGAAGATTCTCGGTGACATCAACAGTGACTTCTCCAGGTAATGCTTAACTATTAAGTAGTGTGTAACTCCTACTGTCAAGCAGATTTTTTTTTCTTTGCAAAGGAGTGGCACTTTCCAGTCTCTTTGTTGATGGCTGGCTATTCATGTTTGCTATTTTGTGTTGGTTAGAAGTAGTCCATCTTAAAAAAACAACTTCTCCTGTCATTTTAAACAAAAAATTAAAAGAGGGCCAGGGCCTCTATCAAAGAAAATATCTCATCTATTGGAAGCTTCAGAGTAGTCATAGAAAATGGGATGGGAAGCACAGGAGTCTGTCTAATCTGGGAAAGCAGTGTAAGAGGACAGGGACACTTGCTTCTGCCTGTGTCATACCTGCCCTGACACAGCTGGTGGCTTCTGGGGGTGAGACAACGGGTGAAATGCAAACCTTGCAGTTACTGCAGCCCTGCTGATAGAGAAGATAAGTGGCTTCTTGTCCATGGGTATCATGCTGCAAGGTGAGAGAGACCCTCTGCCACTATAAAAGTTAAGAAAGAACATGACAATGCTGAATGATTGGGATGCCCCTAACTCTAATTAGCAACAAGCTGTTTTCCCACTCTGCTTAAGGACAAGGTTTCCATTTTTCTATACATGAAGAAAGTGTGTTTCATCATATTATGGAAGTACTGGGTTAGTTACAACTTTATAGAAGATATCCAGTTGTTGAGCACAGTTTAGGTCTAGATTTAAGAGTTCTGTGAAAGTTTAGTATCACCACCCTACCTCCAGCTTTCAGTATTTGGTCCGTGTGTAGCAAATCCTCATTTTGTGAAGTGTGTCCTTGCCAGAATGGAGGGGAGGTGCTTTCTTCAGTGTTTGCACTGCAGTGTTTGGTTAATTAAAAAATTACTGATTGACACATTTGGGAGTGTCCTAAGCAGCCATTTCTGATGCCTTCAACCTGGACTGTTAGATGGCCAAGTTAGAACTGGTGTTTTCTTTGATACTGCACAACCACAATTTCTGACATTGAGCTGTCCTAATGATTACAGATAAAGTTGTTGAAGATGAACTTGCTGGCACCTTCTTTACTTTTTAAAACTTCTTTCAGAGTTGATGAAGATGAGGAAATTATTGTGAAGGCAATGAGTGATTACTGGGTAGTTGGGAAAAAGTCTGACCAGCGAGAACTATATGTTATTTTGAATCAAAAAAATGTAAATCTGATTGAAGTTAATGGTAAGGATTGTTTCTTATTACCTTTAAATACAGTTACTTCTAAAATGTCTGTCCCTAGAGAAGTAATACAACCCATCTCATGAGAAACCTAGAGAGGGACTGATCTTTGATGGAGCAGGATGCTTAAGGTTTTAGTCTGCCTACTACCAGCTGTGAAAGGACAGTATAAATATTCAGCAGGCATTCTTAATTATTAATCAGTCATTCTTCCTCCTTCAAATAATAGGGGACAGCACTGTGAGCTTCGTTTTGGTGTAATTTAAAAAGTGTATTACAGATGAGAGATGAATATATTTACATCTATTTATCAGTGATCCAGGGTTTGTTACTTACACATTGTGGCTGTCCTGTGATCCTCATCCATTGCTCTCTTGTTTCTAACGTGGTTTTGAGAATGATTTACTATGACTAAGAGTGAGAATTAACATTAAGATGCAATAAGCTTTTATATTGCTATTTCTCTAAAAAATCTGTTTGAATCTTGCAGCAATGCTAGGGCTCTCCATTTTAACAGGAGGCAATGTGCTTGCTTAGACAATGGGAAATAATTCTTGCCTTGCCAGGACCAAAGCCTAGCAACCTACATTTTAAAAAGAAGAGTTGTGTAACTTTCTGTAACTGTCTTTCAGCATCAAACCTACCATATAGAAACAGTGAGTGTTTCTGTGCCTGATAAACCTAAACGTTTATCAGTCTTCCAAATAACACAAAGCAAAACTTTTGCAGACTTGATTTACTGTAAAAGACTATCCTAATTGCTCCTTTCTCTGAAAAAGGGGTTATAATATACCTCCCTTAACTATATGTTAAGCTGAGTCTGATGCTGTTACAGTGTTTCATGAGAGGGCCATCATCTACACTTAAACCACTTTCAGACAGTGGGGGACATCAGACTTTACTTTCTCCTATTAAAGAGAGAGTAATATTAAGTGTATTTTTACATTAGGAACTCTTAGGGCTTTTTCTGTTTGAATTTTATTATTTTCTTCATGACAATCCTCAGGGTTTTCCTTAGGAGATCTCTGTAAAATTCAATACTGATGTATCTTTTTTTTTTTTTTAAACAGAAGAAGTGAAGAAACTTTGTGCAACACAGTTTAATAATATTTTCTTCTTGGATTGATCTGCAAAGGGCTGATTTATTGAAGATGTCAATGTCAGGCACTTGTTCAACATGAGAAGTTATTAGTCATATTATTGACTGGAATAATGACAATAGTAAAGCAATACTTGCTTTGTAAGAATCAAAATTTCTACTAAAATCTGTAAACTCTGACCATAAAATTTTTAAATTTTAAAAATGTTTATGTGCAAACTAATTAAAAACCAGTCTGAATTCATCTGTACCATTCCATTCTGATATGTTATGTGAATATTTTGCTGAAAAATAAAACTAATAATTGTTACACTTTAGAAGCATCTGTGTTCATTTGCTTTATGTAAGTTCCTGCTGGTTTACCCAAAATCCTGGTTTAAAAAACTGCTCCCTCTGAAACCATCAATTCTTGTGCATATAGTTGAGCCATTCTTACAGCTTTCTACAGGTGTGGGTTTTCTGGGATTGTTTTGGTTTGGGGTGGGTGGGTGTTTTCTTATTTGAAGAGTACTTGCTTGAAGCTTCAGCAGTTATCAGCAGAGGATTTATTTTTTTCTTTTTGTCAGCAGGTGCCTTGGTACCTGTGGGTGCTGCCTTCTCTGCCTCTTCCTCCTCAGGCTCTGCTGCCTTGTGAGCCTCTTTTCTTTGGTGAGGGTTCTCTCTTGGGGGCCTTTTTCAGCTGGAGACTTCTCCTGGGGAGGAGTGTCTTCCAAGATGACGAGGATCGTTTCCTGGGCTCGACACTCCCCTGCAACACAGCTGCTTCTTGCCTTTTTGCCTCTTCTGCTTCTTTTTCAGCAATAAGTCTGCATGAACAAAATTTGAATTTAAGGTACTCTAAGAGAAGGAAGACAGATTTCCATTGGCTAAGCAACTCCAACTCTAGTCATAGTATGAGCAGCATAAATGCCACAGTGTAAAGAAGCAGAAAGTCTTTAATTACCCCCTCAAGTCTAAATATGTCTTAACTGCCTTTACACAGAGCAGGAACCAAGTGTCAGGAAATACCAGAGTTAAGTTTGTAACCTGAAAACAGCCTGTATTTGTTACTCCAGCCAGTAGCAGAAAGCACATGAGTTATATTCTGTATGTTACTAATGAAACCTGCTTGAGTTTGTTTTCCAGGTACAGCATGCTATATTACTTTCTTAAGCACGCTTCTCATTTTCAATTATTTTGCTAGTGGAAGATATAGGATAACAGTACTGCCAGACAAGATTCAACACTCACCTTTCCAGCTCTTCAGCCTGGATCTTTCTCAGACCAGCTAATTCAGCATCCTGCTTTTTTTTTTCTTTCATTTTATCTCTCAGCGCTATTTCATGCTCAAACGCAGGGAAGAACTTAGTTGTGAAAAAGGTTTCCACCTGACACATCCAGAAACTAAACAGCTCCTTTTGTTCATCTTTATCTTCTTTTCCTTCATCTGCAAGATGTAAATTAAACATGTTTATTTAGCAGTTTATTTCAAATGTGTTTTGGACTACAATATTTCAGCTCTGATACTCTGCAAAGGGAAGGTCTGGCTTCTGCACAGTAGAGAGGATGAAAGGTGTGAGACACTTTGAACTGAGAGGGGGTGGCCCTTTTGTGAGGCTTCAGTGACTTGGCCCTAGGAATGGCACAAAAAGACAATGAAGTCTTCCCTTTAATCCTGTGATAAGAGTCTTCTGCAGTAACCTGATGACAGTTCACTGTCTGTGACTCCTGTGCATGGGGGGAGGGATGAACAAACATGACCACCTGAAAGGACAGAGGTGTGTGCCAGTGTCCCTGGTCATGTCAGGAAACAGGCCAGGCCCAGGTGATGGGCCCTGAACAGTTTTTCAGACATGCAACCTTTCACCCATCAGATTTCAGCAAAAGAGCTGATGACTACACCAAGGTCTTTGTCTACCTCTGTTTTTGGATTTGAGTTCTGTAGCAGCAGGAAACATTTAACAAAGACCAACCCAGATGAGATCTGCTAATCAGCTGGAAGGAAGATGCTACAGAAAACTACGACCCTCAACATACCAAAGTGCTCTTACTGAACATCTCTCCTGCCTGAGTGTTGGCCTGTCCTAACATAAGGCATCTCATCCCAGCTAGTGGTGGCACACCACTAATAATAATTCTTATTTTAAGCAGAAGCAGCAGGACGTGGCAGTAATACATTTTATTTGTCCAAGACACTCCACAAACAGGCTTGCAGCTTGAGCTTCTCACAGAGTAAATACAAATTACAGCTTACAGATGCCCTACAAATTAAACGCAGCATTTTAAAATTGGGGAAACTATGTAGTTGGTACTTAAATGTCTCATTTAATTATGAAACTTAATTGTCTTTTTAAAAATATTTTAAATTAAAAAAAATCTTCCTCCAGAATTAATGCTCATTTACTGCCCTCTTGTGACAAGCTGAAATCTGTCAATACAAATAAAACTTCACAATTCAAGAGCTACAAAAGATTTGTGTATGTGTTAAGTCCTAAAACAGTAGGATTGTTTTACCTATCAATTCATTTTCTGGACAAGAATCTTGTTCTTCTTTTACATCCTTTTTTGGCAATGACACATCATCTTTGCTTTCTCCAGGAGTCATGGGAAATGAGAGAACAGTTTCTGATATTGCAAAGAAAGAAAATTAAAATTACTCAGCCTTTAATCCTGTGCATGAAATTCCAAGTTTGATCTTCAGCACAAACAAATATAGGTTGTCATCTGCCCTGAAAGTCAGATCTGTGGTTAAAGTACTTCTGAAATAATGAAAAGTTTGTTTCTAATGAAGGCACAATGCAGAGTTCAAGCTGTTTCCATGCCCACATGAGTGGGACAGAACAGGAAGAATTAAGGTTTCAAAAGCCTTTAAAGTTATTTTTAAGGAAAAAGTGATAGCTTCTAATTAAAAGCCGAGAAAATTCAGAGATTCCAACTTGTCCAGCCATCTGTGTACAGCAGGTATGGAAAGCTAAACATAAACTTTGTCATAATTGCCAAACTGAATGGAGCTGCCCTCTGTAACTGCAATACATCAACTGTTTCCATGACCAGCTCCTGTTCAATTGTTTTCAAAATTGCAGAAAAAGTGAATCTCCTCAAGCCACTTTATACAGTACTCACCCAGTAGAGAAGGTTGATGAGCAGGTTTTGTGTCTTCACAAGGGCTCGGTGGCTGGCAAGAAGTTTTAAATTCAGTTACTAAATGTCTGGGCCTGTGTTCAAATCACAAAGTGAAATCCCAAGTCCCTTTGAGTCATGCAAATTCCCATTTCCAAAGCATTCTGCCAGCCAAATGCATTCTGCAATCATGCCTATCTCAAAACAGGAATTATATTGCAGGAATGTTTCACCTTTTCAAATATTACCAGGTAACACTTTACCTTCGATACCAGCCAGGCAAGTAGGATTATCCTATTTCAGAGCTAGGCTAAGACAGCACTACAGGAAATGAAAGCTCCTGTTCTTTGACCTGTTCCTCTATTCTTACATGTTGCTCTACATATTGTTCATTTATTGTTCATCTGCTCCTGAGTGTAGAGCTCAGCTGCCACAGAAGTGTCATCATTTATGTCTGTACCAATTATACTTCTGCTGCACTAATGAAATGTAACACAAGAAAAATTTTAGCCTCAGTACATTTAAATCAAGATATTTTTTCCCTTTTTTTCTTTTTTTTTTTTTTTACTATTTTAACTGGACCACTTCACTGTGCAACTGTGTCACTGATTGCAGTGATGCTACAAGGGAATGGGTGCCTAGGGTGGGAACAACTGGCCAAAGAATGGGAAATGGTGGTATACAGTGGCACTACTGGCTCACAGAGGCTGTGAAATTATGTTTGTGACTACTCCTTAAATTAATAAAAATACTTTAAATCTTGTGCAGAATTCCAAATAGTAATTCTAATTTATGTCTTCAACTACTCTGTATACACAAATTGCACCAGTGTCAAAGGCAGCATCTCACAACCTACAACATCCTTATTCAGAAGTTTAGCAAAAAGAAAAACAGATCACCTCAACTGCTGGCAAACAGCAAGGCTTGCTACATAGAACAGCTGCAATGCCATTTTTACAGGGCAATTTCAGACATTCAGCTTAATGCAGAAGAGACATATCTTTCACCAGCCAACCAATCTGTCAGTTCCCCTTCAGAAGTACTCTATGTGTATTTACAGTTATCTAGGAAAACGTGCAAATATGTTAAAATTGTCTACATTAATGTTACAATTTAAGGTACCAACAAACAGAAAAAGCAGAAGGACCCATTCAAGTATTTGTTTATGCAAAAAGGGGAAATTGGTTTCCATGGTCAGGAAACAGACCGTTTTCAGAGCCTGACTTCACTCTCTCAGTGGACACATCATAACATTGAACAGGTCTGCATCAACTTTACCTGAAGTGGAAAATGTTCTGTGAGAGACACAGCTGAGGTTTTCTTGGAGAACTCCTTGATTTCAAACCTACTTCTATTCTGATTATCTTGAGCTTCTTTCTTCAGGATCATATCCTCAGTAACATGCACCAATGCACATTCAAGAAGAGCTTCAAAAAATTCCAGAAAAACCATCTAAAGTAAAACAAAGGCAGTGGTAAATGAGTTCATTTTCACAAAATCTCTTCATTAACAGGCCTATGTACCCGAGCAAGCAAAGAATTCAGAAGCGGTAGTGAAGTCCCTCTGGCCTCATTTGTCTAGTTAAACATTCCTTCTTCTGAAGAAAAACTGAAAATAGCCAAAGCTCAAAAAAATCAGGAGAGGATATGATGTGTTACACTTCATACAAGTAATATTGAGCTAAAACACTGCATTGATTTTTGTTGTATCTGGAGCTATGAGAAATTTCTCTAACAAGTAACTCACAACTACACCTACTACCTAAAACATCATATTTTAATTACATGGGATGCTGCTAGAAACCTCAAGAGTGGGGTTATAATGGATTCCTTAGTTAGACTGCCACTGTGTGTTCAGTTTATCAGATCCTGATTAAAACAAATTCAGTTATGTCACTTACAAGAGACGGCTGCTAAGTAAGAGTTAATTTTTTAAGGGTGAAAAATCTCTATACTAGGCCAGTTCTCAGGTAGCACAAGAGTCTTCTACAGTCACTACTTGACCTCACTGAGGTGGCAGCACCTCACTTGTCACTAATCAGGTTTCTTGCATCATCAGATTTTCAGGATCAGTGGGTTCACATCTTAATTAATGATCCACCTTAACAGCCTCAGCAGCTGGAAGAGCAGTGATCAATCCCTCTGTGATTACTGCATATCCATATTGTCAGGCAGCTCCCCACAGACAGAACTCCACTGGAAATGGGATTTCCCTGCAGGGATTATGGCACTCCTAAGGACCTCTCTGAATGGTCAAGTATGCTGAGACTGTGCTAAGATGAGGTAATTAAGAAAAACATAGAAGTACATGAGCTAAACTAAAAGATACAAGCAGAACAAAGGAAGAGAAAAATAGAGGCTCAAGTTTTACTCTATTTTTTTAAAAATAAATTAATTCTTTTTCCTCCTGTTCCAACAGGTAGGACAGCATTCACAGCAGTTCTTAAAAGCAATTTTAACTGTTCCTGTAGCAACAGACAACATTTTATTTTCCATACACACCTCCAGCTCCAGGTTGACACCATAGATGCTAGGTAGGCAGGCACCAACTTTGACAAGTATTCCCAGAACTCTTGGAGTAGTTAATTGTTCATTAAGAAGTTTTAAATCCTGGGTAAGAATAAATATCACATGTTAACAGCACTTAAGGCGTTCCCCACATGGACCTAATCTACCTCCCTTTCATGCCTTTGCCAAAATTTCTAGTGGTTTCAAATGATACTTCCACATATATAATTAAGAGAAGAAATTCTAGTCCTATTGAAGCCAATGGGCATTTTCCCTAGACTGCGAAAGCACTGTTACAAAAGAACTTGAGAAACCTCATAAACAAAAATATAAAAATTAAAATTTTGCCATTCAATCTTTTATTCATGAAAATTGCTCTGATTTATAAAGCCAAGCACCCAAACCCTAGGCATATCAGGGGGCATTGTCGTCTACCTTCATACTAATCTTGATCTGTCCCCAGATTACTGAATTTTAGTAAAGAATCTCATGCTTTTCTTGTAGTAAATATATTATTAAAATGGTTTACAGTGTCATCTCAATAGCTGTCAGTCTTTGAATTCTAACAACACAACATGTTCATATATATATTTTATAGGTAGGGCAGAGGGAGACACAGTGAGGACCACCAAAAATTTTTATATTCCCTTAAACAATTTGTCTAGAATTTGATAAGAGTAAAAAATAAGAATTCAGATCCTGAAAAATGCATAAATAACAGTAGATAATAGAACAACTGTTCCTTTACTGCCTCTTGGACAATTTGCACAAATAACCTCACTCCCATATTTTCAACTGTGCAGAAGCCACAGGGACTATTTTAAAAGGCTCAGATAAATTGAACGAAGAAAGCACATCTAATCACACAAAACAAAAAAAAAATTAGATTATTACATCCAACATCCAGAGGAATTGCCTCAGCTTCAATGTGGGTTCAAATGGAGATCTGGGACATGGTCTACAAAAATCTCCATATATTTCCCAGCATTTCTCAAAGTACCTCATGGCAAAAGATGTGAATTCTTCATCAGAATATAAGATACCTTTCAAAATGAATTGGGAAAAAATAACATTAACAATAAAACTGCAATGCATGTGATACTAACTGAAGAATTCTGCAATAGCATTGCTTACCTTGGACCCGACAGGCAGAGGGAAGAACATTCCTGGACATCAATTCTAAGAAACACTTCTGCAGATGAGGAACTTTGTCTCTACAGTTGAAACAAGAACACTTGTGTCTGGGAAGATTCAAATTGATTACACTGAAATAAATTTCACTAGAAGACAAAACTTACTTGTACTGTTCATGATACATATGAAATGCCAGGTGAACAAGGTAGGCTACAAATGTTCTGAACAGCAATATATCATTTGGATCATGTATGTGCTTCAGTGATTTATGACCTGAAAAATTGTTAAAAAAACAAATTTCTACAGTTCTCATGTATATTAAAATGCTTATAGGCATAATGATTTGTCAGCCTTTCTTATCCTCTCCATCTGCACCTATCACAGTGTAACAACACTCCTGGAAGACTCACACCAGACAATGCAGCACTTCCAAACAAATCTCAAGGGAGAACTGTCCACCTGTAGCTGGATCTCGGACAATTCTCTTTCTAGAAATGCAGCCACTCAGCATATATAGAAATAAAAGGAGATTCAAAGCTGGAGTTAAACCCTTCACATACTAAGGACAATGTAGGTCTAAAGGGATTTGATTGATTAATTGGCTCTATGGAAGACAAAAAAAATACTACATGCAAACCAAAGTTAAGATCACTGAAAAAAATTTTGTTTCTCTTACTTCTTTCTCTGTCTTTTAAATAGTAATGGCAAGACCGGGGTGAATACATATTTTGAACAGGTGGCTCTTCAGTGCAATTTTTATGTTGTATTTTAATTTTGTACTTTCTCACCTAAGGACTGGAAGTGCCCAGAGAAGTGTAAATTGATCCACTGAGAACTGCCAGGCACAGAGGTACTGACTCAGGACCACTTAACTCCCAGAGCTGAGCTGCCAGGGGAACTTGCCACTCCAACTCTCCACAGTTCACTATTAAAATTCCTCCAGCCTCAACCCTGCTCACCAGGAATACAAACCTCTCAACAGTCGATCTATTTCAGCGGGAGTTACAGAGGAGAGATGAAACTTGCAGTCCTTCAGAAACCTCCAAAACTGCAGCATAGTGAGGGTGTAAGTGCCATCAGGAGAAGGAGTATTGCCCAAGGTACTGTAGAAGCAGTAGGCTTTTCTCAATTTTGAAATATGCCTCAACACAGCCAATTCTATCTAAATAAAGCAGGATATGTTTTCAGCATCATCTCAAGGCAAGAACAGATCAGTTTGTATTTGACCCTGTAACTGGGCAGATAATTATTCAACCTTGCAACTTAGCATATCCCTGGCTAAGTGTTCACAAAAGCATTACTCAAAAGTAATGACTCAACTCAAAAGAGTTTTGATGACTGATAAAAACAAATCATCCTCTGTCAGTGGACAAACCTCGGAGTAGCTAAAGCTGGTTGCTCAATGCCCTTCCAGATATGTTAACCTATTTTTAATTGGCCTTTTCTGTGGAACCTCAGAAGAGACAATACTGTCTATTCATAGTTTTTGCTTTTCTGTTTTCATGGCCTTCAGATTTTCAACAATTGTTTAAAGGAAAGAGTTACTTTAACACAAATAAAGAAATAAAGCAGTATGAAACACAATAGAGGTGAAAACTGAAAGTATCAAACAGTAGACTTATACTTGTTGCATTTCTTCCTCTCTGTCATTCCTTGGGAACAAGAGAAGCAGTGACGGTAAATCCAAATCAATATCTGATCCCAGAAAAGAAGTCTTTCCCAAGGCATTAATGACTCTGGTCCTTTCTACCAAGCAAATAAAATAAGTTAGAACAAACTAAAACAAAGCTTAATATATGCACACAAAGAAAAACAAAATGTGTATTATTCCTTCTTATATTTCTGACTTGGAACAATAGATTCCTACACAGTAAGAAGCAGAGATTTCACAAGCAACAGCAGAACACCTGAAGAGCAATTCAACCCCTAATTAAAAGGAAAGGCAGATATTAAAAAAGCTGTGAAACTGTCAGACAATAGTTCCATTCATTAAAAGACGAGGTGTGGATGTGTCACTTCACTCCAAAGGTCACTCACAGGAAACACAGCATGGAAGGAAAAGCCATGACTCCCGTTTCTATCTAAATTCTTTAAAGAAATATGTCTCATCTTTGAGTATGTATAAATAGTTTCATATTCTAGTAAAATAGAACAACAAAATGTGAACTAAGTAAAATTTGTTTTGTTAAGCTGCTCACTAATGGCAGAACATCTTCTTGGGCTAGTGGCTCTCTGGCTCTTGGCTTTCCCAGCAGACCTTTGACGAGCAGGATATTTCACGAGATGATCATTTACAAACTCTCCTTCAAAATTGTGACCATTCTTGAAGACAAACATGCCCTACAGACAGATTAATTATAAATATAAAATAAAGATTAAAAAAACCCTAAACCACTAATTCTCGCAGTCAAATTTCCTTTTCAGAATCTTGGCTAAAATGCAATATATGAAATAAAATACAGCTAAATATTTATTCCTGCCCTCTTTTATAATGCATTTTGTCACCTATTAAATAGGTACACTGTTGGGATAAAGGACTGACTATATATTTGTTTGATTTTGAAAAGTATTTCCCCCCCATATAGAAAGACTTGTTTGTACTCCTTAGGTTGCATATGTGGCACTCCACTCAAAGTTTTTTCAAAAGTCTGTTTTATGAGAGGTTTTAAGAACTTCTCTGTGCGAGGACAGCTTGAAATCCATTAGCTCACAGTGGAAGTGTGAAATTCTGACCAACCACTGCAAAACTCAAGACACACTTATGGAAATGAAGATCTCCACAGTGGAATATATGTCTTTGTAACCCAAAACATATCTAATCACAGAGTCGGCCTGTGTCCTTGGAAGGACTCCAGCTGCTTTCAGTGGACTCTCTGCCCTTCCTGTGGGGATTCCATTCAGACTGCAAACTGAATGCAGTTTGATGTACAGAAATCTAGAGATCCACTATACAGAGCAGAACAGTTTGCTCTACTGTTGTCTGTAGTTCTGACAATACTCACCTTGCCATGCTTCTTATTATGCATCCATTCTCCACTGTACATTGCTCCATCAGCATAAAGAAATGTCCCACGTCCATGGCGCTCCCCTTTTACAAAATCTCCCACATATTCATTCCGTAGAGGATACTGAGACATTTCCATTTTCTTCAAAAACCACGTGTGTATGCCAGAACCATGCTGAAAAAAAAATTCTGTGTTTAAAAAACAGGTCCAGATTTTGGCAATTCTCTGAAATAAAAGCCCTCACCTGATGGCTGCAGCACTTTACAGCAGGGACAGAACTAGATCCTACAAAGGTGCATGGGAGAAGCACCCAGAGAATGCACTGTATCAACACATATTTGAGCAAGCTCTACCATGGGACTCCTAAAGATACCCACCCTTCCTCCCTGAATCCTTCTCCTGTAGTGCAAAGCCAGGTGAGGAACATCATGCCACAGAGTCAGGATGGTCCACAAGCTGGACCCATTGACAATTTTAGGCAGAGTGAAAAGACAAAGCAAGTAACTCAGCTTCTTTTTGAAACAGATTAACAAATGGAAGGAACTGAAAATGCCACAAAACGGCCTTCCATCATAAAACTTTTCCAAGAAGGAACAGTGTGGACTAGTATTTTATAGGTAACACAGAAATAAACTGCCACATACACCTACTGCTGAAGTCATAGCTCAAACTAAGTCACAAACACTTCTTTAACTTCTTTTTTTAACTGAAAAATGTTTATATTTTCCATTATGGAATGAAATTTGGATTTTATAAGACTAAGTCAAAATCCTTTAACAATTTAAATATTGCTAACATAAGAATCAATTTACAATAAAGAACATGTTTTTGTTATCTCAACTGGCAAAAATTGTACAAAGCTCCTTTGAGGCTGCACAAAACTCCCTGTTTAGCTTTCCTAGAGTAGTGCACTAAAGCAGAGTTTCTGGGGAAGAAGTTAATACCTGTACGCCACACTGCCACTGTCCTTCGTACTCTTGATTATCTGTCAGCCATATCATTTTTCCATGTCCATGTCGTAGATTTTCCTTCCACTGACCAACATAGGTATTTCCAGATCTGTAACTGCAAAAAAATCAATAGAAGTTAATTCAAATTAAATTCTGTGCTGATCTTATGGAAGGTTTATGTGAAACCTCATTGCTAATAAATTTATAATTTATTAAGGCTAAATATAAGCATAAATTGAGAATTGACTCACTATGACATGAACATAGAGGTTTTATTGTAGGTATTGTTTACCTCCTACTTTTAATTTAGAAATCACTAAAAGTATTAACCAGCTCCTTTTCCTAAAAAGTCTTTGCCATAGCTATTAACAATATTTGTTTATATATAATTCTATAGATAACTCATTTATTCATAAGGCAGCTTCATCCACTCAAATCAGTCAAGTGTGTTTGTTTTTCAATACTTAATTGTGGTTTACCAAAGCTGATTTGGGATTTTGTCTTAAGCTATTCTTTTGTATGAACAGTCAGTAGAAATACTGCACATAAAAATAAACTTCTAAAGGTCTGTTCTGTTATCATAAAGCACTTTGTACATTTTTTATTCCACTGCAGAAAGTACACACCTCTATGAAATGACAGCATTTGTACCCACTTTAAACAACACAAGAAACTGCAACATAATACACAAAAATAAAAAATGTTGAGGGTAAGAACAAGTGTTACCATATTTACCGTCTGAATCCCCATCCTTCTCTGACATTATTTACCCAATCACCTGAATACCAGGAGGTGTGTTCCTGATCATAATAAACTTCACCCTGAAACAAACAGCACAGTCAATTTAAATACCTAAAGATTCATTTACCTGAATAAAACACCACATCCAAATGATATGATGCTTGTAATCACGTTCTAATACTTAGAATGTCATTTTGACTCACTGTACTGAAAGCAACTGAAGGGATACAATTAAATAAAGAAAACAAGCTCTTTTGATTAATATTAGGTAAGACATTAAACACCAAATGTTCAAAAGAAAAATCCTATTACATTACATCAAAGTTTACCATGTTTTTCAAACCCTTTGGAAATACTTTAAGAGAGCTAACCTTGGCATCTTAATTACAATACTCAGTCTGAGGTAGATCAGTTTACTGACCCATTCAGACTTTGACTTCCAACAGTAGGTCTACAGTATTAATTGTATTCACAACCTCAGAAAAGGTCCCTAGGAAAAATAAATCTCTGCACAGCATAAGACCATGCAACAGAACAAAACACTTCTGTGAAAACTTTGCACACTAACACTTGCTGCTCCTGAAGGTATCACCCGAGCCCATGCTCTCATTTAGTTTCTACTGACCTTTCCATGTCTTTTGCCATTGCACCAATAACCAATGTAAGAAATTGGATGAGTACCACTCCTGAAAACTCCATATCCATGCCTAAGTCCATCTTGGATTGATCCTTCGTAAACACTGCCATCATTCCAGGTATAACGGCCATTATGCATTGGCACATTCTTAACAAATGTTCCCTGAAAGATTAAATTCAACATCCAAATCTAAGACTTTCTGTTTCCTAACCTTCTGGGACAAGTCAGGCTTGTAACTGAGATCACTGCCACAGCTCTGCAGTTGCCACCAGTACTCTACCAACTACTGCAACTTTTCTACTTTCCTACTTTCTACTCATTTTGTTCATCTAACTGGGTGCAACTATGTTCAGTTATAACTTAAATTTTACTTTACCTCGTATTTTACTCCATCAGCCCATGTGTAAGTCCCTTCTCCATTCATACGTCCTTCAGAAAGGAGACCCTTCAAAATGAAGAGAATAGTATCATTTGCAGATTTACTCTTACCCCAGCTGAAGCCTACAGTGACTGTAAGATTTTAAAAGAATGACACATTAATTCTCCTCCAACTACTAGTTTCAAATGAAGAGTTTTAATGCTTCTCAGTACTTTTAAGAGAAAACTTACTTGGCTAATTTTTTTAAATTTATACACTCACCTTGTACGTATTTCCTCCCTCAAAACATATAAATCCTTCGCCCTCATAGAATTCATCAACTTTTTCACCTTCATAGCTACAAAGAAAACAAACTAAAGATGAAGATTTCAAGTCACTACCAATAGATCTAAATCACATAAATGACCATATAATCACGATCATATAAATGATCATAAATGACCTTTGATTTACCATGGCCTACACACAGGTCAGCTGATGCATCTTGTATAGAGTAATGAACAAGAAAATTTTCAATTTTTTGTACCTTCCTTGTAACATTCCACATAATTGTTGTGTTGCCTCAGACCAATATTTCCTTCAATTAAGAAAAAAACGCACATTGGTAGCATTTTCTACCTTACAGTCAGGCATGCTGGTATATGAAACATTACATACAAACATCACACTGAAATACAAAAGGATTTTGTTAACATTGCCATTCACCTTCTTCTTCGGTTTAGGATATTCTGAAGAGACATGAGCAGCCTTAAGCATTAAAAGGCAGCAACAACGAAAGATTACATAATATATTTTCCTTCACTAGTAATCTGTATACTTTAATAAAACTTCATTGAAGGTGAACAAGCTGAAAGAATGAGGGTTTGGGCAGGCAGAGAGCACCAGCAGCACTCTAGGATGCAAGAAGGCAGCAGAATTCCACATGTACATCTCCTAAGGTGCCACTGCTACTAGGTCTGAATAACCTGATTCTTGGCTTCAAATCAGTGTTTGTATGACACTGGCTACAGCAGAGATACTTAAATGAGAGTTCTTGACTTCACTACTGTATTTGTAACAAGTGTACCTTTTTATAATCACTTGAGCAAGAACAGGCTCTTCATGGATGGCGGGAACAGGCTGGGCTGGTGGTTCCTCTACCTCTTTATCTGGTGCCTCTGGAATTGCTGGAATTTCTTCACTCAATGACTCACTCCACAAATCTGACAGCGTTGTTAAACCACTATCAGTTGTAGTACCTAGAGATTCTTCTGACTTCTCAACAGCTTCCTTCATACCATATTTCTTGGCATCCTTCTTCTTGCCATCTTTCTTCTTACCGTTTGTCATAGCTACTGAATTGTCTCAGTGTGTATTTCCCTTCTGAAAAATGAAAATTTATTTCTGTCTTACTTACATATTCTTAATCTATAAGCTAGTTTAAAAAACCAAAACACAGACAACTACCAAAAAAGAAAAACCCAAAAAACACAAACCCACAGTATTTCTGTGATTATTACAAATGCATGTATTAAAGTAATCTGTGTAATAGCAATTCCTCAAGCCAGTAGCATCAGCTTGTGGCAGGCAGGCCACAAGGTTAACAGGGAGCAACGTCTGTGAATTACCTCCAAGTCTTCCATCAAAACCACTGTGATGGAGGCGTTATCAGTAGATTTACTTTTGCCACACGGAGATCTCCACCTTTACCCGATTTTTAGCTATTAGATTTAATAACATTGAAAAGCTGAAAGCCATTTCTCAAAGATATGCATTTGGCAAGTTCTGGGAAGTTACACCGGCACTACATTGATTTAACTTGCCTTCCAAGTTATGAGTTGCAGACTGAACCACAGCACAGCATAACCACCAAATCTTGTAGTTTTCTTGCCGGTTGAGCGCTGCCTGAAGGTTACAGGTACAGCTGCAATCCTATCACAGCCGGGTATCACCGCTTGGTAGTGCAAGAACCCAACTTGAGAGTGCCGCAGCGGCGAGGGCTGGCAGGGACAGCCTCACTTCACCGGCACCCGAGCGGGGAGCGGCGGGGCCGGTCGGTGCCGTGCCTTGTCCGAGGCACAGCGGGGCCGGCCGGTACCGAGCCCTGTCCGAGGCACAGCCGGACCCGGCCGGTACCGAGCCCTGTCCAAGCCCTGTCCGAGGCACAGCCGGACCCAGCCGGTACCGAGCCCTTACCGAGCCCTGTG